>CM027845.1:26060030-26807530 GCA_016097545.1 Eucalyptus victrix | reverse complement strand
TGACCTGGTTATATTTGGTGCAAATGTATGCCTCCTTTTAAAGAATTAAAAGTAATTTTGGTTTCTTTTAAAATATCTAAAACACGTGGGTCTTTTTTTTGGCGGACACTACTAATGCGCATTGTACCTCTGAAGCTTTGTACTCTGTGTGCAGTCTACTGCCTCATAGCTTCCTGATACGTTACCTCAATCGGAACGATTCATGAATTGCTATTATCATGAATCATGTCTTTATGTATAGTGGTCCGTTTTTGGGAAGTATAAATTCTGCCAAGATTTGATTTTTATCTCACTTCCTTCTTCGTATTCAACCTTCAACCCTAATCCTCTTCTACTCAAAACTCTTGACCTCAAAGTTCCACTTGTCATCAACCTTGCCGTTTCTATGACACCTAAAGGCTAAAGCCTCCAGATACTCCTTCGCGGATTATACTTCTAAGTTCGACAAGTAAAAAGAAATAGATTTTGTGGAAAGAAGTTTCTGGAGGAAAAGAGGAAAAGAGGATTGAGCATCAGCAAGGTCAACCCTCGCCTAAGTCAGGGATCTTTTATCCATACCGAATCCAAAATTGAATTCCTGACCGAATCTCTTTACTTTTATCTTTTATCTGAGTTTCTCCTTCCTTTCATTCTTCATTTTTTTTTATAAGCTACCACCTGCCCTATACAGTCATCTAATGACGTATCATTTGATCACTCTTACATTTCCACCGGTTATGATCCAAAACAAGCAAGAGAAGTAAAATAGAAAAGGAGTTAAGTCCTCTTTTTTAATGATTTGAATTTTGTGGAAAAAAAAAAAAATAAATATGATAAAAAGCTGGGCCTTGCCGAGGCCAAGGCGTGGCTCGGTGAGATTGATCCTTTGAAAGGGGCTAGTAAATACACCTAGAGGGGGGTGAATAGGCGTATGTGAAACTTTTTGTAGGACTTAAAAAGATATTTTTGATGGACAGTAAAACAGAATTCAACTATTAAATAAATAAACAACTCGTAAGCATAAATAAGAGGTTCAGGGATGAGAGAAAATGAACACAGAGTTTATAGTGGTTCAACTTATTCCAAGCCTATGTCCACTCTCCCGCACTGACAGCCCACCAGCTGAATTTCACTATGAATCAAAAGAGTTGTTACAATATTACGTCATTGATTCTACAGTGTAGAGATTTTGCTACGCTTCCTCAAGGTCTCACTAGTATCTAATTTCTCTTTTGAGTACAAATTTTGCTCAACAGTTGAATCAACAAAGAACAAGGAGCTTCAGACTTTGGAATTTCTCTATCACGCACACACTCGAATAACCAGAGCTTCTTCCTTTTATACTCCTCCATGCCTTCATACCCATTGGCACTTTCCAAAGGAGTTCCTCCATCTAACTAGTGGACGGAATTAATTAAGGAGATCTTCAAGTTACTTAAGGAATGTGATGATAGCTCACCAATCTTGCTCGCCCATACAATCAAGATCTAGGTTTCCATAAGTAGAACATTCCAAGTATACCTTGCCAATCAACAAAGCTAATTTATTCGTATCAAAATTAAAAACGAATAAAAGATCTCGAAATGCTATCTCCAGCCGTGAGAAGCTTCTTTAGCCGCTCGAATCAATTCCTTAAATAAATCCTTGATTATGGACAAATCTTCTTCGACAGTCTAGAAACTGTCAATGAGAGCGGACTTTAAAGCTTGAATCTGACGGTCTTCAGACTTTGACGGAAGAGTCTTCAAGTCTTCAGACTAGATTGATGGAAACGTTTTGTCAATTTCAAAACACATAAGGAAGTTTTCTCCAACACCCTTTCCTATGGCTAGCAAGAGTGATCCTCACCCGGCAAGGCCAGCCCTTGCCAGCTACTAACAAAAAGAAAAGAGAAAGAAAAACAAAGGAAAAAAAGAAAAAATTCAAAAAAATTATTAAAAGGTATCCACGTTAGCATCGGCTATGCCATATAGGACTGCTAGTATTTATGTGAGTAATTTCCAGTTTAAATTAGTCGGATGGATTGAATTGATGGGAATGCCAAAATATTTATGATTTAATTGACTCGATTGAAAAGTTTATGATTGAATAAGTACCAATGTAATAAATTTAAACCTTTTTGATACTTTCCCCATGGACAAGAATCATGTCTTCTCTCAACAATATCATAGAAAGAGCCTGGCAACAAGAAGGTTGTATATGAATGGATCCCCAAGCCAGATAACTCGCGCCGAGCTTCTAGACCTCTTCCTGTTCAGAGATTTTGGACCTCTGGGCTTACTTACGCATCAAACGTTTATAGCAACAGAAAGACCAAAGATAATAAGCTGACATTTATAAAATTTTAATTTTTTCCCGGGAAAGAGAACCAGCGTGCCATTTCTAATTACCTTAGAAAGCCGCCAATCCAACTGGAGTGTTCATAGATTTCTTCTTGTATCTTTCATGGGGGAAAATGGGGAAATCTGGGGTCGCCCATTCCCTCTCAAAGTCAATGGACACACCATGTTCATGCGAATCTGATGCCTACTTTAGATAGTAAAAAAATCAAGCGATAATCCTTCCAAGGTACTCATAAGAAGAGGTTGCACGTAAGGATAGAAGTTAAACAATCTACCCGTGAGATACCTGAGATCGATTCATTGATTTTTGCCTAGTTAAAGTAAGAAGTTGTTAATTGAGAAATACTAGCTTTAGCTAATTAGGACACACAAATTCCATTTTGTAATTGATTTAACCCCCATGAAGAACTCCCCCTGCAAGCATTGATGTCAGTCCGTTTTGGGATTGTCGAATTCCCAAAAAACCCGATTCGACACTAAATCGAACCCCTAAACTTGTGCGGAAGATGAGCCCGGGAAAAACACATGCATCACCGATCCTAAGGCACATCACAGAATTGAATATACCTTGTTAGCCACAGATTAAACACCGACGCCAATATGAGGAAGAGAAACTGGTCCTATTCGATCCGATGACGCGAATTTGCCTTGAAGGGAAGAGAGCGTCGCATTTTTCTTACTGTTTTTCTTTTGGAGGTGTTTCAAGGGAGAGAGGGAGGAGGAAACGTACATTATATGCCAAAAGGTGCGTTCCTCCCTCTTTATTTCTCCCTTAAATACGTTCCCTTCAAAATGAAACGTGTCCCTTCATCATATCCCTCCATCCATGGGCCCTAATATTCTGGGCCGGGCTTTTAGGCCCAACATGGGCGAATGAGCCAACTTAGGCCCATCACTTTAATAAAACCATCATCTCTCACTCGCACATGGTGGGCCGAACATGATTCTCTTTACCTCTTTTCAATATTCATACCAGTGAATAATCTATGCGACCAACATACTTTGAGAGCTCGTTGCTATACATCTATTAGGAATATATAGCAGCTCATAATGGGCATCACACTTTGAGTAGATTTAGTATGCAGTACCCTAGATCGATCAATCACATTTATATCTCTGTTGATCTGTTTTAATCAATGATATATATATTGTATTCACAATTATGATTATCCCAAAGACAATCATAATTGGTCGACCAGTGAATACAAAACTATAATGTGATTCTCCAAATTCGATCTTCCTCTTTTCTTCAAACTCTCAGTTTCAGTTCAGCTTATTTTTCTAGAAATGTCCCATTTGATCAAATCAACTCATGACCATTGGCAACATCCTAAGATAGTAAACACTAAATAGAAATATTGAGAATAAGCAAAAGTCATAAGGGCACTAAAATTGAGAAACTCTTTTCCTCAAGAGTCTCACACGACATAAAAGTTAAGATCAAAATTTTGCCACTCTTATTGGTCGTCTCATGCATACGTAGTATGAAATACATATTACGGTATTAACTCCTTTCCCATGGAGTTAATCTTTACACCTTCAATACCGTATAGATGATAGTTCAGACATATCCAATGTCTAACTTGAGTTCATGTATCTACTTATTCACAAAATTCATAAGAACTCACATCTAGCATCATAGACAGATAAAGTAAAATATGTGGGTTATTTTACTTTTGGACATAGTAAATATTATGTCATCATCTTAACACCCAGTTAAAGCGACAAATATATTTTAAGCTTGAGCTCTCGATTATCACCTAGATAATAAGCTTAAAAACAGTCTCATCTCTATTTATCACACAGTAAATAGAGGCAATTACCCGTGTGAGTAGCCTAATCTTTTATCTGTCTAACATACTTTCTCAACTTAATGTAATGCACTGAGTATTAAGATGCATAAAGATCAAACAAAGATTCATAGGCATTAATAATGAAAAAACACAAGTTCATTAATGTGAACAACTCAAGGAAATTACAATATTCAGTACATCAGACTCTACGCAATCCTAGAGATTTTACATGACCACAAAACACATCTCTAGGTATTGGCTTTGTCATAGGATCTACTACCATTCTATGCGTAGATATGTACTGTAAGTTCACATCCTTTCGTGCAACCATATCTTTGACAAAGTTATACTTGGTATATATATATGTTTGGTCTTACCATGATATTTTGGATCTTTGGTGTACGCTATAGCTGCTTGGCTATCACAGTTAACCAATAATGGATTTGTAGCTTTCTCAATAACACATAAATGATCCAAAAATCTCTTAAGCCAAACTACTTCTTCTACCGCTGCTGATAATGCCACGAACTCAACTTCCATCGTGGACAAGGCTATACATGTTTGCTTCTTACTGCTCCATGTTACGGCGCCATTGTTCAATAAGAAAGCAAATCTAGAGGTAGATTTTCTTTCATCTAAATCTCCTCCCCAATCAGATCTGAATAGCCTTCAAGTAGCAGATCATTTCCTTGGTAATTCAACTTGTAATCAGCAGTAGTCTTTAAATACCTAAGTATTCTCTTAACAGCCTTCCAATGTGCTTGACCTGGGTTGGATTGGTATCTACTCACCATTCCAATTGCAAAACATATGTTAAGTCTTGTACACATCATAGCGTACATCAAGCTCCTAACAGCACTAGTGTAAGGAACATGTTTCATTTGTTCCTTTTCTTGTGAAGTCCTTGGACACAGTCTATAACTCAATCCTTCACCTTTTGCAATGGGAGTGTCTATGGGTTTACAATTTTGCATACGAAATCGTTCAAGAACCTTATTTATATATGTTTCTTACGAAAGAGATAATAATCTCTTCGAACGATCTCTTGAAATCTTAATTCCAAGAATGTATGCAATCTCACCCATATCCTTCATCTCAAAGTTGGAAGACAACCAACTTTGACAATATTAACAAACTCCATATTGCTTTCGGCAATTAGTATATCATCAACATATAATGATATGATCACAAATTGATCATTGGATCTTTTGATATATACACAATGATCCTCATCAATCATTGTAAAATCATATGCTATTATAGCATTATGAAAACGAATATACCATTGTCTTGACGACTGCTTAAGGCTATATATCGACCTCAAAGTCGACATACATTTTCTTCTTGGCCTTTCACTATGAAACCAGCAAGTTGTTCCATATATATTTCTTCCTCTAATTCTCCATTGAGGAAAGCAGTCTTTACATCCATTTGATGTAACTCAATATCCATACTAGCCACTATTACCAGAATAATGCGAATAGAGGTAAATCTCACTACAGGAGAAAATGTTTCTTCATAATCAATTCCTTCCTGTTGATTATACCCATTCGCCACAAGCCGAGCCTTATGCCTTTCGATCGAGTCATCAGCTTTTCGCTTTATTTTGAGAACCCACTTGTTCCCAATAGCTTTGCGTCCTTTTGGAAGATCAACCAGTTCTCAAACTTGGTTTGACTTCATTGACTCAATCTCCTCTTCCATTGCATGAATCCATTTTTCCTTACTAGGGCAATTTAGAGCCTCATTAATATTTCTTGGCACATCCTCATCTTGCGGAGCAATCATAAAAGTTTCCCCTTCAATGTCAAAACGTCGACGGGGAATACTTTGGTGACTTGTTCGCCGTATGGGAGATTGTACACTTTGCACATCATTCCCCATTATGCTCCCACTAGGATTAGATAATAATGATGTCGTCTCATCATGTGGTTGTAATTGAGAATGAGTTAAATTCAATTCATCATTTCTCATATTACTCCTACTTGGACAAACTCCACTAATATCATTATCTTGATCCAAGGTTTCAAATAGGGAGTAATTTTCCCCTATTTCACCCTTCTTAGAAAATTCATCCTCTAAGAATGTGATATCTCGTTATTCAAATTTAGTTATACTCCCACTTTCCTGCTCACCAATGAACACATACCCTTTCGAGTGTTCGGAATATCTTATGAAAATACTCTTCTTTTCTCTGGGACCCAATTTCCTAAACTTGTGAGAGGACTCATAAGTATAGGCAGCACAACCCCATGGCTTAAGAAAACTTAAGTCCGATTTTCTACCTTTCCATAACTCATATGGAGTTGAAGTAACTAATTTGGAAGACGCCCAGTTAAGTATATAGGCAGCAGTTAACAACGCATCACTCCAAAAAGCAATAGGTAAGTTAGCATGCGCCATCATAGACTTAACCATTTCTAGTAGGGTTCTGTTTCTTCTTTCCGCAACACCATTTTGTTGAGGAGTATATGGAATAGACAATTGTCTTTCTATTCCTTTTTCATCACATAATTTTCTGAATTCATCAGATAAATATTCTCGACCTCGATCAAATCTTTATACTTCTACTTTCTTGTCTAATTGATTTTCTACCAAGTTCATAAACCTTTTGAAACAATTTAATGCTTCAGATTTATGAGAAATCAAATAGACATCCGAATCGAGTATAATCATCTATAAAAGTGATGAAATAAACATCCCCATGCCTTCCTCTCACATTCATTGGACCACAGACATCAGAATGGATTAAATGCAGAGGAAATTAAGCTCTTTTACCTTTTCCAAATGGTTTCCTTGTCGTTTTCCCTACTAGGCAATGCTCACATATGGGCAAATCGACTTTTTCAATGTTACCCAACAAGCCCTCTTTGGCTAGTCTATTCATATATTGTTGGCTAATATGACCAAGTCTAACATACCACACATTTACATCATTATCATATGAATTAGGAGACGTGAGAAGGGAATAACAAACATTTGCATTAACATAGTCAATATCTAATACATTGAAACCATCTAGAAAATAACCACAACCATAGTATTTTGTGTCCAAAAACATATCCACACCTATATTATGGAAGTTCATATTAAAACCTAGTTTAACCAACACTAAAACAGACACTAAATTCCGACGAATCTCCGGAGCATACAATACATCATGTAGGAACAAAGTGCGTCCACCACGCATATTCAGTTGGCAGGTGCCAATTCCTTTCACTTCAGCTCTGGAGTTGTTTCCCACATAGATTCACTTAGTTCTAGTTGGTACTCATCAGAATTCCACGAAGGATTCTCTATCATCCGCTACATGGTCTGTCACTCCTGAATCCATAGTCCACAAAGGATTAGACTCAATTAAGAATACAGAACTCGACACAAAAGCAAAGTTCTGAAAAGTACAAGGGGTGTATACCTTCTTTGGCTCACAATAATCGCGAGCATAGTGACCCTTCTTGTCACAGTTGTAATACTTTACCCTTGTAAGCTTCTTCATTCGAGGACGCTTTCCTCTTTCATGTTGGTTAAGCTTAGGTTTCTTCCCTAAAGGACCTGCTTCCTTGCATTTCCCTTTATCAAACCAATTAGGACGTTTGCGCTTGGAGCTCGAAGCTCCATGTGAGCTAGAACTAGCATGATAGATTTTAGCTTCCGGCTTAGCGGCTAAGAGGCGGTCCTCTTCCAGCTCAAGATGACGCACTGCATCCTCAAAGGTTTTGATATTTTCATTATGAGTCAGGTGCACCTTCATATGCTCCCAACTCTGAGGCAAGGAACGAATCACTGCTTGCACTTGCTGCTCATCAGTGAGGACATGGCCATCATCTTTCAGCTCATTAATCATGTTTGACATCTTTCTAAGATGTTGCTTCATGGTTTGACCATGAGGCTTCTTATAAGAGTCAAACCTAATAGTGAGTTGCCTCAGTCTAGTTACCGAAGTATGACCAAATCTTGCTACCAATGCTTCCCACATTTCCTTGGCATTCTCAAAACGCCTAAACTCTCGCATGACGTCATTTTCCATGCTACTCAGCAACATAATGCGAGCAAGAGAGTTCTTTCTTTTCCATGCAGCAAATGCTTCATTATCTCTCTTGTGTTGTGCAGTGTTTCCTTCTTCAGGTTCTACTATGGTCAGGTTAGGAGCTTCTAGTGCCTCTTACTCTTCCAACACATATTGAATTTTCATGTGCCGTATTTCATAGTTATCGCTATTGAGCTTTTCACCTTTGTTCAGCTCGGCAACTATGCTATTTGTGGCTGAAGCCATTGATCTGAACGCATCAGACATATATGCACGAATTATTAATGCCTATCATTTATGCATCCATTTTGCATAGACCCATCATATTAATGAATAATTTCAAGTAAGGTTTCAAAATTAAAATGTCACACTGTTTCCAATCATCCTCCAAAAATTCTAACTTAAAACTATCATTAATATAATTGTCTTATGCAAAATAAATTCTATGAAGCTATAAAAACTTCTATGAACTACCCACAGCAATCAACAATAACAAAAAGCAAATAATATTTGACATCCAATAGAATAATAATGCTTTCACATAATACAACTAACATATCGGTTGTTACATCAACAACAATCGGTAGTAGTAAACATTACATAAGATGTTCACAAAGCACACTTAACAAAGGCCAGCCAATGCATCTAACACCAAGTCAATACACGAACTGGAAAAAATCATCTTTTGTTCAATTTCTTGATCTTTTCCCTTGTAACAATTTAGTAATAATCATCTATAAAATCCATCACAATTTTCCTATATGAAGCGGCTCTGTTGACATCCCATATGCGATTCAACACTCCTTCCCATTCTGGTGGAAGGGTGTTCATGAAAAATCGCACCATCTTAGACTGTGGCATAGGATGACCATTCCATATGACCTTTTGAATTTTCCCATTGCCTTCAAAAACATGGTCAATTAAGTCACCACTCTCCCATCGATGATCAGTCAGCTCAACTATCAACTTAGAAAGCTTTTCCTTTTGTTCATCGGTAATTGCGCGAATAGGTGTGTGCAACTTCAGGGGAGGCATTGTTCTTGTGACAAATGCAGAACAAATAAGGGATCACATATAATCCACATAGACTTAATTGGAAAAACAAACACATTCTTTTCCTTTCTTTTTTTTTAGGTCAACGGTCAACGGTCGCGCGCGTGTGCGCGACGTACGCGCTTTCGTTGCACGCGCCGAAGAGACCGGTTCGTTCCGGCTGTGCGTGGGGGTGCGTTCGGCAGCCTTTGGCGGCGTTCCGCCACTCGTTGTGCTCATCTTAATGAGACCTTCCATCCAACGCCATCAGAAATCGATTTCGACTTACAAAAACTCGAAAGAATGGATGAACAGTGCTCGGGTATCGGGATTTTTCGCCTCGATCAGTGTCGGCCGATTAATTTCACGAAAATTAATAAAAAAATCATCCATAAACATGAAAGGGGACAGGACAAACATGGAAAAGGATCGGGAAACAAGAACTACGGCTCTGATACCAATGTTGGGATTGTCAGATTCCCAAAAAATCGGATTCGACACTAAATCGAACCCCTAAACTTGTGCGGAAGACGAGCCCGGGAAAAACACATGCATCACCGATCTTAAAGCACATCATAGAATTGAACGTACCTTGTTAGCCACAGTTTAAACACCGACGCCAATATGAGGAAGAGAAACTGGTCCCGTTCGATCCGATGACGCGAATTTGCCTTGAAGGGAAGATAGCGTCGCCTTTTTCTTACTGTTTTTCTTATGGAGGTGTTTCAAGGGAGAGAGGGAGGAGGAAACGTACGTTATATGCCAAAAGGTGCGTTCCTCCCGCTTTATTTCTCCCTTAAATATGTTCCCTCCAAAAGGAAACGTGTCCCTTCATCATATCCCTCCATCCATGGGCCATAATATTCTAGGTCGGGCTTTTAGGCCCAACATGGGCTGACGGGCCAACTTAGGCCCATCACTTTAATAAAACCATCAGTTCAAACGTCCCAAACTTCCATTCTCGGTTTTGGCTGCTCAAAAGGCAAGAACCGCCCTGCGAATTCATTTTTTTTATGAGCTATTATGTCGAAAACATTATCCTCATGTTATGTGAGTCTGATTGCTTTCTATCATACTCGTTTCCCCGAACATAATGATCTTAAAACTGTGAAGTATCCCAGAACAATTGCACATACAAAACTTCGTAATGTGATATATGAGATGGTATTTTAAACAAGTTCAGATGATTTTGCTAAGAAACAAATGATTTATATTAACTATAAATAGATGCTTGCTTACACGAAAGGAGGAAAATTAATTATCATTCTACTCTTATAAAAAGAAAACATTTAGACTATGCATCTTCCAAGTTTTAGAACTAATTAATCGACATCTTACTGCTAAACACAGAAGCCAGAAAAGGTGAACACACGACAGTAACTCGATCGGAAACTTGCAACCTCTCGAGTGCGGTCTAAAAGTTCCTGCCATCGAGATCACGGAGTTGTTCTAAGGTGACTCCAAAGAACGGCAAAACTGGTGGTGCTTGAACTCGAAGCTCCCGCGAGACTTGTGTCATGGTTGGTCGAAGTTAAGGATTGGTCCGCAAGCATGCGAGTGCTAGTGCTGCAACAAAGATTATGTTTTGTGCATGCCAATTTGTCGAAGGCAAGAGACGTTTTGTCACGCCCCGAACCCCGAGACATGTGAACAACCCGCCATGGACATGTAAATGCGACATTCCCAGGTAGTGTCACCGACCCCATTCATTTATTATGCGCATGTGGAAAGTAATAAGAAACCCCTGACAAAATTTGCGGGATATGAAAGTAGGAAACCAAATCATTCAAAAACAAACATGCTTTCTGTGAAAGCTAGTATGAGCACCTAGAGGGGGTGAATAGGTGTAAACACAATTTTACGAGATAAGTGTGCAACACTAATCAACAATAGATTATGAAAAGGAAATTCATCTCTTGTAAACAAAACGAGTTACAATCAAAGTAAAAGAGCGTAGGGAAGAGAATATGAACACATAGTTTATAGTGGTTTGGCTTAATCCAAGCCTACGTCCACTCTTCTGCACTGACAGCCCACCGGCTGAATTTCACTATGAACAAAAGAGTTGTTACAGTAAAGCTATTCCTTGATTCCACAGTGTAGAGACTCTACTACACTTCCTCAAGGTCTCTCAAAGATATAGACTCTCTTTTGCGTACAGTATTTCGCTCAACAGCGTAATTGACAAAGAACAAGGAGCTTCAGACTTTGGAATTCTTCTATCGCACACCCTCTCGAACAACTGGAACGTCTTCCTTATATACTCTTTTATGCTATCACACCCGTTGGCACTTACCAAAGGAATTCTTCCAATCTACCCGTTGGATAGAATCAATTAGAAAGATCTTCAAGCTATTTAAGGAACATGACGATAGCCCATCAATCCTGCTCGCCCATACAATCAGGATCTAGGTTTTCTTAAGTAGAATCTTCCAAGTATACTTTGCCAATCAACGGATCCAAAATCCCTGAATCAATCTTGATTTGAATAATGATGCTATTTCCAGCCAAGAGATCTTCTCTAGTTGATAAAGTCAAATCCTTAACGAAACATCCACTCGGATAAGCCTTATTCGACGGTCTAGAAACTGTCAATGAGGATAGACTTTGAGTCTTGAGTTTGGCAGTCCGAAGTCTTCAGACTCTGATGAAAGAGTCTACAAGTCTTTAGATTAGACTGATGGAAACGTTTTGTCAGCTTCAAAACACTCAAGGAAGTTTTCTCCAACAATTTCCCCCTTTTTGATGGTGACAAAACTTTCTTGTAGATTTGGATAACTTTGTCCTGCAAAACATTACTCAAGCAAATATGGATATCTCACAAAGATAAAAGGCTTAGTGAAAAATAACACTAGAATCTGCATCCACAGAAAGTAGGTTAGTCTTGTAAATGAACAAAGCCATGAGATATCAACAGAGCTTAAGATAAACAAACGTTTAAACAGTCAAACCCAAATCCAGTCCAAATCCAAATAGCCAAACACAAAAGTCAAGTCAAGTCAAGACATCACAAAAGTTTAAAAGTTCAAAGTTTAAAATCAAATCTACACCACATCTCTCCCCCTTTTTGTCATCATTAAAAAGGTAGAGATAAAAAGAAGATAGAATTAAGATTGCTTGGGAACACGAACAAACTTGAAATCTCCTATTGACTGGACAATCCCTTCAAGCTTTTTCAAATCCTCCTTCAGTTGCACCACATTGTCACCCTTGGCATTTGCTTGAACTTGAAGAACAAGGGCATGAATTTGATCATGCAAAGAAACTGAAGAGGTTTGACCTGCATTTTGCAAGTTCTATACTTCGCATCCCAAAGCATATATTTGACCCCGCATCTCCAAGAGAACATCAAGTATTCTGCGAAAGTCTACTGAATTAAGTCTGAGTACTAGCTTCTGCACGATCAGATGGAGTATAAGCAGATGATGGCAAATCAGCATGGTCATGCAAATTGGGCAATGAAACATCATGATCCTCCTTAGGAAATTGTGAGGCGTAGATGTCTTTTGGATCTGCTGGAGAATGACTTATTCCTTCACTGGTGGCAGGGAATGAGAACGTTCCTCTTTTCTCAGGATCTCCTCCTGTTTCCATGCCTTCAGGTGGAGAAAAGTGTTCCTCATGCTTTGCTTCCGCTTGATCTCTTTTCTCCTCTTCTTCTTCTTCCTCAATTCTTTCCTCCTCCATCTCTCTCCTCTGCTTCTTTCTCCAAATCTTCTCTCTCTCTAGTCCTCTGTTCTATCTCATCCGTGTCTTTTTCCTGTCTCTCTGTTGATTTTGGAACAGAACGACTCAAGTTCTTCAATGCCATTGCAGAAATGGTGATATCATCATCATCCTCTTCATCTTCAATGATGAGAGCTCTTCTTTTCTTGGATGGAGCAACCATGGGCTCTTTCTCTTTTCTCTTTGCAGCCGAAGAGATTTGATGAGTCTTGACGAGGGTTTTCTCCTTGAATTGCTCCAACGCCTTGTTGAGTTCCTTCAGATGCATTTTAAAGACCATTTTCAGTCCACCACCATTTGATCGCATGTTCGAACACAGAAAATCCGAGGAGGCTGAACGTTCAAATGTCTGAATAACTTGGTCACAAGTGCTAGGTAAGGAAGTTAACCATTGTCCTTCATAACTACTCTATACATGCGGAACATAATAGTGTGTGGAAGAGAGAACTTTTTCCCAGCATTGATGGCATACATCAGCTTTACCTCCGAGTTTAAAACATCGGTTTTTGAAGTTGATTTTGGTTTGAGACAGTTAATCACTATCTTGTGAAGCAGAATGTTAGATGCATTCATTCTCAAATAGGAAATCTTTCCTTCCGTCCTTCTATCCTTAACAAGCTCCAATATTGCACGAGCAATAGACACACTAATAGGTTGATATCTCCCTCTTCCAACCCCAATCACACCAGCCAATGTATTCATGTCAACCACATAGACCTAATCTTGAACACTAAAAGAGAACCTATTCGCATCCAAGAAACTGAGATTCGAATAGAAATAAGCAGTAAGTTCAGCATGAGCTTCTATAGTTTCAGAACAAAACTGTTCGAGTTGAAGAAGACTGAATTTTTCCCGCAGATTAACATTCACAGAATCAAGAAAATCAAAGTCCACACTTCTAGGGTTTATCACCCCACGCTTTAGCAACTTAGAGTATAGTTGCTTGTGTTCCTCCGATCAAAATAAATCTGTCCTTTTGCTTCGGATTTTTGCTGCAACACCCATTCTAGGTTTAAACTAACTGTACATCCTATCATCATCATTCCCATCTGGCTGACTCAGCCCTCCAACACGTGGATCGCTTGGGATATTTGCTAATGCCTCTTCCGCTAACCCAGCAGGGGTAATTCCCAATCGTTCCATTGTGCGTAAAAAGAAGGCTTCATTTCTATACCTTTTGTCTTTAAGAAATTCATCAATGTAGTTCAACGGAGTACCACTCCTCTTCAAAGCACGATAAAGCTTGTATGTAAAAGCGGGCTTAAGAGTTCTTACGGGTTCTGCTTCTTCGATGATTTCTTCCTCTTCTTGATGTGCAACATCCTGAGGTCTAGGTGGAGGAGATGGACACTACTGAGGATGTTGTGGGCTCTGTTGCTGTTTAGGAGATTCTTCTTCCTCAGTGAGATCAAAGTGCGTAGGCCCCTCACGCATTTGCTGTGGTCCCCTGTTCGCGATCCTTGAAGACTTTCTTTGAGACGACATCTTTCACAGTCTTTGAGAGATTCCAAGCTTGTAACCCAAGAAAGATGAAAACTTTTTCGAGGATTAAACAAGAGAAGAAGATAGAAGTGGAAGATCGGTGCTTCTCTTAAGGTTTTTGTGAGTAAAACAAAGAAGAACCGACAGTATATAAGGCAGTCGAAGCGAGGCATACGGAACGTCGTGAAAAAGGAAATATAAAAATGCCTTTTGAAAAATAACTGCCTTTTCAAAAAATTAGATAACTGTCATTTTTAAAAAATAACTTCTTTTCGGAAAAAGGATTGCAATAATCAAGGAAATTGGGAAATAACACCAATCAATTTCGGATAGAAGATCGTACCTTTTCAAGATTTGATTCGAGAAATAAATTTCTAAAATAGAAATAACTTACAGTCGTAGAGACTTGATTGTCTGAGTCTGAGAGACTTTAGACTTTCAGTCCTGAGTCTAAACATCCTTAGACTTTTAAGATATTGAGGCTGGAACGAATCACTTCAAATTGATTTTTCTCCAAAGGCTTTGTAAATATATCCGCCAGTTGATTCTTTGAGTCAATAAACTGAATTAAAACTTCTCCATTTTGAACATGATCTCTAATGAAATGATGTCGAATCTCTATATGTTTTGCTCTTGAGTGAAGAATCGGATTCTTGGTAAGATTGATTGCGCTGGTGTTGTCACATTTGATTTGAGTGCATGAATCTTCAATTCCAAAGTCTCTTAACTGTTATTTTATTCACAAAATTTGTGAACAATAGCTTTCAAGAGCTACATACTCTGCTTCTGATATAGAAAGAGCTAATGTACTTTGCTTCCTTGAAAACCAAGATACTGTCCTGCTTCCAAGTAGTTGACAGGTGCCCGAGGTGCTCTTTCTATCAACTCTGCATCCGGTTAGGTCTGCGTCTGAGTATCCAAGTCTCATTCTTTAGGATACTAGAGACCCAAGTTTGAAGTTGAGGCAATGTATTTGATAATACGCTTTGCAGCACTTAAATGAGATTCTTTAAGGTCTGCTTGAAATCTGGCACACATACAAACACTAAACAAAATGTCAGGTCTCGAAACAATTAGATAAAGAAGTGAACCAATGATACTCCTGTATAGCTTCTGGTCAACTTTCTTTCCTTCTTCATCTTTGTCCATCTTCAAAGAACTTGACATTAGTATATCAGTCTTTTTGCAATTTTCTAGTCCAAACTTTTTGACAAGTTCTTTAGCATATTTTTCTTAATGAATAAAGATTCCTTCCTTCTGTTGTTTCACTTGAAGCTCGAGAAAGAAGGTTAGCTCACCCATCATGCTCATTTCAAACTCATCATGCATAGACTTAGAAAATTTCTTGCACAGATTTTCATTAGAAGATCCAAAAATAATATCATCAACATAAATTTGAACAAGTAGAAAACTTTTGCTTTCTCTTTTGATAAACAATATAGTATCTACTTTACCTTTCACAAAACCGTTTTGAATTAAAAACTTACTTAGTCTGTCGTACCAAGCTCGAGGTGCTTGTTTTAAACCGTATAAAGCCTTTTTCAGTCTGAATACAGAGTCTAGTTTTCTTGGATCTTCAAAGCCAGGTAGTTGTTCCACATAGACTTCCTCTTGGATAAATCCATTTAGGAAACTTTTGACATCCATTTGGAATAACCTGAAATTCTTGTGACAAGCAAAAGCAAGTAATAGTCTAATTGCTTTTAACCTTGCTACCGGTGCATAAGTCTTCTTCTTGCGTATATCCCTTGACCACGAGTCTTGCTTTGTTTCTTACGACCTTTCCTTCTCGTTCATCTTGTTTCTGAAAACCCATTTAGCTCCAATGATAGACTTACCTTTCGGTTTAGGAGTCAATTCCCAGACATCATTAATGCTGAATTGTCTAAGTTTTTCTTGCATAGCTTCAATCCAGCTTTCATCAATTAAAGCTTCTTCTATGCTCTTGGGTTCTATTTTAGAAATAAGAGCCACGGCACTAGACTCTTCGCGCATTTTGGATCTTGTGCGAATTCCTTCATTAATATCACCAATAATCAGATTTTTGGGATGACTGGACTTATGCTTCCAGTTGCTGGTTGATTTGTCAAACTGTTGATCTTTTTCCTCATTTGAATCTTCAACGATCATTTGTTGCTGGTCTTCTAAAATCTGAGCTGCTTCTAAAGATTTAGACTTTGTAGAGTCTAGAGCAGGTTCAGATTCTTCAAGTTGAGTCTGAATCGATTTATTTTGCATGAAGTCTTGAAATTTGACATTCATTGATTCCTCCACAGATTGAGTCTTCTGGTTGTAAACTCTGTAATCTTTGCTTGTGGTTGAATATCCAAGGAAGATGCCTTTGTCTGATTTTTCTTCAAATTTACCAACTCGATCATTTGCATTTTTCAATACAAAACATTTGCATTCAAACACATAAAAATATGAAACAATTGGCTTTTTTCCTTTAAATAACTCATAGGGAGTTTTCTCCATAATAGGCCTTAAAAAGACTCTGTTAATAATATAACACGCTGTAGAAACTGCTTCGGCCCAAAAACGAGAAGAGATGTTACTTTCAATTAAAAGAGTTATAACCATTTCTTGAAGTGATCTATTCTTTCTTTCCACGACTCCATTTTGCTCTGGAGTATATGGAGATGAGAACACAGGCTGAAAACCAGATTCATCACAGAATTTTATAAAGTCTTGATTTTCAAATTCACCTCCATGGTCTATCCGTATATTTGAAATAACATATCCTTTCTCATTTTTGACCTTTTTAGCAAACTTTTTGAAATAAGAAAAGGTTTCAGACTTACTTGCCAAGAAATATACCCAAGTGAATCGTGAATAATCATCCATAATCACTAAACAATATTTCTTACCTATAATGCGCTGAGTTTTGGTTGGTCCAAAGAGATCCATATGCAGGAGTTGCAGTACACGATTAGTTGAAATTTGATTTATTGGTTTGAATGTGTTTCTTACCTATTTTCCCAATACGCATGGTGTGCATAGATCAGACTTTTGGTATGATAGACTGGGTAGGCCACAAACAAGCTTCTTTGCTGAAATTTTAGCTATTTGCTTCATGTTGATGTGCCCAAGTTTTATGTGCCACAAGTTTGCTTCTTCTTGAATTGAGATTAGACATTGGGTTTCATCTGATTTGACATCCAAGAGGTAGATATTTCCATGTATACGACCTGTGAAAGACTGAGAGGAGTCTTTACTAGTTCTTGAACATATTCCCTCTTGAAAATTAATTTTGAAACTGGTGTCGCACAGCTGACTGATACTTAGCAAATTGTAGTTGAGTCCTTCCATTAAGGAAACATTAATGATCATGAGGCTTCTAATCTTTACAGTTCCGTATCCCACAATTCTTCCTTTGTTGTTTCCTCCAAATGAAACTTTTCCACCATTAACTTGAACAAGCTTTATGAAGCAATTTGAATCTCCTATCATATGCCTTGAGCATCCACTGTCCATGTACCATTTAATCATTTTCTTGATAGTGACCTGCATTTAAAAAAGAGACTCAAGCTTTCTTTGGTATCCATATTTTCTTGGGTCCATTGGTGTTAGTGTAATATACGCTCTTTGCCTATACCTTCTTAACAGGTTTCCAAATCGTAGGATATTCTTTCTCAAAATGATCTAAGCTATTGCACTTAGAACATCTAAGAGCACTGCAACCTACTAGTTTTACAAAAACTTTTTGGAAATGATTTTTGTAAGCATCTCTTGTAGGTATTTGCTTAATTCTTTCATTTACATTAGGAAAATCAATTAGAGGAATGGTTTCGGCAGTCATTCCTAAACCCGATTTATTGAAGTAAGGTCTCGTGCTAAAAGAATTTTTTCAAGTTTCTCAAATCCTATAGAAAATCTTTTAGAAATACTTTTGATGTCATTTTTCAAGAATGCATTTTCTTTTGAAAGATTGTTTTCATTTTCTTTCAAAGTAGTAACACTTTTGTCTAAACTTTTGACCTTTTCTTTCCAAACATTTTCCTGTTGCTTTAGTGCAGAATTTTCTCTTTTAAGTTCAGAAATTCTTTTAAGAGAAGCTTTGAGATTAAGACACAATTCATCAATGTATCTAGAGACTTTAGTAGAGATTTTCAAATTACTTACCTTGATTTCACTGTCTGAATCTGAGTTTGTCTCGGAGTCTGAATCTGAGTTTGATTGTGCCATGAGACAAATATTGGCATAATCATCATCACTTTCTTCACATTATGTATCACTCCAAGTTTCTACTTTGAGTGCCTTTTGATATTTCTCAGCTTTTCCTTTCTTTTTCTTCAGAAGGGGATAGTTGGGTTTGATGTCTCCCTTTTTCTTACACTCAAAACAAACTACATCTCTATTGGATTCATCATCCTCAACAGACTTAGTCTGTTGCTTTTGAAAACTTTGTTTCTTTTGATTGAATCTTCTCCACTTTCTGTTTAGCTTTACGAATCTTCTTATCATAAGAGCAAGCTCTTCATCATCCATATTGTCTTCAGAATTTGTGACATCGAATCATCATTAGATTTTAATGCAATAGATTTTTACCTTTAGGATCTTCATCTCCATTGATTCATTCCACTTCATAAGACTGAAGAGTCCCAACCAATTCATCGACAGAAAGTGGCATAATTCTTTGTGTCTCCCTTATTGAGGTCTTTATGTGATTCCAATCCTTGGAGAGTCCACGCAGTAGCTTGTTTACTTTTATGGGATCAGAAATTGGTTGACCTTGATTTTCAAGACTATTCACGATTTCTGTAAAATGACTAAACATGTCAGTGATAGATTCTCCGGATTTCATTTTGAATGCTTCGTATTGAGCGGGCATAATGTTGATTCTGGTCTCTTTCACTCGATCAGTTCCTTCATAGGTGATGTGTAATCTATCCTAGACTTCTCTAGCTGTAACACAATAAGATATTCTGTTATATTCAGTAGGTGATAATACACAATATAAATAATAAATTGCTTTTGCATCAAGAGCTTGTCTCTTGGTTATCTCTTCTTGAGTCATTTCGCTAAACTCAACGGCTTCTTTTCCTCTTTTTGAGACAAGTGCAGCTTTAGGAATGATACCTTTGTCTACCACATCCCATTCCAGAGGATCCTTTGATCTTAGAAATGCCTTCATCTTGTTTTTCCATATGTTGTATTCCTTTCCATCAAAATAAGGCGATCTGGTATTACTTTGACCTTCAACCAGTCCTGGAGCCAACATGCTAGCCATGGATTTTTAACTCTGAAGTAAAACACTTCAACTTAAGTGAGTACACAGGCTCTGATACCAATTGTGAAAACTAGTATGAGCACCTAGAGGGGGTGAATAGGTGTAAACACAATTTTACGAGATAAGTGTGCAACACTAATCAACAAATAGATTATGAAAAGGAAATTCGTCTCTTGTAAACAAAACGAGTTGCGATCAAAGTAAAAGAGCATAGGGAAGAGAATATGAACACATAGTTTATAATGGTTCGGCTTCATCCAAGCCTACGTCCACTCTTCCGCATTGACAGCCCACCGGCTGGATTTCACTATGAATAAAAAAGTTGTTACAGTAAAGCTCTTCCTTGATTCCACAGTGTAAAGACTCTACTACACTTCCTCAAGGTCTCTCAAAGATATAGACTCTCTTTTGCGTATAGTATTTCGCTCAATAGTTTAATTGACAAAGAACAAGGAGCTTCAGACTTTGGAATTCTTCTATCGTGCACCCTCTCGAACAACTGGAACGTCTTCCTTATATATTCCTTTATGCCATCACACCCGTTGGCACTTACCAAAGGAATTCTTCCAATCTACCGTTTGACAGAATCAATTAGGAAGATCTTCGAGCTATTTAAGGAACATGACGATAGCTCATCAATCTTGTTCGCCCATACAATCAGGATCTAAGTTTCCATAAGTAGAACCTTCAAAGTATACTTCACCAATCAACGGATCCAAAATCCCTAAATCAATCTTGATTTTAATAATGGATGCTATCTCCAGCCAAGAAATCTTCTCCAGTCGATAAAGTCAAATCTTTAACGAAACATCTTGTTCTGGATAAGCCTTCTTCGACGATCTAGAAACTGTCAATGAGGATAAACTTTGAGTCTTGAGTCTGGTAGTCTGGAGTCTTCAGACTCTGATGGAAAAGTTACAAGTCTTCAGACTAGACTGATGAAAACGTTTTGTTAACTTCAAAACACTTAATGAAGTTTTTTCCAACACTTTCATATATAAACATTCTAGAGTTTACATACATCCAAAAATGGGTCAGAGTCTAAGTGCAAAAAGGGCCAGTTTGCACAACAGTGATCGGTCCACCAAAAAGTGGAATAATCCTATGACTACTAGTCGAACTCGTTCATCGATCCCACATCTTTCACATCTGACTGCACAGGATCCGGAGACGATGGGTTGTCCACTCCACCATCAGGAAGGTCAGCTACACCTTCACCCAAAATGGCATTCACCACAGCAAGTGGAATGTCAAAACTATCAAGAGGGCCAATTCTAAAGCCATCGGCCCCAGAACGGAACCATGCCTTATACCTATGTGGCACCCTGTCATCCACTGACACCTGAATCCAGACGGTGGACTTGATCAGCTTGTACACCCAATGACTTACAAGGTCAAGAAAGCTATGCACCTGCTCGACAATGTGCATTGGAATGCCATTCTTCTCGGAGGTACTGCCATCTACGGCCCTGTAATAATTTCCCACAACGGGGTGAGATATTGTCTTAACAAGTTCACCCCTCCTAAACCCCTATTAGAAAGAAAATACACCCCGGGTGGCCTAGCTACATCACACAGAAAACTTACCTCATCTTATTTCCTTCCTGCAGGTTAGTACATTTCAAATCACTCAATCACATGTAATAATAGGAATATGAACAAATGAACCGCAATCAATTTCACATAATCCACAACCACAGCATGCGATCTCATTTTATTCAATTCCACACATGAACATAGCTTACTCAC
The DNA here is from genome assembly GCA_016097545.1 of Eucalyptus victrix. Classification (NCBI taxonomy): domain Eukaryota; kingdom Viridiplantae; phylum Streptophyta; class Magnoliopsida; order Myrtales; family Myrtaceae; genus Eucalyptus; species Eucalyptus victrix. Next base: position 26,786,170 of record CM027845.1, on the reverse strand, counting down.
AGTTCGGCTATCTACTGGCATATAGCCAGGCATCGTATCCCCACCTTAGAGGACGGCTTCGTCAGTACCTTGACGGCGTTCCCAAAGGAGCATGGGCCCAAAATCAACTGCGACCCGCAACCACTACGTGGGCATCCCATATAGGGGCAAGTCCGGCTCAACAGCCCAGGACAAATTCCTCTTAATTATCACACAACAATTTCACAATTGGCCCCAGGACACTTTCCATTTCATTCAATGCTCCCAATTAGAAAAAATAGTAATCCCGGCCATTTTTCTTCATATTAAAAATATTCCAGAAATTAACCACGTGTGTGGGGACACGTAAATTTCGATCCAGAAAACCAATATCTCACTTTTTCAAACCCCACTATTTAATATAATACTTAAAATCCAATTTTTGCATCAAAACTTGACACTTGGGTTTTTATTAATAAAATCCCTATTTATCACAATCAACACTCAATCTGCCACATCCATTCATCAATTTCAAATTATAAATGCACAGCAGCAATCGACACGAAATTTTGACCAATTAGGGTCCCAAAATAATTTTTGAAATTTTAATTTTAATTTTTTTATAAATAATAATATTTTAATGAATTCGTAATATAATATATCATTAAAGATTTCCAGAATTTCAAAACATTTAAGTAAATAAAAAATAAACCCCTATTATGTCCCATCAAGGTTTATTATAAAATAAACTCTCTTATCCTTAATTAAATATGCTTTCAATTAAACCAACCTCTTAATCTAAATCACAATTAAATAAACTAAACTAACCACCTAAACTTAATTAACTTAGACTAAGTACACTTAGGGCATCACTAACCCTCTAATCAAGATTTAGTGAGTTAAACTCACTCAAATGACGAGCCGAGCGGTTCCACGCGACGGGGACGCAACAAGGATCGACTTTCCTTAAGGTGGGCCTTGAAGAACCAGAGGAGGGCTAGTCAACGGTTGCTGTGTTGAGGTTGGACGGTGTTGGCTCCGTGGCGGTTCGAGCATGAAGCCAGCGGGAACAGCGGCGGCTGCTCGTACGGGCAAGGTGGCAGCTTCGGTGGGACCTCCGACGACGTGCAGCAACATCGGGCAACTGCGAGATGGTGGATGACGAGCTAGAATGCGCGGACGAAGGTGGCGTGCGGCGAGCTAGTCGGCAGAGCGACGCGCAGGTGCTGCACGCGAACAGCGGTGACGACAACGACACTGGCGACGAGCGAACGGCGAGGAGCTCAGGCTAGCATGCATGCGGGCAAAGGGGTCCGGTCGGTTGTTGGTTTCTGTTTTTCCTCTTTCAAAACTCCAAGAAACCAAGCTTGAAGATGATGGAGATAGGGGGGAAGTGACATCCCACCTTTTTGGGATTAGATCTCAACCCTCCACTTGTCATCTTCTCCTTCCTTTGCCCCAACTACCATGACCTAAGATGACATCATCTTCCACTATCTCAATCCTTCACAACAATCTTCAATAGGTCCAATTTCCTTTTCCGCTGTGGCATGAAATCTTGTACCATACTTTCTTTAATTCCATTTAATTCTCTTCTAATTGAGTTCAAGTGAAGTCCATAAATTCATCCAATGTTCCTAATAAGATATGTGACACAACAAGACTTCCAATTTCTGAATTGACTCTCAATTTCATGATTAATTTCACTCTGATACGATACTAGCGTGTCCTGACCTATCGGGTAGCTTTTAAAAATTTTCATGCATTTGACCTGTGATTGATCAATTCAAGCCACAATGTATATCTTTGACACATTAGCAACTCTTGGTTGTCGGGATGACCTCAAGGTTTCAAATACGGACACAAGGTACCTAATCGACAGAAAAGTCGGCTTAGCGTCAACCAACAAGAATTGTGCTATCTAGTGGAATCACCCATACTTGATCACATGCCTCTGTTGAGTCAACCTATCTCCGGTCTCTAATCAATTTTTAATTGTGCCGTACTGACCCTTGCAGATTAGTTCGGTCGAAAGGTTGCTTCCTGGTCCAATTCTCGAGTCTGATGCATTAGAATCTCTTAACAGCTTCACCTGATAGACTAGTTTTCACATAAGTGGCAGACTCAAGGAAAAAAACTATATGCGTGTAGATGAAATGCCCGTCTCAATTTATTGAAAATAGAATTGGAAATTCGGGATGTCACACGTTGGTCAGCACATCCTTTAACAGGGTTTGCGACTTGGATTGAGAGGATGAAAATACCAATGAGACATAATCTCCTGGATGCTTTCCCATAATTATCTCTAGCACTACAACTCCAAAGCTATATATATCACATTTTTCAGTCGGAATGTTGGTATAAGCTAGCTCTGCAATTGAAGAATTCAAAGTCCGTTGATAATCTTGTTAGCTACAATTAAAGACTCAGACATTTGCTTTCACATAATTAAGGAATTTCCAATGACAACACAAGTTGGGATAGTAAATTAATATGCTTCTATAAAGAATGTCACCTAGAGCAATGTATCCGATGGTGCCGGCAGTAGCAGTCCAGTTGGTGGAATCTGCCCTCAATAATCTTGCGGTGCCAAAGTCTGACACGCAAGCCTCGAAATCAGCATCCAACAAGATGTTGTTGTTGGTCAAGTCTCAATGGATCAATGGAGGAAAATAGTCGTGATGCATATACGACAACGCATTTGCAACTGCTTGAACCATGTTTATCCTATTGTCCCAACCAAGCTCTGATGCTCTATTATCATCATTCAAAATTGTTCTCAAGCTCCCTCTTTCGATGCACTCATATACTAGAAAACAATGTTGTGAATGAGAGCAGAATCCATAGAATTTCACGATGTTGCGGTGGCGAATATTTTGTAAGCCTTCAATTTCCCTTTCAAAAGGAATGATGTTGATGGTCTCATCTTCCTAGGACGATGGATTTTTCTTGACAGCAAGAGTTTGATCTGTGGGTAGATCGGCTTTGTAAACAACGCCATAAGCCCCTTCTCCCAAATAGTACTTGGAGTGAAATCCTTATGTCACTTCCAAGATTTGCTCGTACAAAATTTTTCCATCAAAACAAAGAATGTGCAAGAAATCTAAATCATTAGTCTCCGTTAATGCATTCCTTTCTCTCTCGATAGTCTTTCTTTGACGGCAATTAATGATTACGGGGATGATCAAGAAGGAAGAGAGAATGAGGAATCCCAAGAACGAGAGAACGGGGATAATCAAAATTCTAGCACCGCTGAGTTGATTGTGTGTCTTGCTCATGGTAGAAATATTGCATTTCTGTAATCTAGCCACGTTCCCACACAACCCCTTGTTATGCTGAACTGCCTCAAATGGAGCCTCCTTAAAAGCTTTGACCTTTGGGAGAGGACCTTCCAAGTCATATAGGACACATCAACAAAAGTTAATGCCCATAAGTCAGCAAAACTATGTGGGATGGAACTAGAGAGGCCATTGTGGGAGACGTTTAGGGTTTCTAGGACTCTCAGTTTTCCTAGATCTGGTGGTATTCTTCCAGTCAATAGATTCTGACTCAAATCAAGAACGCTAAGGAATTGCACATTGCCTATCTCGGGAGGAATGCTTCTCTCAATTTTATTTGGGCTCAAGTTCAAGCTCAACAAGTTGGTGCATAGGCTGAGCTACGGTGGAATAGCTCCGCCCAAATTGTTTGATGCTAGGTTAAGATGTTCTAGTTGAGACAAAAATCCAATTTGATGGGGAATATCACCTGTGATCCCATTGTTGTTAAGGATAAGATCTAGTAGTAATTGCAAGCTTCCCAATTCCCTCGGAATCTTCCACTTAAATTATTTGTAGAAAGGTCAACTACCTATAATTGAGCCATCCTTCCAAATTTCAAGGGTATACCGGAAATGTTATTGTTCGATATCCTTAAGCTCGTCAAATTGTGGCAATGCCCCCATTTCCATGAAAGTTCACCATGCAAATAATCGTGGCTCAAGTCCATAAAATTTAGTTGCAGATATACTCCAAAAGCTTATGTTATATTTCCAGTAAGTTTGTTTCCTTCAAGCCTCACTCTAAATAATGAAGTACAATTCCTCAAGCTTCTAGGGATATGACCTGTGAAATGATTATTCCTCACAGAGAAATTTTGCAATAATCCCCTTAGGCATATATTTTCTGGCAGCTGAACTTCGAGTTCATTCTGAGAGAGATCCAAAACACTCAAATGAATGATCTTATTAATTTCAGGAGGCAAGGAACCGAGACAGTTGTTTTCTCTAAGGCGTAACATAGTTAAATTGGCCATGCTTCCAATTGATGCAGGGATTGAACCAGTCAAAGTATTATTAGACAAATCTAATTCTACAAGAGGTGTTAGTTTCCCTATCTCCTCAGGAATCAAACTTGAAAGATGATTTGAGAATAGGTATAATCTATTGAGATTGCTCAAATTTTGAATAGATGAAGGGATACAACCAACCAACTTATTATTAGAAAACTCTAAGTCAATAAGATCGGTTAGCCTCCCAATCTCTGAAAGTATGGATCCCAAAAGTTTATTCCTCCATAAGTAAAGAAACTTCAATCTTCTTAGGTCACCTATCTCTCTTGGAATGGGACTAGAAAGGTCATTCTTTGCTACACTCAAATTTCTTAAGTTGCCTAACTTTCCAAGAGATGGAGGAATGGAACCTAAAAATTGGTTTCCCCAAAGATGGAGAACATTTAGGTTGCCTTAATCGGAGCATACTTTTACGTAAAGCATACTTTTATGATGGAGGAACTTTGGTGAAAATTTAGGCTAGATGCCTTAATCGGAGCACAGATCACCTCTATCTTTACAATTCATTGAAAAAAGGTTGCAGCTCATAATCAAATGAGTTTTACTGTAATGTTTATATATAACCGTAATGTATAAAGATGTGAAAAATATATGATTATCCAATGACAATCTCACTTTTTTCTTATAAAATATCAGATGCAAAATCAGAGACAAGGATACTACATTAAAGAGAGACTTCACGTGATATATATATGATTAAAATTTTTCTTTCATATACCATCAAATAAAGGTTTTCAATAGATGAAGACATTTAGTGAAATCTCAAGTGTCAACACATTGAGCGATAAATTTCAGAATTGATCTATTTTTTATGAATTAGTCTAGATGATTGAGTTTCAACAGCAGGTAATGACTTTCTTCTTTATCAATCTCTATGGCAAAAAAAAAAAGGAAAAACGTAATACGTGGCTTAGAAGAAAAAACTTCAAAAAGACAAAAAAGATGACTAATGGCTTTCTTCTTGGCCAATTCTTATTAGGGTTAATACCCTGAAAAATCCTAAATTGATACACACGTGACAAATTTATCCCAAACTGGTACACTTGTGACAAATTTACCCTTTGTTAGTTTTCGTTAAATTTTACTATCAAATTATTAAGTTGAATGATACGTGACAATTGACTAATATACCAATTTGGAATTTTACGCTCCGTTTGTCACAGTTTACAATTTTTGTGATTTTTTTGTGGTATTAATCCAATTTAGTGGAGGGTATATTTGTCACAAATTTAAAAGTTTGAGGTTTTTTGTGGTCGAATAAATTAGTTTGGGGTAAATTTGTCATAAATGTACCAGTTTAGGATTTTTTATGGTCAGTCAGGGTAAATTTGTCACAGATGTACCGGTTTTGGGTTTTTTATGGTAAAAAAAATAGTTTGGGGTAAATTCGTCACAGGTGTACCCGTTTAGGGTTTTTTAGAGTATTAACCCATCTTATTATTACATTATTTAAAAGAAAAGGAGAACTGGAAAGCTGTGCATCCCTTCACCGTTAGCTTGAAAAATGAAAAATCGTGACCTTCCTTATTAAGATCGGATGAAACTTAAATCTATAATGTTGCAATGTGCCCATATGCAAGGAAAATAGAAGACGTAATTTTCTTCATCCAACTCTGATCTTTTGACACAGTTCTCATTTCAAAAAATAGGAAAGTGATTGCTTGCTGGAAATACCTGAAGAATGCATCAAATGAAAACCCACTACTCCGCGGTTCGACTCCAGCTCAAACTGTCGCTGCTTCCTGAATTAGAAACCAAAGCTCATTCAAGTTCCAAGTTTTCCATTGTGAAAGACGAATAGAAGAAGCATGCAAGAGAGGAACGAATCCCTTAAGCCGCCCCCCCCCCCCCCCCAACTCCCCCACCCCAAAAAAAAAAAAAAAAAAAAAAAAAAAAAGCCAACATGCATTCATCTCCACGGATACTACTGAAAACCCGTGTGGTTGCCAATGGTTTATTTCTGCATCATCTGTTATAAATTTATGCAAACATAATGTCTAGAAGAAATTTTTAATTTTTCCAAATTTGACTCCGGAAAGACCGACCGTAGAAGCAGCAGCAATAACGACAACAACTGAGCCAGATGAGTAGAAGTGGGCATATGAATCATCTTTTGCGCATTGCACTCAAATCTTTATCAAGTCAAATAGCAATAAAACCACAAAATTTGACTCAAAGCATTGTTGGAGCTTGGAAGAAGGATAAGATGATAAGTCTAAAACACTCATAACTTACTTCCTATTTTTCACTTGTCAGATGTACAAGAATTCCCCGGTTATTTTCATTCGAGCATTCTCACCTTATGTCTCCTCCAAAAAACAGAAAAGAAAAGAAAAGCAAAGCATGCTCACCTTATATCGAAGGTGAAAATTCAATTTCAATCTAAAGGAAAAAAAATTATGCAAAACACATTTGGTGTTGGGGACATCAAACCTAGGTGCACACCACCAAAAGGCAAAGTCATAGCTACAAATGGAGATCTTGAGGTGTGCTTTCATTGATGATGACGTGTGATTTGGTGATCAACTGCCGATTTTTTTGGTTAGATGCAATCATAAATCTATTCTTGAAGGACAAGCATATGTTCAACTTTGCTAACCATGCTCTAACAATATACCTTAATTTCTGGATTTTGATTTGTTTTGGAACTGTACGGGCTTGCTTTGTTACGGTGATTTCTGAGATTTTTTATGATTCTTTTTAGGTATCATTTTAGTAATAAATGTAAGTTTCCTTTTGGGAGGAAAAAAAGATAGGGGTGAGCATCGGTCCAAGGTCGACCCTGGACCCACCCTGGACCGGCCCAACCCTGCCGGTCCTAGTCTGATTCCTAGGGAGAGTGGGTCGTTCCTTGGTCCTAGAATTCCTGGACCAGCACTGTGTGGGTCGGTCCTCAGTTCTAAGAGTTCCGGGTCGGTCCAACCCAAACCAAACCCGACTATATATATATAATATTTTTGTAACTTTTTTATATAGAGAAAATCTTAAAATAAATAGCGTCAACAACATTACACATCTCTTTAGTGAGGAGCTCAAGTAATTTTACATTGTTCTTTAATAACTTAGGTTTTTAATGTTTTTAATCTTTTACGGCATCAATAGTCATAATTTATGAAGGAGAAAAATGTTTTTGTAAGGAATCCTCACAGTGTCCATAAAGGCACCTTGTGGCATCCTCCTCTAATATTCATTCTCTTTTGTCTTATTTGTCCTTTTAGTCTTCAATTTTCCAAAATCAAAATAAACAACTTCTCCGATCGTCACTCGACACTCGACTTGCTCGCTTTGGGTCACTTGTGGCGCTCATCGCTTCGTGCTACTCACCGCTTGATGCTCACTTGGCTTGCTGCTCGCCGCTCGACATTCAATGCTCATTTTGTTCGACACTCACCCCACTTGACCCTCACCACTTGCCTTTCTTAGCTGACCTTCGCTCATCATCGAACCCATTAGGTCAATACGATCCCTGGTTGCCCTTTAAAGGAGTACAAAAAATGAAATAAAAAATTATTGGTTAGTCTTGAGTTGACCTTGAAACTAGACTGAACCCATTGGGTCACTCTAGTCCTCAATCGTTTTTTTAAGGAGCACAAAAAATAAAATAAAAAATTATTGGTTGGTCCCGGGTTGACCCTGAAACCGAACCAAACCCATTGGGTCGGTCCGGTCTTTGGTCCCAAGCTCAATAGGGTCGGTCCTCAGTCCCAAAAATTAAGGACCAACGTTGTGCGGGTTGGTCCTAGGGTTAGAGGGTGGATCGGCCCAACCCGGACCATGCTCACCCCTAAAAAAAGATGCCACTTAGACACTTGTGATAGCCGATGGCTTCTCGTTTCTTCATCATCCAGTGCCAATTATTCCCTGTTACGGCATTTAGGAATCGTGTCTTCTCTCAACAATCTCATAGGGCTGCATTTGACAATTGGGATAAAATTTGGGATATGATATGATTTTTCCTATCCTACATTTGGTGCTTACTTAGGATAGAATAAAGTCGGATATAAGGGAGATATGGGCATGATAAAATTATCTCATGAGGGAGGTGGGATAAAGGTAGATAGGATTTCTAATAACCATAATAGGAAAGTTATTTTTCTTGAATAACAAACTTATTAAATTAACAAAATTGAAATTATATTTCAATATAAATAATATTTGAATTCTAATTTAAGAGATTAAAAATAAAAAAATAAAAATTTATTTTTTATTTATATATTCAACTTTAATTCCATCTTATAATAAACATTCAATCTATAAATTAAATATTTATATTTATTATATATATTAGGTATTTTTGTATTTTAGGTATGTTAGTACAGTTTACTATTTGATAAAATTTTAATAAAGAATGATGAAAGGGAAAAAGAAATAATAAAGAAAATAATATAAAAAAGAGGAAAAATAAAATAAAAATAAATTAAGGAATAGTGTTATGAGAGATTTTTACCATCTTCATTTATGAACATTTAGGTTCATTATATCAAAAAAATTGTATGTGATATGATGTGAATATATCCATGTTTAATACTACGATTCATCAAACAATGGACATGATATAAAAAAAATCCCAAGATTTCATATTCTATCATATCCAGTCTTATCCTGATTAAAAATCTGGATGACCAAACGTAGCCTAGAAGATTCCTGCAACAAAAATGTTGTATATGAATGGACTCCATTCCAAGCATAACTTGTACCCAGCTATTCGACCCCCTTCCCATTGGATGTTTTTGGACCTCTAAGCGTAGTCACCCGTCAAACATTCACAACAAAGGAAAGGCTAAAACTCATACATTGACACATTTTTTAGCAAATATTATTAAAAAAGTTCTAAATTTATTACATTTTTACCAATTTAATTTTAAATATTTTAATTTAGTCAATATAATCTTAAACCTTTTTAATGAGATGCCAATTTTATCATTCGAGTCAATTTTGATTGAAAATCAATGATGTAGACATCAGTCGTCCTACGCGGCGTGACCGATGCCATCGTGGATAATTTTTACAATTTTTTTTATTTTTTTTGGCATTCTCACATTATCCATTTCAGGATAGTCTTCACCAAGCACAAATTTCAAGTGCAGTTTGGATTAGCAACCTTTTCAGGACCTACACATATATATGCAGAACATAATGTCGAGAAGACAAATTGGATTATAATCTTTTCCAAATTTGACTCCAAAAAGATCAATCATAGGAACAGTAGCAGCAGCGACGAAAACTAAGCCGGCTATGTAAGATTGGGCAAATGAGAATAATTTTTTACGCCATTGCAGAGCATAGCTACAGGTGACTCAAAGCCAAACCAACCAATCCCACTTCAGATGCACAACAAATACCCAATTCTTTGCAAATGGGGCCTCACTGCGAGATCAAATCTTTTCCTTTTTTAATCAGTTTGATTGGGAAATTTGGATATTTAATTCAGACCATTTAGGAGGAAATTAGGGAAGCGTGGGACTCCCCGATTTCGCCTTATGGTGTAGAAAAGTCATGATTGAGACATAATAGAACTTTGATGTCAGTTTCTTCTCTATTATTCCAGCGACTCTGATTATCTTTGCGGACAGAATAAATGAGTAGATAATGTTTTGTAATCATTCAGATCTCCGAAAGTAACTCAGCACCAACGGAATCACTTAACCAACACCTTGAAGTTAAATACACATGCAATTGTAATGTCCATATGAGTATCGGGAAAAGTACCAAAATAGTCATAAACCTTTAGCATCGGTACCAATTCAGTCATAAACTTTTCAATTGGACCAATTTAGTCCTAAACCTTTTTACATTGGTACCAATTCAGTACATCCGGCTAATTTAAGCCGGAAATTGCTGACGTGGCCGACGGCAGTCTTATGTGGCGTCACGTGGACAAATTTTATAATTTTTTTATATTTTTTCAGATTTTTTAAATTTTTTTCTTTTTTTTTTTTTTTTTTCTTTTCTCCTCATTGTTTGGCCGGCGAGGTCGCCGACCATCGCCGACCACCGGCTGGTTAGGGCGAGGGCCCCGTGCCCTCTCTAGCCACCGGCGAGGGCCAACGCGCCCTCGCTGGCCACAAGCAAGGACGTCGACCCCCGCCCAGATCCAAGTGAGGGCCAAAACCCTCGCCCAGATCCAAGCGAGGGACAAAACCCTCGCTGGCCAACCGGCGAGGGCATGACGCCCTTACCTGCCACGAACGAGGGCATCGGGCCCTCGCCCTAACCAGCCGGTGGTCGGCAATGGTTGGCCGGCCGGCAACCTCGCCGGCCAAGGGGTAAGGAGAAAAGAAAAGAAAAAGTGAAAAAAAAAGAAAAAAAGGATTTAAAAAATCTGAAAAAAATATAAAAAATTATAAAAATTGTCCACGTGGCGCCACATAAGACCGCTGGCGGCCACGTCAGCAATTTCCGGCTTAAATTAGCCGGATGAACTGAATTGGTACCAATATAAAAATGTTTAGGACTAAATTGATCCAATTAAAAAGTTTAGGACTAAATTGGTACCAATGCAAAAGGTTTAAGACTATTTTGGTACTTTTTCCTACGAGTATCACGTAGTTTAATTAAAACCACATAAATAGACATTTACTTTTCATTCTTTACTTTACCTACATTTTGCGATGGACACTTTTTCTTTTTCTTAACCCGAAAAGTTTGAAATTTTCTCAATATACAAATAATGATATGCGAATTCACATGCAATGTTTTCATAATTTTCAGTATATGGTTAATGGCACTCTTCTTCCTGTTCTTCAAAGCTCAAGTAGATGTTCCTTGCAAGTCTCACGTCTTCTGGCTCAATGGAGCTTCCTCTTCCCACATAATTCCTTCTTCTTCTTTTTTTTTCTGTGAAATTTTTAGTTTGAAATCATTTTAAAAGAGATCACATTTTGAAAGGAGTGCAACTCATCTTGTGTGAGTCTTCGTCTGTTTTTGCTCAGCAAGTCTTCACCCCTAAAACACTCGTGAAGGTATAAATGCATGAAATCCTCGTAGAGAACAAAATCAACATCAGCTTTATCTTTGATTTGCCCTAATTTTTTTTTCCAATTAATTTGTCTTAATCATGTGGAGGGCGTTGATTATGAAGTCCTCTTCACTTTTTCACATTTAGAAAGGAGTGCGACTCATCTTGTGCGGGTCTTTCTATGCTTTTGCTCACCAAGTCTTCAACCCCTAAAACACTCATGAAGGTATGAACACATGAAATCCTCATAAAGAACAAAATCAATCTTAGCTTTATCTTTGATTTGGCCCAGTTTTCTTTTTTCCAATTAATTTGTCTTAATCATATGGAGGACATTGCTCATGAAGCCCTCTTAACTTTTTCACATTTTGAAAGGAGTACGTCTCATTTTGTGTGGGGCTTCCTCTGCTTTTGCTCACCAAGTCTTCAACCCCTAAAACACTCATAAAGGTATGAATGCATGAAATCCTCGTAAAGAACAAAAATCAACATAAGCTTTATCTTTAATTTGCCCCAGTTTTCTTTTTTCCAATCAATTTGTCTTAATCATGCGGAGGGCATTGATCATGACATCCTCTTAACTTTTTCACCTCCTTTTGAATTCCCTCCCCCCCCTCCTTTCTCCTTAAATGGTCTAATTATATTATTGTTAGTCCAAAGCTATGAAAATTTTATAATTTGATTGGACTCAATAATTAGAGTAACGACGATCAAGGATCCAATCGAACGAAAGAAGTTACCGTGCTTTCATATCCTCAATTATTATAAGTTATCGTGTACTTTTTTCTCTACTTTCGACCTATAGGTTCTTGACTTGCTTTTATGGTCTTCATGGGCTAGCTCTTCTCTGTGAGTCATAATTTCTCATCATGTTACATGTGACGGGCCCCAAATAAAGTCTGGCCCCACTCGAAAAAACACATACGAATCATTTAATGATGAAAGAACTTTCTTATCATGTTACACGTGATGGGTCGAATTAAAATGCAGATCCTTCAACATTAGATCGAATGGTAAAAATCACAATCACATTTATTGAATGACTAAGATTTATTGCATTCGAATTCGATGGTGAAGGATTTATCTTTCTTTTCTTTTGCCCCAATTTTCTTTATTCCAATGAATTTATCTTAATTATGTGGAGGGCCTTGACCGTGAAGACCTTCACTTTTTCGTCTTCTTTTCAATTCTACCCTTCAAATGGTCTGATTATGTTATTGTTAGTGCATAGCGATTCAATTCCGCAATCTTGGATCCAATTGAAAGGAATCATCGTGCTCTAACGTCCTCCATTTTTGAAGCAACCGTTTCCTTTTTTTCCCTTTTTTTTTTTTTCAACCGGTAAGTTGTTTCTTTTTTAGTCTTTATGGACTTAATTCCTCGAGTCATGGACTGTCTCCGTGCTACACGTGATGGACCAGAATAAAATCATGTCCCATTGGAAAATTTAAAATAGGTATGCTTTTATGATGAGGGACTTCAGTCAAAATTTAGGCCTAAAATCCAATTTGAGTCTGCATCGCCTTTGCTGCTATAATCCATTGAAAAATAATTCTTAGCTCATAATCATACGTGTTTTATTGTAATGTCTATATAAAATACTGTAATCCATAAAGATTTAAAAATTTCAAGGTAATCCGGTCACTATCTCACACTTTTTCTCTTAAAATATTCCATGCAAAAGCAGAGATTAGGATTTCAAGAGACATGAATTGGTAATAAAAAATTATAAATAGATAGTTGAAAATTTTCTTTCTTTTATCAAGTGCATTAAAGGGGGCCACCACATTCTGGGGATTAGGGTTTAATTTGGCAATTTTGAAAATTGAATTTAGACCATTTCGGACAAAAATTAAGAAAGCGCGGGACTCTTGATTTTGCCTCATGGGGAACAAATGCCATGATTAATAAAAAATGGAACTTTGACATCAATTTCTTCTATATTATATTCACAAGAAATTACACAAATGATTCCTGAACTTTGGTCAAATATGGAATGCCTTCTCTCAGCTTTTAATTTATTTAATGTAGTCCATAAAGCCCAATATGTAATGTGGAGTTTAATATAGTCCCTGAACTTTACAAAGATATCCAATGTTATCTTTCCATCAACTTAAGTTTATGGATAATATTGAACATTCTCATATAGTTCAAGGACTAGATTATGTATTTACCAAAATTTCAAAGATTACATTAAACAGGTTAAAAGTTTAGGGATGATGTTGTACATTAGACTAAAATTCAAGGACTATATTGAATAAATTAACAGCTAAGCGATGATATTATATATTGGGCCAAACTTCATAAACTATTTGTGTCATTTTCCCTTATCATCAAACATTTACAACTCTGTTGATTATCTTTATAAACTAAATTAATGAATAGATGATGTTTCATTAGCACTTGCATATCCAAAATTTACTCAGCACCAACACAATCACTTAACCATCCCCTTGGATGTCAATCTACGTACAATTGTAATGCCCATACGAGGATCATGTAGTTTAATTAAAACCATGAATAGATATTTACTTTTTGTTCTTTACTTCCTCTAAATATTTTGATAGACGCGCTTTTACCTTTTCTTAACCTGAAACATTTAAAATTTTCTCACAATATACAAATATTGAATACATAAATTCATAAACAAATTTATCATATTTGTTTTTTTAAAATTTAAATGATTTTTAAAAATTTAACCGAAAAGCAAGAAATTGCTTTTTTTACTTTTAAAAAGCTGAACTAAACAGCCTCTTGACTTAGATGCTTAAAAGATTCCATAAAACATTGTTTGAAGCTTTCTAATATCTAGTATAACATTCATTTTTCCATCCGACCTTCATACAATCAAAATGCTTTAAGCATGTTAGACAAGTCACAAACAAATAAACAAGATCTTTCCCGACTTCACATTTGTCCATGTGTGGAATAGAGAAATAATTTGGTTCTCAAATTTATAGTTTTTTCAGCATGTGAGCTCGAGCTTCGATTGAATTTGCTTTCTTATTGAGTTCAGTCTACATTGGTTTTGGACAAACGGCTCCAATTGAACTAAAAAATTAAAAGGAATGACAATCGTGAATCCAATGGTAATGGGTCTTTGTACTGCAAATAATGTCCTCAAATCTAAGTGCTATCGTTTCCTATTTTCATTTTGGCCGACAAGTGCTTGACTTACAAATTTGTTAGGCATCGCAACAGCACATTGCGCTGGGAAATTGAGTGCAATTAGAAGAAGATAGCACGGAAGGGATTACCTTGGGAGCAGCCATATATTAATCTGGAGTGAAAACTGATAAGCGTGAGCACCGGGAGGCTTGGTCACTGAGGTCTTGGTTGCCTTAGAACCCTTGACAACATGTTTATGATTTATTTTGACAAGTAAATGAGTTCCATTACGATAAACTAGTATAAATTAGCTTCCTGGAACACCTAGCTCAACCGAGGGAAACTAGTTGTATTAAAGGCATCAGCATAAGCTTCATTTGACTATGCTTCCTTGATTAGGAATCCTCGTGGTGACTTGATCCTTTTTTCCAACTACCTAACATGCGGGGGTTTCTGTTGTTTTGGATGATAAAGTTATTATGGGATTTTAAATCAGCTGAAGCTTGATCTTTTCCAAGAAAATACTTAATGCCATGCATGGGATTTGCATTCTGATGTGGGGTTGCAACATAGTTAAAAAGTGTAAGAGAAATAGAGTGGAGGACAGCTCCTGTCACCGTCACTAGTAGCCACTAGCCACCGGCATAAGTCTCTTGTAAATGTACTATTCTTGTTCATGTCTTTTCCCCCTCTTAGTTTGCAGACAAACTGCAGGATGGGTTGAATCTTGTCAAAATAGGGGAATTAGTTAGTAGTGAGGCTGACGTAGCTAACTCGCGATTGATGTAGAAGATGGAAGGGCTAGAATGAACGGGATTTGTTTGTCCTTGTTGAGATCTTTCGAATACTTGCTCATAATTTCATCAACAGTTCTTAATTATGCATAACATTAGCCTGCATGGCGAAACATAGTACCTCGGTTAAAACACTGCTTGTATCACTTCTTCAGAATTATGCGAAAAGTCATACATGAACCTAACTGCATTTCGCTCAAGAAGCACGGAGGAATCGAAAGAGTTAAAAATTCGCTCCAACTTCTCAATATTACCAACACTAAAAATTTGCTTTCAATTGCTTTGAAACACTCACTCCGATGGAGCCAACGAGTCGAGCACGACCAGAGAGAGAGAGAGAGAGAGAGGCATGAGCAAGTCCGGGCCAGCAAGCCTCACTCCGATGGTTCGATCAAGGCGGGGGAATGGGCACACGGGCTTACCTCGTGGGTGTGGCGTCGCCGGCTGCAGTCGCTCAGCCAGTCGGGAAGAGTGGGCTTCACTAGGCGTCGCTGAGCCAACGTTCCTCTCCCTCCTTCTCATTCAACGCTTGCTCTCTCTCGGTTGCTTCCTCTTTCTCCGATCTCTCTCTCGGCCAACCAGCAGAACACCAAGCTGCCCCTACGTCTAAAACTAAGGCCTAGAATCTGTTTGAGCCCACACCAACCCAAGCTCTCTCAATCAACCAAAAACCCAAATCTCATTAAACCTACCAAGCCCATTGCTCGCAACTCACGGCCACTCCAATGCCGACTTCTCCTCTCATGAATAGGCACACGCTCTTTTCCCAGTGAAAAGAGAACACTCATGGATCGACAAACTGACACATCCGATCTTTAGACATAAAAATGTATAACCGCAAACTCAAATCTCAGGTAAACAAACGCGAATTGGATGATCTGAAGTCGAAAGTTATAATTTTTCTAAAAAATTTAGATTTGTTATTCAAAAGACCCTCTTCGAACAAGGACGCAGCTCTGTTTAGGCATTATCACAAATGCATGGCAGTCGGCTAGAATGCACAGCACAAAGAGAGGTCTACACAGGTTCGGTTCAAGCATTTTGTCAAGCAAGTGGTGGGCAAGAAGTGAGGAGAACGACGCTGGCCACTTCTTAGGTCTCGAACCTGGACCTAGACCCGAGCGAACACAGGGAAATGCTCAACATCAAACAAATCGACTCAGTTGCACACAAAAAAACTCAAGAATCAGAGACAACTCGCTCGGCTACTCTATCGACAAAACAGGGCAGTGCTAAGAGGGTTCGTGGGGGATGAGTTTCAGTCACAAAAACCCCTACTCGGCTCAAAGACGGCGACACGAGGGCCAGTTCGAGACAAATCGAACTTCAGTCAGCCGCCTCGCGACGTCTCCGAGCCGAGACCCTCGGGAACGGTGGGTTTTAACTGAAAAGAAACTCACCGGAAATGCCGAGGTTTGGGAACGAGAAGTCTTGCGCTCGAGGGCATCGGCTAGAGGTCCGCGACTGGCGTCGAGGATGGGCGAGCGATGCTCAACCCAGGCAGCTTCAAGCTCTCTCGCTCTTCATCTCACTCTCTCTCTCTCTCTCTCTCTCTCTCTCTCTCTCTCTGTGAAAAAAGAAGAAGAAAAAAACCCTTTGGCCGACTCTCCCTCTTCGCTTTTAAGCACCGGCGCGCATGGCCTCTGACATCCCGGTTGTCCCTGGCCCGCCTGGCCCCGACCACCGACTCCCGGTCGACGCCCTCTCTGCATCTGGTGGTCTCCTTTCCCGTGCCGTCCTCTCTGTCTCCTCCCTCACTCCAGCCAACGTTCAGGACAAAAGGAAGAGAGCCAGAGAGAAAAGGAGAAGGCCGGGCTCGGTGGGAAAGAAAGAAAAAATGGGCTTGGCCTAAACGAGAAAGAGGAAGAAGAAGGAAAAGAAAGAAGGCCGGGCCGGCCTGCCCCTGGCCCGGTTTCGCTGCTTTTTTTTTTTTTTTCTTTTAAAAATAAATACTTTTTTATTTTTTAAAAAGATTGTAATGATAATAATAACTTTTTAAAATTTTTAATACTAGTGATGCAAACATTCCTAAGTGTCTATATGCAATGCAATTTTAATGGATATTATTTTTATTTAGGGATTAAAAATTAAATCCTAATTTTGTACTTGATAAAGCCCCTAATAAAATTGTCAAATTTATGTGTCAACAATACTTAATCCATTTCTTAGATGGCTCACCAACTCCAAAAAACTTTTTTTGACGAGGACCGAATTTATGGAAAATGTTCAACATCATTGACCTCCCCAATTGTGAGAAGAAGGTCATTTGCATGGTATGTGCTATGAAATTATCTTTGGAACCTAATGGTAGGACGGGCCATGTGAAAAGGCACTGAGATAAATATTTTGCTAAAATGGTCAACCGGAGTTCTGCCACCTCTCTTGAAATGGGTCATTGAGATTTGTATATTTTTTGTTGTTGTCTGTACTAAATGTTATAAAAGTGTATCTGCTTGTATTCTAGTGATGAAATAAATGTGTTTTTTATCAGTCTACTTAGTATGGTGTTTTTAATTATTAGGCTGTAATTTTTTTAATGAGATTGTATTTATCTAATTCTGATTCTTATGTACTTGGACTTCATGGGCGCAAATTGTATGGGTGTTATTTGATTTTATAATGAGATGTATTGGTTTAAGTTTGAGTCTGTCATGTATTTCGTTTTTGTACTTGCTAGTTGTCATAATAATTTCCTCAGTATATATAGCACCCTGCCAAAAATAATTTCATTATCAAGATGGTAACTTTAAAGGCTGATGCAGCAAGATTCATCGGTCCGGTCCTTATTGTTGATGCCTAAATTTCGTTTTTTAATTAATTAGGTTTTTTTATTTTGCCTTTTTTGGATAATAAATAATAAATAATAAAAACAACAAAAAAAAAGCAAACAAAAACAAAAATAAAATAAAAAGCAGCCACAAGGGCTAGGCCTTCAAAGCCCAGCCCCTCTCCTCTTTTCTTTCCCTTCGCACAGGTCCGCGAGGCCCAGCCGTGACCCAAATCAGCCCAACCCCTTTCCCCTTCTGTCTTCTTCCTCTGCAACACGCGCGCCAGAGGCTAGACGCGAGCGATGTCGGGACGCAGGAGGAGGCATCGACGATGACGCAAGCTAAGGGGACATAGTATTGAAGGCGGGTAGGCCTTCGTGGAAAGGGAAAGAAGTGACGCCGGTTCGGCGGGCAGAGGAAGGCCGGTCGGCACACCAAAGACCGCCGGCCGAACCTTCGTTGACCAGACACCCTCGCCTATAAATAGCGAGGCACCACCTCCGTCGAAAGAAAGCCAGCAAGTTCAGAGGGGTCCCCGAGAGACTTCGGGGAGCTCAAAGAATGAGCAAGGCAGAGAGCGGGTCGTGAGCTCAAATGACCTCCCTCCGAGAGACTTCAGGGGAGGCCGGCGGCGAGCGAGCCCGAGAGGGAGAGTGTGCGAGTAAGAAAAGGGAAGAAGACGCCTAGATCCACGAGTTGCAGGGAGAAAAGGGCTTCGGTTCCGTTGACGGCCCACCGAACCAGTCACCTAACGCCGCATCCCCTATTGCAGTGAGCTAGGGTTGCCTGCCCTTCCTTTTTTGTGTCTGTTCGTGTGTGCTGGGGTCGTCGGGCCGGGACTCGCAGCCGCCAACTTCACGCAAGTTCCGACGCCCAACCGTTCGTAGCCTGCCTCCCCCGCCAATCCCCGCTGTCGCCTGCTTGGAGCTCTGTTGTGGTCCCGAGCCCGAAGCACCCACACTTGTCTTCCTCAACCGGTGCTCGCTAGGCATTTGATGGAAATCCCAGGTGAACGCCGGATCTGCAGCGACTGGTGGTGACGGGTGGGACAGACGACGGGATCGGCTACAACAGCCAGCGGGACGGGGGTCAAGGCAGTGTCGGCGGAGGCCCGAGCTTAGGCCGAGACGGGCTCGGCCACCTTCGCCGTGGATCGTCAGATCTCAAAGGCTCCAAGACCGGGTCGACAAGGGAGGAAGATGGATCGAAGTCGAGCGGATCCGGGTCACAAATCCGAGTAGGGTTTTCAGGAATCGGGTTGCGGCCGGGTAGGGTTCCACAAGCCGGGTCGCGGCTGTGAACTGGGTTAGAGAGCGGGTCGGGCGTGGGTTTGAATCGAGTAGGGTTTCCGCCTGGTTTGGTTCTATTCGTGTGGGCTGAGTAATTTTTTGGGCCAAAATTCTTTTAACAAAAGTGGGCTGAATTCGGCTTGGGTTGTTTTAAAAAAAAAAAAAAAAATCCGAGTTGGGCCCGCCTAAGGCTTGCAGCCCGGTCGATCCCAACCCGGGAACCCGACCTGGGTCGTTTTTAAAAAATATATTAATATTTTAATATAAAATAATATTTTAATAAAAAATCAAAAAATATTTTATTTTCTGAAAAAAATCAAAAATATTCCATATTTTCCAAAAAATACCAAAAATCCAAAAAAGGCCAAAAATTTATGAAAAAGTCAAAAAATTCAGAAAAAGCCAAAAAGACTTTTATTTTTCCAAAAAAAAGAAATCCATTTTATGTCAAAAAAATTAGAAAAAGACTCAAAAATGTTTTTCCTCCCAAAAATGCATGGAAAATCCTCGAACATCCAAAAAACCTTAGGGTTTAAACAAGATTAGGTATCGAAAGGGCATTAGTGATTAACTAGCGTAATCAAGTCCCCCGATTCTAATTTCTCGGTTGCGCAGAGTGAGTATTTCTCCCAATACTTCGCTTGGGTTTCTAATCAACCCACCCCAAATCGATTAGTGGCGACTCCATTTTAAAAATTGATTTACAGGTTAAAAAACTTGGACCATTAAGTCGTGAATTGGTGGACTTGCGAGAGTTCGGGCATAACTAATTTCAGCCAAGCCATTAGCCTCCTTAGGCGCTCGTACCCAATTGCGGGCGCCGAAAAAAAGAGGTCGCGACAACTTGGCGACTCCGCTGGGGATATTTGAAGACTTAAGCCATTTTATCTTTGTTTAAATGCTTTGCTGACTTGGTTTTTTTTTCTTTTGTGCAAGGTAATAACTTAAAGTTTTTTTATTCTGTTAAAATAAAATATTTTGTGATTATAAACTGCTGTGCATCCTTAAATGTTTTAGCACTACATATGGCACACATAACCTGGCCGCCGGACCTGGGCTGCGATAGGATTTCTAGGATGGTGTTAAGAAAGATACGACCTCGAACGCAAGACTGCGATGTAGAGGTTGCCTTTCTTTTCCCCAAATTTCTTAGCCGAGGTTAGGAGGGTATGCTGCTAATGCGAGATTGCGATAGGCGGATACCCTTTTAATTTCAACAAACCTTCTCAGTTAGAAATTGAGCAGCACATATCATGCGCATGTCTATGTGATTGTCATCAATTTTCTCGCGTGATATAAGTTTTTTTTCGTGTACTTTGCAATTTACTTACCTTCCTGCATATATTGAGTGGTCCATGATTAGTTTAGGATTTAATACCACGGTCAATTAAATTTGGAAGTAATTATCATAAAGTTTTTTTTTTAAAAAAAATTTTGCAAAAGAAATTACTTTCAGTTAATGTTTTTATTCTCAAGCATGTTAAAAAGTTCTTTTTCGCAAGAATTTTCATTTGCCTCAAAAAGGGATAGAAATCTTTTTCAAAATTTGTTGCAATTCATGCTTTCTTCGCCTTTCAAAATTAAATATCTTTTTAGCCCATGCTAACATGTCACATGCCCTTTTTTCAATCCATGCTTAGGAAATTGTCTACCTTTTCATGAATAAACGAAATGAGTAGGATTAGGTCGTCATCATGGACTGACTCCTTATCTACGCCTTGTATTCACACACGCTTGCTTATTCATGGCTAGGTAATCACGAAGCGTCAACGTTCGCCGATCCAGACTCGCTCAAAAGCAAGAGCAAGAATGGCCGAAGAAAATGTACCAAGCCGTATTGCGGTTGTAGAAAGCGAAATGAAGCAAGTCTTTAATGTGCTTCAACAACTTTCAAATCAGATAAACTCCATCCAGGGCAAACTTACTCCCGCCCCAGCCTCAGTCGAAGTATTTTGCCACAATCATCTACCAAGGGTGATCAAGGTGGAGATACCGACGATAACATGCCCGAATTGGAGGAGGATCCGCACCAAACTGCGATTGAGAAAGCGAAGCCAGACAGTTTGTCTAAAACTAAGCATGACAAACGCCTCAAAAAGCTTGAGGAGAGGTTGAAACAACTGCAAGGCCTCCAAGATCCTACTTTGACGGACCTCTCCATTTATTCCAATGTCAAAATGCCGGAAAAATTCAAAATGCCTAAGTTTGACAAGTACGATGGCACGACTTGCCCTAGGGCTCATTTGCAAATGTACCTGGTTCGAATGACCCAATACATTAATAACGCACCATTAATGATCCAGTTGTTCCAATCAAGTCTAATAGGCCCTGCCCTGAGGTGGTACATTACAAAGAACATGAATCTCCTCGAAACATGGAGCGAAGTGAGTGAGGCATTCCTCAAGCAATATAAGTTCATAATGGACATTACACCTTCTCGTGAGGATCTTGAGTGTACCGAAAAGAAAAAGCACGAATCGTTCAAAAAATATACTATTAGATGGAGGAATCTGGCCGTCCAAATCAGTCCTGAACCAACTGATTTCGAGTTGAGAAAGATGTTTATCAAAACCCTCCCTTACGAGTACCGTAATCGAATGGTAACCACGATCGCCGAATCATTTAATCAACTCATTCCAATAGGGGAGCAAATCGAGATAGGGTTGAGGGATGGTTGGTTCACTGAACCTGCAACCATGGGCAGGTTTAGCATGAAGAAAAATAAAGAACCCCTGGTAGATGTCAATGCAACCTACAATCATCCTCCAACAATTCAGATAGGTGCAAGACAGCAATGACCACCACCGTCACCATCCTAGCATTACAACAACAAGAGACAATTTACTCCTCTTCTTGGATCTCCATCACAGGTACTAGCAATCCTCCAGAAGAAGAACCTCCTTTCGATTGAGCCAAAGCAACCCAACGCTGAAAGTTTTTCCAACTATGATCCGTAAAAAATATGCGACTATCACATGGAAGAAGTGGGGCATTCGACTGATGAATGCCTCGCCCTCAAGAGTCGAATCCAGGACCTATTAGACACTAAAGCTTTCTCATTCCAGAGCAATCCGCTCCCTGATCACACCAACAAAGTAAACGTGATATTCAGTTCTGAAGATAGTCAGAGCAAAAATGTCGAAGCGCATACTGCTGACATCTATCAGGGGTTGGTGGAGGCCGGGTATTATTCATGCAATGAAGTAGCACCCTTAGCAACAAAGAAAGAAGGGCCAGATGACATGACCACCATGTTTGGAGACCTTTTCATGGGTTCAACGAAGGACCGTAAGGGGAAATGGGTGCAGGCCCACTCAAGTAGAACCCTTTTTAATTTCCTTTCGTATTCCCCTACGTGGGAACTTGTACATTTTTCTTAAGTCTGGCTTGTTTTATTTTCAACATCAATTCTGCTTGAGGAACTAACTTTTGAAAACACTTTTCCAAAATCTAAATCCACCTATTAAATAAAGTTGAAAATATTTTGAGAGCATGAGGCGGTATCCTAAACCAACCCGGTGATGCTATCCAACCATGAAAAATTATCATCCAAGAAGAATACTGAGGGCTGGGCTTCTTCATGCTTTCTTCCCCCCAAAGATATATACTTTTGAAAACAAAAAATGTTTCATTAGCAAAAGTTTTCATCAAAACAAGATGTTAAATTTAATCATGTTTGTCTTTCTAACTCACTCACTTCGTGTCTCAGAATATCATCCCCATCCCCCTTGACTTAGTGTGACAGGGGGCATTTGAAGCTCGCGCATCATGTGAACTCGCCGAATTCAAAGACACTCTTCCAAGAAGACAGTGGGGCAAATAGAAAAGATCATCCCACTTCAAAAAAAGGTATAGGCATACGGTTGAAATCAAG
The DNA here is from genome assembly GCA_016097545.1 of Eucalyptus victrix. Taxonomy (NCBI): domain Eukaryota; kingdom Viridiplantae; phylum Streptophyta; class Magnoliopsida; order Myrtales; family Myrtaceae; genus Eucalyptus; species Eucalyptus victrix. Next base: position 26,763,092 of record CM027845.1, on the reverse strand, counting down.
CTGTCCCCAAGAACTCTGTGCACTCCACCTCTCTCCTGCCCAACTCCTTCTCAAGCTGGAGCAATATCTTTTTCCCACAACGTGCCCGAGCAACTAGATGTTGCGATTTCATCAATGGAATTTCCAGCTTCGACAAACCCAGAAGCACATGGAAGGGATCTATTCTTTTTCTTTGAATTGGCTATTGTCAACAAGGAGGAAATACATACAGTTGAAGCGGTCTTTAGCCCCCTATTCAAGATAATGACGTTAGGACCTGCAAACCTGACTTCTTCTTCCAGACGCATACCCTCGCAAGAAGTAATTGCCATCAGAGAATCAGAGGTTTGATTGTCCATCTCAGATTCCATAGAAGCTTGAAGTACATGACTTTGCTTAATGTTGCTAATGGTCATGTGGTCAAAGACAAAATTCCATAAAAGGAAGGCGTTGCAAATCATCAATCATGTACACAGGGCCATAAATGAGGGGGGCCAATCAAAAGAGATATTGAATTGTGCCAAGATGAAAAGGCTATCATTGACATTCAAATATCCCTAGGAGTCAGCAAATACAAACTTTGAAGAAGAGTAATTTGGTATCGTTTCCAATACTCCCCCCTCTTTGAATTTGCTTTTGACATATTTTCCCTATCGATAGGAAGTATCGGGATTCAAGAGCCAAACTTGATGGTTAGGTTTGACAAATCAATATTGACCAAGCTAGTATGTAGAAATGACCCACATCAAATTCACCTGACTTCGTGTAAAAGGACGTGTCATCCAGGAGCCAATACAGAGAATAATTGACCTAACGAAGCAAGGGACATAGGACTTCGTGTCCCACTCGCACTCAGGTCCATCCAATCATCTGCAAACCAGTGAAGGGTAATGTTGTATCGCTCCCAGTTGTTTAAACTCCCGAGAGAAATTGTGATTGACTCGTTCTTTCCTATCTTTTGTAGGATCACATAACTGTCGAAAACACAAATAACAAATCAATGAGAGGCATGACAAACTCTCCCAAGCAAAATGGCGCCTCAAGTATCGCCAAAGCAAATGACATAAAATCTTCGGGCCTCAACTCACATTTGATTTTGGCCAGACTAATTGATCTACTTTTACATCTTCTCTTCTGCGGGGGCAAAAGCAGAGATGTCCGATCAGATTCCTAATCCTTGGCTGATCATTCATGTGTCATGTCCCTAACCAATAGGAGTAATCTATCGGCACCCATTTGTAAATTACCCTTTGTAAATAACTCTTTTGATGTTCAAATTGCAACACATTTGTGAATACCATTTCACCAAGCAAACACCCCTAAAGCTGTTGATAATTTTTTCTTGAGTAAAAAGCCATTCATTTATTTTGAGAGTACAAACTCTATCACATCATACACTGCATGCCTTTTTCCAGGTGAATTTTGCATGATGATTTTGTCTGTCTAAATCTTTGATTCTATTAAGGATTATTAGAATAGACAACTAAGTGAAGAATACAATAACGCGTTAGAATGATGACAGGCAAGCCATATCCTACACACAGTCCCCTATCTATACACTTATGAGATGAGTGCAGAAAATTCCATGACTACAGGGTAAAGAGTTCTCTCACGAATGGTACGATGACCAAAATAGTGGAAGGCACTCCACTGCTCACTTTGAGCCCTATACACCAGCCAAAATCCTGTCTTACCCCCGTCAAAGAACCACCCCACACTGGGGCAAGTTGAAGGCAAGTCAGCATCACGAGGTGAGAAAAGGGATAGAAATCTCTTGCTTGCACTTGCATCAATCTTTGAGTGTCTTTAGTGCATATGAACACTCGCGTTAATTTAAGTGCCCTAGAGTCATGAAGAGCAGTTCTTTCTTTACGCACTTGTGTCCATTGTACAACTCAATTGAGTCTGTAAATTCACCCTCACATGGAGGCAAAGTAGAAGCTACTGTCGTTTGAGCAGCATAATCAGAAGCGTCGGAAAAAGATGAAGACTCAATAGTCTAACAAAGGCGTTTGCTTGAACTTGTCAAGATTAGCTCTCAAGCAACAAGAACAAAATAGGGGCATAAAAAAGCAGTGTACCTGGTAAAAGCAAGGTCAATGCCCGTAGATGAAAAACAAAAACAAAAAACAGGGGCATAAAAAAGCAGTGTACCTAGTAAAAGCAAGGTTAATGCCCATATTTGAAGAACTGGAATAAAAAATAGGGGCATGAAAAAGTAGTGTGCCTAGTAAAAGCAAGGCCAATGCCCCCTAGTCAAAAATACAGCCAAGAAAAAGTTGTTGTTGTGGTCCACAGAACCTCCATATGACAAGAAAGACTAGTACAAATGTCAAGACAGTCACCAACTCTCACCCTCTTACATGTGAGCCAAGTCTACATCACATTCCCATTGTAAAAGTCTCTTCAAACTAGGGGCACTTCAATTAACATAGGGTTTCATATGTGCATAAGCATCGCTCGAAGAAGTACGAGCAAGATTACTCTATCTCTTTTCGCAGGATTCTTGACTGATAAACTCGGAGATGATCGTGCAACATTTCGTCCATCGGCTTCGACCTTGATGGTCCCTTTTCATGAGCCGCTAACCAAGACTTCATCACAGTTCCAACAAAGACCTCTCACATTGGTAAAGTCGTACGGTTTGCGAGAGTACTTGGACCCCTGCTGACATGATGACAGTGAGATAGTGTGGTCCTTATAAATCCTGCATTAATGGTCAAGATAGCCTTTTCCATGAGAGTGAGCGAAAAGTCCTTTCAAACCGAAAGTCCCTCATCTAGCATGCTCAAGACATCTACATTCTAAATGAAGGTTGTCTTTCAAAATCTTCCCCGGTGGAAATCAGATGATGCAAAATTGACAAAATTATCATGCATGAATCTCATTTGAACTCATGAATTTACAGCATAGACAATCATGTGTGCATATTGTGCAAATAGCAAACATACTCTTAGAGATCAGAGATATTGCTAGGTAAGCATATCTTTATCCCAATTTGTCTTAAAGTACCTACCACTGTCCAGGTACTCTCTTCTTAACACTCGACCTATCCGAGTCGTCCCTTGAGTTGGGATGCTTGCAACTGTCTAGGTATCCCTATTGTCTTTGAGTACCTACCATCATTTGGATACTCCCTTTTCCTGACACTCGACCTGTTCGAGTTGTCCCTAGAGTATTGATACTTGTGACTGACCAAGTATCTCTTGGAATACCTACTGCTGTCTAGGTATCCCCATATCGTCAAGTACCCACTGTTGTCCAGGTACTTCTAGCTGTTCAAGCATTCCATAGCTTTGCTTGGCACCACCGTCCAGGTATGCTTTCTAGCACTTGGACCAACCTGAGTGGTCATAGATCATATCATTAAATACTTATGTTTATCCACGTATTCCAGTACTTTGTACACCTGTGGCTACCCAAGTGTTCCAGCCCTTTTGAGTGCTATCGCGACCTCTTTTTCTTCGGCGCCCGCGATCGGGTACGAGTGCCTAAGTAGGCTAATGGCTCGGTTGAAATTATTAAGCCCGGACTCTCCCAAGTCCACCAATTCACGACTTAATGGTTCAAGTTTTTAACCTGTAAATCAATTTTTAAAATGGAGTCGCCACTAATCGATTTGGGGTGGGTTGATTAGAAACCCAAGCGAAGTATCGGAGAAATACTCACTTCGCACAACCAGAGAAATTAGGATCGGGGACTTGATTACACTAGTTAATCACTAATGCCCTTTTGGTACCTAATCTTGTTTAAACCTTGAGGTTTTTTGGGTGTTTGAGGGATTTTCCATGCATTTTTGGGAGGAAAAACATTTTTTTAGTCTTTTTCTAATTTTTTGGACATAAAAGGGATTTTTTTTTTTTTTGGAAAAATACAAGTCTTTTTGGCTTTTTCTGAATTTTTTGGCTTTTTCATGAATTTTTGGCATTTTTTGGAAAATATGGAATATCTTTTAATATTTTCTAAATATTTTTCGATTATCTGGAAATTAAAACATTTTTAATATTTTTTTGAAAATAAATTATTTTTTTTATTTTTTGAAAATAAATTATTTATTTATTATAATATTATTTTATATTAAAATATTATAAAAACTGACCCGGGTCGGATTCACGGGTTGGGGTCCAACCTGGGCCAGCCCGAAACGCAGATGGCCCCGCATAGCAAGCCTAACTTTTTTTTTTAATTAAACAAAATGACGCCGTGGCCGAGCGTTTGGAGACGCCTGGCTCGGCCCGACGACTCGGCTCGACAACCCGCTCCCTCCGGCAAAACCCTACCCGACCCGGCTCCAGCACCCGACCTAACTCCCACCGCCTGCGAATTCGCGAACCCTACTTGATTTTCCGGGTCCGGATCCGCTTTACGACCTGGAAAATCACAAACCCTAGGGTTTGCGAATTCGCGGTGCCGGGGACGGAAACCTAGGTGCTTCGGCGGCGACGGTGACTACGGTAACGGCGGCGGTGTGACGAGAACGGAACAACGGAGAGGGCTACGACGGCGACAGTGGTGACGACGACGGAGATAGGTTACCTGGCCAAGACCGGCAACCGTGCACGGTAGAGATGGTGACAACGTCGCACGGTGCTCGACGCCCTTTCGCCTTCCCCGTGCTCGATCTCCCCCTCTCTCTCTCGATCCACTCCTCCGGCAACACCCCAGATCTCCGACCGCGAGCCCTCGGACCCCCTGAAGTCTCTCAGTGGGTCGTCCGAGGTCTGCAACCTCAATACGCTCTCTCTCTCTCTCTCTCTCTCTCTCTCTCTCTCTCTCTCTCTCTCTCTCTCTCTCTCTCTCGTGTCTCTCCGGCAGAACTTCTCCCTCTCTGGCCGCGAGCCTTCAGATCTGGGTTTGCTCGACCTCAGCTTCTCTTCTGAAGTCTCTCAGCAGGAAGCTCGAAGCTTTGTAGCCTTCGATCGTTCTCGGCGTGCCCATCGCCGTTGAAAACGAGGGCCTATTTATAAGCGAGGGGGCAGCCGGTCAACGGAGCTTCGACCGCCGGTCCCCGTGCGCCAAGCAGTCTCCGCCGACCAAAACGGTGTCCCATCCGACGCCAACTGCCCCTCCCACATGGGTCGCCGTCCTCCTGCCTCTCCGACGTCACGTCCTCTGCGCATGTGCTGCAGAGGTGCAAGGAAGGAGACGATTGGTAGGGCCGGGCTGAAAGGGGAAATGGGCCATAAGGGCCCATTCAAGGGCTGCTTCTCTTTTCGTTTCTTTTCCGCTTTTTTTCTTTGTTTATTTATCATCCAAGAAAAGATAAAATAAAAAATAAAATAAAATAAAATAAATAAAAACAAAAGTAAAACCTAATTAAAAAATGAAATTTTAGGCGTCAACAAATGCCCGTCTTTGAAGGTGAGCTCGCGAGAGGTTGCATTCAAAGATAAATTGATGCCTAAATTTTATCCATGCATGCGTAACCGATTATATTTTATTTAGGACTTACTATTCTATGCGGAAAAAGAGCAACATAACTTTACATATACTAAGACAGATAAGAAGATACCTGTAGTTACTTACTGGGAGTGAGTGAGATAGGGTGCGAATCCCAAGTTTTGGCAAGTATCAAGGCGTCATCTTACCTATTGCACGAGGAGATTGCTTCTCTAGGACCCGAACCATTCTTCGGTTACCTATTGGAGTAATAAGTGATTTGTCTAGGACTCGAACCTTTCTTCGGTCGCCTTGACGGGGAATTGCCTTCCTAGGACTCGAACCTTTCTTCGGTCGCCTGTTAGAGCAATAAGTTGGTTTGTTTAGGACCCGAACCTTTCTTCGGTTGCGTTGACGGGGAATTGCTTTTCCAGGACCCGAACCTTTCTTCGATCGCCTGTTAGAGCAATAAGTTGTTTGTCTAGGACCCGAACCTTTCTTCGATCGCCTTGATGGGAGATGCACCGACCTTTCTCAGGGCATTTGCTTGTTGGGAAATAGTACTTGGATGATCACAGGTACAAACTCTTGAGAAACACCTGGATAATCACAAGTATCGAAGGGGTACCTGGATGATCACAGGTACAAACTCTTTGGGGATACTTGGATGATCACAAGTATCGAAGGGGTACCTGGACGATCATAGGTACAAACTCTTTGGGGATACTTGGATGATCACAAGTATCGAAGGGGTACTTGGACGATCACAGGTACAAACTCTTTGGAGATACCTAGATGATCACAAGTATCGGAGGGGTACCTGGACGATCACACGTACAAACTCTTTGGGGATACCTGGATGATCACAAGTATCGAAAGGGTACTTGGACGATTATAGGTACAAACTCTTAGGAGATACCCGGATGATCACAAGTATCGAAGGGGTACCTGGACGATCACAGGTAGAAACTCTTTGGAGATACCTAGATGATCACAAATATCGAAGGGGTACCTAGACGATCACAAGTACAAGCTCTTGGGGGATACCTGGATGATCACAAGTATCGAAGGGGTACCTGGACGATCACAGGTACAAACTCTTTGGAGATACCTGGATGATCACAAGAATTGGAGGGGTACCTGGACGATCACCGATACAAACTCTTGGGGGATACCTGGATGATCACAAGTATCGAAGGGGTACCTAGACGATCACATGGGTGATCACAAGTATCGGAGGGGTACCTGGACGATCACAAGTACAAACTCTTTGGAGATACCTGGATGATCACAAGTATCGAAGGGGTACCTGGATGATCATAGGTACAAACTCTTTGGAGATACCTAGATGATCACAAGTATCGGAGGGGTACCTGGACAATCACAAGTACAAACTCTTTGGGGATACCTGGATGATCACAAGTATCGAAGGGGGTACCTGGACAATCACAGGTACAAACTCTTGGGGGATACCTGGATGATCACAAGTATCGAAGGGGTATCTCGACGATCACAGGTACAAACTCTTTGGAGATACCTGGATGATCACAAGTATCGGAGGGGTACTTGGACGATCACAGGTACAAACTCTAAAGGAAGAATCAAGGCACACCTGAGATATTCGTGTGGAAATATCGAGGATGGGTCTTGCATATACGTGAAGGTCTCTCACCTCCTTGTAGTAGGAATATCGAGGACCTACCTTGGATATTCATGAAGGTCTCTCACCTCCTGGTAATTAAGAATATCGAGGGCGTGCCTCGCATATTCGTGAAGGCTCCCACCTCCTAGCAACATAAACTTGAATGTAGCATGAGGCTTACCTGGATGGCTGTAGGCACTCAAAAGGGCTAGAACACCTGGGTAGCCACAGGTATATAAAGTACTGGAATACTTGGATGAACACAAGTATTTTAATGATATGATCTGGGACCATTCTGGCAGGTCCAAGTGTCATGATGATAAGAGAGCATACCTGGATAACAACAGGCGCACAATGCGATGGAATACTTGAATGGCTACTAGTATTCATGATACAATTTTGGGGACAACTCGGACAAGTCGAGTGTCATGGAAAGGGAGTATCCGAACGATGGCCGGTACTCAAAGACAAGAGGATACTTGAACAGTCACGAGCATCCAAACTTTAAAGACAACTCGAACAGGTCGAATGTCAACAGAGGGAGTACTTGAGTAACGGCAAGCACTCAAAAACAGGGGGCGACTCGAATAGGTCGAGTGTCAAGAAGAGAGTACCTAGACAGTGGTAGGTACTTTAAGACAAATGGGGATAGAGATATGCTTACCTGGCAATATCTCTTATCTTTGAGAGTATGTCTGCTATTTGCACAATATGCACACATGATTGTATATGCTGTAAATTCATGAATTTAAATGTGATTCATGCGTGACAATTTTGTCAGTTTTGTATCATATGAGTTCCACTAGGGAAGATTTTGAAAGACAACCTTCATTTAGAATGTAGATGTCTTGAGCATGCCAAATGAGGGACTTTCAGTCTGAAAGGACTTTCCACTCACTCTCAGAGGAAAAAGGCTATCCTGACTATTGATGCAGGATTTATAAGGAGCACACTTCTCATTGTCATCATGTCAGTAGGGGTCCGAGTATTCTCGCAAACAGTACGACTTTACCAAGGTGAGAGGTCTTTGTTGAAACTTGTGATGAAGTCTTAATCAAAGGCTCATCAAATGGGATCGCCGAGGTCAAGGCTTATGAATGGAACGCTTCACGATCATCTCTGAGTTTGCAAGTCAAGAATCTTGCGAAAAGAGATAGAGTAATCTTGCTCGTTCTTCTTCGAGCGATGTTTATAGACATATGAAATCCTATGTTAATTGAAGTGCCCCTAGTCTGAAAAGACTTTTACAATGGGATGCAATGTAGGCTTGATTCATGTGTAAAAGGGTAAGAGCTGGTGATTGCCTTGGCATTTGTCACTAGTCTTCCTTCTCACTGTCAAATGGAGGTTCTATGGACCACAACAACAACATTTTCTTGGCTGCATTTTTCACTGGGGGGTATTTGCCTTGCTTTTACCAGGCACACTACTTTTTCATGCCCCTATTTTTATTCCAGTTCTTCATTTATGGGCATTGACTTTGCTTTTACCAGGTACACTATTTTTTTATGCCCATGTTTTTTCATTCTTGTTGTTAGAGGAACTAGCCTAGGCAAGTTCAATCACGACACTGTTGTTAGACTCTTGAGTCTTCATCTTCAGCTAGCGCTCTAGGCTATGCTGCTTAATTGGCAGTGACTTCTGTTTTGCCTCCATATGAGGGTGAAATTACAGACTCAATTGAGTTGTACAATGGATACAAGTGCATAGAGAAAGAATTGCTCTTCGTCATTCTAGGGCACTTAAATTAACGTGAGTGTTCAGATGCAATAAGGACACTCGAAGATTGATGCAAGTGCAAGCAAGAAAATTTCTATTTCTCTTCTCACCTTGTGATGTTGCTTTGCCTCCGATCTGCCCCAGTGTGGGATGGTTTTTGACGGGGGTAGGATAGAAATTTCATCAGTGTATGGGGCTCAATAGGATGAGCAATGGAATGCCTCTCACTATTTTGGTTATCGTACCATTTGCGAGAGAACTCTTTACCCTGCAGTCATGGAATCTTCTGCACTCATCTCACAAGTGTAAAGATGGGGGAGTGTGTGTAGGATATGGCTTGCCTGTCATCATTCTGACACGCCTCATCCAACATGCTCAATCAATCTTGTATTCTTCAATTAGCTGTCTATTCTAATAATTCTCAATGGAATCAGTGATTTAGACAGACAAAATCATCATGCATAATTCACCTAGAAAAAGGCATGCAGTGTATGATGTGATAGAGTTTGTACTCTCAAAATAAATGAATGGCTTTTTACTCAAGAAAAACTTATTAACAGCTTTAGGGGTGTTTATTTGGTCAAACGGTATTCACAAATGTGCTGAATTTTGAACTTTAAAAGAGTTATTTACAAAGGGTTGTCAATGGATTGTCTCTGATGAATAGGGATATGACACATGAATGATCAGCCAAGGATTGTGAATCTGATCATTGATTTGATGGGCCTTTCTTCTTTTGCCCCTGTAGAAGAGAGGATGTACAAGTAGATCAATTAGTCTGGCCAAAATGTGAGTTGAGGCCTGAAGATTTTCTGTCATTTGCTTTGGCGATACTTGAGACGCCATTTTGCTTGGGAGAGTTTGTCATACCTCTTATTGATTTGTTATCTGTGTTTTTGACAATTAGGTGATCCTACAACAGATAGAAAAGAACGAGTCAATTACGAACTCTCTTAGGAGTTAAACAACTGGGAGTGATACAACATTACCCTTCACTAGTTTGCAGATGGTTGGACGGACCAAAAGTGCGAGTGGGATACGAAGTCCTATGTCTTTTGCTTCGTTAGGTCACCTGCTTTATTGTAATTTGCAGGCGCAAGAGAAGTAAAAATTCTTTTATTATTTTTTTTCTACTAAGTGGCTAACTGCCACATCGGGGATTCGAACCCCCGACTTCGGACTGTTTTGCTTCTTCCCAGATACCACTCGGCTAGAGGCACCGACGGTGTCCGTAGGGCGCTTCCTTTTTTATTTAACTGAACTGGTTCCTATACGACACGTCCTTTCATACCAAGTTAGGTAAATTGATATGGATCATTTGATTTGCCCAAATTAACCATTAAGCTTGTTTCTTGAATCCTATGCTTCCTGTCAATAGGAGAAAATATGTCAAAAGTGAGTTCAGATACTGGGAGTATTGGAAACGATACTAAATTACCCTTCCCCAGAGTTTGTATTTGCTAACTCCTAAGGATCTCTATATGTTGATGACAGCCTCTTTGTCTTTGACACAGTTCAACATTTCTTTCGATTGGCCTTTCTTATTCATGGCCATGTATGTATGATTGATGATTTGCAACGCCTTCCTTCTATGGAAGTTTGTCTTTGACCATATGACCATTAGCAGCATTGAGCGAAGTCATGTACTTCAAGCTTTTATGGAATGTGAAATGGACAATCAAAACTTCAAATTCTCTGATGGCAATCACTTCTTGGGAGAGCATGTGTCTAGAGCACAAAGTGAGGTTTCTAGGCCCTAAGGTCATCATCTGAAAGAGGGGGCTAGAGACCATCTCAATTGTCTGGATTTCCTCATTGTTGACAGTAGCCAATTCAAAGGAAGAGAAGAAATTCCTTTTATGCACTCCTTAGCTTGTTAAAGTTAGAAATCCCATTGATGAAACCACAGCATCTAGTTACTTGGGTAGGTTGCGGGGAAAAGATATTGCTTCGGCTTGAGAAGGAGTTGGGCAGGAGCGAGGTAGAATGCACAGAGCTCTTGGGGTGGTTTGATTTCAACCCTATGCCTGTACCTATTATGTCCTATCTTTCATTTCCTACAAATAGAAGAGAGAGGACATCATTTCCAAAATTATATTTAGAGAATAAGACTCTCTTTTTTGAAATGGGATGATTCTTTCTGTTTGCCCCTATTTTCTTGGCAATGTCTTCGAATTTGGTGAGTTCAGATGATGCGCTTGCTTCAAATGCCTCCTGTCACACTAAGTCAGAGGAGATGGGAATGATCCTCTGAGACATGAATTGAGTGAGTTAGAAAGACAAATATGATTTAATCATCTTGTTTCAACAAAAGCTTTTGGCAATAAAATATTTTCTGTTTTCAGAATATGTCTTTGGGGGAGAAAAAGCATGAGGAAGCCCAGCCCTCAGTATTCTCCTTGGATGATATTTTCTTTTTATGGTTGGATAGCATCACCGGGCTGGTTCGGTGTGTCTCCTCATGCCCTCAAAATGTTTTCAACATTATTTAGTAATAGGTGGATTTACATTTTGGAAGAGTCATTTCAAAAGTTAGTTCCTCAAGTGGAACTGATGTTGAAAACAAAATAAGCCAGACTTAAGATAAATGTACAGGTTCCCCCATAGGGGAATATGCAAGGAAATTAAAAATGGCTCTACTTGAGCGGGCTTGCACCCATTTCCCCTAACGGTCCTTCGTCGATGGTGCCCATGAAAAGTTCTCCAAACATGGTGATGGTGTCATTTGGCCATTCTTTCTTTGCTTCTAAGGGTGGTACTCCATTGCCTAAATAATATCTGACCTCTACCAGCCCTTGATAGATGTCAGCGGTATGTGTCTCGACATTTCTACTCTGACTATCTTCAAAACCGAATACTGCGTTTACTTTGTCGGTGTGATCGGGGAGCAAATTGCTCTGGAATGAGAAAGCTTTAGTGTCTAACAGGTTTTGGATTCGACTCTTGAGAGCGAAGCACTCATTAGTCGAGTGCCCCACTTCTCCCATGTGATAGTCGCATTTTTTTCGGACGAATCATAGCTGGAGAAGCTTTCTGTGTTTGGGCGCTTTGGCTCAGTCGAGAGGAGGTTCTTATTCTGGAGGACTGCCAAAACCTATGATAGAGATCTGGGAAGTGAAGTAAATTGTCTCCTACTACTGTAATGCTGGGACGGCTGACGTTTGGTGGTCTGCTATTGTCCTGCCCTTGTCTGAATTGTTGGAGGATGATTACAGGTCGCATTAACATTTAGTAGGGGTTCTTTGTCTTTCTTCATGCTGAGCCTACCCGTGGGTGCAGATTCAGTGAACCAACCATCCCTCAACCCTATCTTGATTTGCTCTTCTACTAGAAGGAGTTTATTAAATGATTCAGCGATTATGGTTACCATTTGATTGCGATGCTCATAGGGGAGGGTTTTGATAAATATCTTTCTCAGCTTGAAATTGGCTGGTTCGGGACTAATTTGGGCGGCTAGATTTCTCCGTCTAATGGCATACTCTTTGAATGATTCACACTTTTTCTTCTCGGTACGCTCAAGATCCTTGCAAGAAGAGGTAATGTCCATTATGAACTCATACTGCTTAAGGAATGCCTCACTCACTTCGCTCCATGTTTCGAGGAGGTTTATGTTCCTTGTGATGTACCATCTCAAGGCAGGGCCCATTAGACTTGATTGGAACAATTGGATCATTAATGGTGCATTATTAACGTATTTGGGTCATTCGAACCAAGTACATTTGCAAATGAGCCCTAGGGCAAGTCGTGCCATCATACTTGTCAAACTCAGGCATTTTGAATTTTTCTGGTGTTTTCACACTGGAATAAATGGAAAGGTCCGTTAAAGTAGGATCTCGGAGGCCTTGCAGTTGTTTCAGCTTCTCCTCAAGCTTTTCGAGGCGTTTGTCATGCTTAGTTTTAGACAAACTGTCTCGCCTAGCTTTCTCGATCATGGTTGGGTGCAGATCATCCTCCAATTCGGGCATGTTACTGTCGGTATCTCCACCTTGATCACCCCTAGTAGATGATTGTGGCAACAATACCTCGATTGAGGCCGGGGCGGGAGTGAGTTTGCCCTGGATGGAGTCTATTTGCTTTGAAAGTTGCTGAAGCACATTGAAGACTTGCTTCATTTCACTTTCCATGACCGCAATACGGCGTGGTACATTTTCTTTGGCCATTCTTGCTTTTGCTTTTGAATGAGTCTGGATCGGCGAACGTTGACGTTCCGTGATTACCTAGTCATGAGTAAACAAGCGTGTATGAATACAAGGTGTAAATAGGGAGTCAATCCATGACGACGACCTAATCCTACTATTTTTGTTTATTCATGAAAAGGTAGACGATTTCCTAAGCATGGATTGAAAAAGGGCATGTGACATGTTAGCATGGCTAAAAAGATATTTAATTTGAAAGGTGAAGAAAGCATGAATTGCAATAAATTTTGAAAGACTTCTATCCGTTTTGAAGCAAATGAAAATTCTTGCGAAAAAGAACTTTCTAACATGATTGAGAATAAAAACATCAACTGAAAGTAATTTCTTTTGCAAAAGTCTTTTTTTTTTTAAACTTTATAACAATTACTTTCAAATTTAAATGACTATGGTATTAAATCCTAGACTAATCATGGACCGCTCAATATATGTAGGAAGGTAATTAAATTGCAAAGTACATGAAAAAAAAAACTTACATCACGCGAGAAAATTGATGACAATCACATAGACATGCACATGATATGTGCGGCTCGATTTCTAACTGAGAAGGCTTGTTGAAATTAAAAGGGTATCCGCCCGTTGCAATCTCGCGTTAGCAGCATACCCCCTTAACCTTGGCTAAGAAATTCAGGGAAAAGAAAGGCAACCTCTACATCGCAGTCTCGCGTTCGAGGTCGTATCTTTCTTAACACCATCCTAAATATCCTATGGCGGCCCAGGTCCGGCGGCCGGGTTGTGTGTGCCATGTGTAGTGTTAAAACGATAAAACATGCACAACAATTTATAATCACAAGACATTTTATTTTAACAAAAATTAAGATAAACTTCTAAGCTCTTGACCTGCATAAAGAAAAAACAAAAACAAGTCGAGAAAGGGTTTAAACAAGATATGTGGCATCCCAAAATTCAAGACATCCTCTAGAGGAATTAAAGCCTATAATTAGGTAATGAAATTACCTATGGTTTATGTTTTAGCCATTAGTTTTCTCTTAAGGCTATGTGTTATGTGCTTGTGATCATGAGTTTTTAAATTAGTATTATAGGATAAATTTATGAGGATGATTTATTCTTAGCCATGTGAAATTAAAATTAGAAATCTATAAAAGAACAAAATTACAGATGAATAATTGAGAAGTGGAATTGTGGATTTTAATTAGGTTGGGCCTTAGGCCCAAGAGTGGATCTTTAATGGGCCAAGTTGGCTGGCCCATTGAAGCCCACAAGTGGGCTGCCGTCGACCAAGAAAGGGGGAGGAGTGGCTGGCCCATTGCTGGCCCAAATGTCTCCAAGCCCAAGCCCAAAGCCCAATTGCATGTGTTAGGACAAGTGGCAAGGAGGTCTTCATGTATTGGCCATTGGAAGAGGCAATCTAATGATTGCAAATGATGAGGAATTGGGGGAATAAAAGGAGGAGGAGAGAGAGAGGTGGCCGGTTGAGTTGTTCGGCCAAGTGAGAGAGAGAGAGAGAGAGAGAGAGAACCCTGCGAGAGAGAGTGAGGCTGAGAGAGGAGAAGCCGAGAGGAAGGAGCTCGCCGTCCGTCCGCCCGTCGCTGCCCGTGTGCCACTCGTTCGCCGCCATGTGCTCGTCGCTAGTTCGGTCTAGAGGCAAGTTGGGAATCTGCTTTCTACTGTTGCATGAATGTTTTGCATGTGTGGTCGGAATCTAGGATGTTTGGAGGCAAGGAAGTGAAGCTAATGTGGTTTGTTCTTGAGTTTGCATGCTGTTTTCGTGAGATCCGCCTGACCCAGAATCTTGTGAGAGCTTGCATACATGTTTGGAGTTCCATTTTGACTTTTATCTCTTCATGAAAGTTGTAGATAACATCTTAAAATAAAACATACTAAAATTTGGTGCAAAATTATGGAGATTTAAGGGGCCAAACTCTCATCCTACGGAGATGCTAGATCTGGAATGTTTTCGCATGAACCGCCTGACCCAGAATCTTGTGAGAGCTTGCATGCATGTTTTGAGTTCGATTTTGACTTTTATATCTTCATGAAAGTTGTATCCAACATCTTAAACTATAACATACTAAAATTTGGTGCAAAAGGATGGATATTTGAGGGGTCAAACTCTCATCCTACGGAGACACCAGATCTAGAACGATTTCACTGACCTTTCGGTGGATTTGTGGTTGCATGTTGATTTTTACTAAGAATATCTTTTTGACTTCTTCATGAAACTTGTATAGAACATCTTGAAGTTTAACATACTCAAATTTGAAGCAAAATGAACAAGTTTAGCCTAGTGAATCAACTTACTCTTTAAAGCCGTAGATCTGGAGACGCGGCACAGGTGACACGAGACTTCATGGACCCGTATGATGACTATAATCTGGACGTTTGACTTAGATCTCTTCATGAAAGTTGTAGGGGACTTATTTAAGTAAAACATATCCATATTTCAGAGGAAACGAAGAAGAATTGGTAGGTGAAAACTCAGTATTTCGGAGAAACATGCACTGGACGTTTTGGTGTTAGATCCAGAATTTTCGTGTGACTGTAGAAAATAATATAAAAATAATTTGGCTTAGAAGTTTTCATGAAAAATATACTTTGGTGTCTTGTCTATAACCTGGTAAACTTTTATAATTTTCGGAGGTCATTTGGATATTTTAATCAAATTATTTCGGAAACTGTGCATTTTGTTCTTATCCGAAATTTCATGCTGTATTTGTGTGAACTATGATTTTGTGTGAAATTCGATTGGCCATGTGTTTTTCATGAAATTATTACCCTATTGTCTTGTCTATCACTGGCCTTAATTTGATGATTTTTGAGAATCATATGGATATTTAATTTAAATATTTTCGAAAATGGTACAAGCTGGGATTTAAATAATTTTTTTTTTAAAAAAAGGAAAAGAGGCATGATAAATGAACTATTTTAAATTGTATGAATTCCATGAATTTTATCTTTATGGATGATTGTACCTTGCTGCATGTATGATGATGACTGATAATGCATGTATAGATCAAAGTATGAAAGTGATTTTGTTTACCATTACATCATGTGCCATGTTGAGTTGAGACCTAAATTGGTAAACATGATCAATGATAAATGAGGAATCTGTTTGTGGCGGATGATAATGGCCTGGGAGTATCAGGATGCCCAGGATGGGGGGTGCCTGATGCCCGGAATGTATAGAGATACATGGCCGAATGGCCTTGGGAGTATCAGGATGCCCGGAATGGTTGGGTGCCGGAAGCCTCGGAGGTCTTTGCCCGAAGGGATGCCTCGTGATGCCAGTTAGGATGCAAGATGCCCGGAATGTGGGGGTGCCGGATGCCCGGTGGCCTTAAATGGCTGAATGTCGGAGGTTTTTCTCGCGATGCCAGGATGGGGTGCGAGTGTAAAGTATGGGATGAAATTGATGATCCCGAGAAAGAGTGATGTGGTGATCGAATTGAAAGTTAAAAGGGGAAATTGAATTATGCATATATGACATAATATGATGATGATCACCTATGGCATGATGATATGCATATATGACATGATATGATGATGATCACCTATGGCATGATGATATGCATATATGACATGATATGATGATGATCACCTATGTCATGATGATATATATATATATATATATATATATATATATATATAAGATATGATGATGATATGCATAAATGATATGATATGAAGATGGTCATTCATGGCCTGATGATATGTATGTGTTATGATTGTGATGAAGATGTATGACTGAGTGGTTGTACTCACCCCTTCGGGGACCAACATTTCAGATTAGCAGGATGCGGCTCCCTGCTGTCACGCGGGGTGTATTTTATGACCTACCTTCCGATGTAAAGGTCGAGTGTGTGGAGATCGACTGTCCCACTATTCATGGATTGACTTTCATCCGAGTGCGCTGTTTAGTTATGTATGATGTGGGCCTGGCTAGGGGCCCTGTTGTCTAGGAGTTCATATCCGTCCATGTTCGTCGAGACGGAGCGATGCGTGGGATGTTGCCGCCGCCACCGCCTGATGCACCGAGATGGGTGTGAGGGCCCGTGCGTGTCAAGTAGGAGCTGAAACTTTTTGGGATGGTTGGCCGACACTAGTGATGGGAGATCTTGCACGTTAGTCGTAGTGGGTCGAGTGTTTCTTTTTGGGTTATGGCCAAGTGTGGCTTTATGTCCTAGCCTTTCTTTTGATGTACCGACCCAAGGAAACTCATCTTGAAAATATGTAAATAAAGTGTCGTGGCTTTGTCTTTTCTCATGATGATTAGTGGTGTGCAATTGTATCATGGTTGTTAGAGGGAGAGATGGAGATTTTGTATTTTGCTTCCACTAATGAGTCGCGCTGGGACTACTTTCAAAGAAAAAAAAATCTATGAACTTTGATGCTTCTTCTAAAAGATGTAGTTAGTGTTCCATTAGGTGTAACGTCAAGTGCCTGTGGCAACCCTAGGGGGTTCGAGGTGTCATAGCGTCCCTTTTTGGTATCAGAGCGAGTGGTTATAGGTGGAGTGATAAGGAGCCTCATTTGGAAATTGAGGAACATGATGACAATGCAGACCATAGGATATCAAATGAAATAATTGAATAACGGGTGATGAGTATTCAATCGTAGATCCCTAGTAGTTTATTTTGAGTTGCCTTTAGGTACCAGTAACATGTATATGTTACTTATGTAGTAGTAGTGGTTGCTTTGAATAGAGGCAGTGAGTCTCAGATTATTCTTGAGGCAATGCTTGGAAATTGCAGGAAAGTCATGGTGCGAGCTGGAAGTGCTCATCCATCGAGGGCTGAAGCCTCTGCTGCAAAGGCTGAACCCCGAATGGAAGACATCCTGCAGGCATTGGCCAATATTGGAAATCTGATTGAAAGACAAGCACAACAACAACCTGGAGCAGAACGCCGTATTCAAGGACTGGTGGAGCAATTTCTGGAGCTGAAGCCACCTAAGTTCAATGGAATGGGAAGTCCTGAGGAAGCGGAGCAATGGATTGATGGGATGGAATGAATTTTTCGGCTGTTGGACTGTAATAATGCTGAGAAAATAACTTTGGCAGAGTACCAGCTGGAGGGAAATGCAAAGTTTTGGTGGAGAGCTTCGAAGGACATAATCTTTCCAACAGGTATTGATGTTAACTGGGAGGAGTTTGTGAGGGCTTTCAATAGAAAGCATTTTTCCAACTGTGCTAAGGATAAGAAGATTACAGAATTTGTTCAATTAGAACAAAAGGAGCTGACAGTAGACCAGTATGAGGCTAGATTTTCTGAACTATCTAGATATGCTCCTAGACTGATTGAGGATCAGGAGGAAAAGGTTAAGAGATTTCTGAAAGCGATGAGAACTGACATTAGAAAACAACTAGTGCCTTTGAACATAAGAGATTATAATGAGATTTATGAAAGGGCACAGTTAGTGGAGCAGGAACTGTTAAAAGAACGGTCGGAGTTTAAGAAACCGTTGAATTTTAATGATGTGAGAAGGGGTAAGAGACCTTATTCTGGTCAGGGTCAGACTTGGAATGTGAAGAAGAAGGATAATTTTGGAAATTTTGGGGGAGCAAGAAGTGGTCTGAATATAAGGAAAACGCCCTATCAGCCTGGTGTTTGTCAAAAGTGTAATGGGCGACATGGCCGAGGACCTTGTAATGGACGACTGAAATGTTTAGGTTGTGGACAAGTGGGCCATCTTAGGAGAAGTTGCCCATAAGAAAGGTCACAAGTGAGTGTTGGCTCGGTGCGACAGGGATATCCGAGTGCTGTTAGATTGAACTTACAAGAAAATCCTCAGAGGCCACCGGCACAAGGAAGGGTGTATGCGGTCACCCAAGAGGAAGCGGAAGCTTCCAAAAATGTTATCTCAGGTACGATCCTTATCAATGGTGAAAAGGCATATGCATTGTTTGATACGGGTGCAACGCATTCATTTGTGTCTGAGAGATATAGATGTTTGAATAAAATAGAAGTTATGCCTCTTGAGACGCCTCTTTGTGTTTTCACGCCTTTAAAGGATATGGTATTGTCTACGCTGGTGTGTGGGAATTGTAAGATATCAATAGAGGGAAAGGATATGGAAATATACTTAGTTGTAATGGCCATGTATGATTTTGAAGTTATCATAGGAATGGATTGGCTTCGTAAGTATCAGGCTAGAATGGATTGTTATAGGGGAGTGATCCAATTCGTTTTACCTGATCAGTCTAGTTGTGAATTTTTAGGAGGTCAGACCCATCTACCTGTAGCACTTATTTTGGCAATAGAAGCCTGTGCGTTACTTGACAAAGGATGTCAAGGATACCTGGCCATAGTTAAAGATTATGCAAAGAAAGAACCTAAACTTGAAGAAGTTCAAGTTGTTAATGAATTTCCAGATGTATTTCCTGAGGAATTGCCTGGATTACCACCAAAGCAGGAAGTTGAATTTGAAATTAAATTAATGCTTGGAACAAGACCAATATCAAAAGCCCCATATAGGATAGCCTTAGTCGAATTGAAGGAATTGAAAGTGCAATTACAGGAGTTGCTTGACAAAGGATTCATTAGACCAAGTGCTTCACCTTGGGGTGCACCGGTCTTGTTTGTGAAAATGAAAGATGGATCGATGTGCTTGTGCATTAATTATAGGCAGCTGAACCAGGTGACCATTAAAAATAAGTATCATTTGCCTAGAATTGATGACCTATTTGACCAACTCCAGGGAAGTTCGGTCTTCTCTAAGATTGACTTGAGGTCGGGATACCATCAGTTAAGAATTAAGAAAGAGAACATTCCTAAGACTGCATTTAGGACTCGTTATGGACACTACGAGTTCCTTGTTATGCCATTTGGATTGACTAACGCGCCGACTGCATTTATGGATTTAATGAATAGGATATTTAAGCCCTATTTAGACCAGTTTGTGATTGTATTTATTGATGATATTCTGGTGTATTCAAGAGGGCCTAAAGAGCATGAGCAACATTTGAAGATGGTTTTGCAGACCCTAAGAGAGCATAAGTTGTATGCCAAGTTTAGTAAGTGTGAGTTTTGACTGGACCAGATAATATTTTTAGGGCATGTGGTGTCAGGAAAGGGAATTGCAGTAGACCCGGCAAAAGTTGAAATGGTAGTAAATTGGCCGAGATCGACGACACCTACTGAAATACGAAGTTTCTTAGGACTGGCTGGTTATTAGAGAAGGTTTATCGAAGGATTTTCGCGATTGGCGGGTCCTTTAACTAAGTTGACCCGAAAGAATGTGAAATTTGAATGGAATGGGGAATGTGAAAGGAGTTTCCAAGAGCTTAAAAGGAAATTGACCTCAGCTCCAATTCTGACTATACCGACTGGACCTGATGGTTTTACAGTATTTAGTGATGCATCTCACAGAGGACTGGGATGTGTTTTGATGCAACATGGCAAGGTCATAGTCTATGCATCTAGGCAATTGAAACCCCATGAACTAAATTGCCCACCGCATGATTTAGAACTAGCAGCTATAGTGTTTGCCTTGAAGATATGGAGACACTATTTGTATGGGGAGAAGTTTGAGATTTATATGGATCATAAGAGCTTAAAATATCTGTTCTCACAAAAGGAGTTGAACATGAGACAAAGGAGGTGGATGGAACTACTAAAGGACTATGATTGTGAGATAAGATACCATCCAGGGAAAGCAAATAGGGTAGCAGATGCTCTTAGTCGTAAGTCAACTGCGGAAATAGCTGATTTAAGGATGGCAGAATAGGGGTTGTTAAAGTCTGTAGCGGACTCAGAATTTAAATTGGAAATGGATTGTCTTACTGGTATGCTTAATGCATTAAGAATAGAACCCGAGATTATTCAGAAAGTTAAAACCTTGCAAGAATCCGACCCAGAGATTTTGAAAGTGAAAGATGCTGTGTCTTTAGGAAAAAGACCGGAATTTCATATCTTTGAAGATGGAGTGGTGAGATGCCAAGGACAACTCTGTGTTCTCGATAACGAAGAATTAAAGAAGGAAATTCTGTCGGAGACACATAAAAGTAATTATAGTATTCATCCGGGTAGTAGAAAGATGTACAGGAATTTGCGTCAGCAGTTTTGGTGGAATGGTATGAAGGCAGATACGACTAAGCATGTTTCTCAATGTTTGACGTGCTAGCAAGTAAAAGCGGAGCATCGCAAACCCGCAGGGCTCTTGAGACCATTAGACATACCAGAATGGAAGTGGGAGCATATAACGATGGACTTTTTGCAAGGATTGCCAAGGACATCAAGTGGCCATGATTCTATCTGGGTAATAGTGGACCGTTTCACTAAATTGGCTCATTTCCTAGCGATTCACATGGACTACCCAATGGATAAATATGCTGATATATATGTAGGTCAAGTAGTACGCCTACATGGTGTTCCAGTGACTATTACCTCAGATCGGGATTCGAGATTTACTTCGAACTTTTGGCGAAGTCTTCAAATTGCATTAGGGACTAAGCTTCAGTTTAGTATTGCTTTTCATCCCTAGACAGATGGACAATCAGAAAAAGTAATCCAGACATTAGAGGATATGTTGAGAGCTTGTGTAATTGATTTCAAAGGAAATTGGGATGAAAGATTGCATTTGGTAGAGTTTGCCTATAATAATAGTTTCCAGAAAAGTATAGGCATGGCTCCCTATGAAGCATTATATGGACGAAGATGTAGAACTCCTGTCTGTTGGAGTGAAGTAGGTGAAAGGAAATTGACAGGACCTGAATTGGTACAAGTTACCACTGAAGCTGTTGAAATTATCAGGAAAAGACTTAAAACAGCTCAGAGTAGGCAGAAGGACTACGCATATAGGCGTAGAAGGCCTTTGGAATTTAGTGTGGGAGACCATGTATTCCTTAAGGTATCTCCAATGAAAAGGATATCTCGATTTGGGATGAAGGGTAAGTTAAGCCCCAGATTTGTAGGACCTTTTGAAATACTCGAAAAGATAAGGGATGTAGCTTATCGCTTAGCGCTACCTCCTAAGTTGGGAAATTTGCATGATGTGTTTCATGTATCGATGTTGAGGAAGTACCAGCCGGATCCTGGTCACATACTCGATCATGAAGCCATCAAAGTGGATGCGAAAGTGAGGTACATTGAAGAGCCTGTACAGATATTGGATCAAAAGGAACAAATTCTTAGGACTAAAAAGATCCCTCTGGTTAAGGTATTATGGCGACATCATGATATGGAGGAAGCAACATGGGAAAGTGAAGATCAGATGAAGGAAAAATACCCTTATTTGTTTCAAGAAGGCACGAGTGATGTCTAATTTCGAGGACGAAATTCTCTAAGGAGGGGAGAATTGTGGCATCCCAAAATTCAAGACATCCTCTAGAGGAATTAAAGCCTATAATTAGGTAATGAAATTACCTATGGTTTATGTTATAGCCATTAGTTTTCTCTTAAGGCTATGTGTTATGTGCTTGTGATCATGAGTTTTAAAATTAGTATTATAGGATAAATTTATGAGGATGATTTATTCTTAGCCATGTGAAATTAAAATTTGAAATCTAGAAAAGAACAAATTAAATATGAATAATTGAGAAGTGGAATTGTGGATTTTAAATAGGTTGGGCCTTAGGCCTAAGAGTGGATCCTTAATGGGCCAAGTTGGCCGACCCATTGAAGCCCACAAGTGGGCTGCCATCAACCAAGAAAGGGGGAGGAGTGGCCGGCCCATTGCTGGCCCAAATGTCTCCAAGCCCAAGCCCAAAGCCCAATTGCATGTGTTAGGACAAGTGGCAAGGAGGTCTTCATGTATTGGCCATTGGAAGAGGCAATCTAATGATTGCAAATGATGAGGAATTGGAGGAATAAAAGGAGGAGGAGAGAGAGAGGTGGCCGGTTGAGTTGTTCGGCCAAGTGAGAGAGAGAGAGAACCGTGCGAGAGAGAGTGAGGCCGAGAGAGGAGAAGCCGAGAGGAAGGAGCTCGCCGTCCGTCCGCCCGTCGCCGCCTGTGTGCCGCTCGTTCGCCGCTGTGTGCTCGTCGTTAGTTCGGTCTAGAGGCAAGTTGGGAATCCACTTTCTACTCTTGCATGAATGTTTTGCATGTGTGGTTGGAATCTAGGATGTTTGGAGGCAAGGAAGTGAAGCTAATGTGGTTTGTTCTTGAGTTTGCATGCTGTTTTCGTGAGATCCGCCTGACCCAGAATCTTGTGAGAGCTTGCATACATATTTTGAGTTCGATTTTGACTTTGATATCTTGATGAAAGTTGTATCTAACATATTAAACTACAACATAATAAAATTTGGTGCAAAATTATAGAGATTTAAGGGGTCAAACTCTCATCCTACGGAGATGCTAGATCTGGAATGTTTTCGCATGAACCGCCTGACCCAGAATCTTGTGAGAGCTTGCATGCATGTTTTGAGTTCGATTTTGACTTTTATCTCTGCATGAAAGTTGTATACAACATCTTAAAATATAACATACTAAAATTTGGTGCAAAAGGATGGAGATTTGAGGGGTCAAACTCTCATCCTACGGAGACACCAGATCTAGAACGATTTCACTGACCTTTCGGTGGATTTGTGGTTGCATGTTGATTTTTACTAAGAATCTCTTTTCGACTTCTTCATGAAACTTGTAGAGAAAATCTTGAAGTTTAACATACTCAAATTTGAAGCAAAATGAACAAGTGTAGCCTAGTGAATCAACTTACTCTTGAAAACCATAGATCTGGAGATGCGGTACAGGTTACCCGAGACTTCATGGACCCGTATGATGACTATACTCGGGAAGTTTGACTTAGATATCTACATGAAAGTTGTAGGGGGCCTCTTGAAGTAAACATATCCAAATTTCAGAGGAAACGAAGAAGAATAGGTAGGTGAAAACTCAGTATTTCAGAGAAACATGCACTGGACGTTTCGGTGTTAGATCCAGAAGCTTTGTGTGACTGTAGAAAATAATATAAAAATAATTCGGCTTACAAGTCTTCATGAAAAATCTACTTTAGTGTCTTGGCTATAACCTGGTAAAATTTCATAATTTTCGGAGGTCGTTTGGATATTTTAATCAAATTATTTCGGAAACTGTGCATTCTGTTTTTATCCGAAATTTCATGCTATATTTGTGTGAATTATAATTTTGTGTGGAATTCGATTGGCCTTGTGTTTTTCATGAAATTATTACCCTATTGTCTTGTCTATCACTGGCCTTAATTTGATGATTTTTGAGAATCATATGGATATTTAATTTAAATATTTTCGAAAATGGTACAAGCTGGGATTTAAATAAATTTCAAAAAAAAAAGAAAAGAGGCATGATAAATGAACTATTTTAAATTGTATGAATTCCATGAATTTTATCTTTATGGATGATTGTACCTTGCTGCATGTATGATGATGACTGATAATGCATGTATAGATCAAAGTATGAAAGTGATTTTGTTTACCATTACATCATGTGCCATGTTGAGTTAAGACCTAAATTGGTAAACATGATCAATGATAAATGAGGAATCTGTTTGTGGCGGATGATAATGGCCTTGGAGTACCAGGATGCCCGGGATGGGGGGTGCCTGATGCCCGGAATGTATAGAGATACATGGCCGGATGGCCCTGGGAGTATCAGGATGCCCGGAATGGTTGGGTGCCGGAAGCCTTGGAGGTCTTTGCCCGAGGGGATGCCTCGTGATGCCAGTTAGGATGCGAGATGCCCGGAATGTGGGGGTGCCGGATGCCCGGTGGCCTTAAATGGCTGAATGTCGGAGGTTTTTCTCGCGATGCCAGGATGGGGTGCGAGTGTAAAGTATGGGATGAAATTGATGATCCCGAGAAAGAGTGATGTGGTGATCGAATTGAAAGTTAAAAGGGGAAATTGAATTATGCATATATGACATAATATGATGATGATCACCTATGGCATGATGATATGCATATATGACATGATATGATGATGATCACCTATGGCATGATGATATGCATATATGACATGATATGATGATGATCACCTATGGCATGATGATATATATATATATATAAGACATGATGATGATATGCATAAATGATATGATATGATGATGATCATTCATGGCCTAATGATATGTATGTGTTATGATTGTGATGAAGATGTATGATGGTATATGCATGGCTTCGAGGTAAGTATGCTTGGATGCATGATTAACATGTATGATGTTGTGATTGTATTGCATGTTGCAATGAGTAGTTATTGGATTCCTTTACCTGCTGAATGGTTGTACTCACCCCTTCGGGGACCAACATTTCAGATTAGCAGGATGCGGCTCCCTGCTGTCACGCGGGGTGTATTTTACGGCCTACCTTCCGATGTAAAGGTCGAATGTGTGGAGATCGACTGTCCCACCATTCCTGGATTGACTTTCATCCGAGTGCGCTGTTTAGTTATGTATGATGTGGGCCTGGCTAGGGGCCCTGTTGTCCAGGAGTTCATATCTGTCCATGTCCGTCGAGACGGAGCGATGCGTGGGATGTTGCCACCGCCACTGCCTGATGCACCGAGATGGGTGTGAGGGCCCGTGCGTGTCAAGTAGGAGCTGAAACTTTTTGGGATGGTTAGCCGACACTAGTGGTGGGAGATCTTGCACGTTAGTCGTAGTGGGTCGAGTGTTTCTTTTTGGGTTATGGCCAAGGGTGGCTTTATATGTCCTGGCCTTTCTTTTGATATACCGACCCAAGGAAACCCATCTCGAAAATATGTAAATAAAGTGTCGTGGCTTTGTCTTTTCTCATGATGATTAGTGGTGTGCAATTGTATCATGGTTGTTGGAGGAAGAGATGGAGATTTTGTATTTTGCTTCGGCTAATGAGTCGCGCTAGGACTGCTTTCAAGGAAAAAAAAATCTATGAACTTCGATGCTTCCTCTAAAAGATGTAGTTAGTGTTCCATTAGGTGTAACATCAGGTGCCTGTGGCGACCCTAGGGGGTTCGAGGTGTCACAAGATAAAATGGCCTAAGTCCTCAAATTGTCCCCAGCGGAGTCGCCAAGCTGTCGCGACCTCTTTTTTTTCGACGCCCGCGATCGGGTACGAGCCCCTAAGGAGGCTAATGGCTCGACTAAAATTATTAAGCCCAGACTCTCCCAAGTCCACCAATTCATGACTTAATGGTTCGAGTTTTTAAACTGTAAATCAATTTTTAAAATGGAGTCACCATTAATCGATTTGGGATGGGTTGATTAGAAACCCAAGCGAAGTATCGGGAGAAATACTCACTCCTGCGCAACCAAAGAAATTAGGATCAGGGACTTGATTACACTAGTTAATCACAAATGCCCTTTCGGTATCTAATCTTGTTTAAACCTTGAGGTTTTTTAGGTGTTCGAGGGATTTTCCATGCATTTTTTGGGAGGAAAAATATTTTTTTAATCTTTTTCTAATTTTTTGGACATAAAAGGGATTTTTTGGATTTTTTTTGGAAAAATACAAGTCTTTTTGGCTTTTTCTGAATTTTTTTGGCTTTTTCATGAATTTTTGGCATTTTTTGGAAAATATGGAATATTTTTTTGGATAATAAAATATTTTTAAATATTTTTCGATTTCCTGGAAATTAAAACATTTTTTAATATTTTTTCCAAAATAAATTATTTTTTGATTTTTTTGAAAATAAATTATTTATTTATTATAATATTATTTTATATTAAAATATTCTAAAAACTGACCGGGTCAAATTCGCGGGTTGGGGTCCAACCCGAGCCGGCGGAAATGCGAGACGGGCCCGGCTGCGAGCCTAACTTTTTTTTTTTATTAAACAAAACGACGCCGTGGCCGAGCATTTGGAGACGCCTGGCTCGGCCCGACGACCCGGCCCGACAACCCGCTCCCTCCGGTGAAACCCTACCCAACCTGGCTCCAACACCCGACCCGACTCCCGCCGCCCCCGGATTGCGAACCCTACCCGATTTTCCGGGTCCGGATCCCCTTCACGACCCGGAAAATCGCAAACCCTAGGGTTTGCGAATTCACGATGCCGGGGACGGAAACCTAGGTGCTTCGACGGCGATGGTGACTACGGTAGCGGCGGCGGCGTGACGAGAACGAAACAACGGAGAGAACTACGACGGCGACAGTGATGACGACAACGGAGATAGGCTACTTGGCCAAGACCGGCAATTGTGCACGGTTGAGACGGTGACGATGGTGACAATGTCACACAATGCTTGACGCCCTTTCGCCTTCCCCGTGCTCGATCTCCCCCTCTCTCTCTCTCTCGATCCACTCCTCTGGCAACGCCCCAGATCTCCGGCCACGAGCCCTCGGACCCCCTGAAGTCTCTTAGTGGGTCGTCCAAGGTTTGCGACCTCAATCCGCTTCTCTCTCTCTCTCTCTTTGTGTCTCTCCGGTAGAACTTCTCCCTCTCCGGTCGCGAGCCTTTGGATCTGGGTTTGCTCGACCTCGGCTCCCCTTCTGAAGTCTCTCAGCAGGAAGCTCGAAGCTTTGCAACCTTCGATCGTTCTCGACGTGCCCATTATAGGCGAGGGGGCAGCCGGTCGACGGAGCTTCGACTGCCGGTCCTCGTGCGCCAGGTGGTCTCCGCCGACCGAATCGGTGTCCCATCCGACGCCAACTGCCCCTCCCACGTGGGTCGCCATCCACCTGCCTCTCCGGCGTCACGTCCTTTGCGCGTGTGTTGCAGAGGCACAAGGAAGGAGACGACTGGTAGGGCTGTGCTGAAAGGGGAAATGGGCCATAAGGGCCCATTCGAGGGCTTCTCTTTTTCATTTCTTTTCCGCTTTTTTCTTTGTTTATTTATCATTCGAGAAAAGATAAAATAAAAAATAAAATAAAATAAAATAAAAACAAAAGTAAAACCTAATTAGACAAAAAATGAAATTTTAGGCGTCAACAAGTGCCTACGGCCATCCGTGCAAGCCTTGTGCTACAATCAAATCCCCTTTACCAGGAGGTGAGAGACCTTCACGAATATGCGGGACATGCCCTCGATATTCCCATTACCAGGAGGTGAGAGACCTTCACGAATATCTCAGGTACGCCCTCGATATTCCCAATTACCAGGAGGTGAGAGACCTTCACGAATATCTCAGGTACGCCATCGATATTCCCAATTACCAGGAGGTGAGAGACCTTCACGAATATCCCAGGTATGCCCTCGATATTTCCAATTGCCAAGAGGTGGGACACCTTCACAAATATCCAAGGTATGTCCTTGATATTTCCAATTATCAAGTACCCCATCGATGCTTGTGAATGTCCAAGTATCCCCCAATAATTGATACTTGTGATCATCCAAGTACCCCTTCAATACCTATGATCAGCCAAATACCCATTTTGATGCCTGCAAAGGCCCAAATATCATTCAGGTTAGTACTTGTGAATATCCAGTTACTCTTTGATATGCTTGTGAATGTCCAGGTATCTTCCAGAATCGATGCCTTGAGAAAGGTCGGCGCATCCTTCCGAGAAAAGTCGAGTACCAGCTGTTGTCTTTGACAAAGGTCAGACACTCCCGCAAAACAGATGCCCTGAGAAAGGTCGATGCATCTCCCGAGAAAGGTCGGGTACCAACTGGTGTCCTCGATACAAATCAAGCACCCACAAATGAGATACCTTGAGAAAGGTCGGTGCATCTCCCGTCAAGGTGACCGAAGAAAGGTTCGAGTCTTAGACAAATCATTGATTGTTTTAACAGGCGACCGAAGAATGGTTCGGGTCCTGGAGAAGCAATTTCCCGTCACGACGACCGAAGAATGGTTCGGGTCCGAGACAAACCACTGATTGCTCCAACAGGCAACCGAAGAATGGTTCGGGTCCTGAAGGAGCTATTTCCCGTCAAGGCAACCGAAGAAAGGTTCGGGTCCTAGACAAATCATTGATTGTTTTAATAGGCGACCGAAGAATGGTTCGAGTCCTAGAGAAGCAATTTCCCGTCACGGTGATCGAAGAATGGTTCGGATCCGAGACAAACCACGATTGCTCCAACGACGACCAAAGAATGGTTCGAGTCCGAGAGAAACCACTAATTGCTCCAACAGGCGACCGAAGAATGGTTCAGGTCTTGGAGGAGCAATTTCCCGTCAAGGCGACCAAAGAAAGGTTCGGGTCCTAGACAAATCATTGACTGTTTTAACAGGCGACTAAAGAATGGTTCGGGTCTGGAGAAGCAATTTCCCGTCACGGACCGAAGAATGGTTGGTCCGAGACAAACCACCGATTGCTCCAACGGGCGAGCGACCGAAGAATGGTTCGGGTCCTAAAGGAGCAATTTGCCGTCAAGGCAACTGAAGAAAGGTTCGGGTCCTAGACAAATCATTGATTGTTTTAATAGGCGACCGAAGAATGGTTCAGGTCCTGGAGAAGCAATTTCCCGTCACGGTGACCGAAGAATGGTTCGGATCCGAGACAAACCACTAATTGCTCCAACAGGCGACCGAAGAATGGTTCGAGTCCTAGAGAAGCAATTTCCCTTCATGGCAACCGAGGAATGGTTCAAGTCCGAGACAAACCACTAATTGCTCCAACAGGCGACCGAAGAATGGTTCGGGTCCTAGAGGAGCAATTTCCCGTCAAGGCAACCGAAGAAAAGTTCGGGTCCTAAACAAATCATTGATTGTTTTAACAGGCGACCAAAGAATGGTTCGGGTCCTGGAGAAGCAATTTCCTGTCATGGCAACCGAAGAATGGTTCAGGTCCGAGACAAACCACTGATTGTTTTAACAGGCGACCGAAGAATGGTTCGAGCCTTGGAAAATCAACCTCTTCATATCACCAGGTAAGATGACGCCTTGATACTTGCCAAGCTCGGGGTTCACACTCTATCTCACTCACTCCCAGTAAGTAACTACAGGTATCTTCTTATCTGTCTTAGTATATGTAAAGTTATATTGCTCTTTTTCTGCATATAATAATAGGTCCCAAATAAAATATAATCTACTACGCAAGCATGGATAAAATTTAGGCATCGGTTGTCTTTGAATGCAACCTCTGCGAACTCACCTTCAAAGAGGGGCAGCTGTTGACGCCTAATTTTTTTTTAATTAATTAGGTTTTTTTATTTTGCCTTTTCGGATAATAAATAATAAATAATAACAATAACAAAAAAAGCAAACAAAAACAAAAATAAAATAAAAAGCAGCCACAAGGGCTAGGCCTTCAAAGCCCAGCCCCTCTCCTCTTTTCTTTCCCTTCACGCAGGTCCGCAAGGCCCAGCCGCGACCCAAATCAGCCCAGCCCCTTTCCCCTTCTGTCTTCTTCTTCATGCCCTCATCTTTGTCTTCTTCCTCTGCAACACGTGCGCCGGAGGCCAGACGCGCGCAATGCCGGGACGCAGGAGGAGGCATCGACGATGACGCAAGCTGAGGGGACACAGTATTGAAGGCAGGTAGGCCTTTGTGGAAAGGGAAAGAAGTGACGCCGGTTCGGCCGGCGGAGGAAGGCCGGTCGGCACACCAAAGACCGCCGGTCGAACCTTCATCAATTGGACACCCTCGCCTATAAATAGCGAGGCACCACCTCCATCGAAAGAAAGCCAGCAAGTTCAGAGGGGTCCCCGAGAGACTTCGGGGAGCTCAAAGAACGAGCAAGGCAGAGAGCGGGTCGCGAGCTCAAACGACCTCCCTCCGAGAGACTTCGGGGGAGGCCGGCGGCGAGCGAGCCCGAGAGGGAGAGTGTGCGAGCAAGAAAAGGGAAGAAGATGCCCAGATCCACGAGTTACAGGGATAAAGGGGCTTCGGCTCCGTCGTCGGCCCACCGGACCAGTCACCCGACGCCGCATCTCCTATTGCGGTGAGCTAGGGTTGCTCGCCCTTCCTTTTTTGTGTCTGTCCGTGTGTGCTAGGGTCGTCGGGCCGAGACTCGCAGCCGCCGGCTTCACACGAGTTCCGACCCCCAACCGTTCACAGCCTGCCTCCCCCGCCAGTCCCCACTGTCGCCTGCTCGGAGCTCTATCGCGGTCCCGAGCCCGAAGCGCCCGCACTTGTCTTCCTCAACCGATACTCGCTAGGCATTTGATGGAAATCCCAGGTGAACGCCGGATCTGCAGCAACCAGTGGTGACAGGTGGGGACAGATGACGGGATCGGCTACAGCGGCAGGCGGGACTGGGGTCAAGGCGGTGCTTGCGGAGGCCCGAGCTTAGGCCGAGACGGGCTCAGCCGCCTTCGCCGTGGATCGTCAGATCTCAAAGGCTCCAAGACCGGGTCGGCAAGGGAGGAAGATGGATCGAAGTCGAGCAGATCCGGGTCACGAATCCGGGTAGGGTTTTCAGGAATCGGGTCGCGGCCGAGTAAGGTTCCACAAGCCGGGTCGCAGCTGTGAACTGAGTCAGAGAGCGAGTCGAGCGTGGGTTTGAACCGGGTACGGTTTCCGCCTGGTTTGGTTTTGTTTGTGTGGGCCGAGTAATTTTTTGGGCCAAAATTGTTTTAACAAAAGTGGGTTGAATTCGGCTTGGGTTGTTTTAAAAAAAAAAAAAAAATCCGAGTCGGGCCCGCCTAGGGGGCGCGGCCCGGTCGGTCCCAACCCGGGAACACAACCCTGGTCTTTTTTTCAAAAATATATTAATATTTTAATAAAAAAATTATTTTCTGAAAAAAATCAAAAATATTCCATATTTTCCAAAAAAAGCCAAAAATTTATGAAAAAGTCAAAAAATTCAGAAAAAGCCAAAAAGACTTGTATTTTTCCAAAAAAAAATCCATTTTATGTCCAAAAATTAGAAAAAGACTCAAAAATGTTTTTCCTCCCAAAAATGCATGAAAAATCCCTCGAACATCCAAAAAACCTTAGGGTTTAAACAAGATTAGGTACCACAAGGGCATTAGTGATTAACTAGTGTAATCAAGTCCCCGATCCTAATTTCTCTGGTTGCGCTGAAGTGAGTATTTCTCCCGATACTTCGCTTGGGTTTTTAATCAACTCACCCCAAATCGATTAGTGGCGACTCCATTTTAAAAATTGATTTACAGGTTAAAAAAACTTGGACCATTAAATCGTGAATTGGTGGACTTGGGAGAGTCCGAGCATAACTAATTTCAGCCGAGCCATTAGCCTCCTAGGCGCCCGTACCCGATCGCGGCGCTGAAAAAAAGAGGTCGCGGCACTTACTATTTATTGATATGTCGGTTATAAGCACATTGCGCTAATTATGAAGAAAAAGAGATCAAATCCCCTTAGCAAGAGCCAGTAGTCAGCAATGAGCAATGATATTCAGGGGGATTAATTTTGCTGAGCTATTATGCGAAAGTACTGAAAAAACGTTAGCTATCCTCTTCTCATGTGAAGCGAACCTAATGATCTTGAAATCCCCAAAGTAATTGCAGATACATAAATTTGTGGCGGGATTGGATATGTAAAAAGGGTATTTTTAAATAAGTTCTTCAAATTATTTGGCCAAAAAAGAATTTCTTTAAATTGATATACGTTTCTCCAAAACGTACGGAAGGGGGAAAAATAACTTTTTGTTCTCATCTTTATTGCTCATCTTCAAAGTTTTTAAAGTAGCGACTTTAATAATGTCAAATAGCGGAAAACGGTGAACGACAAAATTGCACAATCAATCTGAAATCAAATTTTTTTATTGTTTTCCAATTTCAAGTCAAAATGACTAGTGCAAAATTCACGTACTTTTCTCCATCAAACATTAGCTTTCTTATATTGATGTCCATGCCAAATTTCATTTAAATTAATCATTGAAAGAATGAAAAAAAAAACATATCAAAATATATTAGCATCTCATTGGACCAACCAAAAGTTTTAGGACGATATTGCACATCAATGAAAAGTAAGTTGAATGACCAAATTGAAAGTTCAATTATGACACTATATATCAAAAAATTGCACAGGCTACTGGTTTTATTATCTCTTCTAGCAATAAAAACTACATGTTACATCTCGATTGAAAGAAGGAAAAGATGTCAATTTTATGCATTTTGCAAATTCACTTGCTGATCGCTTTGCAAAAAGTTGGAAATAATCATGAAATTAGATCTCCCCGAAAGCCGTTCCCTAATTATTTTTGGTGCCATGATTCCAAACTTAAACATTGCACTATTCATGCAACGTTGAAGCTAGCTCTG
Source organism: Eucalyptus victrix (assembly GCA_016097545.1). Lineage (NCBI taxonomy): Eukaryota > Viridiplantae > Streptophyta > Magnoliopsida > Myrtales > Myrtaceae > Eucalyptus > Eucalyptus victrix. Next base: position 26,730,218 of record CM027845.1, on the reverse strand, counting down.
CAGTGAACATCGTAAATCACACATAGGATTAGTGAGAGCTAAGAAAGTATTTTAAAAGCCGATCGTCATCATGATTAAAGATCAAACACAATAGCACATGAAAAAGTAACTTCAAAACTTACCAAATCCTGTGAATGCTCCAAATTTCCTAGCACTGTGATCGCGAAGTTGCTCTAAGGTGATAGTAGAGAGTGGCGTTTCTAGGGGTACTTGAACATGAAGCTCACGCGAGACTTGTCCCATAGTCAGTCGAAGCCGCGGATCCGCTTGTTTGATGCTCGCGTCATTTAGGTAACGCAAATTTCTGAGATGGATAGACTATATTTTTTACCTCTTTTGCCAATTCTTCATTATTAGGAAAGTAGAAGGCTTTTTGATCGACATTAAACTTGAATGCTCTAAATGCATAAACAAATTTCCATAAGAAGATTAAATAACAAAAGGAATGTTTGACATTGAATGCCGGCGAAATTGAAAAAATTACGAAGTACTTGGCGCAATATACCCTATGGTGCCAGCAATAATAGTCCAGTTTGATGAATTTGGCCTCAATAGTCTTGCGGTGCCAAAATCATAAACACAAGCCTCATAATTGCGATCCAATAGAATGTTGTTACTGGTCAAGTCTCGATGAATCAACGGAAGTGAACATTCGTAATGCATATAGGACAAAGCATCCGCAACTCCTCAGACCACATTTACCCTCTTGTCCCAATGAAATTCTACCGCTCTTTCATTATTATTTTTAAGTTGTTCTCAAGCTTCCCCTTTCCATGTACTCATACACCAAAAAATAGCGTTGGACATGATAGCAGAAGCCATAAAATTTCACAATATTACGATGGCATAGATTTCTTAAGGCTTGAATTTCCCTTTCAAATTGTATCAAATCAACAATCTCACTATCGTCCTGGGACGATGAGGTTTGCTTTGTAGCAAACATTTGACCTTCTAATATATTGGCTTTATAAGCAATTCCATATGCTCCTTCGCCCACATAGTACTTCGAGTCTTCTGTGGCCTCACAAATTCGATTATAGAAAACTTTGCCATCATAACTCAAAATACGCATGAAATCCAAGTCATTTGCCCGTTCGTTGTTCTCTCTCTTGATAATTCTTCTTCGATGATGATTAATGATTATAAGAACGGTTAAGGTGCAAGAGAGAAGGATAATTCCCAACAACAAGAAAATGGGATAATTGCGATTCTAACTCTAACATGGGAATTAGGGGTGACATCCTGATTTTCGACCCTGTTTCGATTAAATGAAATGGGCTTTTCATCAACGCGCTTATAGTCCTTTTTCTCTGAGCTGATCATTTATGAGATAATTAATCTATTAGGTGAAGCCGTTAAGAGAGATAAACGTGACAGACTTGAAAATTCGATCAGAAATTGACTGCTCGACCATGCTAATTGGCAAGGATCAATACGGCACCGTTATAATCAATTAGAGACCGAAGATAGGTCGATTCGACAGAAGAGTGTAATTAAATTGTGGGTGATTTCACATGATTGCAAAATTCGTGTCAAACTGCACTAAATCGATTTTTCTGTCTATTCTGCACCGGTGTCCGTAATTGAAACCTTGAGATTTTCACAACAACCGAGAGTCGCCAATGAGTTGAAGATGCACAAACATGGATCGACAATTATCAACCATGGGTTAAATGCGATAAAATCCCTAAAAGCTACCCAGTAGGTTAAGTCACGCTAAAATCGCGTCCGATCAAAATTAACCACGAAATTGAACTCGGTTTCGGGAATCGAAAGTTTGGGCGTGTCACAATTTATTTTTGGGACATCGTCTCATCCTTTGAAAATTTTCGACAAGCCCGAAATTTTGGCGAAAAACCAAAATTTGGCAAATTAAATGATGGAAATTCGAAGGGGCATTTTTAAGTGGATTTTTGGTCTTCAAAGTGAGTTGGTTTGTGAGGGAAATTATGAAAATTTGTTTGGGCACCTTAGTTTGTATTTTTGGAGGCCAATTTGGTTTATTTGGTGAGGAATTGGATGGAAATTCGTAGGCCCGTTGGCTGCTGATTTTTGGCCTTTATTTTGGCTTGTTTAGTGAGGGGATAAGTACACTAATTGTGCCATAAGTTGTGTACGGCGCTCACTTTGGTGCCAAAAGTTTCCGTCGAATCACTTAAGTGATAAAAAATTTGAAAAATGCTCACTTTGGTGCCAACTCCGATCCAGTTGGCCGTAAATCCGACGTGGCATTTTTTTATTAATTTTTTAAGCTGATGTGGCTCACCGGAGAACACAGTTAGCATCCTAACACCAAAACGACGCCGTTTGGTATCTCCCCCAATTCAAAACCCTAATCTAGGGCCGTCGCCGTCCTTGACGGTCCTTGCGCTCGGCGGCCATGACTTCGACCCCGACCTCGACCCCAACCCCGACGATGGCCACTCAACGGCAGCGGCTCCGACCTCGACCCCAACCCCAACCCCGACGATGGCCACTCAGCGGCCGCAGCTCCGACCCCGACCCCGACCTCGACCGCGACGATGGCCACTCGACGGCCGTGGCTCAGACCCTGACCCCGACCCCGACGATGGCCACTCGACGGCCGCAGCTTCGACCCCGACCCCGACCTTGATGATGGCCACTCGGCGGCCGTAGCTTCGACCCCGACCTCGACCCCAACCCCGACGACAGCCACTCGGCGGCTAAGTCGAAACCCTAATTTCAATCCCCCAATGAGTTAAACGGCGTCATTTTTGTGAGGCCATCCATGTAGGACGGCAAAACGACGTCGTTTAAGGCCTTGTCGATTTTTTTTTTTAAAAAAGCCACGTAATTATTTTGGCCGGAATCTTTCGCCGGTGGCACCAAAGTGAGCATTTTTCCTCCAATTTGGCACTTAAGTGATCCGACGGAAACTTTTGGCACCAAAGTGAGCGTCGTACACAACTTATGGCACCATTAGTGTACTTATCCCTAAGGATTTGTGAAGAAAAATTGCCATTGGCTACTGCCTTGACCTTAGGGAGGCTGAAGACTTTGTTGCCAAGCACTTGAGTGGAAGATATTTGCATGTGGATGCTCATTGGCCAGCAACAAGACTTCCAAGTTTCTTGTCTCCCCTCTCTCCCCCATTTAGTCGACCAACCCAGCAGAAGCAAACTGCAGCTCCTTTGTCTCCCTTCTTCCTCTTCATTTCAACTTCATCTTCTCCCTTTTGCTGCCATTTATTTGAAGTTGCAAGTGCTTAGAGCCAAATCAAAACAACCAGCCCAAACACAGCCACCGGAATAGCCATCGAGCCCAACGCTTGCCCCGACTCTGCCCACGAGCCCAACCTGCTTTGCCTGGCCATCCCTACTCAACCGTCGTCCCCGTCCGTCTTGTCAAGCGGCCGACCAGACCACCTGCAAGCCGCCGTCGTCCACCTAGCCTCATTCGTCCTAGTAATGCCGCTTGCCACCAACTCAAGTTGAGCCCAATCCAACCTCCGCAACCTTAAATCAGAATCGGATTTTAGCTTGTAGGCTGAGCCGTGTTGGGGCGTTTTTAGCCATTTCCAAGCCTCCCTTGGTGTTACCGTTGGCCCGGGTCTTGGTAGTCGTCACGCCGTCGTCGCCTTGAACTGGTTTGCTCGCTAATCCAGTGAGTTAACACCCTAAATCTATTTGCTCGATGTGTTTACGCCGGACGATGCTTCTTCAAGAATGCCCCATGTCAACGGATGCTGGTCGTAGTGAAGGCTGGACTGATGCTCCTTCAGGAATGCCGTCTAGATGTAGACGTTGTCGTGCCCGACAAAGCAGGACAGCGCTTGGTTATGCCGAATGACTGCCGGCTGTTGAGTTGGCCGTGGCTGTTGAATCGTAATTAATTGGAACACTTAAATGAGTGAGATAATCGCGCCTAATTATGGGATAAAATTGTGTGGCACGGAATGGGACATGTTATAACGATTTGGTCTTATATTCGGGACCCTTGTGATTGATTGATAAATGAAAGTAAAGTGTTCTAATTATTAATTGAATGTACTGTATGCATATGTTATATAAGCCATACTAATGTGCAGGAAGGTGCTGAGGTGAGATAAGTCTTATATGGTGCTTGTCTAGGCTGCCTCTAGGCAAATGCTCTTCCTAATCGAGGTTTAAGGTGTAGACTCTCTGAGACATTGTCTCACCCCATCATGGTTAAATTTTATAGGTCCTTAGATGGAGGTGTGACCCGTTCGTTTTGGGTGGCTGCGAGAGGCAGAGACCGAGCGTACCATACTCCCTATCCACAGGACCCCTAATTCGACACATGAGCTCATGGTGACCACTATTTGGGTCAATGAGGGCCTACCTCAGTTAGTACCTCATCGATTTAAGGCGTGGTTCCGCCATTGGCCTAACTGGATTCGGGACGGCCCCTTGGATGGCTTCAACGGACTTGCCGTCAATGATGAGTATGTGGAGGAACTCGACCCTATTGTGGATGTCGATATTATAGCTAATATCGAGGCAAACCAGTTATCCAAGGGTGAAGAACCTACAATAGAGGTAGCTGGTCTTCTAGACATCGACATCCCTAATGGTGTCGTGATAGTCCCAGATCCCAAGTAGATAGGGTCCGGGGTAAGGTTAGCCTGGTAGCATCTTTTGTTTTTTTTTTTTTTTTACTTCTTTACACAAACTTTAGGTTTGGCTTGACTGTATATAATCCTGGGTTGTTTATAAAATATGCTTTGTGTTAATTGACCATCTTGCTTTTCTATCCATGTTTGATTATTGTCTGGAGATTATTTAATTCGCTTCTACATGTGTATAAAATGAATAGGTCGGCGACGAGTCCTAGGAATGTCGCAATTTGATTGACCACCGAGGGATGTGCACACGCTCGAGGCTCGGGGCGTGACATTGGGTTTCTTGCTCTCAATCGATAGACCACTAACATTTCCACAAAGCCTCTTGTTATGCTGCATTGCCTCAAATGGAGCCTCATTGAAAGCCTTGATATTTGGGAGTGGACCTTCCAAGTTATTGTAGGATAAATCGATGGAAGTTAAGGCTGACATATCGCCAAAAATATGTGGAATATAACTAGAAAGGCTATTGCGGGAGATATTTAGAACTTGCAGCATTCTCAACTGTCCAAGTATTCCCGGTATGTTTCCAATCAACAAATTATGACTTATATCAAGAACCTCAAGGAACTATGCGTTGCCTATCTCCGAAGGAAAGCTTGTCCAAAATTTGTTTCTACTCAGGTTCATGGTCAACAAGCTTTTGCATGAGCCTAGCTGCACCAGCATCAATCCACTCAAATTGTTTGATGCTAAGTTTAGATGTGCTAGATGAGATAAAAGTCCAATCTCAGTCAGGACATTTTCTATAATAGTGTTGCTACTTAGATCAAGTTCTAACAACATCGACAGACTTCCCAATTCCCTTGGAATCTCCCCACTTAAAAAATTTGAAGAAAGTTTTAGTGCCCCTAACTGAGTGATCCTTCCAAATATTGCAAATATCTCACCAGAAATCTTGTTGTTTGATATCCTTAAGCTCGTCAAATTAGGACAACGCTCCCATCTCCATGAAAGTTCGCCATTCAAATGATTGTGGCTTAAGTCCACATAATTTAGATGTGGACATATTCCAAAAGCTTATGTTATGTTTCCTGTAAGTTGGTTTTCTTCTAGCCTCAATCTAATTAATGTACTACAACTCTCTAAGCTTGTTGGGATGGGACCCATGAAATTATTTTTGAAGGCGCGGAAATATTGCAATGATCTCCCAAGGCACACATCTTTTGGTAGTTCCCCCTCTAGTTTATTATTACTCATTGACAATTAAGTCAAATGCATTAACCTATTAAATTCAGAAGGCAAGGACCCAGAGAGCATGTTGTCCCCAATGATTAAAATAGTTAAATTGGCCAAACTTCCGACTGACGTAGGGATTGGACCGGCCAAATTATTTTCGGAAAGGCCAAGAGAAGACAAACTTGACAAGTTTCCGATGGTATGAGGAATTGAGCCCATGAGATTGTTGGATGATAGATCAAGATTATTGAGAGAAGTGAGCCTTTCGATTTCCAAAGGAATAGATCCTGACAATCTATTTCGCCATAATAAAAGAACCTTCAAGCTCCTCAAATTGCATATTTCTTGTGGAATAGAACCAGAAATGGCATTTTGTGAAATGTCAAATATGGTTAAGTTGCCCAATTTTCCAAGAGAAGTAGGGATTGGGCCGGCCAAATTAATTTTCGGAAAGGCCAAGAGAAGACAAACTTGACAAATTTCCGATGGTATGAGGAATTGAACTCATGAGATTGTTGGATGATAGGTTAAGATTATCGAGAGAAGCGAGCCTTTCGATTTCCGAAGAAATGGATGTGGCATCCCAAAATTCAAGACAACCTCTAGATGAATTAAAGCCCATGATTAGGTAATGATATTACCTATGGTTTATGCTTTAGCTATTAGTTTTCTCTTAAGACTAAGTGTTATTTAATTGTGTTCATAAGTTGTTAAAGATTACTATTATAGGATAAATTAACAAGAAGAATTTATTATTGGCTATGCACCTCATAGATTTAATCCCTATAGATTAAATGTTACAAGATTATGGCCATAGGAAATTGGAAATTTGGAATCTATAAAAGAAAGAATTAAAAGTGAATTATTAAAAGTAAAATTGGGATTTAATTAGGTTTGGGCCTTAGGCCCAAGAGTATGGACTTTTAATGGGCCAAAAGGCCGGCCCATGAAGCCCATAGAGAGGCTGTCGTCGACCAACGAGAGGAGGAGTGGCTGGCCCACTTCCAAGCCCATCTTGCATGAGTCTTGCCAAGTGGCAAAAAGGAGACTCCATGCATTGGCCATTGAGGGAGGCTAATAATCATGACCAATGATGGGATTTAGGGGAAACAAAAGAGAGGGAGAGTGGCCAGTTGAGGGGTGTTGCCCAAGAGAAAGAGAGAGAGAGAGAGTTGCGAGAGAGAGGGAGAAGCCAAGAGAGAGGAGGAAGAAGGAGCCGCTCGCCGTTCGTCCCCCCATCTCCGTCCGTTCGCCCGCCCATGTGCCATTGTTCGCTTGATCTTAGAGGCAAGTTAGGATCCATTTTCTACTCTTGCATGTGTGTCTTGCATGTGTGTTTGGAATGGTGTTGAATCTTGGGTGTTTAGGAGTGAGAAACCGAAGCTAGTGTGCTTTGTTTTTGAAATGGCTTGCTGTTTTCGTGTATACCGCCTGACTCAGAAATTTGTAGAGGCTTGCATGCGTGTTTCGAGTTGGATTTTGACTTTGAATCCTTCATGAAAGTTGTATACAATATCTCAAAGTATAACATACTAAAATTTGAGACAAAATTTCTGAGTTTTAAGGGGTGAAACCCTTCTCCTATGAAGACACTAGATCTGGAACTGCTTTGTCGACCTCTTGGTGGTTTTGTGTGTTGCATGTTGCCTTTTACCGAGAATCTCCCTTCGACTTCTTCATTAAAGTTGTATAGAACATCCTAAGGACTAACATACTCAAATTTGAGGTAAAATGAGTAAGTTTAGCCTAGTGAAACAATTTTCCTTTGGAGATGGTAAATCTGGAAACACGGTACTGGATACCCGAGACTTCTTAGACCTATATGATGACTATTATTTGAGAATCTCACTTAGATTCATCAATGAAAGTTGTAGGGGGCCTCTTGAGGCAAAACATATCAAAATTTCAGAGGAAAAAAAGAAATATAAGTAGGCAAAACCTCAATATTTCGGAGATAGCTAAACTGGACCGTTCGGTACTAGAGATAGGAACTTCGAACGTATATATAAAATTATCTAGAATGAATCTAGCATAGATGTCTTCATGAAAGATTTACCTTAAGGTATTGGCTATAACCTGGTAAAATTTCATAATTTTTGGAGGCCATTCGGGTATTTTAATAGAAATATTTCAAGAACTGTGCAATCTGATTTTATCCGAATTTACATGCTGTATTTGGTGTGAACTATATCTTCTTGTGCGAAACTCTTTTGAGCATGAGTTCTTCATGAAATTGTTATCTTTTTGTCTTGTTTACCACATATCCTGATTTCATGATTTTTTAAAATCATAGGGATATTTAATTTATTTTTTTCTAAAATTGTGCAAGCAGGAATTTAGTAAATTTCAAAAAGACATGATATATGGACTATCCTAAGTGGAATGGACCCCATGGATTGTAATTTTCATTTGTGGTTGTACCTTGCTGCATATATGATGATGATTGGAAATGCATATAAGAATTAAAATGATGAAAATGGTCTTGTTTGCCATCATATCATATGCCATGTTAAAATTAAGTTATAATTGAAATTGTGAACAAAGATAAGTGAGAAGGCCGTCGGAGGTGTGAGCCGACGATGCCCCGAGAGTGTCGGGATGCCTGGCTAGAAGGGTAAAGGCCGGTTGCCCGGTGGCCTTAAATGGTTGAATGCCGGAGGGTCCTCGGGAGTTTCGAGATGCCCGGAGCGTGGGGGAGCCGGAAGCCTGGCAGGTATTGTGCCGAGGGATGCCTCGTGATGCTAGTTAGGGTATGAGATGCCTGGCAGGTATTGTACCGGATGCCCGACAGGTATTGTGCCGGAGGGTTCTCGTGATGCCAGGATTGGGTGCGAGTGATAAATGTGGGATGCAAACATTGGTCCCGGGAAAGAGAAATGTGGCGGCCTAAAATGAAAGAATGAAATTGGGAAATTGAAATTGAATTATGGCATGATAGTACACGTGATATGATGATGTGTGCATGAATGTATGTGCACCTATGGCATGATGGTACATGTGATATGATGATGATGAGTGCATGGATGCATGATGATGGTGAGTGCATGGATGTATGTGCACCTATGGCATGATGGTACACGTGATATGATGATGATGAGTGCATGAATGTATGTGCACCTATGGCATGATGGTACATGTGACATGATGATGGTAAGCATACGACATGATGGTGATGATTATATGATGATGTATGTACATGCGGTATGATGACATGTGCATGATATCAAGGTAAATTGTGTATGGATGCTTGAATGACATGTGTTATGCCATGATTGTGATGATTGTATTATATGATGCATTGAGTGGTTTATTGGTCCTTTACCTGCTGAGTGGCTATACTCACCCTTTCGGGGACTAACATTTTAGATTAGAGAGATGCCGCTCCCTGCTGTCACGTGGGGCTTCTTTTACGGCCTTCCTTCGACTGTGGAGGTCGAGTGTGTGGAGATCGATTGTCCCACCGTCCCTGGTCTTACGTTTATTTGGGTTCGTGCGTTAGTCATGTATGACGTGGGCCTGGCTGAGGGCCCTGTCATTCAGGACTTCATATCGGTTCATGTTCGTCGAGATGGAATGATGCGTGGGATGTTGCCGCCGCCACCGCCTAATGCACCGAGATGGGTGTGAGGGCCCATGCGTGAGAAGTAGGAGCTGCAACTTTTTGGGAAATAGCCAACACTAGTTGATGGGGGATCTTGCACGATAGACATAGTGGGTCGAGTGTCTCTTTTTGGGGTTATGGCCGAGTGTAGCTAAAAATCTTGGCATTTCTTTTGATGTACCGACCGAAGAAAATCCATCATGAAAATATGTAAATAAAAGTGTCTTAGCTCTATCTTTTCTTATGATGTTTAGTGGTGTGCCATTGTATCATGGTTGTTGAAGGGGGGAATTAGTAAGACTCGATTATGCTTCCGCAAATATAAGATGCGCTGGGACCATTTCAAAAAAAAAAATGCCTAGGGACTAAGGTACTACTTTGGTAAGATGTGGCGACCTTGGGCGCCTCAAGGTGCCACAATGGATCCTGACAATCTATTTCGCCATGATAAAAGAACCTTCAAGCTCCTCAAGTTGCATATTTCGTGTGAAATAGAACCAAAAAAGACATTCTGTGAAATGTCAAATATGGTTAAGTTGCCCAATTTTCCAAGAGAAGTAGGGATTGGGCCGGCCAAATTATTTTCGGAAAGGCCAAGAGAAGACAAACTTGACAAATTTCCGATGGTATGAGGAATTGAACTCGTGAGACTGTTGGATGATAGGTTAAGATTATCGAGAGAAGCAAGCCTTTCGATTTCCAAAGAAATGGATCCTGACAATCTATTTCGCCATGATAAAAGAACCTTCAAGCTCCTCAAGTTGCATATTTCTTGTGGAATAGAACCAAAAACGACATTCTGTGAAATGTCAAATATGGTTAAGTTGCCCAATTTTCCAAGAGAAGTAGGGATTGGGCTGGCCAAATTATTTTCGGAAAGGCCAAGAGAAGACAAACTTGACAAGTTTTCGATGGTATGAGGAATTGAGTCCATGAGATTGTTGGATGATAGGTCAAGATTATCGAGAGAAGCAAGCCTTTCGATTTCCAAAGAAATGGATCCTAACAATCTATTTCGCCATAATAAAAGAACCTTCAAGCTCCTCTTGTGCAATAGAACTAGAAATCGCATTATGTGAAATGTCAAATATGGTTAAGTTGCCCAATTTTCCAAGAGAAGTAGGGATTTGTCCGACCAAACTATTTTGGAAAAGACTGAGAACGCATAAATTTGACAAGTTTTTGATGGAATGAGGAATTGAGCCAGTGAGATTGTAGAACAATAGGTCGAGATTATCGAGAGAAATAAGCCTCACGAATTCTGAAGGAATGGATCCTGACATTCTATTTTGCCATAGTAGAAGAACCTTCAAGATCCTCAAGTTGCATATTTCTTGTGGAATAGAACCAGAAAGGGTATTCTATGAAATGTTAAATATGGTAAGTTGCCCAATTTTCCAAGAGAAGTAGGGATTAGACCGGTCAAATTATTTTGGAAGAGACTAAGCACTAATAAATTTGACAAGTTTCCGATGGTATGAGGAATTGAGCCGGTGAGATTGTTGGATGATAGGTCAAGATTATTGAGAGAAATGAACCTCGCGAATTTTGAAGGAACAGATCTTGGCAATGTATTTCGCCATAATAAAAGAAGCTTCAAGCTCCTCAAGTTGCATATTTCTTTTGGAATGGAATCGGATAAGTTATTTCGTGAAATGCTTAGTTTGATTAAATCACCTAATTTTCCAAGAGAGGTAGGAATACGTGCACTCAAGTTGTTGGCACAAAGGTACAAATAATGAAGACTCTCCAGCATACCTATACTTGGAGGAATTTCCACAGATAGTTCATTGAAGCAAAGATCAAGAGAGTTGAGTTTGGAAAGTTACCAACACTTGAGGTGATGGAGCCATAGATTGAGTTGGCAAGTTCAAAGCTAACCACACTAGTCAAGCGCAAGAAGTTAAGGCCATCTAGAGTTCCTCTTAAACCGACATTGGAAGATTTAGATGGGTGATGTCTCCATTGTAGTTGCAAGCAACACCGGTAAAGCGGCAAGGATTGTCGCCATGCCATGAAAAGAGGAGAGATTTGCTATGGTTGTCAAAAGTAGATTTTCAATTCAAGAGAGCCTCTACTTCATCCTTTTTCTTGGTCGTGTGGACAGTGGAAAAAGAAATGGAGCAAGTGGAAACTCCTGCCTTATGAAATGAAGTGGTGTCGACCAAGAAGAGTGAGGAGAAGAATAATAAGACACGTAAAGGAGACAAGATGGACAGCAATAATGAAGAAGCCATGATTCTAGGGGGATAGATGGTTTTTGGGAGGTGGAAGATGGTTTAGGTCTATATAACGTTATCAAGATGAATGACATATTTATAGATAGAATGTCATTCCTAAAGCTCCTCAATTGAGGCCAATGCCTTAAAGTTGGACAGCATTTTCCCACGGATGGGGGCCTTTTGTGGCATCCTAAAATTTCATAACGATTCCTAGTTACACTGCGACCCCTGAAAAGGTATCGGAAGCCCCAACGGACTATATTGTAGTCATTAGACCGACGGATTCCAATTAAACAAGGCCAAACATTGAATGGACTATTGCTTTGATTTGGAAATGTATCCTATATCTAAGTGTGATCAAGGATTGTACTAAAGGATAAATTGACAAGGAATTTTCTGTTTTTGGCCATGTACTCCATAAGTTGAATTTTCATCGATTAATTTTGCAATTTTATATGGCCATGTGAGTAATTGAGATTATGAAATTAAGTGGGGATTAAAGTAGATTATTAAGAGCAAATATGGGCCTTTTTTTTAGTATTACTTTTTGGGCCATTTAAATTTGGACTTTAGGCCTAAAATTTTTGGCCCAAAGTGGGCCAAGAGGCCCACGAGAACCGTTGGCCATGGGGAGGGGGGAACCGGATGGAAGCCCCACGCCACCTCCTCCATGTGTCTTCAACAAGAAGACACTTGTCTCCCTCTTGGAGCCAAGTGTCCAAGCTTGCAAAATTTAATGGAATGCAAACAATTAAGCAACCAAAAGGAAAAAGGGGAGGGGGCGGATTGAGCAAGGCACCGAGAGAGAGAGAGAGAGTGAGACCAAGAGGAAAGTTCGAGCGAGAGAGAGAGGAAGGCGAGAGTGAGCTGCGAAGGGGAAGAGGAAGACCGTCGACGCCGCCTAGCCTCGCCGTTGTGCTTGCTGTGATTTTCATTGGATTTAAGGCAAGTAGAGTCCATTGATCTACACTTTGCTTGCTGTGGTTGTGTGTAAAGTATGGTGAATTTCGAATGTGGTGGATGTTAGAATTTTCGAAATTATGGGAGTAGTGCCTTAGCCTAGTAATCTGTTTTCTGGAAAACGGTCTGACCTTTGGTGATTTCGCGAGCTGTATGCAATTTTCTAGTTGGAATATGACTTTGTGTCCTTGATGAAATTTGTAGATGACATCTTGAGGAGTAACATACTGAAATTTGAGATGAAACGAACAAGTATTAGTTGGTGAAATTATTATTCTTTGAAGAAACTAGATCTGGAAACTGTTATGTTGACCTTTGATGATTTCGTGAGCTGTAAGGCAATTTTCTAGCTGGAATATTACTTCATGTTCTTGATGAAAGTTGTAGAGGAATTCTTGAAGATTAACATATCAAAATTTGAAGGGAAATGGACAAGTATTTATTGGTAAAACAATTTTTTTCAAATATACTAGATCTGGAAACTGTTATGTTGATCCCTTGCGATTCTGTGAATTTTGTGAAATTATCCATTCCGAATTTGATCTCGTGTCCTTGATAAGAGTTATAGAAGAATCTTGAGGAGAAACGTACTGAAATTTTAGAATAAACGAATCAGTATTGATTGGGGAAATAATTTTTCTTTGAAATGGTTAAATCTGGAGATTGAGCCGAGGGTTAGGGTGAGTTGCAATAATCATATCTTTTAATCCAGAATGAATTAGACTTCAATTTCTTCATGGGACTTTTACCTCTAGGTCTCAAATATAACATATTAAAATCTCAGAATTTTCGGAGTTCATTTAAGGACTTAATCGAAATTATTTCCAAAACTGTGCAAAAGTGGCGTTGGAAATTCTTTTGCTGTGATGTATGGACCTATGCGATTTATATGAAAATTTATTGACATGGAACCTCTTTCTCTAGGTCTTGTTTACATCATGTTAAATTTTCATAATTTATTAATATCATTTACTAATTTTTCCAGAATTTTAATTAAAGGAATGCATTCTGTTTTATTCAAAAATTGTCTTATTTTTAAGAACAAATAAATTACTCTATGGGATGTGGTATTCTGAGTTGCTATCTATGTAGCATGCATGGTGAAAATTATGCATTTCACATGACATTAAAAATTGATGAAATTTTGTAAAATTAAATGAAATTTTGGCACTATTGCATCAAATGGCATTTTTGCAAAGTGAGATATATCCATGTGTAATGATAATGATGATACCGTCGGACGGCTAAGTCGATGATACCCGGAGGTGTGTGCCAGATGTCCTCGGAAGTCTCGAGATGCCCGGAGGTATGTGCCGGATGTCCTTGGGAGTTTCGAAATACCTGGAGGTGTGTGCCGGATGCCCAGAGGTGTGTGCTGGAGGTTCCTCGCGATGCTAGGTTGGGTGCGAGCGATATGAGGGATGCAAACACTGGTCCCTGAAAGAACAATGAGATCTTTTGAAAAATCAATATAAAATTTGAATCATGTGCATGTGTGTACATGGCCTGGTGTATAATTGTCTTTGAACTTGAATTGGTATTGCATGATTTTTGGAAGTGTGATCACCAAGGCATTTAATGTGTGCTTTGCTTGTGATACCTTGGTTGTCTTGCTTATTGCATTATGTGGTTTGATGAATCTTTATTGCTGAGCGGTTGTACTCACCCCTTTTGGGGACTAACATTTCAGATTGAGAGATGCCTCTGCTACCCGTTACACGAGCCACTTTTTACGGCATCCCGGTAGATGTTGAGTGCTCATGCTCGGAGCACATCTGTGTTAGTGTCTGGGGTCTGGTATTCGTCCACGTACGAGTCCTAGTCATGTATGATGTGGGTCTACCTGAAGGCCCCATAGTACAGGAGTTCTGGTCCGTGCACGTTCGCCGTGACGGGATTATGATGGGAATGCTGCCGCCGCCGCCAACCAATGGACCGGGCTAGGTGTGATTGACCATGCGTGATGGGTAGTTGAGGGAGCTTTTTTGGACTACCGACACTATCTAATGGACTGAAGCTTATGACTGTTGTGGAGTTGGACGCTTTTGGTTATAGCCGAGTTTTAGAAAAGCCTTGGCCTTTTGTTGTACCAACTCATGTTGTCCATCAAGTGATGTAAATAAAAATGCTCGGTTTATCTTATGAAAATGTTTAGTTGGTGTGCATTGTGTTACTTTATTAAGTATGGGTTAGGGAGATATCGAATATGCTTCCGCCACATGAACTGCGCTGGGACCGATTTAAATAATGCAAACCCCTAGGACTTATGGACCCTCTTTAATTCAATGGTATTAGAGTGGCATGTTGTTAGGATAATTGAAAGGTTAGAGCACTGTGGCAGCCCTAACGGATCGGCGGCTATGTCGAGGGGGTGCCACACCTTTCGTGAACAATTTTTTTTTTTTTGTGATTGACAATATATTGCAAAATAATGCATTTTACTTTTTTGAACAATTTAGCGCGTGCCATTTGGGTATGATAAGTAAATAGTACTTAATAAGGAGACTCAATCGCTAGTCATCCTTGAACAAGAAAAAGAAAAGAAATCATCGCCAAGTTTGGGGTTTGGGCTTTGCCCTCTCTTTACACTCCAGCCTCAACCTCTCTAGAGGCGGATTGTGCCCTAATCATCTCCCTAATTCTCTTGAAATTATGATCCTCTTTACCTCTCTCTCTATTCTCCATCAGCGTCCCAGTCTCTCCTTTGCAATCCTACCATCACCGGCACTAGAGATTCTCCACCTAAATTTGGGGAACAGGGTTTTAATTTGAGAAATTAGGAAATTGAGTTCAAACCATTTCAGATAGAGATTAAGAAAGCATGGGACTCCTTGATTTTTGGCCTTGTGACGAGAAAAAAGCCATAATTAAGGAAAAAAATGGAAACTTTGAGTTCCTTATTTCCAGCAACTATGTTGGTTCTCGTCATGGACAAAACAAATGAAAAAACAAAAGATGTTTCATTAGTACTCACATATCCAAAAACAACGCCAATCGAAATCCCTTAATCAACCCCTTCAATTTAAATCTACGTACAATTATAATGTCCATATGAAGATCATGTAGCTTAATTAAAATTACTCAAATAGACATTTACCTTTTGTTCTTTACTTATATATATATATATATATATATATATATATGTATATATTGGTTTGGATGCACTTCTACTCTTTCTTAACTTGAAATGTTCCAAATTTTCACAATTTATAGATAATGATACATAAATTCAAGTATGATTCACCTTTTCTTCTACCAGTTCTTTTGAGGCACAAGCGGATGCTCCTCGCAAGCCTCTTGTCCTCTAGCTCAATGGAGCTCTCTCTTCCTCGGTAATTTCTTTTTTTCTTTTTCTTTTTTTTTTGTGTGTGAAATTTACATTTCCAAAGTAGCGCGACTCATGAGTTTCGGTCTCCTCTCTATATTTGGTCAAAAACCAATCTTCACCCCCTAAAACACTCATCAACGTATGAAAACAAGAAGTCCTCATAAACGACAAAATCAACATCAGCTTCATCTTTCATTTGCCCCAGTTTTCTCTTTCTCCAACCAATTTGTCTTAATCATGTGGAAGGCCTTGATCATGAAGTTCTTTTTAACTTTTTCACCTCCTTTTGAATTCCCCCTTCAAACGGTCTAATTATGTTATGGTCAGTTCAAAGCTATTCAATTTTATAATCCGATTGAACTCAATTATTAAAGTAGTGAAAATCAAGGATCCAATTAGAAGGAGTTATCGTGCTATCATGTTCTCAATTATTTTAAGTCATCGTTTCCTATTTTCTATTTTCGACCTATAGTTTCTTGACTTACTTTTGTGGTCTTCATGAGCCCCGCTTCTCCTTGTGAGCCATGTATTCTCATCGCATTACATATGATGGGCCCAAATAAAGTCCAGCCCCACTTAAAAATTTTAAGTACTTGTAATTTTACGCTGAAGGGACTTTCTCATCATGTTACGCGTGATGGCTTAGATAAAGTCCGGAGCCTTCAAGATTAAATCAAAAGGTGAAAAATCACAATAAAATTTGTTGAATGACTGAGATTTATTGCATTTGAATTTGATGGTACAAGATTATATGGACACAATACCATCTAGGAACCAATATATCACCTCATATAAATTATGTATTTAACATTTGATTTTGAATTTTAAATATTGTAACTATATCTATATCAATGGCAAGAGAGAGGACTTGCGTAATCAACTTAAACAGCCCGTATGGCAAAAATAAAATAATGAACTTTCACAAGCTACACAATCGGCTGGTAGCTACATAACTTTTTTATTACACAAGTCATGTTTGTAACTATTCATTTTCCAATTGATTGATTTCTAAAGTGGCAAACTTTTTTGCCTACTTGTAATTTCTATTCAATGGTTTCAACCATGATCCGCTCACACACGACATTTTGTATATATTTTTTAAGTGTTCGATGTTCCTCACAACCTGTCACGTAGACATCATTCCTAAAATGAGGAGCGTGGCTCCCACTTAAAGTTATTACTAGGGCAATCAGGAGGTTGGGACACTTGGAGTGCCAAAACTTGGCACAAAGGGACACTTAAATGCCAAAACTTTGGAAATGTACACTTAAGCGTCAAAATCGGAGTAAAATAGATCACTTAAGTGTCACTCCGACCAAAATTCCGCCAAATTGATGACGTGACAATTTTCCGGCGAGGTGAGTGCAAAACGGTGTCGTTTTGCACACTGACGTGAGGAGAAAACGCAAAAACGACGTCGTTTTGTGTATGATGTGGTAAATACTTAATATAAAAAAATAATTAAATTAAATTTAAAACTAAATTTATTTAAAATATTCTAAAAATTTTAAAAAATTTAAAAGGGGGGGCGAAGGCCGGTGACTAAGGGCTGAGCCCTCGCTGCTGCCGTCGGGAAGGGCCGACGACAGAGGGGGGAGGGTCGGCTTGGGTCGCTGGCCCCTGGCCAACCGATCGCAAGGCCCTCATCGCCTCCCCACCGTCGCCAGGAAAGGCCGACAACAATGGGGGTAGCGTTGGCCGGGGTCACCGAGCCCTAGCCAGAGGCCGACGACGCCGGCCGACCGGCGGTGAGGGCTGTGACCCTCACCCCAAATCTGGGCAAGGGCTCGCGGGCCCTCGCCGCCTCCCCACCGTCGCCGAGAAGGGTTGGCGATGGTGGGGGTAGCGTCAACTAGGGTTGCCGGGCCTTGGCCAAGGGCTGGCGACCCCAACGGGGAGGCGACGGCAACAAGGGATCAGCCCTCAGCCGCTAGCTTTCGGCCCCCTTCTTTTAAAAATTTTTTAAAATTTTTAGTTTTTTATTTTTTTAGAATATTTTAAATAAATTTAGTTTTAAATTTAATTTAATTATTTTTTATATGAATTATTTACCACATCATACACAACACGACGTCGTTTTTGCATTTTCTCGCCACGTCAGCATGCAAAACGACGCCATTTTGCACTCACCTCGCCGGAAAATTGTCACGTCAGTAATTTGGCCGGATTTTAGCCGGAATAACACTCAAGTGATCTATTTTACTCCGATTTTGACGCTTAAGTGTACATTTCCAAAGTTTTGGCATTTAAGTGTCCCTCTGTGCCAAGTTTTGGCACTCCAAGTGTCCCAACCTCCTAATTACCCTAGTAATAACTTTAAGTGGGAGCCACATTCCTCGTTTTAGGAATGATGTCTACGTGACAGGTTGTAAGGAACATCGGACACTTAAAAAATATATACAAAAGGTCGTGTGTGAACGGATCATGGTTGAAACCATTGAATAGAAATTACAAGTAGGCAAAAAAGTTTGCCACTTTAGAAATCAATCAATTGGAAAATGAATAGTGACAAACATGACTTGTGTATACATTTTGGCACTTAAGTATACATTTTCAAAATTTTGGCACTTGAAGTGTACTTCTGCCCAAATGTCGGCAATTAGAAAGCTTTCATTTCAAAATTCTTGTACTTTTTGCATGGACAACACTACCACCATGTAAAGGCTTTTGATATATGATATAGAGATAACAATATCACAAGTGTCATAATATTCCTATGGCGCTCACTTGAGGCCGAAATTTTTTTCTCAATCACTTAAATGCTATGACTTCTACAAAATGTTCACTTGGTGGTATAATTTTCAATTGACACTTAAATGCCATAACTTTTCAAAACGTTTTCACCCAAATGCTTGAAATCTAAGATTGTATGTTACTTGCAGGGGAATATTATCCAATCAATTCTAAATTCAATATGTGAATGTTGATTTAATCATAAACTTTCCAATTTTGTCAATTTAACTCTAAACCGTGACGTGAAAATCCAAAGTGATCATTCCAACCACTTTTTGCCAAAAATCGCTAATGTAACGTGATGGTCTAGTCATCACCTGCTATTTCGAAGTGTGGGAGTATCATCTTGATTCCTATGCAACTAAAGATTCTGGGATTGAGGATTTGATTACGCTAATGTTTATTAGCACCTTTGCGGTACTTATAACTTCAAAGATTGTTATCTAAGTGGTCTCATGGTCTTGATTAACAATTATGGTCTTAAGGGCATCAAAGTTGCTAAATGATCGTGCAAATATTTTTGTACGATTCGTTTTCATCAAAGCCTAAATTAATCCTAACATATTCTAGAAAAGCGACAAACAACCATTTTTTTGAAAAACGATGTGGTAAGCAAATATTCAAATATTGAAATGACTTTAAAGTAAATGCGAAAAAAGGATATCCAATACAAGTCGGGTTATGTTATAAGCCCCAAAACACGATCCCTCATAAGCTAAAACTATGTCATAGTCAATTTATTTCAAAAGGACACTCCATCAGGAATAAGCTACATGTATACTAGTCAAGTGAAATCAACCCACATCTAATCCTAAATTTAAAAATTAATAAAGACCTATTTCCAATCATTTTCTCATTTTTTTTATTTTCAAATTTTCAAATTTTTAATATTTTTTAAATTTTAATAATTCCGAAAATGGTGAATCGGACTAGGTCCTTGAGCCCAGTCCGAACAAAGGTAGAATTCCGGCCTAACCCAAATGGGCTAAAGGGCGCAATTGAGTCCATCCTCAAACCCGCTCCAATTCTAACCTTCCTAAGCTCGATTTCAAAAGACTCTCAAGTTAAGCCCATGTTTGTATAACTTTAACCTAGCCCAAATTAAGAAGACTCACGACCATCTGCTCTTCCACTAAAGCGACGCCAAACCCATACTAAAACCTATTTCAAATAAGGATGGATTAAACCCGAGTCCATGTTAAATCCATTTATCATTGTAGAGCCCATACCCTAGTTTTCTATGCTTCTCGCTCACTTTCTCCTCACATTCAACTCATCCACAAAAACATTTCCAGAACTGTATCCACTGTTTTCAGTTAGGGGACTGAGAGCTCATTAAATTTTATCCACTAACTCATGAACCTCGAGGCTCACTCGAGGCTCACAGGTTAAGATCGACACGCCAAAATCTCAAGCCGCAAACAAATGAACTTCACTACTGACTACCCATCATCATATACATTCCGGCCGTACACTCCATCGCTTCATTTCCTGCAACCACCACAAAAGCAACACCAGAACATGCGAAACATGGAGCGTAGTCTCTACCCATCCCAACGACTCTAAGCCCACACTAAGCCTTGCTCTGGACGCCCATGTCAAGCCCACTACACTAATGTCACTGTAAATCATTGTCTAATATTCCTAAAGCTGAGCCCACCCTCCATCACGTCGTTCTTCCTCTCCTCTTTCTCTTCTTGTTTCACCAATTTTTTATAGCCTTCCCTGAGATGAACTCATAAAGCAAAACATAAAACCCAGAACATCAAAGATCCTGCGACGATATACATCTATCATATGCCGAACTAAAAAAGATATACTTCACCATGAAACACCTGTCTTCATTGGACCGACGCCGGCCACTGCTTCCGGTCTGCCGTTCACGGACACAAAGCAAGAAACGCGAACAAAATGATGGTGTAGAAAAGCATTTGATCGTGGGAATGACTTGAGGACCAAATAACGCTCTCTCGGATGACCAAAGGAAACGAAGCTAACTTGCATGGTTTTCATGAGCATTTTGTCAAACAAGTTAGCGACCGGCTAGGAACAAACGAAGCTATCTAAAGATGGGATTCAAGGGTCGACTCAGACAAAAACATCAAACCAAGCACGAGATCACTGAGAAAAACATCTCATCCCGGTCCAAACCACTTGTTAACATAGAGAGCTACATCTAGGCTTCGACTTCAACGAAAACCGAACGGAGAGAAAGAGGTCCGGAGGAACAAGCGTTTAATTGCGGAGCTCCCTACCCAGCTCGGAGACGGCGGTTATAAGGTGAGCTCGAGACAAGCCGAGCAATGGCCGACAGCGTCGTGATGCCCCCGAGCTCAGATCCTTGGGGCAAGGGAAGACACTTACGGAAGATGTGGGTATCGGGAAAGCGAGGTCGGGACGACGAGGATAACAGCCGGGGGTCGTCGAACAGGACTCAGGCGTGGCCGAGCGACGGCAGAACTCCCTCTTCCTCTCAGTCGCTCTCTCTCACGGTTTTTCTCTCTGCCAATTTCTCGCTCTCTCAAGTGAACACCTCCTTAACGAGCGAGCCCCTCTCTCGCTTTTAAGGGTAACCAGCAGGCGCGCATGGCTTCTGCCACCGCCAGCTTGCCAATCGGCCTGATCCCGACCCATGGATCACGCTGCCACCTGTCCCCTCATGAAGTGAGAAAATATTGCGTACATTTAAAGGACCACGTCATTTGTGCTATGAACGATTCAGGCTTCGAAACCTGTCCAGCAGCAAGACCACGTCGGCTCTCTCTTCTCTCCCACGTCGTTCCAATTCAAACCAACGCGCGAGCGGATGGGCAGGGCATTCTCTCTCCTCTATCTTCTCTCTCATCTTTGCTCTCTCTTCCTCCTCTGACACTCCTTCCGGTCTAGCGATTCCTTCGACGGCCGTCGCTCCCTCCTGAAGACAGCCTTTCTCCCTCCACTCGACGGCCTCATCTCAAGGCTCCATTCTCTTGGCACACTTCTTCCTAAATCACGCTCTCTCTCGACGGCCAATTTCACTCGCCTCTCCCATGACCTCCATGCTTTTAGCAGTTCTTCCCTCGCGGTTCGATGAGGTCTCGGGTATGCCCTCGTGCTATGTCTCTTCTTCCTTGCTCAACAACACCGTACTCTCTCTCTCTCCATGCTTTTAGCAGTTCTTCCCTCGCGGTTCGATGAGGTCTCGGGTATGCCTTCGTGCTATGTCTCTTCTTCCTTGCTCAACAACACCGTACTCTCTCTCTCTCTCTCTCTCTCTCTCTCTCTCTCTCTCTCTCTCTCTCTCTCTCGAGTGTGTCTTTCTATGCATTCATCCATGAGGCAAGCATTTCGACTAGGGTTCAAGGGTTTCGCCACCCCTTCTTTGAGGTTCGTCCGGGTACCTCTCATTTCTGAGTGAACCCAACGTGAATTTTATAGTCTTTCTTTCCAAATGACTACCCTTTTCACTTCGATCGATCCTTCAGCAAAAGCGACTGCTAAGCGACAATGCGACGGCAATTTCAAATCCTGGGTTTCACTTTGTAATGCTAAGCCTTGCTTTGGTTCCTTAAAAAGTTGCTAACTTTTCACATGTTGTAGCTTTACGGCTACTCCGAGATTTGGGTTGGTCGTTCTATCGTCTTGCTTGGAGCGAGCAAAATGGTGTCCAAAAGGGGCGTGTCAAATTCGTCGACACCTGAGTCAGCGGCAACTTCTAAGGACAAGAAAGGGAAGAAATCGAAAGGATTAGTGGTTTCAGTTCCTACTTCTACCAAAATTCATGTCAAGGTATTGTCTTTTAATTGAACCTATCGTTCCACCCCTGTTTTGGGGACTTGACCATTTAGCATTCATTTTTTCTGCAGAAAAATTCTGGTGCAAGCATTGGTGAAGTCGTGTTGCCTAATAATGACCCAGCCAAAATTGAGGCAATGACATTTCACGAATTGAGAGCTACATTGAGGTGGGGATGAATCGTTTTAGTTGCAAATGTGTGATAGTCGTTATAGTGTTTCCTCCGTAACCTTTACAGTAAGCAAAAATCAAGTTTTTCTATTTGATGCTTGCAAGGGAGATTATTGAGCAGGGAAGTGAATATTACTAATAGAAAACCATGAGGTCTTGAGAATTTGCCTTCAACAAAGAGCAATTTGTTTATGAAAATGAAATTTTTGGCATCACGCTTTTTCTCAAAATGATAATGAAACCTGTTTTTGTCTTTCTATGGTTGTTTCTAAGGCTTGTAAATTGTTATTGTAAAGCATGTGGGAAGAGTACACGGAACGACTGGGTTGAAGGACTGGCTTCCTACCTACTGTTGCAGTTCAGAGGCATTCTGATTTGTTATAGCGAGTGCATTTGACCCCAATGAATTGTCATTTTTGACTGAGAATGTCGGAGTCTGTATAGACATTCTGATGTTTTAATCTAGTTAATTGATATAATAATATGCTTGTAGTAGGGTTAGTCCATTTGTTTTGTGTCTATTCGAATGAAATGCTTCTCATCTTAAACAAAGATCACAGCCAATTATCAGTTAAGTTGCTTATGAGATATAATTAGCATCTCAAGTGATGTTGGATGAATAATAAAATCAACATGAGTTGCACTTTGTATGTCAGAAACGCAAAAGTACTACCTTTTCTCTATATTAATTTGTGTAAGGTGGATACCGTGCCTTCTGGTTTTCTCCTACATTTGGCTTTTTTGGATTATTATTTTTGAGGTTATTACTAGTTTTTTTTTTTTTTTTTTTTTGTGCAGATAAAGCCCCTTTCAGTTACATATGGCTTGGGCATATCAGATCATGATTCTGAGGGACGGCTTGTCACTGCAGAGTTTGATTCGTTCTATCTCTTGAGCGGTTACGTTCCTAATTCTGGTGTTGGCCTGAGAAGACTGGTATCAATCTATTTCATCGGTTTACTCTGTTATACACTTTCAAGTATGATTCATTAATTCAGTTGCTTATTTATGTCGGAAGTGGCAATACAGGAACTTGAAAAGTCGAAGCCCGTGATTTTGACTGGCGATCTGAATTGTGCCCATCAGGAAATAGACATTTATGATCCTGCGGTAAGGGAAACAATCAATGTGTCTTTTCTGCCTTTGATTGACTAGGTGCATTAATAATTTACATGAGCTTTTTAACTGTCACAGGACAATGTCCTGGCCACACCATATGCCCCCCACCCCACTTAAAAGGAGGGGAAAAAACAGAGGAGGACTATAATCAGGCATTTCCTCCATACAACTGAATTTTGTTTTGGGTTTTTATTGGGGGAGAGGGGAAGGGGGTGGGGTGTTTGGGGTTTTGTGTTGGGGGTTGATAAAAATCACAATTCAGGCTGTTTGGCATCCCGAAACAGAAGTTCTTAATACGTCTAATGTTTCTCATTTCTGTCATTAATCTGATTGTCATGAGACTCTAGGGAAATAAAAGAAGTGCTGGATTTACAATTGAAGAAAGGGAATCTTTTGAGACCAACTTCCTGTCGAGGGGGTTTGTTGATACCTTTAGAAGACAGTATCCTCATGCTGTTGGTTATACTTATTAGGGTTATCGGCATGGTGGGAGGAAGACAAATAAAGGTATACATAGATCTACTTGATGGAACATTATATATCTAATGTTACACTTCTCTCCTGTAATGGTGATAATATGAGCAATGACAAGCTTTTGCTTTTTATTGAGTCATTATGCGTATCGTTGTCTTATTAGATGAAGCATGTGGAAATAGGTATTCTCACCTATTAACTATCCTCTTGCAATCTACAGGGTGGCGGCTCGATTATTTTCTTGTTTCAGAATCTATAGCAGACAAAGTTCATGACTCGTACATCCTTCCTGATATCACTGGTAGTGATCATAGTCCTATTGGCCTGATTCTCAAGCTTTAGTTCTGTCATCTCTTTTGGGATCTTGGTGAATGGATTCTGCAAAGGTAGTCCGGCAGCATCATCCTAGATGCTGTTTGCGGAAAAGTATTGAGCTTTTATTGTCATTGTCATTCATGTTGAAGCCACTAGCAAGGGAAAGTTTTTTTGATGAAATTTGCTTAGCAAAGGGGGCAAAGAAAAGAAGGACGAGACGAGGGGGCTGACTGTATCTACTTTGTCTGGGCCCTGTGGAGTGATCTGGGTTTTTCTAGATTATTGTACAAGGCATCTTTTGGAGGAAGAGTTATGATGGAACATTGAAATCACTTTCGAAAAAATCTGTGCAAGTTTTTGAACATACATTCTGATGCCGAAGCCGGTAGGGGAAAAATGCAGAAATGCTGAGTGCAAGTTGTAGCTAAACCGTTCTGGTTCGCAATTCAATCTGATTATCTGGTGGATGGTTTTTTCTTTTTTTAAAGGAAGTCTAGAAAGACCGTTGTCTACAACCGTCTGCTGCTCAGTCTTTTTAAGGAGTAAGGCTGGGCGTACAATGACTTATCATGGATCCTTGCTTGCGTCTTGTTGTTAGAGAACCTCAAAGGAGCACGTATCAGCAATGTGTCATTTTTGGCTCTTGAATTTTGTACATGAACGGGGTAGACCTGAAGATGATGATGTTCCCATAATTAGGTGCAAAAATGTTGGCAATGTTTTAGACAAATGTAATTAGCGAGTTTCATCTATTTATGGAATCCTCCAGCTGCTCAAGTGTATTACCGTTTGCTTGATTCCTTGACAACTACGAAGGCTCCTAGAATTTGTCTTTGCATGATAAGGGAAATTTGCTTGGAATTGTTATGTTGGTTATACCAGGAAGTCCCAGCAAACTTCACAAAGGCCAGGATAAAGCCTGAACTGCTAATTATTATCATCGTCCATCGACATGTTTTTGCCATCTTTAAACTTTTATCTATATCAATGAACTGCAATTGCTTCTTCATGAATCCTGAACTGCTTATTATTGCTTATTAATTAGTTATTCATGCTCATAACGTGAACTTATCATGCCCACTGACTTCATAAACCAAGTGAGAAGACGGAGGCCAAAGCTCAAAGGGAACAGTAACATCCAAATCAAACATTGGGATGTCAACATGTAAACTTAATTACATCATTCCGAATTCTGTGAATGCGCGTCTTATACATATTACTTATTGCCGACAGTCAGAATTACTAAAGATCGTGAACCAGCAAAGAAGCTCGGTAACTTCATATGCCTAGTTCGTGACAATAGTCCTGATCTCGCGTAATTTACGTGTGTGATGGGAATTTGATTGGATTACCTTCAATTTTTTAGCTAAAATCTCTCGGTGCCTCCAGTCAACTTATGGTTTTGTCAACAAAATAAATTTCAGGCGTAGATACATGTATGACAAAGGAACAATTGTCTTGTTTTTAACATAAAAATAAACTTCAAGGGCTAAAACTTTGGGATGAAGAACCAACGCAGAGAAATAAATTAATAGAGCGAAATTGGGAAAAACTGCTTTACTATGGAGGCATGTCATTTGAGAGTCTCATCTGGATATGAGCTCCAATCAGAGGTTCTATATTACCGTCCAAAACAGAATACAGGTCAGGCATTTCAACACCACTTCTTACATCTTTCACATGCTTGCGAGGGTAAAGAACGTATCTTCGGACCTCGTCTTGCCATATGTCGAACACATTTTCTTTCTTGAAGCCATTTATGCCTGGAACTCCTACATCGCTGGCTGCGACAAGAAGTTTAGCCTTCAACCGGTTGAGGGCCTTAATCTTATTTGCAAAAATGCTACTTTCACCTGGGATAAAAACTTTGAGAACTTATTTCTCAATCACAAATCTTATTTGCAAAAATGCTCCTACATCATGAACGTGTGTTGAGGAACAGGCATTTGCTTCTTTGTAAAGTCAAAACTGGATTGCGGAAACCATTGGTAAGCAAATTTGAGTTGGAAGGTCAACCCTAACAAATAAGAGAATAGACAACTCATTACCCGAAGATTGGATGACAAAACCAGTAGGAACATGCTGAATAACAACTCCAGACCGGCCTTCAGTGACTTTTACTTCAGGTGATGACTATGGGCACAAGATTAGCAAATCGTCCTCACTAATTTTTAGGTCTGGGGCCGAACCACGGAACATAGGAATTATATCGACAGCTGCTAGGCTAACCTGTAAATTTTGAGTACTAAATTGAGGAACTGACGGGAATTTAGGGGCCAATGATGTAGCAGAACAGAAACACATTACACAGGGTGTAGCATCTTCAGCCACAAATGTGCCCCTACCCCTGCTCATCCTTCTGCTGTAGGGGCTGCTCAATAGGCTCCGGTCATTGCTTCCCTTGGTCCCCAAGGTACCCCTCTGGCCCTAGCTCCTCCTATTTTGAATGAAGCCCCTGCAAAAGTTCAAGGCCAACGCAGGCTCAACAAGAGCAGACTGATTCCGCCCCTCCTAATGCGTCATGTCTACCTGCTGATGATTCTAGGTTGGAGAATGGACCTCGGCAGGCTAAGACGGGGTAGAATCTTGTTAAAGGAAAGAAGAAGAAGAACCCTCATCCTAGGGAAATCGCCTCGGCACTTCTGGTTAGCTGGGGGGATGAGGATCACACAAATAGGAAGAAGGCAGCTGCAGTACACAAGAGTTTACCTTCTACTTCTACTCGCAATGCCCAGAGAGGATTACGAATTATTACAAGGATGGAAGCACATGCCCCCTCAGCCAAAGAGGAGCCGATCAGTCCTAGTGAAGATTCGATAGAGCCGGTGAGCCCTGGGGAGGAGTCGGATGGATCGGCAAACCGGATTGCCAGCTCAGATGACCCGCTACCCCCTGCCCATCTCCAAAAGCTCCTCTTGGTGCTACGGGTGTGAAGTCCATCCAAGACAAGTTGATGGATCTAGTTCATGATCCACCACCTCGCTCCTTTCGGCCTACTCCGCCTTCCAATCGGCGCAAGCTGCCGACGAGAAAGTAATCCTATTTCTCTCTCTTTGTGTGTGTGTGTGTGTGTGTGTGTGTGTGTGTGTGTGTGTGTGTGTGTGTGTGTGTGTGTGTCCTGCCCATCTCCAAAAGCTCCTCTTGGTGCTACGGGTGACGAGAAAGTAATCCTATTTCTCTCTCTTTGTGTGTGTGTGTGTGTGTGTGTGTGTGTGTGTGTGTGTGTGTGTGTCCTGCCCATCTCCAAAAGCTCCTCTTGGTGCTACGGGTGACGAGAAAGTAATCCTATTTCTCTCTCTCCTCTTGGTGCTACGGGTGACGAGAAAGTAATCCTATTTCTCTCTCTTTGTGTGTGTGTGTGTGTGTGTGTGTGTGTGTGTGTGTGTGTGTGTGTGTGTGCGTGCGCGTGCGTGCGTGTGTGTGTGCGTGTGTGTGTGGGTGTGTGCGTGCGTGCGTGCGTGCGTGCGTGCGCGCGCGTGCGTGTGTGTGTGTGTGTGTGTGTGTGGGTTGTTGGAATGTGAGGGACCCCTTGTTAACCCCCACCAAACAGGTTGAGGTTCAAAGCTTGGCTATCTCAAACCAGTTGTGTTTGATTGATGTATTGAAAACGAAGGTTCCACAAAATGGCTTCAATTAGATCTCTAGGATCTTGTTGAGAGATTGGTCTTGGATCTCAAACTATGAGTTCTCCCCTAGGGGAAGGATTTGGGTTGGATGGGACCCAGCTAGGGTTAGCTTTGAAGCTCTCTCTATTTCAACTCAAGCGGTGCATGGGAACCTTAAATGGTTGGACTCTGAAGTGGCTTGTTGCGTGTCAATGGTTTATGGCGAGCACACATTCATGCTCAGGAGAGTTCTGTGGGAGGATCTTGTTCTTATAAGCAATGCTTTGCAAAACTCAGCTTGGCTAGTGATGGGAGACTTCAATGCAATTAAAGACCTATCTGACCGGGTCGGCGGCTCCAATGCTTGGATATCATGTTTTAATGAGTTTTGACAATGCTTGGCACAGGTGGAACTCGAAGACCTCAAGTACGTAGGATTCAGATACACTTGAATAATTTCAGTGGGCTCTGCTAGAAAGGCAAGAAAGATTGATAGAGTTCTGGTGAATTGTAAATGGAGCAATGAATTCTCATACTCCGAAGCTTCCTTCCTAGTGTCGGGTATATCTGATCACACTCCTATGGTGGTCAAGGTGCTTAACCCGATTCCTCGGAGGAAGCCGTTCAAGTTTTATGACTTATGGATGAAGCACCTGGAGTTCAATGCTATTATTTCTCAAGTTTGGGAGGCCCCTGTGGAAGGAGTTTCTATGTTTAGACTTGTATGTAAGCTGAAGGCTCTCAAACAACGGCTTAAGACTCTGAATAGAGTTTCCTTCTCTGACATCTCAGTCAAAACGTCGGAGGCGGGGGCAGCCTTAGAGACCACGCAGGCGGAGTTGCTATAGGAGCTTGCTTCTGCTCATCTAGCTAAGCTAGAAAAGGAACAGCAACATGTCTTTGCTAGGCTAACGTCCATGGAGAAGTCTTTCTTTAGGTAGAAGTCGAGAGTCAGGTGGCTTAAAGAGGGAGACCGCAATACTAAGTTCTTCCATCAACATGTCAAAAAGAGATGAGGAATAGAGTCCTTTCTATCCAGGATTTGGAGGGGAACCTTATCTCTGATCCATAGTGGGTCCAGCAATGCTTTCTTCAGTACTTCCAAGACCTCCTGGCGCCACCAGCTCAACTGGATAGACCTTCGGTGGAGGAGATCCGCGAAGTCATCTAGCATCCTCTCTCGGTTGATCAGGTTAGTTTCCTAGCTCGTCCGATTACGAAGTTGGAGATCCGGGATACTTTATTCTCTCTAGCTAGGGGTAAGGCACCGAGATCGGATGGCTTCACGGTTGAATTCTTTAAAGAAAACTAGGAGACGGTAAGGCACTTGGTTACTGCAACAGTGTTGGACTTCTTCTCCACCGGGAGGCTCCTAAGGGAGATCAATAACACCATTTTGGTGTTGGTGCCGAAAGGGCTGAATGCGTCTTTCGTTGAGGATTATAAGCCCATTGCCTATTGCAACACTATCTACAAGTGTATTACCAAAGTGTTGGCCAACCAGGTAGCAGCAGTCTTGAAGAACATCATTAGCCCTTTTCAGAACGTGTTTGTGAAGAGCAGGAGGATCAGAGATAATATATTGCTAGTCCAGGAGCTTTTTTTCGGCTTCCATCTTCAACCATACCTGCCTAAGTGTACAATCAATGTGGACTTTAGGAAAGCTTATGACATAGTCGATTGAGGGTTCCATGAGAGAGTCCTCTTGGCTTTTGGTTTCCCTGATTTATAACTCGGCTAATTATGACGTGTGTTCACACTCCAAAGTTCTTGATTGCTTTGAATGTGTAGCTTCATGGATTCTTCATGAGTGGTCGTGGAATTCGTCAAGGTGATCCTATTTCTCCCTATTTATTTACCTTAGTGATGGAAGTCCTATCATGGATCTTATATAGATGCTCTTTGAAGCCAAAGTTTAAATTCTTCTGGAGATGCAAGCCCACGAGCCTTTCGCATCTTTTCTTTGCGAATGAAATCTTCTTATTTTTGGAGGCGGATTTGCCCACTATAGCTATTCTTAAAGAAGGCCTTCAAACCTTCTCTACTTGGAGTGGCTTGTTCCCAAATCCAAATAAGAGTGAAATCTTCCTTGTTAGAGGCACGCCATCCTTAAGAAACCAGATTATCTCTAAGTTAGGTTTTCACGAAGCTAACTTGTTGACTCGCTATTTGGGGGTTTCCAATCATTCCCTCGAGGCTCACTAAGGCTGACTATTGCACTCTCGTCAACCGCATCACGGCGAGGATTCAGTCTTGGACTCATCGCTTCCTTTTTCTGGCTGGGCAGTTGTAACTCATCAGGTCAGTTCTTCAAGCTATCCAAGCCTATTGGGCGAGTGTTTTTGTTTTATCTGTAGTTGTTCTAGATCAGATTGAGAAATCCTCAGACAATTTCTTTGGAAAGGCCTGGAGCTAGGTAGAGGGGGTGCCAAGGTTGCCTGGAAGGATGTATGCCTTCCAAAGAAGGAAGGAGGGCTTGGTATCAGGAAACATAAAGATTAGAACAAGGCTGCCATGTTGAAATATGTATGGCTCTTATTCTCAGATAAAGAAGTGATGTGGTGCAAGTGGGTTCATTCCACATTTTTAAAGGACATGAACTTTTGGGTTGCTAGGAAGCCAACCTGTTGTTCCTGGGCCTGGAAGAAGCTTCTGAGTCTCAGGAGCGAATTTCGAAATGCCTTCTTTTGGAGGATTGGGGATGACCGCTCGGTCTCTCTTTGGTTCGACAACTGGCACCCTAGGGGACCGCTAAATTTAATCTTCTCAAACTCGCTTATCTACAGCTTGGGATTATTTAGATAGGCCTTAGTTGCAGATCTTTTCTTTGATGCTGGCCAGGCTCTCAAAACAGTCCTTGAGTCATGGGATTATCCTCTTCGACCCTTACTCAGGTAGCGGATTTTTGTTGCTGGCGAGAGAACCCGTCAGGCCGGTTCACGGTAGCAAATGCTTGGGAAACCATCAGGAGCAAGCGGAACATCATTTTTTGGCATGATTTCATCTGGGATAATGCAATCACGCCAAGGTATCAGCTTAACCTTTGGCTTATGGCCAAGCACAAATTGCCCACACAATCTCTGTTATTGGCTCATGGTAGAATAGAGAGGGAATCCTGCGCGTTCTGCAATGGGTTGCATGATTCTATATATCATTTGTTTTTTGATTGCTCTGTCACGGCCGGTGTTGCTTTCTTTTGGGCGGTGAGATACAATCTGCCTTGGCGGAACAGGTCTTAGGGAGAGAATCTCCAGTGGGCCACCTCTTTCTCGAAGGGTAAGGACTTCTTTAAATGCATTGCTCGCTTTTCCCTTGGGGCTCTTTGTCACATTATATGGAAAAATAGGAATAGGATCCTATTTAGAGAACAACCCATTACCGTCTCAGCTATGAAGAGCCATCTTCTTAAGTGGTTAGGCATAGAGCTAGCACCTTCAGAAACGTTGATGATAGCTTCAGAAACAGAAGGTTGCAAAGGAGTTGGGGGCATTGATCCCATTATCTTCTCGGGAGACCTGTAATCGACCCTGGGTTCAATCAACGCTTCAAGGAAATGCTAGTGCTCTGGAGCCGACATCTCTCCTCCTTCGCTGAGGTGTTTGTTTCTTTGTCGGTTGTTCATGATGTGCCTATCTAGTTTGCTATTTGCCTTCTTTTAGGCGCTGCCTTGTGTGTTACATCATGGCATACTTCAACTCATTATGTTTATTCATCTTGAGTGTAAGTTTTTGGTGCCATGATTTTTTGTACTTTTGATCTTTCCTCTTTATATTATTACCTTTTACCAAAAAAAAAAAAATACATTACATAGAAAAAGCTTGTCTCGACCTTCAATTCACTTGTATAAGAACCAGATATACTATAAAAAGAAACAACGTATGGTAGGATCCCATGAAATGCAACAATTCCCTTGGCTATGTTTTTGAGTGAACTAAATCAACCTTAAGCTCATGTGCAAAATTAATCCACACGCCATTTGAAGTGGCATATCTTATATTTTTTAGCCAATGTTAGACTCTATGGTACATGTATACATCTAGCTGCCACACAAATATTCAAGTGTGTAATTAAGATAAGATCAAGAAAGAATTTACCCAAATATATACAATAAGGTGCCATGAGTACGAGTTCATATTTAGCTGCTTTGATTTCAAGAAAGAGCCACATAAACAATCAATCTTCCAATTCCAATGTGTTTTTCCTTGCGCACGGTCATTTACATGTTGGTCATGTCTTTAATACACTTTAAATTGTTTCTTGATATTAATGATGCACTAACAAGATGCCACTTTTGCCCTCTGAAATCTCCGGAAAGAGAAGAAACAAATCATTCAGAGCTCATTGTTAAAAAGAAGTCAAAAACCAATAGCAATATACGAAAGTCAATGTTTCATCAAAACAAAAATGATAATTGTAAACCTACCTCATCAATTGTTGATCCAGTTTCTGAACCACTTATCATTCGATGAACACCCCTCTCCCCTTGAAGACAACCATATGCATAATCAAATTCAAATTCAACCGTTGCAGAAGTTATTCCACCATTCGTTGCCCGACGCTTCTCTACAATCCTCCCTCAATAACCTTGCTTCTCAGCCCATTTTTGGTACATTCTCAGTATTATCTCAGCCCATAACTGGATTAGCAAATGCATGAGAGATAGAGAGATTGGAACCAGTAGAGGCATAAGCCCAAAAGATTTTTTTTTTTTTTAGGTCAACAAAACTGAGTGAACTTCATTGAATTAGCCAATGGAAAAGGAATATATCCCTATTATAGATGAATATTACAGGCCGCTATTTTCCAGGATTTCATCTGTCATATGCAAATAGATTGGCAACATATCATTCCCTATCCTAGTTCACACTAATGTCAAAATGAAGAATCCTCATAACAGAAGTATCCTCATAATGGAGAATAATATCATACCACTATCCATACTGATCAAATTCTCACTTTTCTTTTTTCTCATTATTCTTTTGATATTTTTTTGCACCGCATTATCACTCAATGTTTACTTCTGAGTTGGAATTCAGGGGAGGGACATGAAAAGTACCTCCCACAGGAAGAAGGATACTAGACAATAAATTAAATATCCGCTAAACCCTGGAGAAATCACACAAATGATTTTCAAGACATCTAAGTCATCAAGCAAAGAGATTCGTAGATAAGAAGTAACTGAAATGGTGATGCGTACAAGCATGCATATATACTAACAAGATTCCACTAGTAGGAACCAGAGACTGTGCATCCATTCTACATCAATGTATATTACAACGGAAGAGTGTGATATAAACATCATCTCTTTGTAAGAATTATTGTGACCCACATGATATGATTTATTATATGGTTTAATAATTATTGAAATGCTATAAAATAAATAATTATTGGTTACAAGAAGTTGCGACTCTAATAAAATGAAAGGGTATATTGCTTTGATGAAAGGCACATTCTCAACGAACATACAAATAGAGTCCGATCCTCTCTCCAGCTACGATGAATAACAAAAACATAAAGGAATTGGGTATTCTCTCCTCCATCGATAGAATACATTAAAGTATAGTGGGTTAAGGGAGAGAAATCGGATTTCTTCTTTTGGTTTGAGATTCTTCGATTTTCTACAACGATCATCATCAAGTGCAATGCTATGGACAAAGGTATGTCTTCATCTAGTTGTGAAAATCATGAAGATCAAAAGGTCACTGTTTTCTTTTGTATTTCCGCATCAAAGTATTATATGTATATTCTAACAGTTGGTATCGGAGCGTGGTTTATGATCTCATGATTTTTCTATTTATAGAAATATTATGATTTATGTATAATGATTCATTGAACGATCATGTTCGTACTATTTGTTGTTGTTGAAATGTTTTCGGATGGTTCTGTTGAAGAAAATCTGAATGATGAATGTTTTCATGGAGAAAAATGTTGAAAATGGAAGAATTCGGGCGAAACAAGGGGTGAAAGGATGAAAAATGGCGAAGAAAAAATGCATTGGTCATGCAGGGAAGAAGGCGCATGGGTCCACTTGCGCGCTACAGTTGCAGGTGCGTGGAACCCATGTGCCACGCGCCGTTGTGCGCGTGCAACTGCTGGGCGCGTGGACCCCACGCGCGCAAAACTGCCTGCGACAGTTGACGAGCGCTGCAACACACACACTTGCACGTTGGATGCGCGCGTACGGGGCACGCGTCCACAGCGGATCAGGCGCGTGCTCGACACGCGCCTGATGTACCGCAGGCCTATTTTTACCATTTTGCCCCTGTGCCAATTTTAAAATTCCCATTTTATCTTTCTCACAATTTTACGACTCCGCCATTGCTGATTATTTACTATTTTGCCTCTGGATTAGAAATTTACAGTTCTGCCCTTGCTAATTATTTACCATTTTGCCCCTGGATTATAAATTTATGATTATGCCGTTACGGAATTATGATTTTACGATGTTGCTCTTATGCTTTGATTATGTTTTGTCCTTGTGTGCAATTTGGTAAATATTTGTATTTTACAATATTAAAAATTCATAATATGAATGGTTTGTTAGTCACCAAAGTGGCCTAACCTTGAAGTCTTTTGAATTTTTTGATATTGTAAATTGTTTTATTCAATTACCCATGATTAATTGATGCTATATATGAAATTAATATGTTTTATATCATTATTGGAGTTATGAGTATATTGAAATTCATTTATTATAAGAACTTAGGGATTAACCCAAAGGTTAATTATTTTCTTATAATTCATGAACATGATGGTTGATAATTAATATGACTTGTTAAATTTGTTTGTATATCCAAAGATAGCAAATAAATTTTAATAAGATATATTTACAATTATCAAATAAAAGTTATTAGCATCATTATGGTGTGTGTGTGTGTGTGTGTATATATATATATATATATATTTGCACATCATAGGCTCGCCCAAAGGAGAACTATGATGTACATGTGAAGTTTAGTTTGAATCTGATTATGTGGTATTCTCAAAGCATTAATGTATGAGTATTTTCTTACACATTTGCAGTATCTGTACCTGTTTCACTCCATTTGCACGCCTCATTTGTTCCCTTATTCAATGGGATAAATTTTCCTGATTGGAGTGAACAAGTTCAGTTTTACTTAGGTGTCCTGAATCTTGATTTAACGCTACAAGCTGAAAAACCAACTGCTATTACTAATGAAAGTAGTGATGATGAAAAGTCTTTTCATAAAGCTTGGGAAAGATCGAACAGACTAAGCTTAATGTTCATGCGAATGATAGTTGCAAACAACTTAAAGACTTCTCTTCCCAAGACTAACAATGCTAAGGAATTTATGAAATTTGTGGAAGAGCGTTCTCAAACTGCTGATAAGTCACTTGCTGATACATTGATGAGCACATTAACCACCATGAAATATGATGGTTCGCGTACCATACATGAGCATATACTTGAGATGACGAATTTAGCAGCAAAGTTAAGGACTTTGGGAATGAACGTGGATGAGTACTTTTTAGTACAATTTATACTTAATTCCTTGTCTCATGAGCAATATAGGCCATTTCAAATGAATTACAACACTATAAAGGATAAGTGGAATGTAAATGAATTGACCAGTATGCTAGTTCAAGAGGAAATAAGGATAAAGAATCAAAAGGCTCATTCTGTTTATCTCTTAAGTCATCAAGAAGTTCGAAAGAATTTCAAGAGGAAAGGTGGAAGGAGCAAGAAGAAAGGACTACACGTCCTAAATGACTCTTCAAAGGCTTCTCAAATTCACAAGAAGGAATACACTCTTATCAAGTGTCATTTTTGCAACAAAATTGGACACTTGAAAAAAGATTGTCAGAAATGTAAGGCTTGGTTCAAAAAGAAAGGTAAGCCTTGTGCTTTAGTATATTTTGAATCAAACTTTACTGAAGTTCCTCATAATACTTGGTGGATTGATTCTAGTGCCACCACTCATGTGTCAAATACGATGCAGGGATTTCTTACGATCCAAACCATAAAGCCAAATGAAAGTTATGTGATTACGGGGAATAGAAACAAAGCTCTAGTTGAAGGCATTGGCACTTATCGTTTGATCTTAGATACTGGGCATTATTTGGATTTGTTTCAAACCCTTTATGTACCTACATTTTCTCACAATTTAGTTTCTTTGCCAAGACTTGATGTAGCAGGATTTTATTGTAAATTTGGATCTGAATATTTCAGTCTATTTAAGAGTGATACTCCCATTGGAACTGGAACTTTATGTGATGGTCTCCACAAATTTATACTTGATTATACTTTTGTTGAGACATTAATGACCTTACATCATAATGTTGACACTAAATGAAGTTTGGTGAATGAAAATTCTACTTACTTGTGGCATAAACATTTAGGTCATATATCCAAGGAAAGAATGCAAAGATTAGTGAATAATGAAATTCTTCCAAATTTGGATTTTACTGACCTTGGAGTGTGTATTGATTGTATTAAAGGTAAACAAATAAAGCACACTAAGAAAAGTGCCACAAGAAGCAAAGAGCTTCTTGAAATTATACATACTGACATATGTGGTCATTTCGATGTTTCATCTTTTGGTAAGGAAAGTTATTTCATCACCTTTATTGATGATTTTTCACGTTATGGTTACATTTATCTATTGCATGATAAGTCTCAATCAGTGGATGCACTTGAAGTGTATATTAAAGAGGTTGAGAGGCAATTAGATAAAAAAGTGAAAATAATAAGATCGGATAGAGGTGGTGAATATTATGAAAAATATGATAAATCGGAACAATGTCCAGGTCCATTTGCTAAATTTCTTGAAAGATATGGCATTTGTGCTTAATATACAATGCCAAGTACACCACAACAAAATGGTATAGCAAAAAGGCATAATCGTACTTTAATGGAAATGGTTAGGAGTATGATGAGTCATTCATATTTACCCTTATCTTTGTGGATGTATGCTTTAAAGACTTCTATGTATTTATTAAATAGGGTTCCTAGTAAGGCAGTTCAAAAGACTCCCTTTGAACTGTGGACAAGAATGAAACCTAGTTTACGACACATGCATGTTTGGGATTGTCAAGCAGAAGTAAGAATTTATAATCCACATGAAAGGAAATTGAATTCAAGAACGACTAGTGGTTATTTTATTGGTTATGCAAAGAAATCCAAAGGGTATAAATTTTATTGTCCTAATCATAGTACAAGAATTGTTGAATCTGGAAATGCTAGGTTCATTGAGAATGGTGACATCAGTGGGAGTGAAAGAGTGTGTGATGCTTGCATTCAAAAAGTAAGGGTAGAAGTTCATATACCCAAAGTTTCTAAAGTTGTTGTTCCTGGTATTATAGTACAACCTAACAATAATCGAGAACAAATTAATGAACAAACACTCCATAATGGAGATGTCAACATTAAACCTCCAATAGCTGAGTCACAAGAAATAGCATTAAGGAGATCTCAAAAAGAAAGGGGGGCGGTTATTTCTAATGACTATATGGTTTATCTATAAGAGTCAGAAATTGACTTAGGAATTTGAAATAATCCAGATTCATTTTCCCAAGCCATGGAATGTGAAGATTCTAATGAATGGTTTAATGCCATAGAAGAAGAGTTAAAATCCATACATCAAAATCAAGTTTGGGATATAGTTGAATTGCCTAAAGGATGTAAAAAGGTCGGGTGTAAATGGGTTTTTAAGACCAAGCGCGACTCAAAAGGTAATATTGAACGACATAAAGCCAGACTTGTTGTAAAGGGTTTTACGCAAAAAGAAGGTATTGACTATAAAGAGACATTTTCACCGGTCTCTAAGAAGGACTCACTTAGAATCATTATGGCTTTGGTGGCTCATTATGACTTGGAGTTACACCAAATGGATGTTAAAACCGCCTTTCTTAATGGGGATTTAGAAGAAGAAGTTTATATGGACTAACCCGAAAGCTTTTCAGTTAAAGGAAAGGAACACAGGGTATGTAAATTAAAGAAGTCAATATATTGACTTAAACAAGCTTCCCGACAATGGTATCTTAAGTTTAACGATACCATAACTTCATTTGGATTTAAGGAAAACACCGTTGATCGGTGTATATATATGAAGATTAGTGGGAGCAAGTTTATTTTTCTAGTTCTATATATTAATGATATTTTGCTTGCTGCTAATGATCTTGGTTTGTTACATGAAACCAAGAAGTTTATCTTTAAGAATTTTGAAATGAAGGATATGGGAAAGGCAACATATGTGATAGGAATAGAAATATTCAGTGATAGATCATAAGGATTATTTGGATTGTCTTAAAAGCCTACATTGAGAAAATTTTAGAGAGATTTAATATGAGTAAATGTTCAGCAAGAATAGTTCCAATTCAGAAAGGTGAAAATTTTAGTCTTATGCAATGTCCGAAAAGTGAATTGGAACGAGAACAAATGAAAAATATTCCTTATGCATCTGTTGTGGGGAGCTTAATATATGCACAAACTTGCATCAGACCAGACATTAGTTTTGCTGTCGGAATGCTCGGCAGGTATCAAAGTAATCCTGGAATGGATCATTGGAAAGCTGCAAAGAAAGTTCTTAGATACTTGCAAGGAACGAAGAATCATATGCTTACTTATAAAAGATCCAATCATCTCGAGGTGATTGGATATTCAGATTCAGACTTAGCTAGATATATTGATACAAGAAAATCAACGTTTGGTTACTTGTTTCTTCTGGCTAGAAGAGCAATTTCATGGAAGAGTGCGAAACAATAAGTTATTGCTGCATCCACTATGAAAGCTGAATTTGTGGCATGCTTTGAGGCCACTATTCATGGATTATGGCTGCAGAATTTTATTTCAGGGCTTGTGATTGTTGACAGTATTGCCAAGTCGCTGAAAATTTATTATGATAACTCTGCAGTAGTTTTCTTCTCTAAGAATGACAAGTATTCTAAGGGTGCTAAGCATATGGAGATCAAATACTTGTCTGTTAAAGAAGAAGTTTAGAAACTAAGAGTGTCAATTGAGCACATTAGCACCAAACTTATGATCGCAGATCCCTTAACAAAAGGACTGCCGCCCGAAACATTTAATGAGCATGTTGAAAAAATGGGCATTATTGGACGTCATTAATATTTGTATTATGATTGTATTAAGGTTATGTATTTGACACTTTGAGCTTATTTACAAGTTTCTGATATTTCCTGTTTTCTATTTAGTATACATTATGGAAATAGATGAATGTTAAACAGATAGTTTCTAAAACAACATTATAGTTGGACTATTATTGTACTTCTCATTTATTGATCATGTTAAGTAAAGTGTTATAGTTGTAGTACATAAAAGGGACTATGTCGATTAATGACATACAACCGCTATGACTCGCATTAGTTTTCTTTACTTAATTGTGATTATTATGTGATTGCCAATTTAATGAAATTTTATAGCATAATGTTATTGTGCACATTATAGTCTTTATTAAACCATAAAAGGAATATCATATGGGCCAAGTGGGAGAATGTAAGAATTATTGTGACCCACATGATATGATTTATTATATGGTTTAATAATTATTGAAATGCTATAAAATAAATAATTATTGGTTACGAGAAGTTGCGATTCTAATAAAATGAAAAGGTATATCACTTTGATGGAAGGCACATTTTTAATGAATGTACAAATAGAGTCCAGTCCTCTCTCCACCTACAATGAATAACAAAAGCAAAAAGGAATTGGGTATTCTCTCCTCCATCGATAGAATACATTAAAGTATAGTGGGTTAAGGGAGAGAAATTGGATTTCTTCTTTTGGTTCGAGATTCTTCGGTTTTCTACAACGATCATCATCAAGTGCAACGCTATGGACAAAGGTATGTCTTCATCTAATTGTGAAAATCATGAAGATCAAAAGATCACTGTTTCCTTTTGTATTTCCGCAACAAAGTATTATATGTATATTCTAACACTCTTTGCACATGCATAATTATTCTAGAAATGAAGTTAGATTATCAAACCTCATGGTAGTTGCCATTGGATTCAGCTTTGATGACCATCGACGCTCCATCCACATCATATGGTCCTTTAAGAAGCTTTAACATCTCATAACGGTCCAAAAACTTACTCATATCCAAAGACGAAGTGTATGCCTGCTCGAAAAGAGCATAATTAATAGCATCCATCTCCACCAATTGAGTTATCAGCTTTGCTTCTTTCACCTGCAAATTTCAGCAGATAAAAGTCAACTAAAGCCCAGCAACTGCACTTCCTTTAATTGATATAGTTAAACTAGATATGACAGTCATTGACACATTAAGAATC
Organism: Eucalyptus victrix; assembly: GCA_016097545.1. Lineage (NCBI taxonomy): Eukaryota > Viridiplantae > Streptophyta > Magnoliopsida > Myrtales > Myrtaceae > Eucalyptus > Eucalyptus victrix. The sequence goes on along the minus strand of CM027845.1, from coordinate 26,689,864 downwards.
AAGTTAATCTCGGAAGAAGAGTCAAGACAAGTATGTGCACATGCTTTCAGGCTTCGGCACAGATAATGGGCAAACCAATGACCCAAAAATTGCCCAACTTAATCCACACCTACTAGGTGGAAAAGCTTATTCTATGAGATGGATATGGCATTCCACACCACCTTGTAAGTTCAATCCCTCAGGCCATGGACTGTTATGGCAATGTCTGCCAACTTCACAAGAACATCATAGGATTTAGCAAGATCATCCCAAAGGTCGTAATCTCGAATCAGTCCATCAAGCTTAATCCATTTAGCTTCTTCGATTTGCAGTGCAGTAGAAGCCATCTTTTCAATGCGTTGAATTGCATCTTCGATCTTCCTTTTTAGTGAAAACAACCCTAGAGAAAAAGAAATGCAAATTTTACATAAAAACCGAACTGCAAAGATTTTTACCCCACCAACATCCCAGAAACACTTTTGCTTACATTTCTCAGAACTCATGTCAGATTGTACAAGAAAATTAAACTTGACTTTAAGTCCTCTGACAAGAGTCACATTTTGCAAAACTCATCTATTTCCAACATGTTTGACATAACTTCCTCGCAACGGCAACCATAGATATCAAATGAACCCCTGGTTCGCAATTCCGAAGAGCAAACTCCAAAACCAAGCATATTTGGAACACCAAGGAACAAGAAATGAATGAATCTTTTTGTTGGGAAAAAAAGAAAAGAATATTTGTGGAGAAGGCCCAAATAATTTTTCCCGCTACTATTTCTGTGAAAATTAAATATGATAAAATATTAAATGAAAGCAGTAAAGATGAATAGTAAATAACACAAGAATTTTTAACATGGAAAACCCTCCAAGGTGAAGGGAAAAATCACGGAACCGGAGTCCACTTCAAACTTCCACTGTGATAAATAATGGGATACAATTTCACCCAAAGGTGGATCTCTCGTTGTCTTCAATTTGTGGATCTGAATCTCTCACAAACTGGATAACTCATTCAAAGATAACTCTATTTCTTGGAAGACGAAAACTATTTTTTCCGCTACGCTGCTCTGCTATTCTTGCTTTTGTATCATCTTCTCCGTTGAGGAGGACTCCTATTTATAGGAGCAAATGCAATCCCAATTGGAATTGTATGATATGAAAATCACGTAGATTTATCTCCTAATCTCTCGTGATTTTGTAGATATGAGAAGATCACTTTGATTTCTTTCCCAATCTCCCTTGGTTTTCTGGATGTGGAAGATCACGTTAATTTATCTCCCGATCTCTTTTGATATTTTCTTTTGCTTTTTCCTTTTTTTTTCCTTTTACTTTTACACACTCACTACCATACATATTCTACCACAGATATACATAAATGCATTGGCCTCTCCAATTAGGAGTGACCTACTCAACAAATCTCCCTCTCACGAGCAATTTAGAGAAGGTGTCAACCCTGCAAAAGTTCGATAGGCTTGCATCTTCACTGTAGATAACGATTTTGTCATCATATCTGAGCCGTTGTTATCAGTGTGTATTTTCTTTAGCTGTAGGGCTTTTTCTTCTAACACATCACGTATCCAATGATATTTGATGTCAATGTGTTTGGATTGGGAGTGGAAAGTTGCATTTTTGCTAAGGTGTATTGCGCTTTGACTATCTGAATACAAGATATACTCCTCTTGGTTGTGGTCCACTTCTTGTAGAAACTTCTTCATCCACAAGAGTTCTTTACATGCTTCCGTTATCGCAATATACTCTACTTCAACACTAGATAGGGGAACACATTTTTGTAGTCGAGATTGCCATGAAAATGCTCCCCCTGCAAAAGTCATTAGGTATCCCAATGTAGACTTTCTTGAGTCCACATCCCCTGCCATGTTTGAATCTGAAAAGCCTTTTAACACAATTTTACCATCACCAAAGCATATACAATTATTAGAAGTACCTCGAAGATACCTGAATATCCATTTGACTACTGCCTAATGTTCCTTACTAGGATTGGATAGAAATCTGCTTACCACACCAACTGCATAGGCGATATCAGGCCTCATACATACCATTGCTTACATTAGACTGCCAAACACCGATGCATAAGGAACTTTTTCCATTTCCTTCTTTTCTATCTCACTTTTTGAGCACTGCTTTAAGCTGAGTTTGAAATGATTTGCAAGTGGAGAACAAACTGCTTTGGATTTATTCATATTAAATCTTTCAAGAACTTTATGCCTGTCTCACAAGATTTCCATCCCAAGAATTTGTTTTGCAAGTCCCAAATCCTTCATCGCAAAGCACTTGCTTAATTCCTTCTTTAAGTTGTTGATCTTGCTTTTATCCTGGCCAACAATTAGCATGTCATCAACGTAAAGCAAAAGAATGAGGAAATTACCATTAGCAAATTTCTTAACGAAAACGCAGTGATCAGCGGTGGTTTTGTTGAACCCATTTTCTTCCATGAAGGAATCAAATTTTCTGTCCCATTGTCTCGGTGCCTACTTGAGCCCATAAAGACTCTTCCTCAATCTACACACAAGATTTTCTTTGCCTTTGATTTTGAAACCTTTCGGCTGATCCATGTAGATCTCCTCATTTAGATCTCCATGTAAAAACGCAGTCTTCACGTCAAGTTACTCAACCTCCAGGTTCAAGCTTGTTGCCAAGCCATAGACAACTCGGATAGAGGACATTTTAACTACAGGAGAAAATACCTCATCAAAGTCAATATCTTTCTTCTGAGCGAATCCCTTCACAACCAACCTTGCTTTGTATCATGGCTGTGAGTTACCTTCTTCAGTCTTTAATCTAAACACCCACTTTTTTTTTTAGAGCTTTTCTTCCTTGTGGCAACCTGACTAAATCATAAGTATCATTTTTGTCTAAGGATTTCATCTCCTCCTACATAGCTTTTAACCACTCCTCTTTATGCTCGTGGAATATAGTTTCTTGGTAGTTCTCTGGTTCTCCCCCGTCAGTGAGCATCACGTACTCATTGGGAGAATATCTAAAACTAGATTGTCGTTCATGAGTGATTTCCTCAATTGAGGTTCTGATGGGACCTGTTCAACAATTGGTTCAAGTTCAATTGAAGTAGTCTTACCTTCAATCCTAGATTTAGCTTGCTTGTTATTAGAATCGATAGGAGGAGCGTCTGGGCCAAGATCAACTGGATATTCGTTTGTTGATGGAGATTTCTTGTGCTCCTCAAAGTCCTCAATTGTTTGATCTTCAAGAAATACCACGTCCCTGCTTCTGACTATTTTCCTGTTAACGGGATCCCATAGTCTGTATCCGAATTCTTCATGTGCATACCCAAAAAAAAAAAAATACATTGCTTTGATTTCCCATCAAGCTTTGATCTCTCATCCCTTGGAATATGACCAAATGCTCTACAGCCGAACACCTTCAAGTGGCAATAAGAAGCATCTTTACCAGTCCAGACACTTTGTGGTACATCACCGTTAAGTGGAGCTGAAGGTGATAGGTTGATTAAATCAACTGCCGTCCTCATTGCCTCACCCCAAAAGTGGTTGGTAGCTTTGCATTGGAGAGCATACATCTGATTTTTTCACATATGGTTATGTTTATACGCTCTGCGACACCGTTATGTTGAGGTGTTTTTGGTATGGACCTTTCTAGTTTGATCCCAAGATTTTTGCAATAATCTTCAAAAGGTCCTCGGTATTCGCCACCATTGTTTGAGCGTACACACTTCGATCGCCTCCCTGTTTCTCTTTCAACCTTCATATGAAATTGCTTGAAGATTTCCTGCACTTGATCTTTAGTTTTCAAGGCAAATGCCCACACCTTTCTAGAGTAGTCATCAATAAATGTTACAAAATAAAGCGCACCTCCAAGTGTCCTAATTTGCATTGTGCATACATCAGTATGTATCAAATCTAAAATTTCAGCTTTCTAGATGGTGGGGAATTGCGAAATTCTACTCTAGGTTGTTTTCCCATAATGCAGTCGACACAAGTATTCAACGGTGTACCTTTCATTCCGGGTAGGAGTTGCTTTCTAGTGAGAATCTTAAGTCCTTTCTCACTCATGTGTCCGAGTCGCTTATGCCATAACTCGGTGGTGACTCCTTTTCCAATTACATTCACCTCTCCTCTACACCGCTTGAATTGTGTGATATAGAGAGAGTTAGTCTTTTCTCCTTTGGCTACCACCAAATTACCTTTAGTGAACTTCTATTTCCCATCACTAAAGAAATTGATGTAGCCTTTGTCATCAAGCTTGCCGGTAGATATAAGATTGAGGCGTATGTCCAGAACATGTCTCACATCTTTGAGTAGTAGCCTACATCCAACATTAGTCTCCAAATAAATATTACCCATACCAATAATTTTGGACGTACCTTCGTTTCCCATCTTTACAAGTCCAAAATCGCCAGTGGTGTAAGATGTGAAAAGATTTTGATGAGCCGTGACATGGTAGGATGCACTAGTATCAACTACCCATGTCGAATCTTGGGATGCAAGATTAATGGAATCATCACTTTGAATAATGATCACCTCATATGCAATATTTGCAATGTCATTCATCTGGTTCTCGTTAGCTTTGTTGATGTTATGAATTTTTTATTTTTCTGCCTTTAGCTTTCTGCATTCTCAGATGAAGTGTCCTAATTTACCACAATGATGGTACTTCTTGTCTCGTCTGAAGTTGGATTGGGACCTTCCTCGTTGCTGATTTCGAAAGTTTCGACCTTTGCTTCTCCCTCTCCGTCCTTGATTTTCTTGCCGATTAATGACAAGAGCCTCGGACTCAGGGTTGACTCCACTCTCTTTTCGCCGGGATTCTTCATTCAACATTCTATCTTTTACCACGTCCATGGTAAGCTTGCCGTCAGGAGCCGAGTTGCTGACCAACACAACAAGTGTGTCCCAGCTATTTGGCAAAGAGCTAAGTAGCAGTAATGCCTGCAATTCATCATCTAATGTCATCTTCATAGAATTGAGTTGATCTACTATACCTTGGAACTCGCTCATGTGTTCCGAGACACTGCTCCTATCTTTGTATTTGAGATTCACGAGCCGCCGCATGTGATTTGCTTTATTTTGCGCCGTTGTTCTTGCATACATTTTCTCTAATTTTTGCCAAAAACACCAGCATCATGTTCATTAGCAAAATTTTGAAAAATAATCTTATCAATCCATTGTCGGATTTGAGCGGCACACTTCCGATTGAGCACCATCCATTCGCTTTTGGACATCGTCGTTGGGTTGCCACCAGAAGATAATGCCAATTTGGCTTCCGCTACAGGATCGGACTCCTCAAACGTTGGTACCGGTACCTCCATCGGTATTACAATTGGCCTCCAAAGATCTGTAATGTATAGCAAATCCTCCATCTTTGGTTTCAAGATTGCATAATTGAATGCAGTCAATTTTATCATGTTGCCAAAATTTTCCTCCATTTAATTCTGCACAGAAAAAATATATATAGAGCAACCTTGCTCCGATACCACTTGTTGGGAAAAAAAGAAAAGAATATATGTGGAGAAGGCCAAGATAATTTTTTCCCGCTACTATTTTTGTGAAAATTAAATAGGATAAAATATTAAATGAAAGCAATAAAGATGAATAGTAAATAACACTAGAATTTTTAAGGTGGAAAACCTCCAAGGTGAAGGGAAAAACCACGGTCTTCCATTATGATAAATAATGTGATACAACTTCACCCAAAGGTGGATCTCTCGTTGTCTTCAATTTGTGGATCTGAACCTCTCATAAACTGAATAACTCACTCAAAGATAACTCTCTTTCTTGGAAGATGAAAACTATTTCTTCCGCTACGTTACTCTGATATTCTTGCTTTTGTATCATCTTCTCCGTTGAGAGGACTCCTATTTATAGGAGCAGATGCAATCCCAATTGGAATTGTACAATATGAAAATCATGTAGATTTATCTCCTAATCTCTCGTGATTTTGTAGATATGAGAAGATCACTTTGATTTCTTTCCTAATCTCCCTTGATTTTCTGGATATGGAAGATCATGTTGATTTATCTCCCAATCTCTTTTGATATTTTCTTTTTATTTTTCCTCTTTTTTTTTCTTTTTACTTTTACAGACTCACTACCATACATATTCTACTATAGATATACATAATTGCGTTGGCCTCTCCAATTGGGAGTGACCTACTCAACACTTTCCACTAGGGTGATAACTTCAAAAGCAAGAACCACTCACACATGGGAGTTCACCTAATGTGAAGCAAGAGGCCTCATGAGAAAGATTCAGACCCAAAAGATACTTACTGACTTCAAATTTTACACGAAAGACATGATTGTATGACCAATAAAATCTGGAAAAGTTCACTCTTTCTTTTTCATTTTACCACGAACCGGTCTGAATTTCTTTGCATGCAGTCTAAAACAACATGTCAAAGAACTTCTCAAAAAAGCAAGAACCATCTATCATCTTGTGCATTTGCAAATGAACCGAGCACTCCATCTTAATCTGACCAAAAGAATAACTAGCCACATGAAAGCATTCGAGAAAGACCAACATAATGGAATTAGGCGAGGGAGATGGACCGAGTTCTCTGTAGACCTTGCTTCTGCCGTCAACGGAGCTACAAGCCCGAACCATACAGTGTGAGACCGCAGACTTGTGCGGCTGTGGAGCCCACCATCTTGACCCGAACGAAGCAGATTCTTAAGACCTTGCTCTTTGTTGAAGGCAAATTCTCAAGACCTCATGGTTTTCCATCAGTAATATTCACTTCCCTGCTCAATAATCTCCCTTGCAAGCATCAAATAGAAAATTTTGATTTTTGCTTACTGTAAAGGTTATGCAAAAAACACTATAACGACTATCACACGCTTGCAACTAAAACAATTCATCCCTACTTCAATGTAGCTCTCAATTCGTGAAATGCCATTGCCTCAATTTTGGCCGGGTCATTATTAGGCAACACGACTTCACCAATGCTTACACCAGAATTTTTCTGCAGAAAAAATGAATGCTAAATGGTCAAGTCCCCAAAATAGGGGTGGAACGATAGGTTCGATTAAAAGACAATACCTTGACATGAATTTTGGTAGAACTAGGAACTGAAGCCACCAATCCTTTTGATTTCTTCCCTTTCTTGTCCTCAGAAGTCGCCACTGACTTAGGTGTCGACGAATTCGACACGCCCCTTTTGGACACCATTTCGCTTGCTCCGAGCAAGACGATAGAACAACCAACCCAGAATCTCAGAGCAGCCACAAAGCTACAACGTGCGAAAAAGTCAGCAACTTTTTAAGGAACCAAAGCAAGGCTTAGCATCATAGAGCGAAACCCAAGATTCGAAACTGCCGTAGCATTGTTGCTCAGCAGTCGCTTTTGCTGAAGGACCGATCGAAGTAAAAAGGGTAGTCATCTGGAAAGAAAGACTATAAAATTCACGCTGGGTTCACGCAAAAATGAGAGGTACCCGGATGAACCTCAAAGAAGGGGTGGCAAAACCCCTAAACCATAGTCGAAATGCTTGCCTCATGGATGAAAGAATGCATAGAGAGAGAGAGAGAGAGAGAGAGGGCAACGGTGTTGCTGAGCAAGGAAGAAGAGACGCGGCATGAGGGCACACCCGAGACCTCACTGAACCCGCGAGGGAAGAATTGCCAAAAGCGTGGAGGTCATGGGAGAGGCGAGCGAAATCAGCCGCTGAGCAAGGAAGAAGAGACGCAACATGAGGGCATACCCGAGACCTCACTGAACCCGCGAGGGAAGAATTGCCAAAAGCGTGGAGGTCATGGGAGAGGCGAGCGATATTGGCCGTCGGGAGAGAGCGCGATTTAGGAAGAAGTGCGCCGAGAGAATGGAGCCCTGAGATGAGGTCGTCGAGTGGAGAGAGAAAAGCCGTCGTCGGGAGGGAGCGACGGTCGTCGGAGGAATCACTAGACCGGAAGGAACGTCGGAGGAGGAAGAGAGAGCAAAGAGGAGAGAGAAGACAAAGGAGAGAGAATGCCCTGCCCATCCGCTCGTGCGTTGGTTTGAATTGGAATGACATAAGAGAGAAGAGAGAGCAACGTGGACCTGCTGCTGGACAGGTGTCGAAGTCTGAATCATTCAGAGCACAAATGACGTGATCCTTTGAGGGTACGCAATATTTCTCGATCCTCGAGAAAATATTACATAGCCTCAAAGACCAAGTCACCCTTACTCTGAACCATTCAAAGATCGACACTCATCTTTCGAGGCCCACATGTCAGCCAATTTTAAACCCAACCCGCGAGAGATGGCCTCTTCTCTCTCTACTCAACTCAGCGCTTCATTTCTCTCTCCTCTCTTCTCACTCTCTCCAATGTTTCCCAACTCGACGATGTGGCATCCCAAAAATTCAAGACAAGCTCTAAGGTGTGTTAAAGCCCATGATTAGGTAATGAAATTACCTATGGTTTATGCTTTAGCCATTAGTCTCCTTTTAGGACTAAGTGATATATGCTTGTGTTCATGAGATTTTAAATTAGATAAATTAATGAGAATAATCTATGCTTGGCTATGCACTTTATAGACTAAGTTTCTATAAATAAAATGTTACAAGATTTTGGCCATGTGGAATTTAGTAATTTAAATTCTTAAAAGAAAGAATAAGAAAGGGTAAAATTGATTTTTATTTAAGTTTGGGCCTTGGGCCCAAAGGTGGATTTTAATGGGCCAAGTTGGCCGGCCCATTGAAGCCCACAAGTGGGCTGCCGTCGACCATGAAAGGGGGAGGAGTGGCCGGCCCATTTGCTGGCCCAATTGCTCCCAAAGCCCATGCATGAGCCTTGCCAAGTGGCAAGAGGAGGCCTTCATGCATTGGCCATTGGAGAGGCAAGTGATGATTGCAAATGATGAGGATTTGGGGAAATAAAAGGAAGAGGAGAGAGAGGGTGGCCGGTTGGTGATTGTTCAGCCAAGTAAGAAAGAGAGAGAGAGTGAGTTGCGAGAGAGAGAGAGGGAATCGCCGAGAGGGAGAAGGAGTCGCCCGTCGCCGCCCGCACGCCGTCCGTTCGTCCGCTGTGTGCCGTCCCTTTTGCTGCTGTTCGTTCGGTCTTTAAGGCAAGTTGGGACTGATTTCCACCCTTGCATGTGTGTCTTGCATGTGTGGTTGAATTCTTGGATGTTTAGAGGTTAGAAATCGAAGTACATGAGGTTTGTTCTCGGAGATGCGTGCTGTTTTCGTATGAACCGCCTGAACCAGAATCTTGTGAGAGCTTGCATGCATGTTTCGAGTTTGATTTTGACCTTTATTCCTTCATGAAAGTTGTAGCCAACATCTTAAAATACAACATACTAAAATTTGGTGCAAAATGATGGATATTTAAGGGGTTCAACCCTCATCCTACAGAGACACTAGATCTGGAACTGTTTTTCTGACCTTGTGGCAGATTTGTGGTTGCATGTTGATTTTTATCAAGAATCTCTCTTCGACTTCTTCATGAAACTTGTAGAGAACATCTTAATGACTAACATACTAAAATTTGAAGTAAAATTAACAAGTGTAACCTAGTGAATCGACTTACTCTTGAAGATGGTAAATCTGGAGACGCGGTACAGGACACCCGAGAATTCATGGACCCATATGATTACTATAATCTGGAAATTTGACTTAGATCCCTAAATTAAAGTTGTAGGGGACCTCTTGAAGTAAAACATATCCAAATTTCAGAGGAAACGAAGAAGAATAAGTGGGTAAAAACTCGATATTTCAGAGATGACTACACTGGACATTTCGGTGCTAGATCCAGAAGCTTCGTACGACTATAGAAAATTATCTAAAACGAATCTGGCCTAGAATTCGTCACAAAAAATATACTTTAGTGTCTTAACTACAACCTGGTAAAATTTCATAATTTTCGGAGGTCGTTCGGATATTTTAAATGAACTATTTCGGAAACTGTGCATTCTGTTTCTATCCGAAATTGTATGCTGTTTTGTGAGAATTGTATTTTCTTGTGTGGAACTCTATTGGGCATGTGTTTTTCATGGAATTGCTATCTTATTGTCTTATCTATCACATGCCTTGATTTCATGATTTTTGAGAAGCTTATGGATATTTAATTTAAATATTTTCTAAAAATGGTATATGCTTGAATTTTGTAAAAAGGGCATGAAATATGGACCATTTTAAATTGCATGGACTCCATGAATTGTATTGATTGGATGATGGTGTCTTGCTGCATGTATGATAATGATTTGAGATGCATGTATGAATTTAATGATGAATATGATTTTGATTGCCATCACATCATATGCCATGTTATAATTGAACTATAATTGAAGATGAGAATTGAGATCAATGAGAAGGCCGTCGGAGGTGTGAGCCGACGATGCCCCGGGAGTGTCGAGATGCCTGGCTAGAAGGGTACAGCCGGTTGCCCAGTGGCCATGAATGGCCGGATACTAGAGGGCCTCGGGAGTACCAAGAGGTGTCGAGATGATCGGAGAGTGGGGGAGCCGGAAGCTCGGCATGGTAATTATGCCAAGGGATACCTCGCGATGCCGGTTTGGGTGCAAGATGCCTGGCTTGAAGGGTGCGGCTGGTTGCCCGATGGCCTTGAACGGCTGAATGTTGGAGGGTCCTCGTGATGCCAGTTGGGGTACGAGATGCCCGGAGAGTGGGGGAGCCGAATGGTCTGAATTGTATATTGGATACATGTGGGATGCAAACATTAGTCCCGGGAAAGAGAAATGTGGCGGTCCAAGATAAAAATTGAAATTGAATTATGCATGATGATATATGCATGATATGATGCATGATGCTATATGCATGACATGATGATGTGGATATATGCATGGATGCATGACATGATGATGGTACATGTGATATGATGATGATGTTACATGCATGGATGCATGACATGATGATGGTACATGTGATATGATGATGATGTTACATGCATGGATGCATGGCAATGATGATGGTAAGTATATGATATGATGGTGATGTCTATATGATGATGATGTACATGTGGTATGATGACATGTGCATGATGCCATGGTATGTTGTGCATGGATGCCTATATGACATGTGATGCTATGATTGTGATGATTGCATGGCATGATGCGTTGTGTGGTTTATTGGTTCTTTACCTGCTGAGTGGTTGTACTCACCCCTTCGGGGACCAACATTTCAGATTAGCAGGATACCGCTCCCTGCTGTCACGCGGGTGGTCTTTTACGGTCTTCCTTTCGATGTAGAGGTCGAGTGTGTGGAGATCGACTGTCCCACCATTCCTGGACTGACATTTATTCGAGTTCGCGCCTTAATGATGTATGACGTGGGCCTAGCTGAGGGTCTTGTCATCCAGGAGTTCATATCCATCCACGTTCGACGAGATGGGGCAATGCGTGGGATGTTGCTACCGCCACCGCCTGATGCACCGAGATGGGTGTGAGGGCCCATGCGTGTCAAGTAGGAGCTGAAACTTTTTGGGATGGTTAACCGACACTAATGATGGGGGATCTTGCACATTAGTCGTAGTGGGTCGTGTGTTTCTTTTTGAGTTTATGGCCGAGTGTGGCTTCATGTCCTGGCCTTTCTTTTGATGTACCGACCCAAGGAAACCCATCTTGAAAATATGTAAATAAAGTGTCGTGCCTTTGTCTTTTCTCATGATAATTAGTGGTGTGCAATTGTATCATGGTTGGTGGAGGGGGAGATGGTGATGTTATATTTGCTAATGAGTCGCGCTGGGACCGTATTTAAAGAAAAAAAATGTCTATAATTTACGACGCTTCTTCTTCTAAAAGATGTGGCTAGTGTTCCATTAGGTGTAACGTCAGGTGCCTGTGGCGACCCTAGGTGGTTCAGGGTGTCACAGACGACGTTCTCTTCTCTCCCAAATAGTGCTCACTCCGACGACGGCCATGCTCTCTCCGACAACAGCAACGCTCCCTCTAGACGACGGCCTCTTCCTCCCGATGGCATTCTCTCCGCTCACTCTCGTGACCTCTGTCTGCCTGAATTCCGCTCTCTCCCAATGACCGATTGGGCTCGGCTTTCTCCGTCCCTCCCAATTGGCGGCCGAGAAGCAATGGCTCTGCTCTCTCATCTAATCTTCCATTGATGACTCGCTTCCACTTTCCGCTCTGCTCAAAGCCGTCTCTCCTAAGAAGCCCTAAATCTGCAACAACAAGTCCCGCTTTCCAGGTTCTTTGGGTGAAGCTTGCCTGCTGATTGTCAAAATTTCTTGTTTTGCCACAATGTGTAGGGGTGGTTCTCTTCACTGGTCCTGTTCGATCCTCTCAGCTCAGCATGTAAGCCCCTCCTCTTTTTCTGTTTTGTTATATCTCTTCTTTAGTTTCTCTCAGTATTCGAATTCCTTAATATTTTCCGTACTCTTTCGTGGGTCCTCGCTGGTTCTCGCTTTGTTGGTAGCATCAGATTCTTTGCTAGAAATGAAATAATAATTTTTTTATTATTTAAAAATTGCGTGCCTGAGAGTTATGCTCGGTGGAGTTTAAAATAGAGTCAAACCTTGATGATCTTGTTTAATCGGAACTGGGGGATGGATGTTTCACTGGTGCAATAAAGAGGGATGCGACTGCTCCACCATAGGTCCATATCTTATCAGCTTTCTGCTGAGGGGATTCTGTGAAAACTATATCTGGATCATTGGTGTTTTTCTCGATTATCGGCTTTTTGTTCAGGGATTTAGCGAAAAATATATCTGGATTATCGGTAGTTTTCTTGTTTGCCAAGAACTAACCAACCGATATTGCAGGATAACACAATGGCTTCTCTGGCAACAGCCAAAGCTGCGACTCAAATGCATCAGTCATGGCAGTTGCATCAAATTGGGGGTGTTAAAGAAGTTTGAGAGGCCTCCGTCCGCAAATTTGTAGCCCACCTACTATAGAATGTGTAAAAGACAGGAGAATGAATGCATGTAATTTGAAAGAGATTGACAAGTATTCTAAAAAGTTACTCATTAGCCATGTTTATGCCCTACCAGAATATTTCTTGCACACATGGGAAAACAAATGAACCAATTGCTGCCATCTCCGTATCCTATGTATCCTCTGAAATGTGGCTTCTGTTTCTTCAATGTAAAAAGGATTGTTGCATAGAAGATGTGTATCTATGGGTACAAATTAGAGTATGTACTGATTGCACTTGCAGGCGAGATTCCTTGTGAGAATTCTCTGCTGAGACAAGTAACTAGTCTTCTCGAAAGATAGCTATTGAATCAGGGAAATTTCAGGACGACTTTTTGATGGCAAGTATTCTGTTTAGTTTAACATGCCCTGAAGTTGAGGTTTCGTTTTTTCCTTTTTAAATTTCTTTTTATACATTAGTTGCTGAATAATTTTGATGTTCACTTTCTTGCCTAAATTCTTCTCCAATTTGCTGTTCTTCGAGGAGTGCAATGATACGTTGTTGATTACTTACCTGGCCATGCTCGCCAATTGCTCAAGGTATGAACAAACTTTTGAATTATTTACTTTTGACATATTTTGAGTATGTCCAGGAGTCATGATTTAGGATGAAAATATTGCTCTGGACCATCTTCTGGGTGATAATGCTTGAGGATTGTGTATATAAAACAAACCACACCAGTCATGTGCCTGAAAGCTTATCCAATGATGCAAGTTATTAGCTGAATTTGGAAGAATATATACTATAATTGAAATTTTCATCGGGAACAATTATCCCAAGTTATTAGTCTTCTAGGTTGCGAGATTTTCGGATCTGGAATTGCTTTTTGTGCAATTTTCTGTTAGGAATTGCTCCTAGCAGATATGGTGTTGGAAAACCTTCTCCAATATTTGGCCTTGAGCAACACAATCCATTTGTTCTTTCACAAGGTTTCAAAGTTATTCTGTCCATAGGAAGCCTTGGAACATGATAAACCATTGGTACAGGTCAGCTAAGCTTTGGGGAAAGTAGCAAAGCCGAGAGCTTTCTTTTGTGAAATATGCTTAATTTTGGTTTGTTCGCTTTATAACTTAGAAGTTTCTATGGTGCACAGACAAATTGATAATGACTGGATTGATATTAACTTGTCAATGCGTGGGTTTGCTCTCGACATTGCGAGGCTTCATTTCAGAAACTCAGATAATTCTTCTCCTTTCTGCAGCAAAATGAACGAGCTAATTGACAAATTCAACACTGCTTATGACAGACACAGTAGGAGGGGAGGAAGGACCCCCTTTGTTTGAAAGATTCCTTATTTCTATCAGACCACCTTATTTCTATCAGACCACCTTCAATTGATTATGGTTCTGCATCTCTCCCGGCATTGCGCTTGTGCATGACGCAAGATCATGGCCGACACATATCAAGCAAGTTTCTTTACCGAGGCCTATACCACATAGAAGATGGGATCAGGGAGATGAAATCAAAATCTAATAGAAATTCTTATACATCCCCATTTTACTGGGGTTCTCTCACTATTTGCTTGGGATGTTCCACCCTTCTGGGCATTTCGTAGTTTCTGGGGCTAACCATAGTGAACTAGGGAACCTTGCTACAAGATTTTCATATTTTATAGGCATGTTTTGACCTTTTGGTGTTGCCTTGAGATGATGGTCCTGGTATAGCTTTTAGTATCTTGTAGTGATTCTATATATTAACTTTATGGATTTTGAGCATTGTTGCCGAACTTGTATACCTGGATCCTGTAAAAGGCTCCTGCGTTCACTTCTATTTTCCATCTCTTTTATCCAATGACTTTGGCAACTTGCTAGGAGAAAGGGGCATTCTTTTAAGCCTTCAAGGATGTCATGTGGCTGGTGTTTGTATTTAAAACATAAACGGTGTGATTTGTACAAATGAACAAATGTGGACAAACTTCATTTTCGTTTTATTCCAGCTCTCATTGGGAGTATTTTACAACATTCAGCATATAACAACAAGCTTGGAATTTCTTGCCCATTGGCTTTGACCACTACCAAATGCAAAATCAATGAGAGAAGGAAACAAATTGCAAATTGGCAAAGTACAATTTCTTGTTGAGTCACTCTGGAAAAAGCTCTCTTAAAGATTCATACAGATGGCTCAGTTGGAGACGACAATCCCATCGCCATCTGCATACAACCATTCACCGTTGTAAATCAATGCGCCGGCAATGTAGATAGGGACATGCTTTTCCCCGACCCCTTTCTTGCTCGATTTCAGGGGATGCGAAGCCAAGGCCCTAAAGTCGATCGCACACTCATTGATCTTGTCCACGTCTCTAATGCAGCCATTCATAAAAATCCCAGCCCATCCCATGTTCTAAGCCAACTGTCTCGTGTCGCCACTCACCAGAGTGCATCTCAAGCTTCCTCCACCATTGACAACCAATGCTCTCCCTTCGTCTCTAGTTTCGAGCAACTCCGGAACCAGGATGCCATCCTCGAATCAGGATGTGGTCATCGAATCCATTGAGAGTGACAACAGGACCCAAGAACATTTTGCTCTGGCCATATATCTGGAATATTGGATGCAACACAAGCAGGTCGCCGCTTGCCACGACTGACGCATTTGAGTTGCAGAGTTTGGCTATTGCCAGAGAAGCCATTGTGTCATCCTGCAATATTGGTTGGCTAGTTCTTGGCAACCAAGAAAAACACCAACGATCCACATATTTTTCACTAAATCCCCTAAACAGAAAGCCGATAATCAAGAAAAACGCCAACAAGATATGACCTATGGTTGAGCATTTGCATCCCTCTTTATTCCACTAGTGATATATCCATTACCAAACTGCTTACATCGTACATCAATCTTAGGGAATACCTAATGATGCGATCGTGACCTCAAGCAAAGCAACTTATGTGTATTTGCACATTTTGAGACTGATGCATTAGGGTTCTGTTTCCTAAAGGAGAAGAAGAAAATAGTTAGTGCCCACCTTAGCTTATGCCATAAGATCTGCACAAAAGTTGCAGCTGCAACAAATGCTGCAATAAGCATCAGCTGCAACAAACACTAGTACATTAGTCCTAGTTTCTCATTATTACATCTGTATTGTACCGCATGAGTCAAAGAAAATTCAGAGCTGCAACTCTATGAATTGCTCCTTCAATCACATTTTGCTAGCAACAAGCATCACCAGACACCATTTAGACCATTCCAAAATGATTGAAAGATCAGTTTTAACATTGTCAAGGGATTATTCGTTTGACCTAAGTGTTTAGAGGACGATTTCGCTCCAAAAGCCGCTGAACTAGTTCGGTACTACCATCAAACCTATCTCATTGATCATTGCATCCTTTTCTGTAAATCTCACATCATTTACCACGTAATAGGTTAGGTTGATATATTGAACACTCAAGAATGCGACAGCTATATCCCATGTGATCTCTCAAGCATTCATTATAAATTTGGAGAATCACTTTTTCAGTAACATGAGTTTCTGCACAGCCACAACTCGCAATACTCCACATTTGTTAACGAGACTTACCAAATTCAATTCTTGGAAAGTAGCAATCAGGTAGTTAGCTAACATCAATAGAACAGAATGAAAGAACTACAAAGCCGTCAACGTTCAAATTGTAATCCCTCGCCATTTATGCGATGAGCTTTA
Organism: Eucalyptus victrix; assembly: GCA_016097545.1. NCBI lineage: Eukaryota > Viridiplantae > Streptophyta > Magnoliopsida > Myrtales > Myrtaceae > Eucalyptus > Eucalyptus victrix. Next base: position 26,673,394 of record CM027845.1, on the reverse strand, counting down.
TCAGATGCTGCTGCAGACTCATCACCACCAGATAATTCTAAGGCATCTAAATCCATGGATGCCACCGTCGCTCAGCCTCTCATTAGCATTGTCAACCAGCAAATTCCTCCTAATTTTCTTTAAAGCAAGCAGCACGAGCTAACAGGGACGAGATAACAAGTAACAGCACCTTTTCTTTCTTTTAATAATCCAGAGTCAACGTCCCACATAAGCTGGGAAATGAGCAGTAACCAAGGTAGACTGAAATCACATCATTACGCAACAGAAAACTTCCGGCCAAAAGAAATTAGTCTTTCCCATTGTCCAAAAGAAATCAAAAAACCACCGTGAACCCAACTAGAAGACACAAGAATGAAACAGACAGTACAAATAATTCTTAATTTGAGGCTTAACGACCCATCCTGGTAAACTAATCAAAAGCGATAAGGATGACTAGGTTCATGCATTTGCTATCTGGAACTCTCCATCCGCACTGTTAAATCTGATCAAAAGATCGCATTTTTTTTTCTCTTTATAATGCATAATAGAGAGGCCAACTAACGCTTCTAACCCATTCCCCATCCCCCAGTTCCAATTAAACAAGATCATCAAGGTTTGACTCTATTTTAAACAAGACCAGAGACCAGTGAAGACAACCCAAAGCGAAATGATGAGGCCTGGTCGGATTGTGATGTGCCACTGATTTAGGGCTTCCCGGGAGGGACAGCTTTGAGCTGAGCCAAGTGTGGAAGCGATTGAAGATTAGACCAGAGAGCAAAGCGACTGCTTCTCCATTCTGCAAGAATCATCCCTACACACATTGTTGCAAAACAAGAAATTTTGACAAACAACATGCGAGCTTCACCCAAAACAAATATGCGGACATAAGAACGCAGCAAAAAGAAAAATTGAACCTGAAAAGCGGGGCTTGTCATCGCAGATCTAGGGCTTTTCGGGAGAGACGGCTTTGAGCGGAGCATGGAAGCGAGTCATCGATGGAAGATTAGCTGAGAGAGTAGAGCGATTGCTTCTCGATCGCCAGTCGGGAGGGACGGAGAAAGCCAAGCCCAATCGGTCGCTGGAAGAGAGCACGGTTTGGGAAGAAAGAGGTCAGGAGGAAGAGGCCGTGAAGTAGAGAGAGCGTCACGTCATCGGAGAAATTGTCGTCGGGTCGGGAAAGAGGGGAGAGAGCGAGAAGAGAGAGGAGAGATGTCACGTCCTGATTCTTAGGCATGCGCACATTTTTATTTTGGTCGATTTTAAATGCGATATTCAGGGACTAGGTATCGCCGACTCTTTCTTTTTAATGTGCAAATGAAAACATATATTAAATTCCCAAACAATAAAACATTTGGATAAAACAATATGACTAAATAAATCCATACTTATATATATTACAAACCAGTGCACGTAAATACAAGGTGAACTATTAATTCAAATTCAACTCAAACCAGTTTAAAAATAAGGTCTACAAGTAGGGGTGGAGTTTCACAAACTACAGATCATCGTCCTCGTCTTCATCATCCTCCACACTCTAATTGGAGCATTCAGTAGACTACACCGGACTTTCAAGATCTTCAAAATCCAAGTCTGCTACATCGAAGGACCTGAAATGGTTATTCAATAACCAATGAGACTATGTCTCAGCAAGTTCTATCCCCTAAGACTTGATTAGTGAACTAATACACCTTAAGGCTGTCTATTCATAACACGAATAAGAGGACTTACATTGGCCTCAGTCCCAACTTACAAATCAGTACGGTTCAATTGGCACCCAACAATCTCAACAGATCGAAACATTGATCAAATTGACCTAATCGATTACCTCTCAATTAGACCATTTCCCAGTCAATTCAATTCAATCAATTCACGACAACAGATCAAATCATTGATCAATCGACTTCGTCGATTACATGTCAGTCGGACCACCTTTAAATCATTCCCACTCATACCATGATTCTCAAATGGTATACCCAGTCACCAAATCACATATGTTTCTCGGGCGCCGTTTTCACCAAATGATACACCAATCACCGACACCGTGCATTCTTTAAGGCGCCATTTTCACCAGTGATATCTTTATCACCAAACCACGTGTCTTCTCTAGGACGCCGTTTTCACCAAGGTAATGTACAATAAACACTTTATGTGCATGCTCTCGAGCGTCGTTTTTGCCTTCCAAGCATTCCAATACTTTCAGCCACACGAACACGATACTCGACACACAGAAATACGACCACATAGGCACAATCTACGCCACACAGGCACGTTCTATGCCACACAGGCACGATTAATTATCGCCACACAGGCATGATCAATTATCGCCACACAAGCATGATATACATTCAACAATTTACGTGCATTCTCTAAGGCATTCTATATGCCAAACCGATGTAATAATTGCCAAGCCACGCCACACAGCATTTATTCTCATCTTTTAATCATACTCGATAAAATATCGTGCGTGGGCACACGGTTGGCCTTAACCAAAATACAATATTTTCCTTTCCATAACTCCCACATGTTCGTAGTCCACAAAAAATATTTTTGGCATTATCAACCGATGCCCGGTTATTTTTCAATTAATAACCAACCTTAATTAATTTAGGAATAATTCCCAAATTCACAGATAATTCAATTCTGCACCAAATAAAGCTCAATTAAATAAACGGATTGCACCACGACAATCAGCATAAGATTTCAATCGTCGGCTATCCCAACCTAATTTCCGAAAAATAAATAAATAACTAAATAAATTTCAAAAATTAATAAATAAATACTAAAAGCCCGTATCACCTTATTGGAGCTCAAGACAGGTCAGGAAAAATCCTGAGATGCATTCAATAAATATTAGAAGCTCTCTACTTGCTAATGACTAAGTCTAACCACCTAACATGCATCATTAAGTCACTAATTTAATTGTTCTAAACTAATCTAACCACCTAACATGCATCATTAAGTCACTAATTTAATTGTTCTAAAATAATCTAACCACCTAATTGCACTTAATTAAATCTAATTAACCCTTAAGCATAATTAGCAAACTAAGAAAGCATTAGTAAGCAAAACCCACTTGATTAAAAGCGAAGACCGGGACACCACGACGGTGACACGACAGAGGCCGAAATCCGAACTTTCTGCGATGTCAACGAACACTCGGGCCGGGCCCAAAGGCCTTGCAAGCCCACAGCAAATGCTGGGCTTGGCTTCATCTAGCTTCAAGATGGGCTGCTGGAAATTGAAGATGGGCTACTAAAAATGGGCCGAACTGAGCTGAGTTTCACGGGCTAGCTTGCATGAAGATGGGCTGAGCTGATGGAGATGGGCTTCACTGGACTGAAGCTTGGGCTGCTTCTTGCGAGCTGGGCCACGAAGACACAACTTCGTTGGAGACGATTCCGCTAGAGATGGACGAAGAAAGCCGTAGCGTGGCGTCACGGGGGAAGAAGTCAGCTTCGTTGGACTTCGGTTGATTCGTGCGCGGCAGCAAGGAAGGCCGCTCGGTGGAGATTCATGCGTTGCTGCTACAGACTACGCGGACAAGAAAAAAGCTTGCTGGAATGTTGAACTCAGTGGACGCAAGGGCTGTTTTGTTGACCTAGAGAGAGCAGATTGTGGACGTGTGGCAGCTCGGTCGGTGATGGTGCAAATGGAGGATGAAGCGGATGATGGGAATGATGGAGCTGCTCGCGCACAGAGAGAGAGCAGGCAGTAGTGGGTGGTCAACTGGTGAGTTTGGGGACTGGTTTGTTGACCCACGCGTGGCTGCTAAAGGCAGCTCGGTGGAGAGAGCTGCTTGGTCTTCGACTCGGTGCAGCTGGCAACGGAAGGAAACTGCTGTTGACTGGGACGTGGCAGCAACTGGTGCAGATGTCGAGCGTGAAGATGGACGAGTGCCTCTGCTAGTGGGCTGAGCTTCGGATGAAGTACAAACAAAAGCAAGGCAGCTTGTTCCGTTTCAGGGGATAGAGGAGACCGACGCTTGAAGATGGATGGCAGCTGGATTTACTTGCCCAAGAAGCTGCGGTTGAGAGGAAAATTCAGCCAAGCTTAGCCAACCCATTAATTACTTGTCCCCTTCATAATACTTTCTAGCCAATTTTTCATAAATGGCTCAAATTAAAGTCTAAAATACAGCCCCTCTAGCTTAATCCGAATTTTAAAATCTTAAGCCTCAATTTCTTCACAAACTCCCCAAGTCGACGTCCAAATTTTCCAAGGAAAAATCCCACATAATTTCTACAAGTGCCCTCGTCAAATAGCTCGGCTTGCAAGTCCAAATTTCCTTTAATTTGGTCCGTCTGAATTTCCACTAATTTTCCGCGATGTCCGAATAGATTTTCCGTAAAAATCTCAAAATCTTTGAAAAATCTTCTGAGACTAAGTCAACGTTCGTAGAATTTATTGTGACATGACAGAATCTTTAATTTCTGAAATCAGACCTGAATTCATAGTTAATTTCACATGGGCGCGTTTTTAGAGTGACCTAGACTATCGGATAGTTTTCGGAGATTTTTAGTGCAAATGACCCGTAGTCGATTTTTTTCGAGCCACAATGAACCCACTCGACACATTAGCAACTCTCGGTGGTCATGAAAATCTCAAGATTTCAATTACGGGCACGAGGTACCCAAAACGACAGAAAATCGGTTTAGTGCTGATCGATGAGAATTTTGCAATCAGGTGGAATCACCCACACTCTGATCACACATCTCAGTCGAACCAACCTATCCCTGATCTCTAATCGACTTTGACAATGCTGTAATAACCCTTGCAAACTAGCACGGTCGAGCGGTCGACTTCTGGTCGAATTCTCAAGTCCATTGCATTAAAATCTCTTAATGACTTCCTCAGATAGTTTAGTTATCTCACGAGTGATCGACTTTGAGAATAGTACTATAGATGCGTCGATGAAAGGCCTAATTTATTCAATTAAAAACAGTAATGAAAATTCACAATGTCATAAGAGAGAAATGAAGCGTTGAGTTGAGAAAATAGAGAAGAGGCCATCTCTCGCACGCTGGATTTAAAATTGGCTGACATGTGGGCCTCTAAAGACAGGTGTCAACCTCTGAATGGTTTAGAGTAAGGATGACGTGGTTCTTGAGGGTACCTAATATTTTCTCTGCGATCCTCTGCCTCTATTCCTGCCAATCTGCTTCTGTACGTCGCTGTGTTGCAAAAGTGTGCGCGACGCAAGGGAAAAGAAAGAGAAAAAAGGAGTGGGCCGAGTCCAGCTGAGAAAAGAAGGGAAAAGAAATAGGGGGTCGGGTTGACCCGGCCCGACTCGGCCTCCTTTTTTAATAACAGCTAATTTTTTTAATTCCTTTCCTTAATTTTTTTCTTTTATTTATTTGATATTTTCTATAAATCCTATTACTATTAATGCAAATGCTCTTAATGTCTATATGCTATGCAATTTTAATGATTTTTTTTTAGGGATTAAAAATTAGTCTCTAATTTTCTATACAATTAAAGTAAAAATTTAGGTGTCAACATAGCACAATGCATATTCTATACACTGCCTACCACCTATTCACGAAATGGCTTAAGTTTCCATAGGTAAAACCAATTCATTTCTCTCTTGGTTGTTTGTGCCTAATCCATTGATCAATTTGCACGTATCCTATTAATATATAAAAATATACATAATGCAATGTCAAACTACACATTGTTGAATGATTGTATTGAGACAAGTTCTGTTGAAATTAATTAACGAAAAAGCAAGATTGAAAAATATAAAATAGAATTAGATGAAGAAAATAGTTCCATTAGTTATTGGTTCTAATTGAAAGGAAGAAAATCAACATTAGAATTCGAATTAATACTTTCAAGCAATTTTTCATTGGACCGATAGTTAGAGCCCGTGCAGCGCACACGAATTCTACCTAGTGTCAAAGAAAAGCTTCCAAATCAGGACAAAACCACTTACTTAGTATGAACAATGTGGTCTTATTCTTCTTCAAGGTAATAAACTGACATAATTTTTTCCCGGGGAACTAGAACGAGCGTGCCATTTCCCTTAGAAAGCCGCCAATCCAACTGGGGTGTTCAAAGGTTTCTTCTCGTATTTTCCACGGTGGAAGAAAAGGGAAATCTGGGGTCGTCCATTCCCTCTCAAAGTCAATGGAGACACCTTGTTCATGCGAACCTGATGCCTACTTTTAGATAGTAAAAAATCAAGTGATGATCTTTCCGAGGTTCTCATAAGGAAGAGGTTGCACGTAAGGACAGAAACTAAACAATCTACTCGTGAGGTACCTGAGATTGATTCATTGATTTTTGCCAATAAAGTAAGAAGTTGTTAATTGAGAAATCCTAGCTTTTGCTAATTAGGGCACACAAATTCCATTTAGTAATTGATTTAGCCCCCATGAAGAACTCCCCCTGCAAGTTGATGTCATTTCCGGAAGTCCCAAAATTCCAATCTCGGTTTTGGCTGCTCAAAAAGCAAGAACCGCCCTGCAAATTCATTTTTGATGGGCTATTATGTCGAAAACATTGTCCTCGTGTTATGTGAGTCTGATTGCTTTCTTTCATACTTGTTTCCCCGAACATAATGATCTGAAAACTGTGAAGTATCCCAGAACAATTGCACATACAAGACTTTGTAATGTGATATGTGAGATGGTATTTTAAACAAGTTCAGATGATTTTGTTAAGAAACAGGTGATTTATATCAACTATGAATAGATGCTTGCTTACATGAAAGGAGGAAAATTAACTATCATTCTACTCCTACAAAAAAAAAAAAAAGCATTTAGACTATGCATCTTCCAAGTTCTATAACTAACTAATCGACATCTTACTGCCAAACACAGAAGCCGGAAAAGGTGAACACACAACAGTAACTCGATCAGAAACTTGCAACCTCCCGAATGCTGTTTAAAAGTTCCTGCCATCGAGATCACGAAGTTGTTCTAAGGTGACCCTGAAGAACGGCAAAACCAGTGGTGCTTGAACTTGAAGCTCTCGCGAGACTTGTGTCATGGTCGGTCGAAGTTGAGGATTGGTCCGCAAGCATGCGAGTGCTAGTGCCACAACAGAGATTACGTTTTGCGCATGCCAATTTGTCGGAGGTAAGAGGCGTTGGTCCAGCACATCCTTTAATGGGGTTTGCAACTCGGATTGAGAGGATGAAAATACCAATGAGAGATAATCTCCTGGATGCTTTCCCATAATTATCTCCAGTACTACAACTCCAAAGCTATATACATCACATTTTTCGGTCAGAATGTTGGTATAAGCTAGCTCTGCAATTGAATGATTCAAAGTCCGTTGATAATCTTGTTAGCTGTAATTAAAGACTCAAACATTTGCTTTCACATAATTACGGAATTTCCAATGATAGTAAACTAATATGCTTCTACAAAGAACATTACCTGGAGCGATGTATCCGATTGTGCCGGCAATAGCAGTCCAGTTGGTGGAATCTGGCCTCAATAATATTGCGGTGCCAAAGTCTGAAATGTGAGCCTCGAAATCAGCATCCAACAAGATGTTGGTGCTAGTTAAGTCTCGATGGATCAATGGAGGAAAACAGTCGTGATGCATATATGACAATGCATTCACAATTGCTCGAACCATGTTTATCCTTTTGTCCCAACCAAGCTTTGATGCTCTGTCATCATCATTCAAAATTGTTCTCAAGCTCCCTCTTTCGATGAACTCGTATACCAGAAAACAATGTTGTGCATGAGAGCAGAACCCATAAAATTTCACGATGTTGCGGTGGCGAACATTCTGTAAAGCTTCAATTTCCCTTTCAAAAAGAACGATGTTGACGGTCTCATCTTCTCGGGACGATGGAATTTTCTTGACTGCAACAGTTTGACCTGTGGGTAGATCAGCTCTGTAAACAACGCCATAGGCCCCTTCTCCCAAATAGTACTTGGAGTCAAATCCTTCTGTCGCCTCCACGATTTGCTCGTAGAAACTTTTGCCATCAAAACTCAGAATGTGCAAGAAATCTAAATCATTAGTCTCTATCGATGCATTCCTCTCTCTCTCGGTAATCTTTCTTTGATGGCAATAAATGATTATGAGGACAATCAAGAAGGAAGAAAGAACGAGGAATCCCGAGAATGAGAGAACGAGAATAATGAAAATTCTAGCTCCGCTATGTTGATTGTGTTTCTTGCTCATGGTAGAAATATAACATTTCTGTAATCCAACCACAAACCTGCACAACCCCTTGTTATGCCGAATTGCCTCAAATGGAGCCATCTTAAAAGCTTTGACATTTGGGAGAGGACCTTCCAAGTCATTGTAGGACACATCAACAAAAGTTAATGCCCATAAGTCAGCAAAACTATGCGGGATGGAACCAAAGAGGCCATTGTGGGAGACATTTAGGGTTTCTAGGACTCTCAATTTTCCTAGATCTGGTGATATTCTTCCAGTCAATAGATTATGACTCAAATCAAGAACGCTTAGGAATTGCAAATTGCCTATCTCAGGAGGAATGCTTCTCTTAATTTTATTTTGGCTTAGGTTCAAGCTCAGCAAGTTGGTACATAGGCTAAGCTGTGGTGGAATGGCTCCGCTCAAATTGTTTGATGCTAGGTTGAGATATTCTAGTCGAGACAAAAATCCAATTTGATGGGGAATATTTCCCGAGATCCCATTGTTGTTAAGGATAAGATCTAGTAGTAATTGCAAGCTTCCCAATTCCCTCGGAATCTTTCCGCTTAAATTATTTGCAGAAAGGTCAAGTAATTGTAATTGAGTCATCCTTCCAAATATCGGGGGTATCTCACCTGAAATGTTATTGTTCGATATCTTTAAGCTCATCAAATTGTGGCAATGCTCCCATTTCCATGAAAGTTCACCATGCAAATAATTGTGGCTCAAGTCCATATAATTTAGTTGCGGATATACTCCAAAAGCCTCCATTATATTTCCAGTAAGTTGGTTTCCTTCAAGCCTCACTCTAACTAATGAAGTACAATTCCTCAAGCTTTTAGGGATATGACCTGTGAAATGATTATTAGCCACAGTCAAATTTTGCAATAATCCCCCGAGGCATATATTTTCGGGCAGCTGCCCTTCAAGTTTATTATTAGAAAGATCCAAAACACTCAAATGAACCATCTTATTAATTTCAGGAGGCAAGGAACCAATAAAGTTGTTATCTCTAAGGCGCAACATAGTTAAATTGGCCATGTTTCCAATTGATGCAGGGATTGAACCAATCAAAGTATTATTAAACAAATTTAATTCTACAAGATTGCTCAAATTTTGAATAGATGAAGGGATACGCCCGACCAACTTATTATCAGAAAAATCTAATTCAATAAGATTGGTTAGCCTCCCAATCTCTGAAGGTATGGATCCCGAAAGTTGGTTTCTCCATAAGTAAAGAAACTTCAATCTTCTTAGGTCACCTATCTCTCTTGGAATGGGACCAGAAAGATCATTCTCTGCCACACTCAAATTTCTTAAGTTGCCTAATTTTCCAAGAGAAGGAGGAATGGACCCTGAAAATTGGTTTTGGAAAAGATAGAGAACATTTAGACTGCTTAGGTTTCCTAGTGAAGCAGGGATACGCCCGACCAACTTATTATCAGAAAAATCTAATTCAATAAGATCGGTTAGCCTCCCAATCTCTAAAGGTATGGATCCCGAAAGTTGGTTTCTCCATAAGTAAAGAAACTTCAATCTTCTTAGGTCACCTATCTCTCTTGGAATGGGACCAGAAATGTCATTTTCCGGTATGCCCAATTTTGTTAAGTTGCCTAATTTTCCAAGTGAAGTAGGGATAGGACCTCTAAGATTGTTTTTGCCAAAATCAACTTCGGAAAGAGAATCTAACAATCCAATCTCCCAAGGAATGTCTCCACTCAATCTATTGTCATAAAAATTAAGATACTTGAGTTTGGAAAGGTTACCAATACTTGAGGTCATAGGACCGTAGATCGAGTTGCTGGAAAAGTCAAGACTAATCACCTTGGTTAAGTGCGAGAAGTCCAGACTATTTAAAGTTCCTCTCAGGCCAAGATTAGAAAGATTGAGATGGGCAACGAATCCGTAGTCATCGCAAGCGACACCCATGAAGTGGCAAGAGTTGTTACCATGCCATGAAGACAGGAGAGATTGGTTGTGGTCTTCAAGACTAGATCTCCATTTCAAGAGAGCCTCTACTTCATCCGTACGATTGATCGCATTGGGAGTGAAAGAAGCGGAGGAAGCCGAAACGACTATGCCATGAAATGGAGTGGAAACAAAGATGGTGATGTTGTTTACGAAGAAGAGCAAGTAGAATAAGAAGAAGACTCCTAAAGAAGACGGCTTCCACAGAAATAAGGAAGAGGCCATGATTTTGGGGTGGTTTTGACGATGTGAGATTGTCAGGTTCGCACGTTCTCAACAAGAAGATTGGTAAGATATTTATAGATGGCTAATCATTATTAGATGAAGCCTCAATCATGGACAATGCACCTACTGCTATCAATTTAAAACAGTTAAATGTGGAGTGCTTGTCACGTATGTCCTGAATTCATCCTAACCACAGAGCCTCTATTTTTTTTTTTTTTAACGCAACCGGCTTTAATGGGTTGTGCAATCCACCATTTCGTATGTAAAGTTTTGTTTCCGTCATGAAAATCCTTTCTAAAAATAGATTGGCCAAATCTTTAATTTAAATTTTCATCTAAGCCTGCGTGTTAGTGTTTGTAATCGACGTCAATTTCTATTAGCATAAGACATTAAAAGTCTTTCTTTGTGTAATTCAGAAATTAGCTGTCGTCTCGTTTTTCTGTCAATTCGGGTTACCATTAAATCGTTGGAGTGTAGAAAATGATCATGTTATCGAGAAAAGAATTGTGCTTAGCTGACAACCTATTCGTAGGGAAGATATTATCATGGTAGGGACCAAGAAGCTAATGAGTCTTCTTCTCTCATTTCTTATCTTTTCATGTCAGCATTTCGTACAGAGGTTATCACGTAGCAATAGTATTCCTTTTATTGCACTCCGCAGGACTTTCAATAGTCTACACTGAACACATCGACAGACTAGGACCCGCAAAGCGTCACGTACAAATGGAACATCAATCGACTTTGGACTCATCCATTTTGATTCTTCGCATGCGGCTGACGACCAAGTCAAGGCACGGGGCCGAGCTTGGGTTCTGCAAATGAAATCTAGAATGAGTTGCTCGCTCAATTTTGAGGTTCCTGGAGTTGATGGTAAAAAAATCATGCGAGCAATGGGATTTAAGATTCATGAATCTAGATTGACCAAGAAACATAAAATGCTGGTGGCCGAAGTGCGTAAATATAAATTCAAAATGACCTGGGTCGTTTAATATTATTTATTTGCCAAATATTAGTTCAGTATGTTATTGATCATGTAATATTACTATAAATATGATTTTTTTATTATTTATTTGTCAAATATTAAGCCAAAATGAGATTGATTTCAAATAGATTACTCTAAAATGCGAGTCAACAATGAGATAGATATTCCTGCGATGATGGATTTTTTTCGTTGATCTTCTACTATATTTATTTGTCAAATATGAGACCAATTTGAGATTGATCATATATAAGACACGATTTTAATACTCTTTTTATTGTCAAATAAGAGCCCATATGAGATTTTTTTAATATATAATCTGTTAAATATGAGCCAATCACAACATAGGTATCGCTATAATGTTAAATTCTTTCAAAACCTCCTCTTGAACAAGTTTATATAAAGAGAGAAATTGCTGGTATTTTGAGATAGAATCTATATATATATATATAATCTTTTTTAAAGCATTTATTACCAAAAATATGCATAGTTCTATTAGAGAATCATGAATAAAAATATTATGAAAGTATACCAATAATAGATTTTTTTTTTATCAAAATTTGCATAAGACTAGAGATGTAGAGTTAGAAATATGTTAGGATTAAAGATTTGCTAAAGTGATCATCAAAAACAAATTACCAACAGCTTCATGCGTAAGCGTGCTATGTGGCTCAACTTCTTAAGAGTTTTACTCACTTTTATACTAGGTTGATGCTCCACTTGCACAAGAATAAATTTTACTAGGATTTTACTTGAACAATGTCTGCAGGGCATTTGTTAAGTGACACAATAACAAAATATTGCAAATTATAATGCACCTTGGACATGCACAATTAATATTTTGAAAATCGAATTTTTTTGCATTAAACATGTTTAACAAGTGTCTCGAGGCCACTTATTAGCAAGATTCATTGTATTTTCACATTCTCTTTTTAAGTAGGGGGCGCAGTAAGATTTTCTCTAGTGAATCTGTCGTCCATGTTGCTTGCAAAAGGTTACTTCACTTATAGGCTTCAAGTGCCATCGAATGAAGGGGCAAATTGGGCCTTGTTGTGAAGAAATTTTTTTTTTTTTTTCGCATTGACAATATATTGTGAAATAAATCTTTCCTTTTTTTTTTTTTAAGCACACATTCAAAAATATGGGGATGATGAGTAAACAGTACAAAATGATGAATCTCAATCATATTTGTTATCTTGCTCTTTTGACCGAGAGGGCATTTTTTGGGATCTTGATCATTTTTCAATATCCATGCTCCACTTACTTTGCCAAGTCTTCATTAAAATTAACCTGGTTAGTCAAGCAAATTTGTCGAAAAATGATCAACTTAAGTGTTAGTATACTCAAACCCCAAGTTATTGATTTGCTCATGTCTTCAATCGAAGCGAGTCTATGAGAGTGATAGTCGATATCATTGGAGGAATGATGATGCAAGCACGGGGCCACACATTATAGCTTTCCTTCTCTCATTTCCAGACTATAGTATCTTCTGTCCTTACAAGGGCAGCAGTTCAACCTAATATTTGTACGAATTGAATTCAGTTCAGTCCAAAATTATTAAATATAATTGGGTCCCATATAGGTTCTTTATATGCATTAACCGGTTACTAAACATAATCTTTCTTATATAGTAGTTTCGTCGAGCCATTGCCAGAATAAATCATCATGATGAATGCCATACCATTAAGAAGATCAAATTTGCTCATGCATCAAGTAATTTCTCGTCAGTGGCCCACTTTGATTATTACTTCTTTTTAAACCGATAAATTCCTGACTTACTTTTTCTGGTCTTCACTCATGGACTCTCCTCGTGTTACACATGATGGGCCAGAATAATGTCATGTCTCACTTGAATATTTACATAAAGCATACTTTTATGATGAAGGAACTTTGGTGAAAATTTAGGCTGGACGCCTTAATCGGAGCACGGATCACCTCTACCTTTACAATTCATTGAAAAAAGTCATAGCTCATAATCAAATGAGTTTTACTATAATGTTTATATATTACCGTAATGTATAAAGATGTGAAAAATATACGATTATCCAATGACAATCTCACCTTTCTTCTTATAAAATATCGGATGCAAAAGCAGAGACAAGGATGCTACATTAAAGAGAGACTTCAAACAATAATATATACATATATATATATATATATATATATATATATATATATATATATGTATGATTAAATTTTTTCCTCCATATACCATAAAATAAAGTCTTTCAATAGATGAAAACATTTAGTGAAATCTCAAGTGTCAACACATCGAATGATAAATTTCAGAATTGATCTCTTTCATATGAATTGGTCTGTATGATTGAGTTTCAACAGTGGCTAATGACTTTCTTCTTTATCGATCTCTGTGGAAAAAAAGAGAGTAAAATGTTGCTCGGAAAAAACTTCAAAAGACGGAAAAGATGATTAAGGCTTTCTTCTTGACCAATTCTTATTATTACATTATTTAAAAGAAAAGGAGAACTGGAAAGCCGTGCATCCCTTCACCGTTAGCTTGAAAAATGAAAAATCGGGACCTTCCTTATTAAGGTCACATGAAACTTAAATCTATAATGTTGCAATGTGCCCATCTGCAAGAACAATAGAAGACGTAATTTTCTTCATCCAACTCTGATCTTTTTACAGTGTTCTCATTTCAAGAAATAGGAGAGTGATTGCTTGCTGGAAATACCTGAAGAAAGCGTCAAATGAAAACCCACTACTCCGCGGTTCGACTCCAGTGGAAACTGTCGCTGCTTCTCAAATTAGAAACCAAAGCTCCTTCAAGTTCCAAGTTTTTTCATTGCAAAAGACGAATAAAAGGAGCATGCAAGAGAGGAACGAATCCCTTAAGCCACCAAAAAAAAAAAAAAAAAAAAAAAAAAACCAACATGCATTCATCTCAACGGATAATACTGAAACGCCGTGTGATTGCCAATGGTTTATTTCTGCATCATCCACTATAAAATTTATGCAAACATAATGTCTAGAAGATAAATTTAATTTTTCTAAATTTGACTCCGGAAAGACCAACCATAGGAACAGCAGCAACGGCGACAACAACAGAGCCAGCTGAGTAAGATTGGACATATGAATCATCTTTTGCGCCATTGCACTCAATTCTGTATCAAGTCAAAGAGCAATAAGACCACAAAATTTGACTCAAAGCCAAACCAACCTATCACATTGTTGGACCTTGGGAAAAAGGGATGATATGATAAGTCTAAAATACTCATAATTTACTTCCTATTTTTCACTTGTCAGATGTACAAGAAATCCCCAATTATTTTCATTCGAACATTCTCAGGTTATTTATCCTCAACCAAAAAAAAAAAAAAAAATAGAGGATCCTCACCTTATATTGAAGGTGAAAATTCAATTTTAACCTAAAGGAGAAAAGAAATTATGCAAAACACTTTTGGTGTTGAGGATATTGCACCTAGGTGCATACCGCCAAAAGGCAAAGTCGTAACTATAAATGGAGATTCAAACATGCTCATCATTGATGATGATGTCTGATTCAGTGATCGACTGCCGATTCTTTTGCTTAGATGCAATCACAAATATGTTTTTGAAGAACATGCATTTTTACCTTTGCTAACCATGCTCTAAGGATATACCTTAATTTCTGGATTTTGGTTTGTTTTGCAACTCTATGGGCTTGCTTTGTTATGGTGATTTCTAAGATTTCTTATGAATCTTTTCATGTATCATTTTACTAATAAATGTAAGTTTTCCTTAAATATATATATATATATATATATATATATATATATATATATATGTGCTACTTAAACACTTGTGAGACCACAATCGACTATTCTAAAAATTTAAACTATTAGACAAATGTGTGGTTTATTACTTAAATATTCTAACACTTTCCCTCACTCGTAGGCTGAACTTTGATCTAAGCCTAAAGAATGGAAATATATAATTAGAGAGGTAAGTAAGAGCCTGGTAAAATTTGGACTCAAGATCTCTTGCTCCAATACCATGAAGAAAATCAAAGGAATTAATTAAGGAACTATTCAAAGGTAAATTTCCTAGGAGAAAAATGCTCTTTACTGAAAGCCATAATACACACTTTGCTTCTATATTAAGAAGATAATCAGATTTCCTATTGTATATTCCGAATATCTAATCTTATGGATTGACTGGATTAATTGACCAGCAATTAGAATAATCAAAATTGAATTATATCTCCTACTCTAATCTAATCTTCTGATGGCAAAATCAAATCATATCTTATTCTCTAATCTAATCTTCCGATGGTTCACCAATAATATTATCAGCCTTATCCCTCTCAAAAATCCCGTAGGAGTTCCTGGCAACAAAAAGGTTGTATATGAATGGACCCCATACCAAGCATAACTAGTGCCCAGCTATTCGACCCCCTTTTGGTTTGATGTTTTTGGACCTCTGAGCGTATTCACCTGTCAAACATTCATAGCAAAAGAAAGACTAAAACTCATACACTGACACATCGAGGAAATTACCAAAAAACTTCTAAGAGTGCGAATGGTAACGTTTCTGTTCTCTTTTTGTTCCAGGGAATAGAAATAAAAAAAAAAGTGTTTCTGTTCCGGGAAACAATTTTTGAACAAAAAAACGCGTTTGGTAACGTTTGTTCCAGGAATAAAAAATGAATAGAAACACGTTTGGTAAATTTTATTCTTTTTTTGTTTCTTTTAATTTTTTAAACATTTTTATTTTATTCTTCAGTTTTTCCTTTCTTTTTTATTTTTCTTTTTTCGGCCGATCACCGGCCTCCGACGACCGGCCGATGGGGCCGGTAGCCTCGCCCAGCCATGGCGAGGCTCGCCGGCCCCGGCGACGCTCCGGCAAGGTCGACGACCCTCGATGGCGTCGCCGGCCCTCGACGGCCGGTCGCCGGCCATGGCCAAGGCCGGCGACCAAAAAAGAAGAAAAAAAGAAGAAGAAAAGAGAAGAGAGAGAAGAAGCATTTCTTCAAAATTGTTTTGGAACAAGAAGCAAGTTTTTTGTGTTTCTTTTTTTGCTCAAATTTTGCTCCGGGAAAAAAAAAACAAAAAAAGAACAGAAACGCAACCAAACGCGTTTTTGTTCTTTTTTTGTTCCTGGGAACAAAAAAACAAAAAATCTGTTCCAGGAACAGAAATGAGAAGTGTTACCATGCAGGGCCTAAATTTATTAGATTTGTACCAATTAAATTTTAAATGTTTTAATTTGGCCAATTTAATCTTAGACTTTTTTAACGAAATGTCAATTTTATCATTCCAGTCAATTTTGATTGATATTGTTGTGGATAATTTTTACAATTTTTTTTTTTGGCAATCTCATATTATCCCTTTCCGGATAGTCTTCACCAAGCGCAAATTTTAAGTGCAGCTTAGATTAGCAGCCTTTTGAGGTCCTGCACATATATATGTGGAACATAATGTCGAGAAGACAAATTGGATTATAATCCTTTCCAAATTTGACTCCACAAAGATCAACCATAGGAACAGTAGTAGCAGCGACAATAACTAAGCCGACTATGTAAGGTTGGGAAAATGAGAACAATTTTTTACGCCATTGCACTCTATAAGTCAGAGCAATAAGACTACATAATTTAGAGCATAGCTACAGGTGACTCAAAGCCAAATCAACCAATCCCACCTCAGATGCACAACACATGCCCAATTCTTTGCAAATGGGGCCTTATTGCAAGATCAAATCTGTTCCTTTTTCAATCAGTCTGATTGGGAAATTTGGAGATTTAATTCAGACCATTGAGGACGAAAATTAGGGAAGCGTGGGACTCCCTGATTTCGCCTTATGGTGTAGAAAAGCCATGATTGAGACATAATGGAACTTTGATGTCACTTTCTTCTCTATTATTCCAGCTACTCTAATTATCCTTACGGACAGAATAAATAAGTTGATTGTGTTTCGTAAGCATGAGATCTCCAAAAGTAACTCAGCACCAACGGAATCACTTGAGCAACACCTTGAAGTTAAATACACATGCAATTGTAATGTCCATACGTATCATGTAGTTTAAGTAAAACCACATAAATAGACATATACTTTTCATTCTTCATCTACATTTTGCGATGGACATGCTTTTCCCTTTTCTTAACCGGAAAGGTTCGAAATTTTCTCAATATAAAAATAATGATACGCGAATTCACATGCAATGTTTTCATAATTTTTAGTATATGATTAATGGGACTCTTCTTCCATTTCTTTGAAGCTCAAGTAGATGCTCCTTGCAAGTCTCACATCCTCTAGCTCAATGGAGCTCCCTCCTCTCATGTAATTTCTTTTTTCTGTGAAATTTTTAGTTTGAAATCATTTTTAAAAGAGATCACATTTCGAAAGGAGTGCGACTCATCTTGTGTGGGTCTTCCTCTATTTTTTCTCACCAAGTCTTCACCCCTAGAACACTCATGAAGGTATGAACGCATAAAATCCTCATAAAGAACAAGATCAACGTCAACTTTATCTTTGATTTGCCCCAGTTTTCTTTTTTCTAATTAATTTGTCTTAATCATGTGGAGGAAATTGATCATGAAGTCCCCTTTTTTTCACATTTCAAAAGGAGTGTGACTCATCTTATGTGGGTCTTCCTCTGCTTTTACTCACCAAGTCTTCAACCCCTAAAACACTCATGAAGGTATGAACACATGAAATCCTCATAAAAAACAAAATCAATATCAACTTTATCTTTGACTTGCCCCTGTTTTCCTTTTTCCAGTCAATTTGTCTTAATCATGTGGAGGACATTGATCATGAAGTCTTCTTAACTTTTTCACATTTGGAAAGGAGCCCGACTCATCGTGTGGGTTTTCCTCTGGTTTTGTTCACCAAGTTTTCAACCCCTAAAACACTCATGAACGTATGAATGCATGAAATCCTCATAAAGAACAAAATCAACATCAGCTTTATCTTTATCTTTGATTTGCCCCAGTTTTCTTTTTTTTCAGTCAATTTGTCTTAATCATGTGGAGGGCATTGATCATTATATATATACACATCTCGTGTGACTCATGTGACTCACCTTGTGTGGGTCTTCCTTTGCTTTTGCTCACCAAGTCTTCAACCCCTAAAACACTCATGAAGGTATGAACGCATGAAATCCTCATAAAGAACAAAATCAACATCAACTTTATCTTTGACTCGCTCCTGTTTTCTTTTTTCCAGTCAATTTGTCTTAACCATGTGGAAGGCATTGATCACGAAGTCCTCTTAACTTTTTCACATTTTGAAAGGAGCGCAACTCATCTTGTGTGGGTTTTCCTCTGGTTTTGCTCACCAAGTCTTCAACCCCTAAAACACTCATGAAGGTATGAACGCATGAAATCCTCATAAAGAACAAAATCAACTTCAGCTTTATTTTTTATTTGTCTCAATTTTCTTTTTTCCAGTCAATTTGTCTTAATCATGTGGAGATATATGTATAAGTGCGACTCATCTTGTGTATGTCTTCCTCTGCTTTTGCTCACCAAGTCTTCAACCCCTAAAATACTCATGAATGCATGAACACAGGAAATCCTCATAAAGAACAAAAATCAACGTTAGCTTTATCTTTGATTTACCCCAGTTTTCTTTTTTCCAATCAATTTGTCTTAATCATGTGGAGGGCATTGATCATGAAGTCCTCTTAACTTTTTCACATTTCGAAAGGAGTGCGACTCATCTTGTGTGGGTCTTCCTCTGCTTTTGCTCGCCAAGTCTTCGACCCCTAAAACACTCAGGAATGTATGAACATATGAAATCCTCATGAAGAACAAAATCAACATCAACTTTATCTTTGACTTGCCCCACTTTTCCTTTTTTCAGTCAATTTGTCTTAATCATGTGGAGGGCATTGATCATGAAGTCATCTTAACTATTTCACATTTCTAAAGGAGTGTGTCTCGCCTTGTGTGGGTCTTCCTCTCCTTTTGCTCACCAAGTCTTCAACCCCTAAAACACCCATGAAGATATGAGTGCATGAAATCCCCGTAAAGAACAAAATCAGCGCCAGCTTTATCTTTGATTTGCCCCAGTTTTCTTTTTCTTTTTTTTTTCAGTCAATTTGTCTTAATCATGTGGAGGGCATTGATCATCATATATATATAGCGACTCATCTTGTGTGGGTCTCCCTATGCTTTTGCTCACCAATTCTTCAACCCCTAAAACACTCATGAAGGTATGAACACATGAAATTCTCATAAAGAACAAAATCAACATCAACTTTATCTTTGACTTGCCCCTGTTTTCCTTTTTTCAGTCAATTTGTCTTAATCTTGTGGAGGGCATTGATCATGAAGTCCTCTTAACTATTTCACATTTCTAAAGGAGTGTGTCTCGCCTTGTGTGGGTCTTCCTCTCCTTTTGCTCACCAAGTCTTCGACCCCTAAAACACTCATGAAGATATGAGTGCATGAAATCCCCGTAAAGAACAAAATCAGTGCCAACTTTATCTTTGATTTGCCCCAGTTTTCTTTTTTCCAGTCAATTTATCTTAATCATGTGGAGGGCATTGATCGTCATATATATATATATATATATATATCATCTTGTGTGAGTCTTCCTCTGCTTTTGCTCACCAAGTCTTCAACCCCTAAAACACTCAGGAAGGTATGAACACTTGAAATCCTCGTAAAGAACAAAATCAACATCAACTTTATCTTTGACTCGCCCCTGTTTTCTTTTTTCCAGCCAATTTGTCTTAATCATGTGGAGGGCATTGATCATGAAGTCCTCTTAACTTTTTCACATTTTGAAAGGAGCACGACTCATCTTGTGTGGGTTTTCCTCTGGTTTTGCTCACCAAGTCTTCAACCCCTAAAACACTCATGAACATATGAATGCATGAAATCCTCATAAAGAACAAAATCAATGTCAGCTTTATTTTTTATTTGCCCCAGTTTTCTTTTTTCCAGTCAATTTGTCTTAATCATGTGGAGATATATATATAAATGCGACTCATCTTGTGTGGGTCTTCCTCTGCTTTTGCTCACCAAGTCTTCAACCCCTAAAATACTCATGAATGCATGAACACAGGAAATCCTCATAAAGAACAAAAATCAACATTAGCTTTATCTTTGATTTGCCCTAGTTTTCTTTTTTCCAATCAATTTGTCTTAATCATGTGGAGGGCATTGATCATGAAGTCCTCCTAACTTTTTCACATTTCGAAAGGAGTGTGAATCATCTTGTGTGGGTCTTCCTGTGGTTTTGCTCACCAAGTCTTCAACCCCTAAAACACTCATGAAGGTATGAACACATGAACTCCTCACAAAGAACAAAATCAGCATCAACTTTATCTTTGACTTGCCCCACTTTTCCTTTTTTCAGTCAATTTGTCTTAATCATGTGGAGGGCATTGATCATGAAGTTCTCTTAACAATTTTCACATTTCTAAAGGAGTGTGTCTCGCCTTGTGTGGGTCTTCCTCTCCTTTTGCTCACCAAGTCTTCGACCTCTAAAACACTCATGAAGATATGAGTAAATGAAATCCCCGTAAAGAACAAAATCAACGTCGGCTTTATCTTTGATTTGCCCCATTTTTCTTTTTTCCATGTGTTAATCATGATCATGAAATCCTCTTAACTTTTTCACCTCCTTTTGAATTCCCCTCCCGCCCCTCCCCCTCTATTGTTGTTAGTTTAAAGCTATGAAAATTTTATAATTTGATTGAACTCAATAATTACAGTAACAACGGTTAGGGATCCAATCGAAAGGAGTTATCTTGCCATCATGTCCTCAATTATTATAAGTTATCGTGTCCTTTTTTTAATATATTTTAGACCTATAGGTTCTTGACTTACTTTTACAGTCTTCATGGGCTAGCTCCTCTCTTTGAGTGATGGATTCTCATCATGCTGCATGTGACGGGCCCAAATAAAGTTCAGCCCCACTAAAAAAAAATACATATGAATCATTTAATGATGAAAAAACTTTCTTATCATGTTACACTTGATGGGTCGAAATAAAATCCAGATCCTTCGACATTAGGTCGAATGGTAAAAACCACAATCACATCTATTGAATGATTAAGATTTATTGCATTCCAATTCGATGGCGAAGGATTTATCTTTCTTTTCTTTTGCCCCAATTTTCTTTATTCCAATGAATTTGTCTTATTCATGCGGAGGGCCTTGACCGTGAAGACCTTCACTTTTTCATCTTCTTTTCAATTCTACCCTTCAAATGGTCTGATTCTGTTATTGTTAGTGCAGAGCCATTCAATTTCTTAATCTTGGATCCAATTGAAAGGAGTCATCGTCCTTTAACGTCCTCCATTTTTGAAGCAATCGTTTCCCT
Organism: Eucalyptus victrix; assembly: GCA_016097545.1. Lineage (NCBI taxonomy): Eukaryota > Viridiplantae > Streptophyta > Magnoliopsida > Myrtales > Myrtaceae > Eucalyptus > Eucalyptus victrix. The sequence goes on along the minus strand of CM027845.1, from coordinate 26,651,844 downwards.
TTTTTTCCTTTTTTCAACCGGTAAGTTGTTGACTTTCTTTTTTAGTCTTTATGGGCTTAGTTCCTCTTGAGTCATGGACTGTCTCCGTGTTACACGTGATGGGCCAGAGTAGAATCATGTCCCATTGGAAAATTTACAATAGGTATACTTTTTTGATGAGGGACTTCGGCCAAAACTTAGGCCTAAAATCCAATTTGAGCCTACATCGCTTCTACTACTATAATCCATTGAAAAAACGTCTTAGCTCATAATCATACATGTTTTATTGTAATGTCTATATAACAGACCATAATCCATAGAGATTTACAAATCTCACGGTAATCTGATCACTATCTCACACTTTTTCTCTTAAAATTTCTCTTAAAATATTCCATGCAAAAGCGGAGATTAGGATTCCAAGAATGAATTGGTAATAAAAAAATTATAAATAGATGGTTTAAAATTTTCTTTCTTTTGTCAAGTGCATTGAAGGGGACAACCACATTCTGGGAATCAGGATTTAATTTGGCAATTTTGAAAGTTGAATTTATACCATTTTGGACAAAAATTACGAAAGCGTGGGACTTCCTAATTTTGCCTATGGGAGAATTATCAAAAAAGTCTAAAACCTATTGCAATTGTGCCAATTTAGTCATGAACTTTTTTTTGGCCAATTTAGGATGCATTTGGGAACCACCTCCCAAAGCTCTTTGGGGGTCCAAAGCCCCTTGGGCCAAAATAATGGTGTTTGGGAAAAAACTTTGGAAGGGACTTAATGACAAAGCTAGCATTTTTAAGGCTTTCAGCTTTCTCGGCATGCCCACACGACACTGTTCACTTCTTTTTTTTTTCGAAATTTTCCTCACGAATTTTTTGTTTTTCTGGGTGCATGCCCTTGTATGAGACATTGTTCATCTTCTCCCTTCTCCGAGCTGGCGACTACTAGAGGGATGCCGCGACCTAGGCGATCGTCGTCGGAGAGTCAGGTAACCTTCGCAAGTCGCAGATTTGGTTGCGACCAGATGCGGTCGCCGACGACCATTGCCTGCTGCACCGTGACCTCCGCACGGAGCTCGCCGGGGCCGCATGACCCATCTAGTCGCAGGTCTGGTCGCGACCAAATCTGGTGCCGGAGGCCTGAGCGGCAACCAGATATGGGTCGCGCGACCTCGCCACCCCTAGATCTGGGTCACAGCGGTGTTGCGTGACCTCCCGCGACCTCGCCGCTCGAGATCCGGGGGCGACAAGGTCACACGACCTCGCCGCGACCCAGATCCGAGGCGGCGAGGTCCTCCTGCGACCTCGACACCCTGGATCTAGTCGCCAAAGGTCGAGGCAGCGTCTCACGATGCACGCGACCTTGCCGCCCTAGATCCGAGGTCGCAAAAGGTCGCGATGGCATCACGCGACCTCGTCGCCCCAAATCTGAGGTCACCAGAGGTCGCGATGGCATCGCACGACCTCGCTGCCCTAAATCCAGGGTCGCCTGAGGTCACCGCGCCACCGCCCTTACCGGTCAATTTTTTTTAATTTTTCTTTTGATAATTTTTTTTACCACAAAACTCATTTGTAAATGTAATTTTCCAAACACCATTTTGCTCAAAGTACTTCACAAAGGGCTTTCAAAGTATAATTTACCAAATACGGTTTGCATTTTCGAAAATAGCCTTAACTCAAAGGTCTTTGCATTTTCCTAAAGACTTTTTCCAAAAGTGATTCCCAAATGCACCATTAGTCCTAAACTTTTTATAATTGTGCCAATTCAATCCATCCAACCAAAATTGGCCGGTCGGCATTGACGTGGATGCCGGCGAGGGACAGTCGGTTGGCGAACGCTAATGTGGCAATTTTTTTAATATTTTTTAGATTTTTTTTTAATTTTTTAAGTTTTTTTATTTCTTTATTTCTTTTTTTTCTCACCTTCTTCTTCCTCTAGTTGGCCGACGCTAGCCGGGGCGAGGGCCGGCCAGGTCAGCCTCGCCAGCCATCGGCAAGGCTCGCCCCCACCTGCCGGAGGAGAGGGCCGGCGAGGTGAACCTCGCCAACCACTGGCGAGGGCGAGGCCTCGCCAAATTCGGCAAGCTTAACCCTCGCCAAGGCTGGGCGAGGCTACCGTTGCCAAGGGTTGCAGCAAAGACGGGAGGGAGAGGATGAGGAGGAGGAGGAGGCAGCAGAGTGACTGCGGAGATGCGAAGAGGGGCACTACGGCTACGACGATAGCGGGGAGAGCGAGGTGGGGGCGTTGCTCCAGCAGAGATGACCTTGGAGATGGATGGTGTTCACCACCGCCATCGTCGCCATCAGCACCAAAATGATCATCACCGTCATAAGATTAAGGAGCTGGAGCAACGCACCCACCTCGCTCTCCCCACCGCCATCGCCGCCGCTACCATAGCCATAATGCCCCTCTTTGCATCTCCACAGCCACTCCGCTGCCTCCTCCTCCTCCTCCTCCTCCTCCTCATCCTCTCCCTCCCCACCTCTGCCGCAACCCTTGCCGACGGCAGCCTCGCCCAGCCTTGGCAAGGGCTGAGCTCACTGAATCTAGTGAGGCTCGGCCTCACCCGGCCTTAGCGAGGGTCGAGCTCGCCGGATCTGGTGGGGCCTCGCCCTCGCCGGCTAGAGGAAGAAGAAGGTGAGAAAAAATTAAAAATATTAAAAATATATAAATTAAAAAATTCAAAAATATATATATTTAAAAATTGCCACATTAGCGTTCGCCGGCCGGCCAATTTTGGCTGGATAGACTGAATTGGCACAATTATAAAAATTTATGACTAAATTGGCCAAAAAAAAAATTTTATGACTGAATTAGCACAATTACAATAAATTTATGAGTTTTTTGGTAATTCTCCATTTTGCCTCGTTGGGCACAAAAGCCATGATTAAGAAAAAATGGAACTTTGATATTAGTTTCTTCTCTATTATATTCACAAGAAATTACACAAATAGTTCCTTAACTTTAATCAAATATGCAAAGTCTTCTCTCAACTTTTAATTTATTCAATATTGTTTATAAACTTTAGCCCAATATGTAATGTGAAGTTCAATCTAGTCCCTAAACTTTATGAAGATATCCATTATTATCATTCCATTAACTTAAGTTTATGGATAATATTGAACATTTTTATACAGTTCAAGGACTAGATTGAATATTTACCAAAATTTCGAGGACCATATTAAACAAATTAAAAGTTTAGGGACGACATTACACATTAGACTAAAATTCAAGGACCATATTGAAAAAATTAAAAGTTAAAAGGCAATAATATCATATATTGGGCCAAAATTCATAAACTATTTGTGTCATTTTCCCTTTTCATAAAACATTTACAACTATGTTGGTTATCTTTATAAACTAAATTAATGAATAGATAATGCTTCATTAGCACTCGCATATCTAAAAGTTAGTCAGCACCAACACAATCACTTAAGCAACCCTTGAATCTCAATCTATGTACAAATGTAATGCCCATACGAGGATCGTGTAGTTTAATTAAAACCATGAATAGATATTTACTTTTTGTTCTTTACTTCCTCTAAATATTTTGATAGACACACTTTTACCTTTTCTTAACCCGAAACATTCAAAATTTTCTCACAATATATAACTACTGAATACGTAACTTCACAAACAAATTTATCATAATTTTTTAAAATTTAAATGGCATTTAAATATTTAACCGCAAAAAAAGAAATCGTTTTTTTTTTTTTTTTTTACTTTTAAAAGCTTAACTAAACAGCCTCTTAACTTAGATGCTTAAAAGATGCCATAAATCATTGCTTGAAGCTTTCTAATATCTAGTATAACATTCATTTGTCCATCCAATGTTCATATAACCAAAATGCTTTAAGCACGTTAGACACGTCACAAACAAATAAATAGGATCATTCCCGACTTCACATTTGTCGACATAAGGAATAGACGAATAATTCTTCTTCTTTTTTTGGTGACCCAAGAACCCTGTACAGCTGGCAGCCGATGAGTAAACCTGGGGGGACACGTAAGTGGGAGGACCCACCACCCCCGGCGTCCCACTTAAGACCCCAAGCGACCGTGAGGGGATTTGAATTCCTCCCCTTTATGAGGGGGAGAGAGCCCAAACCATCGTAGCCACCAAGGCGGTGGTTATAGACAAATAATTTGGTTCTCAAATTTATAGTATTTTCAGCATGTGAACTCGAGCTTCGATTAAATTTGCTTTCTTATTGAGTTCAATCAACGTTGGTTTTGGACAATAGAGTCAAGTTGAACTCAAAAATTAAAAGGAATGACAATCATGAATCCAATGGTAATTGGTCTTTGTGCTACAAATAATGTCCTCAAATCTAAGTTCTATCGTTTTCCTATTATCTTTTGGCTGACAAGTGCTTGACTTACTCCTTTTGTTAGGCATCGCAACAACAGATTGCGCTAGGGAATAGAGTACATTTAAAAGAAGATGGCACGGAAGGGATTACCTTGGGAGCAGCCACATATTGATCTGGAGTGATAACTGATCAGCGTGGGCAGCGGGAGGCTTGGTCACTGAGGTATTAGTTGCCTTAAAACCCTTGACAGCATGTTTCTTATTTATTTTGACAAGTGAATGAGTTCCATTATGATGGTAAACCAGTATATTAGTTTCCTGGAACACCCAGCTCAACCGGGGGAAACTAGTTGTATTATAGGCATCAGCATAAGCTTCATTTGACCATGCTTCCTTGTTTAGGAATCCTCGTGGTGACTTGATCGTTTCTTTCAACTGCCTAACATGCGGGGGTTTCTGCTGTTTTGGATGATAAAGATATTACGGATTTTAAATCAGTTGAGGCTTGATCTTTTCCGAGAAAATACTTAATGCCATGCCTGGGATTTGCATTCTGATGTGGGGTTGCATTTTTTGTCGGTTTGACAGTTGATTGTCCTGAATCTTTCCTACACTAATTGATTTACCTGACATTTCAGGCTGAGAAAGATGCCAAAATCCATGAGTTGACCGCAGTAGCAGGGTGAGCGGAAGAGATACGCTGCTTATCTGGAGCAGCTTGAAATGGTTTTGTGGGATGTGGAAGAGCATTCGGGCCACCTAGCGAAAACTATCCAAGACATGGCTAAAAGTATAAGAGAAATCGAGTGGAGGAGAGCTCCTGCTGCCGTCAATAGTAGCCACTAGCCACCGGCATGATGGGTTGAATCTTGTCAAAATAGGGGAATTAGTTATAGCTAACTCGTGATTGATGCAGAAGATGGAAGGGCTAGAATTAATGGGATTTATTTGTCCTTGTTGAGATCTTTTGAATACTTGCTCATAATTTCATCAACGGTTCTTAATTATGCATAACGTTACCCTGCATGGCATAGAGTACCTCGGTTAAAACCCTGCTTCTGTCACTTCTTCATAATTATACGAAAAGTCATACATGAACCTAGCTGCATTTCGTTCGAGAAGCACTAAAAGGAATCAAAAGAGCTAAAAATTCGCTTTGACTTCTCATTATTATAAACACTAAAAGTTTGCTTTCAATTGCTTTGAAACACTCACTCACACTCATCGATGCATAAAAGCATACACTGCAGGGGGTGTATGAGCCACCAGAGCCAACGACCCGAGCACGACCACTGACTTGCTCCTGCAAGGAGAGAGAGAGAGAGGAGTGCGATGTACTGTTATATTTCTTATTTTCTGGACCGTCGAGTGTGATCTAACGGTGATTGCTTGTGAGGTCTGCGTAGATGTTTCTTGGCAGAGAATCTACTTTTTCTTCTTCTCCGTGCGGATGAAAGAGGAAAGAAAGGGTGGAGTATACATAGAGTCGTTGTCTCGTATTCGTAGGTTATTCTTTGTAATAGTGTGATATTCGGCCACTTCAAAAAAAAAATACATGTGGCCAAATGGTCAAATTCAAAAAAATAAAATGAGATAAATTAACTTCGACGAAACTCAACCCCTCCTCTTAATTTCACGATCATGCACTTCTCCTTACTTCTCAAAAATGGCCTTCCATGATTGGAATTTGCAATTGACCTAAATGAACAATAGTATCTATCGCAAACTATTCCTCGATTAAAAAGGAGAGTAGGTTTTGAGGTATTGCCTAAAGTACGGGCCTATAGCTCATGATTTAGATGTGGATTCTCCCAAACCCATACCTTGCATGACATCAGATGTTCAAATTGATGGTATGAAAATTTTATAAATAAAGAGTCGCCACTAGCCTATGAAGGTCGGCTGTAAATCAAGTGAAGTGTGAGAGCATACTTCACATCCTATGCAACCAAAAAAATTTAGGGTTTTGGACTTGATTACACTAATTAACTAATTGGTACCCTTTCAATACCTAATCTTGATCATTTTAGAAAGATTTTGGATTGATTTTACAAATATCCACTAACATGTGAGGTTGTGAAATCATTCAAATAAAAATTAGCAATCAAAGAAAGCGTTAAAAAAATTGCATAGGAGAGAATAGGTTTAACATTACCAACTAGGGAGCAAGTCATCTCTAACTAAACTAAAGGGAGGCCAAAGTCAACACAATGAGAATGCACAACCAAGGGCATTCGTGTTTAAGGACAATTAACATCTTAAGGTAGAACCCTAAGGGACTTGTCCAAATTGAGCACAATTCTAGATTGAAAGGCTTCCCCTTTTTAAGAGTAAATTACCCAAAAACTATTTTTAAGCTTTTCAAGGAATTATAATTTTTTTAAAATCTTTTGGAGTTTTCTTCTTCTTCTTCTTTGGAATTTTCTAGATTTTTTTATGAATTTCTGAATTTTCTATTTTTTTTAAAATCTGGTTTTTTAATATATTTTCCATTCTACTATAAACACTCCAACTTTCAACCACAAATTGTATACACAGCAACAATGATACCCGCATCATCAACCTCCGATCACCATCACCAAGCCAACTATGTCAACTACTTGGAGCTAACATCTTGGATCACCCATTGGCGACAACAAGCAAAAAGATGGACCAAAAAAGGAAAACTATGGCCGTAAACTCGAGAAAACCACACTCCAAGGCTAGCAATTCGTTAATACCACGCCGACACACAAGTACACCTTCGGATTTGGCTAAACTAACGTCGAAGTCACAAATGTGTGTCAAGGTTGTTTCATCAAGTGTGAGATGGGCATCAACTAAAAGGAATCCAAAAGAAGCGTTCCGAACACATACCTAAACCAAAACCAACACCGATCAACCAACAACACTTAGGATTGTTGGAGAAAACTCCTTTGAGGTTTTGAAGCTGATAAAACTTGTCCAAAGTCTATTCTGAAGAAATCCAGAATTTTGTGTCAAAATCTGAAGACGCCCAAACTCTATGTCAAAGTCTGAAGACTTCCAAAATTTATGTCAAAGTCTGCCCACTCTGATAAATTACAAACTGAAAGAAAGTGAAGGATGAAGACTTTTCCAAATAAGAGATTATCTTTCTTTCTTTAAGAATTCAGTTCGTATGGATTATATATGGACTTCTGGTTGGAAATATCACCTACGAGATTGGATATCTTTATTAGAATCAATTTGAATACATCAATTTTTTTTAAGGGTAAGTAATTTTGGAAAGAATCTACTTATGGAAAACAAGATCTTGATTGTATAGACGAACAGGATTGACGGGCTTTCGTCACAATTTTCAAACGGCTTGAGATCTCCTTGATTGATTCTGTCCAACAGGTTGATTTGAGGAATTCCTTTGGAAAGTGCAAACGGTCGAGAAGACATGAAGGAGTATTTAAGAAGGACTCTCCATTTGTTCGATAGTATGCGTGAAAAAGAAATTCCAAAGTTTGAAGCTTTTTATTCCCTTGTTACTTATTACTCTAAACTCTAAATTGTACTCAAAAGAGAAAGACTTATAGTGTGACTTCATGAGTGAGCAATAGAGACTCATCACTGTAAAGTTGAGATCGCAAGATTGTAAATTTTCTTTTGATTCATAGTGGAATCCAGCCAGAAGACTGTCAGCATGGGAGAGTGGACGTAGGCTTGATCTAAGTTGAACCACTATAAATTCTGTGCTCATATTCTCTTCCATGAACTTCTTTATTTTGTTCGTAATTCAACTTAACTGCTAAAGTCTGAACTTGCTCAAAGTCTATTGTTCTTCAGACTCAATTTCTAAAGTAAAATATTTTCGATGTTCTTTGCGAAAAATTATTTTCACACCTATTCACCATCCTCTAGGTGTTCATACTAGCACTAATAATTGGTATCAGAGCTTGTGTGCTTAATTTTTGAAGTGTTTTACTTCTAAGCTAAAGATCCTCTATGGCTAATATTTTGGCTCTAGGTTTGGTTGAAGGTTAGAGCAACACCAGACCTCCTTACTTCGATGGAAAGGAGTACAATGTCTGGAAGAACATGATGAAGGCATTTCTCAGATCCAGAGATCCTCTGGAGTGGGATGTCATAGAAAAATGGATCAACCCTAAAGCAACATCAGCTTCAGACCGAGGAAAATAAGTCATTGATGCTGACGAAGCAACACGAGTTGAATTTACCAAGAGATAAGCTCTTGACACAAAAGCAATCTACTCTTTATACTCTGCCTTATCTCCTACTGAGTATAACCGAATTTCTTCTTGTGAAACAACAAAAAAAGTTTGGGACAGATTGCATGTAACCTACGAAGGAATTGACCGTGTGAAGGAAACCAAAATAAACATTTTCCTCGGACAGTATGAAGCCTGGAGAATCTATTACTGATATGTTCAGTCAATTTACAGAAATTGTAAATGGCCTGGCTTATCAAGGTCAACCAATATCAGGACCAATGAAAGTCAACAAGCTGCTGCGTGGGCTTTCAAAAGACTAGAATCATGTGAAGACTTCAATTAAAGAAACCCAAAGGATCATGCCTCTATCAGTTGACGAACCGATAGGCACGCTTCAATCATACGAAGTGGAACAAATAAATGATGAAGAAGATCCTAAAGGTAAGAAGTCAATTGCTCTAAAGTCTAACATTGATTCTGATGATACAGACTCAGATGATGATATGAAAGACAAAGAGTTGGCACTCATGATCAAGAAATTCAGAAAGCTAAATAGAAAAGAAAGAAGATTCAATTGGAAGAAACAGATCATGCAAAATTTCCAGAAGAGACCAACTGAGGACAATGAAACCAGCAAAGATGTGATATGCTTCGAATGCAAGAAAAAATGGGCATATCAAACCTAACTGTCCTCTGTTGAAGAAGAAGAAAGAAAAAACTGAAAAGTACAAAAAGGCACTCAAAGCTGAAACTTGGAGTGACAGCGAGTGAGAGGAAAGCGAAGAAGAATATGCCAACATATGTCTAATGGCTCATTCCAACTCAGACACAGAATCAAAAACAGATTTTGATTCAGACTTAGACAAAGAAATTGAGGTTAGTGATTTAAAAATTTCTATCAAAGTCTCTAAATACATAGATGAACTTTGTCTTAGTCTGAAATCCTCTCTTAAAAGGATTTCGAACTAAAAATGGAGAATTCCAACTTCGTGCAACAGGAAGTTTCTTAGAAAGAAAAATTTGAAAGTCTCGAAAACAAATTTTGATAATTTGAAAGAAAATTCAAATTCTCTTTCAAAGGAAAATGCTTTTATTGAAAAGCAATATCTTAAATATAACAAAAAGATTTTCAAAAGGATCCAAGAAATTAGAGAAAATTCTTTCAGTTCAAATATCCTACTTTAGCAAATTTGGTTTGGGTATGACTTCGAAATTGTTCCTTTAATCGATTTTCCCAAAGTAAAAGAAAAAATTAAACAAAAACCTGCAAAGGCATTTTACAAAAATCATTTTCAAAAAGTTTTTGTAAAACCTATTGGCCGAAATGCAATCAAATATTCAAAGTGTAACAGCTTAGAACATTTCAAGAAAGAATATCCCAAGATTTGGAGACCAATTACGAAGGATTGGGCTAAGACTATTTTTAATACTAACCTTCCTAGACCCAAGAAAATCTGGGTATCAAAGAAAGTTTGAATTTTTCTTATGATCACAAGTCACTATCAAAAGGAAGATCAAATGGTATTTGGATAGATGTTGTTCGAGGCATATGACAGGAGACTCAAGCTGTTTTGTAAAACTTGTTAGACTAAATGGAGAAAAAGTATCTTTTGGATGAAACAACAAAGGGAAGATTGTAGGATGTGGAACCGTGAAGATTGGAAGCCTAACTATCAACACTGTTTCCTTGGTGGAAGGATTAAACTATAATCTGCCGAGCATAAGTCAGCTTTGCGATACTGGTTTCAGAATAAACTTCCAAGAAGGCATTTGTTCTGGAACGAGTCAAGACTTCTCTCAATCTTTCACTAGGCGAAGACATGGCAATATATACCTTATGGATGTAAACCCAGAAAGTTCTTAGTGTCTTATTTCCATTCCATTCAAGATGAAGCAAGTCTCTGGCATCGAAAGCTTGGTCATGTTAACTTGAAGCAAATTGCCAAAATTTCTTCTAAGAAGCTGGTTCGAGGACTTCCTAATCTTGCTTACCAGAAGAATGAGTTGTGCACTCTCTATGTTCTAGGAAAACAAGTAAGAAGTTCTTTTAAACCAGTGAATCAAGTCTCTACCAATCGAGCTCTGCAGCTTCTTCATATGGACCTTTTTGGTCCAACAAGAACTCAAAGTATTGGTGGAAAAAAGTATCGTCTAGTAAGCGTGGATGATTACTCTCGCTTCACTTGGGTTTACTTTATGGCAAGTAAGTCTGAAACTTTCTCTTATTTCTCGAAGTTTGCCAAGAAGGTTCAGAATGAAAAGGATTATGCTATTTCAAGCATACGAACTAACCATGGAGGTGAGTTTGAGAATCAGGATTTTGCTAAGTTTTGTGACGAATCTGATTTTCAGTATGTTTTCTCTTTTCCATACACTCTAGAACAAAATAAGATTGTGGAAAGGAAGAACAGATCCTTATAAGAGATGGCCAAAACTCTCTTAATAGATAGCAAAATATCCTCTCGATTTTGGGCAGAAGCAGTTTCTACAGCTTGCTATATTATCAATAGAGTATTCTTGAGGCCTATTCTAGAGAAAACTCCTTATGAACTGTATAAAAGAAAGAAGCCAAATGTTTCCTACTTTAATGTCTTTGGCTACAAATGTTTCATTATGAAGAATGCAAATGATCGATCTGGAAAGTTTGAGGCAAAATCAAATGAAGGAATCTTCCTTGGCTATTTGACTTCAAGCAAAGCTTACAGAGTCTTTAACAAGAAGACTCAATCTATGAAAGAATCTATGAACGTGAAGTTTCAAGATTATCTGGAGAATCTACCAGACCAGACTCAACTTGAAGAGTCTGAACCTGTTCCAGACTTTACAGAGTCTATTTCCCCCGAAGAGATTCAGACTTTTGGAGAACAACAATAAGCAGAACAAGAATATTCAACCAATGCAGAGGATCAACCAACTTTCAAACCTAGCAGCAACTGAAAGCACAAGTCAAGTATTCCCAAAGAACTCATCATTGGCAACATTGATGAAGGAGTTCGCACCAGACCCAAATGAAGAGAAGAGTCTAATGCTCTAGCACTTGTTTTTGAGATAGAACCAAAAGCAGTAGACGAACCCTTATCTGATGAAAGCTGGATAGAAGTTATGTAGGAAGAACTCAAACAATTCAACATCAACGATGTACGGGAGTTGATTCCATAACCCAAAGGCAAATCCATTATTGAAACGAAATGGATTTTCAGGAACAAGATGAATGAGAATTGTAAAGTGGTAAGAAACAAAGCAAGACTCGTGGCAAAAGGTTATACACATGAAGAAGGGATAGATTATAACGAGACTTATGCACTAGTGGCGAGGTTAGAAGCAATTAAATTATTACTTTTTTTGCTTGCTATAAAAATTTCAGGATATTCTTGATGGATGTCAAAAGTACATTCATGAATGGATTCATACAAGAAGAAATCTATGTAGAATAACCACCAGGATTTGAAGATCCAAGAAAGCCAGACTCATTCTACAAACTGAAAAAGACCTTGTATGGACTGAAGCAAGCACCTCAAGCCTAGTATGAGAGGCTGAGTAAGTTTCTAACTCAAAATGGTTTTGAAAAAGGAAAGGTTGATACAGCCCTGTTTATAAAGAAAGAAGGAAAAGACTTTCTACTGGTACAAATTTATGTAGATGATATTATTTTTGGTTCACCTAACGAAAGTCTTTGCAAGAAATTTTCAAGATCTATGTAGGATGAATTCGAGATGAGCACAATGGGTGAGTTAACTTTCTTTCTAGGATTGCAAATTAGACAATTGAAGAAAGGTATATTCATTCACTAAGAAAAATATGCCGAAGATCTCATCAAGAAATTTGGGTTGGAGAATTGCAAGAAAACAGAGACTCCAATGTCAAATTCTTCTAAACTGGACGAGGATGAAGAAGGGAAGAAAGTAGATTAGAAGCTATACAGAAGCATGATCGGTTCACTTCTCTACCTTACTGCTTCTAGACCTGATATTTTATTCAATGTGTGCATGTGTGCTAGATTTCAATCTGATCCTAATGAATCTCATCTAAATGTTGTAAAACGCACAATTAAATATGTTGCAACATGTCCAAAGCTGGGTCTGTGGTATCCAAAAGAATGAGACTTTATTCTTCTTAGATATTCAAACGATGATTTAGCAGGTTGTAAAGTCGATAGAAAGAGAACATCTAGCACTTGTCAACTGCTGGGAAATATGTTGGTATCTTGGTTCTCAATGAAGCAAAGTACTGTAGCTCTTTCAACTGCAAAAGCAGAATATGTTGCTCTTGAGAGTTGTTGTTCTCAAATCCTATGGATAAGACAACAACTGAAAGACTTTAGGATTGAAGAATCGTGTACCTGTTGAAGAAATCTTTCCAGAATATTTTGAAGCTGACAAAACGTTTCTATCAGTCTAGTCTGGATAATTGCAGACCTTCTGTTTAGAGTCTGAAGACTTTCAGATCTCAAGACTCAAGACTTAAGACTCAAGACTATTCTCATTGACAGTTTTTCTAATCCAGTGACGAAGGCAATCCAAAGCTGAAGTATTTGGTTGAGGATTTAGTCCTCTCCTCTGGAGAAGATCTCTTGGCTGGATAAATATAACGAATTCTTTTATCAAGATCATTTGAAGATCCGATGATCGACGAAATATTCTTGGAAGGTTCTATTCTTGGAAACCAAGATCCTGATTGTATGGGCGAACAAGATTGATGGGCTATCGTCAGGTTCCTTTAATAGCTCGAATGATCTTCTTGATTGATTCCGTCCAACGGGTAGATTGGAGGAATTCCTTTGGTAAGTGCCAACGGGTATGATGGCATAAAGGAGTATAAAAGGAAGACGTTCTAGTTGCTTTAGTGCATGATCGATAGAAAAATTCCAGAGTCTGAAGCTCCTTGATTATTAGTCGATACATTTTGAGCGAGATTGTATACACAAAGAGTGTCTATACTTAGTGATACCTTGAGTGAGTGTGGTAGATCACCTACACCGAGAAATCAAGGAAGAACAACGCTGTAACATCTCTTTGTTCATAGTGGAATCCAGCCAATAGGCTGTCAGTGCAGAAGAGTGGACGTAGGCTTGAAATAAGCCGAACCACTATAAACCACGTGTTCAATTCTCTCATTCCTTCTCTCAATCTTACTTTGATTATTGTTTGTCGCAAAATCTATCAATTGTCCAGTATTGTGCAATTATCAAGAAAAATATTTTATATACCTATTTACCCCCCTCTAGGTACCTATACTAGCTATATCAATTGGTATCAGAGCTATATCTTCTTGTGTTACAGCAAAAGAAGTTTGGGACAGATTACACATCACCTATGAAGGAACAGATCGAGTGAAGGAGACCAGAATTAACATTCTCCTCAGTCAATATGAAGCCTTCAAAATGAAACTAGAAGAATCTATAACTGACATGTTTAGCCGTTTTATAGATATTGTCAATGGCCTTGAGAATCAAGGACAAAAAATTTCTGATCCCATGAAGGTAAACAAGCTACTGCGTGGACTCTCCAAGGATTGGAATCACATAAAGACTTCAATAAGAGAGACGCAAAGAATTATACCACTATTTGTCGACGAGCTGATTGGAACTCTTCAGTCTTATGAAGTGGAACGAATTAATGAAGACGAAGATCCAAAAGGTAAGAAATCCATTGCATTAAAATCAAATGATGATTCTGATGGTACAGATTCTGAAGATGATCTGGACGATGAGGAGCTTGCTCTTATGATAAGAAGATTAAGAAAGCTGAATAGAAAAGGAAGAAGGTTCAACTCTAAGAAAAAAAGTTTTCAGAGACAGCAAACCAAGTCTGTTGATGATGAGGAACCAAACAAAGATGTAGTCTGCTTCGAATGTAAAAAAAAGGGACACATCAGACCCAACTGTCCTCTTCTGAAGAAGAAGAGAGGAAAAGCTTAAAAGTCTCGAAAAGCTCTCAAAGCCGAAACCTGGAGCGATACAAAGTGTGAAGAAAGTGATGATGAATATGCCAACCTGTGTCTGATGGCACAATCAGACTCAGACTCAAACTCTGGATCAGACTCAAACAGTGAATTTGAGGCAAGTAATTTTAAAATTCCTGTCAAAGTTTCTAAATACATTGATGAACTGTATTTTAGTCTTAAGACTTCTCTCAAAAGAATTTCCGAACTTAAAAATGAAAACTCAGCTCTAAAACAAAAGGAAAACGTTTTAGAAGAAAAAGTTAAAAGTTTAGACTCAAATGCTTTCACTCTTAAAGAAAATGAAGATAATCTTTTGAAAGAAAATGCTCTTTTAAAAACTGACTTATCAAATATTTCAAAGAAATTTTCAATAGGGTCTGAAAAACTTGAAAAAATACTTTCAGCTCAAAGACCTTACTTTAATAAGTCTGGTTTAGGTATGACAGCAGAAACAATTCCCTTGATTGACTTTCCTAAAGTAAAAGAAAGAATTAAGAAAAGACCCTCGAGAGAGGCTTACAAAAATCATTTCAAGAAAGTTTTTGTAAAGTCTGTAGGTCGAAATGCTCTCAGATGTTCAAAGTGTAACAGTCCGAATCACTTTGAAAAAGAATGTCCTATGGTTTGGAAACCTGTCAAGAAAGTATGGGTTAATGATGTTTATCTTACTAACACTAAAGGACCCAAGAAAATTTGGGTACCAAAGAAAGCTTGAGATTCTCTTTTGATTGCAGGTCTCTGTCAAGAAAAAGGTAAAATGGTATCTTGATAGCGGATGCTCAAGACACATGACAAGAGACTCAAATTGCTTCATAAAGCTTGTTCAAGTAAATAGTGGAAAAGTTTCATTTGAAGGAAACAACAAAGGAAGTATTGTGGGATTTGGAACTGTGAAAATTGGAAATCTCACAATAAGCAATGTCTCTCTAGTGGAAGGACTCAATTACAATCTTCTCAGCATTAGTCAATTGTGTGATACTGGTTTCAAGATCTTCTTTCAAGAAGGAATATGTTCTGGAATTAGTAAAGACTCTACTCAGTCTTTCATGGGTCGAAGACATGGAAATATCTACCTCTTAGATGTAAAACCAAATGAATCACAATGCCTAATCTCAATTCAAGATGAAGCAAGCTTATGGAACATAAAGCTTGGTCATGTCAACATGAAGCAATTAGCCAAAATCTCATCAAAGCAGCTTGTTCGAGAACTACCTAAATTGCCATACCAAAAGTCCGATTCATGCACTCTATGTATTCTGGGTAAGCAGGTAAGAAATTTATTTAAGCCAACAAATCATGTTTCTACTAATCATGTACTACAGTTGCTGCACATGGATCTCTTCGGACCAACCAGAACCCAGAGCATTGGAGGTAAGAAATATTGCCTAGTAATTGTGGACAACTACTCCCGTTTTACTTGGGTATATTTCCTTGCAAGTAAGTCCGAAACCTTCTCGTATTTTGAAAAATTTGCTAAAAAGATTCAAAATGAAAAAGGGTGTGTTATCTCAAGTATAAGAACAGATCATGGAGGTGAATTTGAAAATCAATATTTTACAAAATTTTGTGATAAATCTGGTTTTAATCATGTGTTTTCTTCTCCATATACTCCAGAGCAAAATGGAGTTGTGGAAAGAAAGAATAGATCTCTTCAAGAAATGGCTAGAATTCTTTTAATTGAAAGTAAGATTTCTTCACGATTTTGGGCTGAAGTTGTGTCAACAGCATGCTATATCATTAATAGAGTCTTCTTAAGACCTATTCTAGAGAAAACCCCCCATGAGTTATTCAAAGGTAAGAAGCCTATTGTTTCATACTTTCATGTGTTCAGTTATAAATGCTTTATTTTGAAAAATGCAAAAGATCGAGTTGGTAAGTTTGAAGAAAGATCAGATGAAGGCATCTTCCTTGGATACTCTACGTCAAGCAAAGCCTACAGAGTCTATAACAAGAAAAGCCAGTCGGTGGAGGAGTCAATGAATGTCAAATTTCAAGACTCTAAGCAAGATGAATACAGTCTGACTCATCATGAAGAGTTTGAAGCTGTTCCAGACCCTCCAAGGCTTACAACTCAAGAAGCATCTCAGACTCTAGAAGATCAGCATCAAGCTGTTCGTGAAGATTCAAATAAAGAAAGAGATCATCAAACAGACAAATCAACCAGTAACTGGAAGCATAAGTCCAGTCATCCCAAAGATCTCATTATCGGCGAAATCAATGAAGGAATTCGCACCAGATCTAAAAGGCGTGAAGAGTCTATTGCTGTGGCTCTCATCTCTGAAATTGAACCAAAGAGCATAGAAGAAGCTTTATCTGATGAAAGCTGGATTGAAGCTATGCAAGAAGAGCTCAGACAGTTTAACATTAATGATGTCTAGGAATTGACATCTAAACCGAAAGGCAAAACTGTTATTGGAGCCAAATGGGTGTTCAGGAACAAGATGAATGAGAAAGGAAAAATCGTACGAAACAAAGCAAGACTCGTGGCCAAGGGATATACGCAAGAAGAAGGAATAGACTATGACGAGACTTACGCACCAGTAGCAAGGTTAGAAGCTATTCGTCTATTACTTGCGTTTGCCTATTATAAAAATTTCAGGTTATTCCAAATTGACGTCAAAAGTGCCTTCCTAAATGGATTTATCCATGAGGAAGTTTACGTGGAACAACCTCCAGGGTTTGAAGACCCAAAGAAGCCAGACTCGATCTTCGGACGAAAAAGGCCCCGTATGGTTTAAAACAACACCTCGAGCTTGGTACGACGAGACTAAGTAAGTTCCTAATACGAGAATGGTTTTGTCAAAGGTAAAGTAGATACTACCTTGTTTATCAAAAAGGAAAACAAAAGTTTTTTACTTGTTCAAATATATGTGGATGATATTATTTTTGGATTCCCTAATAAAAGTCTATGCAAGAAATTTTCAAAGTCTATGCAGGATGAGTTTGAAATGAGTATGATGGGAGAGTTAACATTCTTTCTCGGACTCCAAGTGAAACAAATGGAGGAAGGAACTTTCATTCATCAAGAAAAGTATGCAAATGATCTTGTCAAAAAGTTTGGACTGGAAAAGTGCAAAAAGACCGACATACCGATGTCATGTTCTTTAAAGATAGATAAAGATGAAGAAGGGAAGAAAGTAGATCAAAAGCTGTACAGGAGCATGATTGGTTCACTTCTTTATCTTACCGCCTCTAGACCTGATATTTTGTTGAGTGTTTGCATCTGTGCTAGGTTTCAATCAGATCCTAGAGAATCTCATCTCAGTACTGCGAAACGTATTATCAAATACGTTGCCTCATCTTCAAGCATCGGTCTTTGGTATCCTAAGAAGGGAGACTTTAATCTTCTAGGATACTCAGACGCAGATCTGGCCGGTTGCAGAGTCGGTAGAAAGAGCACTTCGGGAACTTGTCAATTGCTTGGAAACAGGACAGTGTCTTGGTTTTCAAGGAAACAAAGCACTGTGGCTCTCTCAACAACAGAAGCTGAGTATGTAGCTCTTGGAAGTTGCTGTTCGCAAATTCTATGGATAAAACAACAGCTACAAGACTTTGGAATTGAAGACTTATGCACAGAGATTAGATGTGACAACACCAGCGCAATCAATCTTACTAAAAATTCAATCCTTCATTCAAGAGCGAAGCATATAGAGATTCGACATCACTTCATTAGAGATCATGTTCAAAATGGAGAAATCTCGATTCAATTTGTTGATTCAAAAAGTCAACTAACGGATATATTCACAAAGCCTTTGGAGAAAAATCAATTCGATTTTATCCGTTCCAAACGCACTCTCCTCCCGATCCTGTTTCTACTTCTTGTTCATCTTCGAGAAAGTTGTCATCTTTTCTTGGGAAAGCGAGTAAAGGAATCTTTCAACGACAAGGAATGATGTCTTCTTCGAGGAAGTCTTCAAGAATAGCGAACAGGGGACCACAGAGAATGAGGGAGGGGCCTACCCATTTTGATTTCACCGAGGAAGAAGATTTATCGAGTCAGCAACAGAACCCAACTCACTCTCCACCACGTCACTCAACTCCATCTACCCCACAAGGTGCGGGTCAACATCCGGAGGAAGACATAATCGAGGAGGCAGACCCTGTAAGAGTCCAAAAACCCTCTTATATTTACAAGCTCTATCGTGCGTTGAAAAGCACTGGTACTCCGCTGAACTATATAGATGATTTCTTTAAAGATAAGAATTATGAAAATGAGTATATCTTTCTGCGAAAAATGGAGGATTTGGGAATTGCTCCCAAAAGAAGAGCTGAGGAAGCACTCGCGAACATTCCAAGTGACCCTCGTGTAGGAGGATTGAATCCCACTGACGGGAATGATGACGATAAATTGTTTAGTGAATTTCAACCTAGGATGGGTGTCGTTGCAAAGGTGAAGGGAAAAAGGATGGACTTGTTTAAATCAAAGGAGCAGGAGAATATGTTCTTCAGACTGTTGAAACGAGGGGTGATAAACCCTAGAAGTGTTGATTTCGATTTCTTAGATGCCATCAATGTGAACTTAAGGGAGAAGTTCAATCTACTTCAATTTGAGCAATTTTTCTCTGATACCACAAACGGTTATGCACAATTGACAGCATATTTCCATTCGAATCTTAGCTTTTTGGATGCGAATAGATTATCATTCAGTGTTTGAGATCAAGACCATGTGGTAGATGTGGACATGTTGGCTGACATAATTGGAGTTGAACGAGGCCGCTATCATCCGATCAAAGTTTCGATTGCTCGTGCCACATTGGAACTAGTCAAAGACAGGGATGCAGAGGGAAGAATTACCTACTCAAGAATGCGTGCCATCAATATCTTGCTTCACAAAATTGTGATCAACTATATCAGGCCAAAGTCTACATCCAAGACTGACGTGTTTAATTCTGAAGCGAAATTGATGTACGCGATCAATATAGGGAAGAAGTTCTCTCTCCCACACACCATTCTCTTTCACATGTACAGAGCAATGGCGAAGGACAAGGGCCAATTGCCTTACCCAGGTCTTGTGACCAAGATCTTCAGACACTTAAACATTGAACCTCCACATACTCTTTGTGTTCGACCATGCGATAAAATGGTGGTAGGTCCGAAAATGCTGACAAAAATGCGTCTGAAAGAACTTGATAAGGCAATGGAGAAGTTCAAAGTGAAGACTCCAGCATCTTCTGCATCAAAGAGAAAAGGGAAGGAGCTCATTAGTGTTCCACCCAAGAAGAAAGGAACTCTCATCTTGGAGGATGAAGATGAAGAGGAAGATCCCACTATCTGTGCATTGGTAAGAACTAAACGTTCTGTACCTAAATCAACGGAACATCAGAAGAAAGGGAAAGAAGTAGAGGAAACTATACAGAGAGATGAAGAGGAGCAAGCAAAGGACAGAGAAGAAGAAGAGCAGCAAGAGAAAGAGATAAAGAAAGAAGCTGAAGAAGAAGGAGAAGCAGAAAAAAGAAAAGTCTACAAATGCTGAAGAGCCTGACCATCACTCTTCCCCATTTGAGATCCTAGAGACAGGGGGAGATGACGAGCAAGGAAAGACTTCACCACATACTGTCAATAGTAAAGGTGTAAGTCGCTCACCAGCAAATCCAAAAGATTTTCAGGTTTCTCAAATACCTGAGGAAGGACATGATACGTCAACACCAAATCTGCAAGATTACACAGAAGCTCCATTGTCTGCCTTCACTCCATCCAAGAGAGCAAATGCAAGCACACAGACGGACAATACATCAGATTTTTGTCGTATTCTTGATGTTTTTCTGGAAATGAAGGGTCAAATCTATGCTCTAGACTGTGAACTTCAAGTCATGAAGAATGTTGGACAAGCATCTTCTGCTACCCTGGCGGATCAAATGAAAGACCTCGCTCTTCAAATTCAAGCCAATGCCAAAGGAGAAGAGGTGGCTCAACTACGGGAAGACTTGAAGAGGCTGGAAGGGATCATACAGTCGATGGACGATTTCCAAATTGTTCGCGTTCCCAAGAAGACTTGACTCTTTTCTCACCTTTTTAATGATGACAAAAAGGGGGAGAATTGCAATTTGAACTTTAAACTTTGACTTCAAATTTCTTTTGTGGTTGAATATGTTTGTGAATTTGACTGACTTGAGTGTGGATTGAGTGTGGACTTGAGTGTGGATTTTGATTGATGCTTAACAGTTTGCATTTATATTGAGTAGTGTTGTATGGTATTACTCATGAAGGACTAACCGATTTTCTGTGGATGCAGAGTCTGGTTGCTTTATTAATCTTTATGAGATAGCCATATTGCTTGATAAATGTTTTGCAGGTCAAAGTTGTTCAAATCTACAGGAAAGTTTTGTCACCATCAAAAAGGGGGAGATTGTTGGAGAAATCTTTCCAGAATATTTTGAAACTGACAAAACGTTTCTATCAGTCTAGTCTGGATAATTGCAGACCTTCTGTTTAGAGTCTGAAGACTTTCAGATCTCAAGACTCAAGACTCAAGACTATTCTCATTGACAGTTTTTCTAATCCAGTGACGAAGGCAATCCAAAGCTGAAGTATTTGGTTGAGGATTTAGTCCTCTCCTCTGGAGAAGATCTCTTGGCTGGATAAATATAACTGATTCTTTTATCAAGATCGTTTGAAGATCCGATAATCGACGAAATATTCTTGGAAGGTTCTATTCTTGGAAACCAAGATCCTGATTGTATGGGCGAACAAGATTGATGGGCTATCGTCAGGTTCCTTTAATAGCTCGAATGATCTTCTTGATTGATTCCGTCCAACGGGTAGATTGGAGGAATTCCTTTGGTAAGTGCCAACGGGTATGATGGCATAAAGGAGTATAAAAGGAAGACGTTCTAGTTGCTTTAGTGCATGATCGATAGAAAAATTCCAGAGTCTGAAGCTCCTTGATTATTAGTCAATACATTTTGAGCGAGATTGTATACACAAAGAGTGTCTATACTTAGTGATACCTTGAGCGAGTATGGTAGATCACCTACACCGAGAAATCAAGGAAAAACAACGATGTAACATCTCTTTGTTCATAGTGGAATCCAGCCAATAGGCTGTCAGTGCAGAAGAGTGGACGTAGGCTTGAAATAAGCCGAACCACTATAAACCATGTGTTCAATTCTCTCCTTCCTTCTCTCAATCTTACTTTGATTATTGTTTGTCGCAAAATCTATCAATTGTCTAGTATTGTGCAATTATCAAGAAAAATATTTTATATACCTATTCACCCCCTCTAGGTACCTATACTAGTTATATCGGTACCAAGATCAAATGTGACAACACCGGTGCTATTATCTCACCAAGAGCCCAATTCTTCATTCAAGGGTGAAGCATATAAAGATTCGACATCACTTTATAAGAGATCATGTCCAGAATGGGGAGATTATGATTCAGTCATTGATTCAAAGAATCAGCTAGCAGACATCTTCACGAAGCCCCTGGAGAAAAAATCTATTTGAGTTTATTCGCACCAAGCTTAATATTATTTCTATCTCGGAGTAAAGTCTGAAGTTGGTCAGATTCAAACTTTCCATACACTACTTCAGTAAGAGAAAGTCTCAAATCCATGTATTTTATTTTCAAAATGAAAAGGTATGATTAATCAAATCGTAGTTTGCCTATTTTATTTTTGGAAGTTATCTTTTTCGAATTTTCGAATTTTTGGCAGTTTTTATGTCACACCCCAAACCTTGAGCGCGCGCACATCCCTCAATGGGCGATAGAATTTTGCAACGTTCCTAGGACTCGTTGCCAACCCTTTTCATTTTATTGCACATACGAAAGCGAATTAACTAATCCCTTAACAACAACAAACATAGAATAGAAAAGTAGGACAACAATTCATTACAAGCCACACTTTCATAAACAAACCAATTTATAAACAAAGGTCATCTCTAAGGTCCAAGTACATGAGATCTATCTCCAATAAGAACTACCGAGCCATCCATGCTCTTGACCTTTCCACCTCAAGCTCCAGGTTCTTCATGCTAGGGACCTGAAAATGGTTATACAATAACCAGTGAGATATAAATCTCAATGAGTCCTCTCCTAAGCCCCGGTTAGGACACCAACTCAACTCAGGGTATGTCTTCAAGACCACCCCACAAACAACCAACAACCCACAACTAACAACCAGCAATCAATAGTCGGTTCACGTGCAACCTTACCCGGTATGCCATACCCTGCACATTGAATCTCAGCATAATACACGCAATACACATGGCCATTAGATGATGCAATTCATCAATCACATGCGACTCGCGTCACAAGCGATCTCACCTGGCCATTGCCACACAATACAGAGGACTTACATCACCTTTGTTTCCTCTTGCACATCAGTACAGTTCAAAAACACAATCCATATAATTAATGCACACAACAATTGAAACGCCTCTTAACTCAATTAATCACAACGGTCCCGATTATAAGGCTAAACCGTTAGGGCCCATCTCATACCATGCCACACAGTTTTTTCTCATAATCAAATGCATCAAACTCAAACAATCATGCATTCCAATTGTTAATTTCGCCCCTCAAGGGTATCACCTACTCATCAGTTCGGTGTCTTCTAGCGTAGCTAGGCTTCGTCTCACCACCATTGAGCACAGCAATGTCTATATCTTAATAGATGGCTTCCCCGAAGGGGCGTACGTCCAGATTCTACAGCAACCCAAGTCTCACTCAGTGGGTATCCCATACAGGGTAACGTCCGGCTCCAAAGCTCGAGACGAGTTCTCATTAACCAACACACGACCAATCAATCTCGGCCCAGGACACCGTGCATTACACTCAAATGTCCCATTAAAATAGTAATCCTAGCCTATTTTCTTCGTATTAAAAACATCCGGAAAATAGTCGTGTGTGGGTACACAATCAATTCGAACAAGAAAAACTAATACCTTTCCTTTTTAAACCCCACTAGTTGGTATAGTACTTAAAAACCCTTTTTCGGTGTCAAAACCCAACACCCGGGATTTTCTGAATAAATATCATAATTTTCACAATCATCACCCAATTGCACAAATCATCACTCAATTCATGCGGATGCCCATGCATTTACACATCCATTCACTTCATAAAATCAACACACATGAAATTAGTCCACTTTTCGCATTCTGGATGAACAATGCACATGAACAGTGTGCGTGAACAGTACTCTATGAATAGTATTGTGGAATAGTAACTTGTAAATAGTGTCGTGTGAATAGTAAATTTTCAAAATTAAATAAGTAATAAATTAAATTCATAAATTAAAAAAATAATTACAGTAATTAATCACTCAATTAAGGCTAAACATATTTAATTAAGCACATAATCCACATTAAGCAAATAAAGCGAGATTAAGCTAAACTAATCTAATCCATTCATCTAACCACCTATCTTAGGACTAATACAACTTAATTAAATCTCCTAAACTAGAATTAACACTAACTAAACCAACCCTAAACAAGTTTAGGCACTAATCAAAGAATTAGGAGCTAAATTCACTTATTGAGCGAGCTGGAGACACGGGCGCAGCGACAACGATGGAGGCTACGCTCTGGGACCTCTACCATGATGATCCAAGGTGGTCCCAAGCTTAGAACAGCAACAACAGCTCAGACTCCCACTAAAATTCCCAAAAACTGGACTGCCCAAGGAGAAATGGAGTTGGGTGGCTGATCAGAGCTTTGGCGAGGGATTGGCCGGCAACTGGCGGCACCTGGGGGTCAAGGGGGAGTTGCTGGAGGTTAAGATGGGTGAAGGAAGGGTCGGAATGGGAGAAAATGGAAAAAATCGCGAAACAGGCAGAATTGGGCAGACTCTAGGTGGTCCAGCGAACGGCAACTTCTCGTCGGCAGACGAGTCGGCCGGCGGCTTCGTTCGGCGAGAGGCCGGGCTCGTCCGTATGGTCTGGACCTCCTAGACACGATGGTGGGTGGAGTGTGGGCTGATTCTCATGAGAAGGCAACGAACAACTCAATTTTTTGGAGAAAGGTCAGCTGGAGCAGAACAGGGCCAGGCGGTCAAATTGCCGCTGGCTTCTGGCCGGCCAGTGGGTCAGCCGGTGACTCCGACGGGTGAATGGCCAAGTCCTTCCGTACGGTATGGACCTCATGAAGACAATGATGGGTGGCACAAAGGTTGATTCGTCCGAGAAGCCAACAATCAACTTAGATATTTGGAGGAAGGTCTGCTGGAGCAGAAACTGGAAGGAAGGGAAAACAAGGAGAGAGAGAGCTCCGTCGAGGGAGAGCTCGAGGAGGAGAGAGAGAGAGTGAAGTGAGATTTGTCAAGGCCCCCATCAAGCCCTTTAATGCTTGCTTCAAGTCCCCATGCAATGACATCATCTTCTCCCTTCTCTTTTGCCCTTATCCACATGCTTTTAGGGGCAATTTAGTCATTTCCACCTTACACAAATTACCAATCTACCCTTAGGCCGAAATTGATGGGCAGGCCTAAGAAATGGGCTTGGAAATGAATAGTAACATGCTCGGGAATTGGTTGGGCTCAAATGGGCTTAAGGTTTGATAATGGGCTTGGAAGAAAAATAGTGGTTTAGGCCCAATGGGCTTGCTTGCTTGACTTGGGCCCACTATGGTGGCTATCCCACCTTAGGCCTAAGGCTCATCACTATCTTGGCCCGGCCCACTTCCTCATGGACTCGCTTCCTTGATCCGAAAATCTCTTTTCCAAATACTCGGCTTAACTAGCGCTATCAACTGATGAAGTAGCTTCATCCAAAGTCCGTCCCAGATGTTCCTGATAATTCGAAGTCCAATCTATAGTTCTCTTGCCATGTGAATTTCGCCCTAATGCCATTTTGGGTACAACTTAGACTGACAGACGGCTTTAAGGATTCACGCGTAATCGACTCATGTCAAACCACGTTCAAGACATCTCAACACATGGACATCCTTGACTACATGAAATTGCAGAGGATAGATTCTTATTTCAAAGTACACGATTACTAAGGATCGACCTAGGGTCATTCGCGGGCTCGATAACAGTAAACATAATCACCCGTTGTTCCATTATGTTCTGTCCGCGAATCAACTTCTAGTCGCCCTTGAAATCGGCCTGCCTATCTACAGGATCGTCCTCACGCAAGTCTCACGGTCAAGTCGTTTTCCCAGGTTAAGTTCTATAGTCATACAAGTTTTGTCCTCATTAGCCTTTTCCCTCAAGGTCGGTATCTCAAGAGTGATCAATTCCGAGTGAAATCAACCAACAATGTATTGACGAAATTCACATCCATTCATCTCTCAAAGGACTCGAATTTCAAGATGTCACATTTTATTTTCAATTATTTCGAAAAGGTAATTTTCTTTTTTCTTGCGACGGTTCGTTTATCTCTTTTATTTGTGACCTTTCATTTTCTTTATATACCTTTTTATATTCCTTTTGAGTACTTTTTCCAAACCCTAGAATACAGACTTTCTGCTCTCTCGTTTTTACTCCCAAGATTATTCCGCAAGTTTCCATCTTTTTCACTCGAATTAGTCTGAGAAATCCTCCAAGCCTGCAAGTATGTCTTACCAAAGGAAATCCTCTCGGATTGCTAACTAAGGACCAAGGAGCATGCCAGAAGGGCAGACACATTTTGATCTTACTGAGGACGACTCTCCACGCAACTCTCCACAACATTCTTCATGGCACTTTACACAGAATGTTATGCACGAACCTCTGGAAGAGGAAGTTGTAGAAGACGCAGAACCTCTCAGTCTCGAGACCCTAAGCTCACTATAAGCTTTACACTCATTTAAAGCAGGGTGGTAATCCCATGTCTTTTATCGATGAGTCTTTAAGAGAGAAAGGTTATAAGAACGAGGCTTTGTTCTTAAGAAGGATGGAACAGTTAGGAATAGCGCCGAAAGGATCAGCGGACAATGCCTTTCTTCATTTTCCTGCAAACCCTAGGTTCGGTTCTAATCATCCCGAGAACAAGGATGATGATGAGAAATTGTATTCTAATTTTCAACTAATAATGGGTGTTGTTGCAGACGTTCCTAGAGAAAGAATGAGATTGTTTCGTTCTAAGGAACACAAAAAGGTTTATTCTCATATGCTGAAGAGAGGGTAATGAACCCTCGTACTGTTGATTTTGACTTCCTGGACTCGATCAAGGTTAACTTGAGAGAGAAGTTAGCCTTACTTCAACTGAAGAATTTTTGTTCTGAGACAACTATTACTTATCTAGAGTTGACTGCTTATTTCTATTCGAACCTTTCTTTTCTTGACCAAAATCATATCAGATTTACTGTGTATGATAAAGACTATGTGGTGGATGTAGACATATTGGCAGACATTATTAGGGTGGAAAGAAGTGGTTTCCAACTCGTTTGGTCGAGTAATGAGATTTCTTATTAAGGACAAAGTGCTGAAAGGAGGCATCGCTTATTTCAGACTGTCAGCCTCAAACGTTCTGTTGCACAAAGTGGTCATTAACTGTATCAGACCAAAGGCTGCATCAAAAACGGGTGTTTCCAAGTTCGAAGCATAACTCATGTTTGCAATTTGCAATGGGATGAGATTTTCACTCCTTCATACCATTCTGATGCACATGTATGGGACGGTTGTGAATGACAGGAGCAATTATCTTTTTCTGCGCTGGTTATGAAGTTGTTCAGACATTTTCAGATTGAGTTTCCCACCTCATTTTGTTCTCTAACTATTGCTCTCATGGTTATAAGACTAAAAATGATTTCGAAGATGAGGCTAAAAGATCTGAACATGGTTATTAAGCGCATGAAGAAAGAGTCCTCTAGCAAAACCAAAGTAGATTATGCTGCAATGAAGAGGAAAGGTAAGGAGATTGTGAAAGAACTTGTAAAGAAGAAAATATCTCTCATCCTACAGGACAAAGAGGATGATGATGATGATCTCACAATTCCTGCCATTGCCTTGAAGAATCTTCGAGGTTTTGTTGGTGCTGAGAAACCCATTGAAAGAGTCAGAGAAGAAGCAAAGCTAGAAGAAGAAGAAGAAGAAGAAGAAGAACCAGAGAAGGAAGAAGCAGCAAGAGAAGAAGAATGAAGAGATGAAAAAGGAAGAAGTCATGAGGATGAATCTTATGAGGCAACCATTGCCATATATTTATCTGAAGATTCTGAAGCAACTTAGAGTGGTCAAATTGGAGTATGTACAAAAGAAGCACATCACTCTCGTCCTACAAACGAGAAAGCTCAAGAAGAAGAAATCCTGTCAACACCTGTAGGCACAAAAACAGGGGCAGCTGTTGAGAAAACAGGGACTTCTTCTCCTATATTTGTGAGTAATGGTATCAGTAGATCTCCTGTACACCCCAAAGATGTCTATGCTTCTCATTTTCCTGAAACTGATATTACAGAATCCACACCTGGTCATGGGACCAGATAAGTTGATGATCCCTTGTTTCTGAACTCTCCACAAACTCCATTCGCTAAAGCCAATGCGCAGATTGCACAAAATGCTAATTATCGAAGGATGATGGAACTTCTTTTGGAAGTCGAAGCTTAGCAATATGCAATGGAGATTGAGATTTAGAAACTGCATAATGTGTTAAAATCATCTTCTGACTTTCACACTGAAAAGGTACAGTCCTTAGATACTCGAGTACAGACTTTGAATCAACAAGTGTCTCAGACTGTGGCCAAGCATGATCAAACTCTACAGATTATCAAGACTGTTTAGACCCAAGTAGAGAATGTTCATCTTTAGTGCTAGAAGGTTGAAGAGGTAGTGCAGTCAATGGGGGATTTCCAACTCGTTCGAATTCCAAGACAACCTTGACTCTTTTTATCTATTATCTATTTTGACTTCTCCACTTTTTACTGTTGACAAAAAGGGAGAGAATTTGCAGATTTTGAACTCATCTTTTGAACACTGAACTTATTTTTTTGAACACTTTTTGCAGCAATTTTTTGCAGATTTTAAGTTTGTTTTGAATACTTATACTGCAGCAACTTTTATGGTGATATTCTTTTGTGGTGATGGTTATGGATAAGGATGTTTAAATGTTGATATGTGCTTAATGTTTTCAAGATTAACTTGCTTTCTATGGCTACAAAATCGATGCTATCTAGATCCTTAACTAACTGTTTTTATAAGATATCATGTACTGCTAAGAGTTGTTTTGCAGGTTATAAATTTTTAAATCTGTAGAGAAGTTTTGTCATCATCAAAAAAGGGGAGGTTGTTGGAGAAAACTCCTTTGAGGTTTTGAAGCTGACAAAACTTGTCCAAAGTCTATTCTGAAAAATTCCAGAATTTTGTGTCAAAGTCTGAAGACGGTCAGACTCTATGTCAAAGTCTGTCCACTCTGATAAATTCCAGACTAAACGAAAGTGAAGGATGAAGACTTTCCAAGATAATGGATTATCTTTCTTTCTTTAAGGATTCGATTCGTATGTATTATATATGAACTTCTGGTTTGAAATATCACCTACGAGATTGGATATCTTTATTAGAATCAATTTGGATACATCAAATATTTTTTAAGGGCAAGTAATTTTGGAAAGAATCTACTTATGGAAACCAATATCCTGACTGTATGGGCGAACAGGATTGACAGGCTTTTATCACAATCTTCAAACAGCTCGAGATCTCCTTGATTGATTCTGTCCAACGGATTGATTGGAAGAATTCCTTTGGAAAGTGCCAACGGTCGAGAAAGCATGAAGGAATATTTAAGGAGGACTCTCCAGTTATTCGATAGTATGCATGAAAGAGAAATTCCAAAATTTGAAGCTTTTCATTCCCTTGTTACTTCTTACTCTGAGCTCTAAATTGTACTCAAAAGAGAGAGACTTATAGTGTGACTTCGTGAATAAGCAGTAGAGACTTATCACTGTGAAGTTGAGATCGCAAGATTGTAAATTTTCTTTTGATTCATAGTGGAATCCAGCTAGAAGGCTATCAGTGTGGGAGAGTGGACTTAGGCTTGATTTAAGCCGAACTACTATAAATTATGTGTTCATATTCTCTTCCCTAAACTTCTTTATTTTGTTCGCAATTCTACTTAACTGCTAAAGTTTGAACTTGTCAAAGTCTGTTGTTCTTGAGACTCAATTTCTAAAGTAAAATATTTTCACTGTTCTTTGCGAAAAATTGTTTTCACACCTATTCACCCCCTGTAGATGTTCATACTAGCACTAACAAGGATAAATAGAGAAAAGCATGAGCAAGTCCGGGCCAACAAGCCTCACTTCGATGGCTCGATTAAGGCGAGTGAAAGGGGGACACAGGCTTACCTCATGAGTATGGCGTCGCCAACTATAGTCGCTCGGCCAGTCGAGAAGAGTGGGCCTCACTGGCCATCGCTGAGCCAATGTTCCTCTCCCTTAGATTCCTTTCTACCTCGGGCTAACTCTCAGATCTCCCTCCCTCTCACTCTTGACTCTTTCTCTCTCTCAATTGCTTCCTCTTTCTCCAATCTCTCTCGGCCAACCAGTAGAAAACCGAGCTCCCCCTACGTCTAAAACTATGGCCTAGAATCTGTTTGAGCTCGAACCAACCCAAGCTCTCTCAATCAACCAAAAACCCAAATCTCATTAAACCTGCCAAGCACATTGCTCACAACTCACAGTCACTTCAATGCTGACTTCTCCTCTCGTGAATATGCACGTGCTCTTTTCCCAGTTAAAGGAGAATACTCATGGATTTACAAACTGACACATTTGATTTTTAAACAGAAAAAATGTGTGGCCGTAAACTCAAATCTCAGGTAAACAAACGCGGACTGAATGAGCTGAAGTCGAAAGTTATGATTTTTCTAAAAAATTTAGATGTTTTGATTCCCAAGACCCTTTTCGAACAAGGACACAGCTTCGTTTAGGCATTATCACAAACACATGGCAGTCGGCTAGAATGCACAGCACATAGATAGGTTTACACAGGTTCGGTTTAAACGTTTCGTCAAGCACGCAGTGGGCAAGAAGTGAGGAGAACAACACTAGCCATTTCTTAGGACTCGAACCCGGACTTAGACCCGAGCGAACACATGCAAATGCTCCACATCAAACAAATCGACTTAGTTGCTCACAAAAAACTCAAGAATCAAAGAAAACTCGCTTGGCTATTCTATCGCCAAAATAGGGCAGTGCCAAAAGGGTTCGTGGGGGATGAGTTTTAGTCACAAAAATCCCTACTCAACTCAAAGACGGCAGGCCCGAGGGCCAGTTCAAGATGAATCGAACTTCAGTCGGCCGCCTCCTGATCTCTCCAAGCTGAGATCCTTGGGAACGACTGGTTTGAACCGAAAGGAAACTCATCGGAAATGCTAAGGTTTGGGAATGAGAAGTTTTGTGCTTGAGGGCGTTAACTAGAGGTTAGCGATTGCGTCGAGAATGGGCGAATGATGCTCAACCCAGGCAGCTTCAAGCTCTCTCGCTCTTCATCTTGATCTCTATCCGTCTCTCTCTCTCTCTCTCTCTCTCTCTCTCTCTCTCTCTCTCTCTAAAGAACCCCCTTTGGCCGACTTTCCCTCTCTCGCTTTTAAGCACCGGCATGCATGGCCTTTGACATCCCAGCTGTCCTTGGCCGGCTTGGCCTTGACCACCAACTCCCGTCGACACCCTCTCTGCAATCTGCATCTTCTTGTCTCCTTTTCCATATCGTACTCTATGTCTCCTCTCTTCAACCAACGTTCAAGACAAAGGGAAAGGAGCCGGAAGGAAAAGGACAAGGCCGAGCTTGGGGGAAAGAAAATAAAAATGGGCTGGGCCTAAACCAGAAAGAGCAAGAAGAGGGAAAAGAAAGAAGGCCGAGCCGGCTTGCTCCCTGGCCTAGTTTCGCTACTTCTTTTTAAGAAAAAAAATATATATAATAATAATAATTTTTAAAATGTTTAATACTAGTAAAGCAAATTTTCCTAAGTGTCTATATACGATGCAATTTTAATGGATATTATTTTTATTTATGAGTTAAAGATTAATTCTTAATTTGTTACGTAATAAAACCCTTAATAGAATAGTCAAATTTATGTCTCAATAGTATCTAACCAATTTCTCATATGGCTTGCCAACTCCAAAATACTTTTTTTGATGAGGATTGAATTTATGGAAGATGTTCAACATCATGGACCTCCCTAGTGGTGAGAAGAAGGTCATCTACATGGTATGTGCTGTGAAATTATCTTTGGGACCTAATGGTGGGACGGGCCATATGAAAAGGCACGGATATAAATATTTCGCTAAAATGGTCAACCTAGGGGGAGTTCCGCCACCCCTCTTGAAACAGGTAATTGAGATTTGTATTTTTTTTTTTTTTTTTTGTCTGTACTAAATGTCATAACAGTGTATTTGCTTATATTCTACTAGTAGACCCGTCAAATGAGTGGATTGGGTCAGGTATGGGTCGGGTCGAAAATGAGTCAACCCATATTTGACCCAATTACCCCCATTTTGACCTATATTCATGTAGTGTAAATTTAGTGACCCATATCCGACCCATACCCAACCCAACTCGTATTGCTAAAACTTATTAATATTCTAGAAAAATCCATGACCACTTTAAGTTAGATGCCAATTAGATAAAAACTTCAAATAAATTAAAAAATAAAAAATAGTAAATAAAATAAAATAAATAAATTTAAAAAAATATAAATTGAAATATTTATAAAGAATTAGACGATGCACACACTTCTCTTATTTAAAGTGAACATAAAATTGAGCAACTGAAAACTGCAATGTGAAACTAAATATTAGCTACTTGAACCCTATCTAATGAAGCATATGCGAAGGCCGAAGTGAAAATGGTCTTTCGCAAGTCAACCGTTCTAGAGATGAATGTGCATATAAGTCATGGAATTTCATCATCTGGCAAATGGAGATGAACAGGGGACAACCAACTTTAACAACATTAAAAGTCATGATCAATTCAACCTAAGAGAAAGCCTCCACAATAGCCTTACAATTGAAGAGTGCCAAAGTAATGCTTTTTAGAATGCCTCTACATTCAATGAAGACCACAATAATCTCAATAGTCATTACACATTGTCATTTTGGCTAAATTTATCATGCTGCGTTTGATTCAACATTTTGAAAGCCCATTGGGAAAATGCAAAGTAATTTAGCCTAAAGGACTTTAGGTAAATGCAAAGGCTATTTGGAAAACTATGCTTTGAGAAGCAACTTTGAGAGAAATGCCGTTTGGTAGAAAACACATTTGAAAAGCCCTTTGGGTGATTACTGTTGTTTTTTTTTTTAATTTCATTTGTTTAAAATTAAAAATATAATGTATGCAACTTTTTAAATATAAATTTTGACAAAAATACT
The DNA here is from genome assembly GCA_016097545.1 of Eucalyptus victrix. Lineage (NCBI taxonomy): Eukaryota > Viridiplantae > Streptophyta > Magnoliopsida > Myrtales > Myrtaceae > Eucalyptus > Eucalyptus victrix. Next base: position 26,619,210 of record CM027845.1, on the reverse strand, counting down.
AAAAAAATCAAATACATATATAATTTTTTTTTTAAAAGACCAAACCCTCCATCGAATTTTTTACATTTTATTAGCTTAAAATTAAAAAAAAAAATAATGTGTGCAACTTTTTAAATATAAATATGAAAATAATGCTAAAAAATCAAATACATATTGTGACGTCCCGATTTTCGGGTTCGATTTCGATTGGATAAGTTAGGCTTTTCATCGACGCGCCTATAGTGTTTTTTTCTGAGTTGGCCACTCATAAAATAACTGGCCTATCCGGTTAAGCCATTAAGAGATTTTAATGCAATAGACTTAGGAATTCGATCAGGAATCGACTACTCGACCGTGCTCATCTTTAGAGGTCATTACGGCACAGTTAAAAATTGATTAAAGATCATAGATAAGTCACTTCGACTGAGATGTGTAGCTAAACGTGGGTGACTCCACTAAATTGGAAAATTCTCGTCGACCAGTATTAGACTGATTTTTCTATCATTTTGGTACCCTGTGTTCGTATTTGAATCCTCGAGATTTTCACGACAACCGAGAGTCGCCAATGTGTCGAAGAGGTATGTGGCTGGAAGAAAATCAACCACGGGTCAATTGTAACAAAAATTTCTAAAAGCTACCTGATAGACTAGGTCACGCTAAAACCGCATCTGATTAAAATCAACCGCAAATTTGAATTCGATTTCAGAAATTGAAAATCTTGTCGTGTCATAAGTCATTCTAGGAACGTTAACTCACCTTTCGAGGAATCACCTTTCGAGGAATTTCCGGCGAGTTCAGGATTTTTACAGAAAAATCGATTCAGACGATTCGAAAAACGAATGGAAGTTCAGATTGACCGATTTGAAGGGATTTTTGGCATCTAGTGTGAGTACATGAGTGTCAAGGACTTTTGTGAGCTTTTTCCTTAGCAAATTAAACCTCAATTGGGGAAGTTTGTTCAAATTCATATTCCGAGAAAAATGAAAGAGAATTCGGATTCGAGGGAAATTCGTGGGATGGAGAAACCGTCTTATCTTGGTCTTCAATTAGACTTCAAATTGTGCAAGTTGGTGAAGAAATTGGCCCTGGGATGACCAATTGACAAAGTTATTTTGAAGTTAAGCTGAAATTAGGATTAATAGAACTTTATTTAAAGTTTTCTTTTTAATTTCAAAACCCTCCCCTTGGTCCCACTCGCACGCCCCATCCGACCGCCCCTCTCTCTCTCTCTCTCTCTCTCTCTCACGGTCCATTCCCCTCCCCCCCCCCCCAAAACCGACATCCCCCCGCATTCTTATCCCTTGAATTGCTTTTTGGTCCCTTCCTTGGTCTTCCATAGAAGCACGCCAAAAGTCTTCGGTCTTCCCTCGCCCTTTCTTCTCCACGCAGACTCCTTCTTCACTGAAGCTTGCTGCTTCGGTGGTCCTGTTTCTTTGCTGCCCCACCCACGACAGCAAGCTCGCCCACATGCCAGCACGTTTTTCCTACTAGTCAACCAATAGAATCTCTTCCTCGGGCGTTGACTCTTGCCCCACCAAAGCTACCCCTCCATCCATTCATCTCGGCCCATCTTCGTAGCCCAGCCGCAGCTCTTGGCCGTCCATTTCCAGCGAGCCCAGCAGCCGTGGCTTCAACCTGTGAGGCCAAGCCCGCACCACCACCCACGACCACCGAACCTAGCCTCGAACCATGCTTGAACCAGCCACCATTGCAACTCTTTGGGCCCAATTTCTGAAGCCTTTTCCAGCAAGGGTTATTGGCCTTGCGAGGCCATTTTCGAGCCTGTCCCGGCCCCGCTTGGTGGTCCCGCCTTGGAGGTTGTCGTTCCTCACCGCGACCCCATCGCTTTGATCCGAGTAAATCGTTAAACAAGTGAGTTTAACTCACTAATCCTAGCTTAGTATGTTAATGACGCTTAAGGGTTGATTAGTTTAGGTTAAGCATGGATTAGGTGGTTAGTTAGATTAGATTAGTGAATTTAATTATTTATCGATACATGTTAGGTGGATAGTTAGTGCAATTAAGGCCTAGACAAGCTCTAGTATTTATCTAAAGTGATTCGGAAATTTTTGGGTTCGTCTCGGCATTCAATTAGGCTTTTCCGGGCCTAAGTCGCATTATTGGCATATATTTAATATTTTCCGTAATTATTTAATTATTTATTTATTTTTCGAAAATTAGATCGAGATAGCCGGTGACCAGAATTTTATGCTTTGATTGCTTTGTGGTGTGATTTGTTTATTTAATTGAGGTCTAATTTGTGCTGATTGTGCATGAATTGTATTTTAAGAATTTATTCTTAAACTAATTTAATTTCATTAATTGATTGAAAAATAACCGAGCGTCGATTTACAACGCCAAAAATATTTTGATGGACTATATAAAATGATGGAATTTATGGAAATGAAATTATTGTATTTTGGCTAAGGCCAACCGTGTACCTACACACGGCTATTTTTATCGGGTATGATAAAAATGATGAATTGGTTATGTGATTGAGGTGGTATACTATTTTGGCCAGGGGCCCTAAACTTATCAGCTTTGGGCGAGCATATATATTATTAGCTTTGGGCGAGCTATTTATCATCAACTTTGAGCGAGCATATATAGTATACTATAATGGCTAGGGGGCCTAATTTATCAGCTTTAGACGAGCATATATATAGATACTATATTATCAGCTTTGAGCGAGTTATACTATATATTTTCAGCTTTGGGTGAGCGGTCCTAATTTGATAGGACCTTAAAGATAGCATGGGGAAGGTCGTAGTGACATGTAATCGACTGAGTCGATTGATCGATGATTCGATCTGAGTGAATAATCGTTTGAATTATATTGTCTGACAGGAAGGAACTTAGACCAAGGTAAGTCCTCTACCTCGTGATTGTGCTTAGGCAGCCCTCGGGGCATATTTTCTTCTTAATCGGATCTTAGGGGGTTGGACTTGCTGAGACGTCGTCTCACCCCGTTGTGGGATAACATTTTCAAGTCCCTAGATGGCAGTTGAGGAGGACCCGAAGCTCTAGAGACAGTTGAGGAAGAGACCGAAGAATCGGCAAAAGTGTCTGACTAATTGTCACGACCTCTTTTTTTCCGTCCGGGGGAAAGGAAGAAGGTTTAGGGGTATTTGCCTAAAGAGGCGGACCAATAGACCTAAATTACGCGCGAGCTCTCCCAAGCCCATACCTCGCACAACATTGGATTTTGAATTTTAGTTCTTAACAATCTATGTAATTCTAGGAGTCGCCACTAGCCTATTGGGGTCGGCTAGAAACCAATCAAGACACAGGAGTGTTATCTCGATTCCTACGCAACCAAAGATTTCTAGCAAAGGGGACTTGTTTACGCCAATGTTTCTATTGGCGCCCTTGCGGTACCACTAACTTGAAAAGTTGTTTATCTAAATGGCCACACAATCTTGATTACCAATTATACTCTTTATGAAACCACTAAGTGTCCATGCAAATGTTTTTGTAGTTTTTTTTTTAATGTCTAGACTAATCCTAACATAATTTAGAAGAGAAATTTACACTCAAATTAAAGAAAAGCGGCGCGTAAGTAAACATCGAAGAAATTGAAATGACTTGAAAATAAACGCGGAAAAGGTAAACCCGATACAAGTCGGGCAAATAATATTACATGGCCTTGTTATCACACCCCGCGACAGGACCCCCATGAGCAAAATGAGAATTCAAATATGCATCAAATTACTCTATATGCATGAAATTACTTTAAATAGTTTTAATTTACACAAAATGGATTACTTACAAAAATGGTTATAAAATACCAAAATAGCATTAAATTAGGAAAATTACCTTTTAAAATTAGGAAAATTTCATATTTGTCATTTCTATCCTAATTTGATGCTATCTAACATTTTTTTGATATTTTTGAAATTTTCATATTTTTCTCTTTTTTATTATTTTTTTAAATAAATTAATAATAATTCCTTAAACCGATCTATGCTAACATGGAGTAACACAGCACATGAACATCACAATAATCAAGCTCCAATTGACCGTTTCAAGATCGAAGCTTAGTTTAGGCATTTTGTCGAACACTTGGTGTGCATTAAACTAGCCCCAATAGCCCCTTTGAGCCATGTTTGCAACCTTCAATCTCCACTCATAAGCAATCTCATATGGAACTAAAGTATCAAGATTATACTACCACATGCAAAGAACAAGATTAGATAGAAATCATAGCTAAAAACACGCTAGAACCAAGCTAAAATCGTCCTCAAATGCACGGGTTTGAGCTGATTTTGCAAATCTGGGTTTAAACCCAAGTCAAGCAAATAGGTTACATGCCCATATTCAAGCCCCGACACTCATCACATACGAGATCTAAGGGAAATGCTACTTAATGCGCGTGAAAGTAGGTAACATGGGCTTTCAAATGCAACAAACATCATAGAGAATGACTCACCGAACAATATCGAAACGACCTCTCCAAGAAGCACACATGCAAAACTGAGATTTCAAACACTTAGAAAAATTTCAGCCTTGAAAATCAGTTTTCCGGGCTAGTTTTCCTCTTGATTTTCATGATCAAAACATGTTCAAACTCGAACATAAGTACATCTAGGATGCTTACCTTGCTTCTTAGTTTCCTTTTCAAGTGTTTCTTGGCCGATGAAACTGAGAAATTATCCTTGGGGGCCTGTGGAAGTTGGCTTCTTCAACTGGAAATGAGATCTGCAAAAAAAAAAAAGAACTGACAACAAAGGTTTTCGTTGACCTCTAACATTAGACTTCAAGACGTATTTTGTTGGAAAAATTGATACCACACCAAACAATATGTATTCCAGTTTGGGGTAAAATTCAATATTTTCCTCATTTATCTCTCAAATTTTTCAAAAACACTGGCTTTCCCTCACTCGTAACCAACCAGTCTCAACACTTAGAAAAATTTTCGGACTTTCTTGGCCCGCTAGGAGGGCACTGTTTCGGGGGGCTTTAGGAGGCCTTCCCGATCTCCATTTGGGACGTGCGACCTACGGTTGGAAAGATCTTTGAATGAAGTTTCACTCTCTAGTTGAAAGTTTTGGCTAATTTTGGCCGCAGATGTGTGAAAATCTCACTTTTCTCTTTCCAAGTCGGTCTGGAATTTTTTGGGTTTCTCTTTTTTGGAGTTGCTTCTGAGGGCTTCTTTGGGGATCGACTCCGAGCTCTCTCCTGTCCCTCTCGTCTCCTCTCTCTCCTCCCTTGAAAGACCTTGCTTCAGTGATCTTATCCCCCGAATTAAGAGATTTTTAGTCAGCATTTTGTCCACCTACCAAGCCTATCAACAGGGCTACTTCACCTACTCTTTTGACTTAGCCAATTTTTTTACTTCTGCAGCTGTTGAGTGTGCGGACTTTGCTGCGACTTTCCCGTGCTTTCAGCAGCTTATCCCTGGCAAATTTTCATCCAGTTGCACTACTATATACGGTCTTTCAACACGTGCAAAGATCGAGCTAAATGGGCGGCTGAGTGGGATATGGTGGGGCCACCAATATGGCTACTTAGCAGCACCGAATTAAGACTTAATCGTGGACTGAGATTTGGCAGCTAGTTTGGGTGCCTTAATCCATCACTTTGGCTGTGGTTTTTGATCAATTAGCAAGTTCATGTATAGTAGTTTAAGATCTCGACCAAATTTTGCAATTGTGCCCACCCAATTTTGCAAAAAGTCCCTCAAAGTTGGCCATTTTCTTATCTAAAAATACCCAATTCAATATAAATGTGGTCTTTTTGGCTCAATTTGATTGATTTTACTTGGCCCAAATTCAATTTCAACTTAATTGATGACCAAGATGATGATTTAAGGGCCCGGGCGCAAAATTTGCAAAATTTGCGAATTGGTCCCTCGAATTTTGGAAATTGCATTTTTGCCCCCAACTTGTTATTTGAATTCCAATCTGACCTCCTGGGCTTGGCTAGTCACATTTAGATCATTGGCCCCAACTTGCTCTCTTTTTTTTTTGATTTCTTTTTTTAATTATTATTATTTTTTATAGGAAAAACGTCTTTCATTTAAAACATGATATTAAACACCTAGATAATTTATATGCCGGAATGAAATATTTTTGGGCAAAAATTAGGTGTCAACGGCTGCCCCTCTTTACAAGGAAGCTCAAAGAGGTTTCTTTCAAAGATAAGGTAACGTCTAATTTTTTTTGTTTTTTTTTGTTTTTTTTTACAATAGTAAAATGAAAATGCAAGTAAGCTTAATGTAAAGAGCGTGATCTAGGGATGTACCTGTGAACAATTTGAAAAGTGTGGTTTAAGGATATATCCACGAACATTGTGGTTTAAGGCAGTCCCACTAACCGTGTGGTTTAAGGCAGTCCCACTAACCTTGTGGTTTAAGGCGGTCCCACTAACCGTGTGGTTTAAGGCAGTCCCACTAACCTTGTGGTTTAAGGCAGTCCCACTAACCGTGTGGCTTAAGGCAGTCCCACTAACCGTGTGGTTTAAGGCAGTCCCACTAACCTTGTGATTTAAGGCAGTCCCACTAACCGTGTGGTTTAAGGCAATCCCATTAACCTTGTGGTTTAAGGCAGTTCCACTAATCGTGTGGTTTAAGGCAGTCCTACTAACCTTGTGGTTTAAGGCAGTCCCACTAGCCGTGTGGTTTAAGGCAGTCCCACTAGCCGTGTAGTTTAAGGCAATCCCACTAACCGTGTGATTTAAGGCAGTCCCACGAACCTTGTGGTTTAAGGCAGTCCCACTAACCGTGTGGTTTAAGGTAGTCCCATGAACCTTGTGGTTTGAGGCAAACCCGCTAACCTTGTGGTTTAAGGTAATTCCACTAACCGTGTGGTTTAAGGTAGTCCCACTAACCGTGTAAATTGTATGGTTTTAGGATGACCAAGAACCTCTTGAAAATGCATGGTTTAAGGCTAACCCATGAACCCTTTGAAATTATGTCTTGAAAATGCATGGTTTGAGGCTAACCCATTAACCTTTTGGAATTATATGGTTTAAGGATAACCAGGAACTTCTTGAAAGTGCATGGTTTAAGACTAACCTATGAACCCTTTGGAATTGCATGGTTTAAGAGTAACCAAGAACCTATTGAAAGTGCATGATTTAAGGCTAATCCAAGAACCCTTTAGGATTGCATGGTTTAAGGATAACCAAGAACCTCTTGAAAACGCATGGTTTAAGGATAACTCATAAACCCTTTGAAATTGCAAGGTTTAAGGATAACCAAGAACCTTTTGAAAATGCATGGTTTAAGGCTAACCCATGAACCTTTAGAATTGTGAGGTTTAAGGATAACCAAGACCCTTTTGAAAATGCATGGTTTAAGGCTATCCCATGAACCTTTTGAAATTGCAAGGTTTAAGGATAACTAAGAACCTTTTGAAATTGCAAGGTTTAAGGATAACCAAGAACCTCTTGAAAATACATGCTTTAATGCTAACTCATTAACCCTCTGAAAATGCATGGTTTAAGGTTAACCAAGAACCTTTTGAAATTGCATGGTTTAAGGCTAACTCATGAACCTTTTGAAATTGCAAGGTTTAAGGATAACCAAGAACCTTTTGAAAATGTATGGTTTAAGGCTAACCCATGAACCTTTTGAAATTGCAAGGTTTAAGGATAACCAAGAACCTTTTGAAAATGCATGATTTAAGGCTAACCCATGAACCGTGTGAAATTGCAAGGTTTAAGGATAACCAAGAACCCTTTTGAAAATGCATGGTTTAAGGCTAACCTATGAACCCTTTGAAATTGCAAGGTTTAAGGATAACCAAGAACCTTTTGAAAATTGCATGGTTTAAGGCTAACCCACGAACCTTTAAAATTGCAAGGTTTAAGGATAACCAAGAACCTTTTGAAAATGCATGGTTTAAGGCTAACCCATGAACCCTTTGAAATTGCAAGGTTTAATGATAACCAAGAACCTTTTGAAAATTGCATGGTTTAAGGTTAACCCATGAACCGTGTGAAATTGCAAGGTTTAAGGATAACCAAGAACCTTTTGAAAATGTATGGTTTAAGGCTAACCCATGAACCCTTTGAAATTGCAAGGTTTAAGGATAACCAAGAACTTTTTGGAATTGCATGGTTTAAGGCTAACCCATGAACCCTTTGAAATTGTGTGGTTTCACTAGAGGAACCTGTCATTCGAGAATATTCTGAAATGGATACTACACATCAAATAGTATTCATTATAACAAGTATTCTAGTAGCGAAAGCATACTAGATGAGGTCAATTTCAACATATGTCATTAGAACCAATATCAAAAGTGTATCGGTAATGAGAAAGCAATGATTGCATAAACAAATCAAACTAATTCCGACAACTTGACAAACTCACAAAAATGTCATCACGCTCGAATGATATCATTAATCGTCAAATTCTCTTGGGAGAAAAGTCCTTGTAGAAATGACCCTGACTTATGAGAAAGGTTTGTTAAGTATGCCGAGCAAGGATCCCTAGTCAAAAAGGGCTTCTCGCATATCCTCAAGAAAATGGATGTTTGATCCCATCTGTTCATGTGGGAAATAAACTGATCACTCAACCTCACCCTTCCAGTGCGCAAGGCTTTGAATCATTCGCAATAAGTACACATTGACCAATTAAAGATGTCTTTTAGAAGGACCATAGTGCAGCTTTGGTCATGGTTTTAGCAATGGATAAGCATCATTGGCTATGAAATAAATTAATCACTTATCGACATCTCCGCTAGGTTTACAAGTTAAGAAACCTTAAGATGAGATAAGACAACCTTACTCTCACTTCTTCGAGCGGCATCTTCTTTAGGAAGTCCTTATTTCCACTTTGAATCATCCCAATCTGAAGAGACTTTGGAAATGGGTTGTAATGTTGATTCGGGAAAGGTTTAAAGGCTTAGCTCAAAAGGCTTAGAACTTTTTGTCAAAGGGGGATTTGGGAGTTGGTGATTATCATGGCATCATTACCATATCATCCATTTTTTTAAAGCACTCAATGTTTAGAATTCAAATTGTCTCGAAAGTCCTTTGACTAATCATCTTAACATAATGGCTTTTGCATTTGTAATGATTTCCTTTTCAATGCAAGCATTTTTTTTTGCCATTTTTGTTTTCACAGAGATATTCCTCTTGATGCAATTGTTTTTCTTCCACTCTCTCTCCTTTTTTTTGTGTGGACATTGGCCTTGTTTTTACCGTCCACCGCTTTCTCATGCCCCTTAATTTTCACTTGACTTTTGTTCTTTCAAACTTTTTGAGCTCTTGGGACTTTCAAGATGCTTTTCATATTCTCATATAAACACCAATTGCATTGGTAAATCATGTGCCCTGCCCTAATGTGGGGAGATAATCACCACTCGGGTTTTAGAAATAAATAGTTAGGCTCAATATGGTTTAAGCAAAGGGTATCGGTGTTTGGGTAGAGAAAAGAATGCTCTTCTTCACCTTGGGATGCTTCGAGCTTCCATAAGAATTCACCTGAGGTTACCACAAAAAAGATTTATGCAAGTGAGAGTAAAGAAACTTTTCTCATCTTCCCTCTCCAAATAATGTCAACCCAAACCTCCGTAATTGCCCCATCGTGGGGTGGTTCTTGACAGGGGTATTTTGTAGAAAATTCTTCACATTAAAAGGCTCAAATAGGCTAACTATTGTCACCTGTAGTGTGTATGATAGAGGAAAGAAATGCCTCTTATCATCTTGATCTATGTACCGCTTGCGAATGAATTCATTGACCTTAAACGACACGGGTTTTCTTTTTCGCTCGAATCCCAGAGTGCTTAAAGGACATGTTTGGAAATGGGTTGCCTTTCTTCATCCTAAGTGTTTCTCGCTTGGCATAAGTAACACCGCCTTTCGTTTTTGTTGAGATCATCTGGGTGGATTAATCTCCATATGGAATTTTGATTCAAAATGAGAGATTCGCCGAGTGGATGGACAATTTGAAAGTAAAGAAGACTTTTGCAAACTTTGTGGAAAATTTGTTTTGTCAATTTCCATTTTTTTTTTTTGGCTTATTTCTAGAAAAACACTAAATGTTCTTCTTTTTTTTTTTTTTGCAATGAAAATTCTCCATTTGTTTTCCATTTGATTTCGAGAAGAAGAAGAAGGGTACTTACCTGTGCTTTAGTAGTCAGGCGATCCTATGAAGAACAAAAGGGAATGTGTTAGTACATGAATCCTCAAGGATCGTAAAACTGGAAACGATACAACATTACCCTTGGTCAATTTCACCATTTGGCGGCAAACAGCGGAATGAACGTACTGTTTTAAGGCTTGAAGAGAATCTCAGCATTTTCTTCTTTTTGCAAAAATAAGAGATGCAAAAGTTTTTTTTTCTTATTTTTTTTTTTACATGGCAACCTCGTTGCCGTTTCTGAGGATCGAACCCCGTACCTCTCGGACCCATTCATTCATTCCCCATACCACCAGGCCAAAGCGCTAGTAGTGTCCATGGGGCGCTTCTTTTTTTATTTAGTTGAACCGGCTCTAGAATGACACATCTTTAAATCAAGGTAGTTGAACTTGACACGTATTACCTCCACATGCTTGCTTGGTCAATATAGATTATGCTTAAATCAATTTCTCGAGTTGTTCCTCGAATACCGATGCTTCCTGTTAAACAAGGGAATTACGTCAAAAAATGAAGTTAAAGGGGCATTTTGGAAACGATACCAAATTACCCTTCTCCTACATCTGACTTTAAATGTATTGTGTTTCCCCTTCATGTGCTTTTGCTTCTCAGGTGTTAACATTTCCTTGAAGATCTTGCTTTCAAATGGGCCATTTAGATGTCATCGAATTCACTTATTCTGAGTGGGCTTCAAAGATGAAAGGAGAGGGGTACTCCTTGTTTTGACATGTGAGGGCATTGCTCCTTGGAAGTTTTACTCCATTTATTCCATCAAAATGGATGGTTGGGCCTTAGCATGCCTTCTTGGTATAAGGTGTTGCTCCAGCGGTCAATGTGCACATTTTCCTACAAGAGATGGGGCATGTTACTTATATTCCAAATTGAATTGGACTAATTTAGGGACGATACTCCCTTTTTGTGCTGAATCAATTGACTTTGTTTCATCTTGCTTCATAGGTGGGAGCTACTCTACTTCGAGTGACTTGCCCCATTTATCAACTGCAAGTAAAAAGAGACGTAATATGTTATTTTCATTTTCGACATAATTCATTTTAGGAATGGTATACTCCCTTTTACGGCATATCTGATGACTGCGTTCCATCCTGTTTCCTTGGCTATGGGGACGAATTTGCTCTAATGATTGACAGCAATTCACTTGACACATATCTATTCCATTTGAGTCTTTCCCTTTTTAGAAGTCGGGTGACTCGGGCATTGCGTGCCCTTGATTCATTTTGTGCCATTTGCCCCAATTAAAATTTCCTACACATATGGAAACAATGTATTATTTCCACTCTTAGGTCATTAAGTTTAGGAACAAAGTACACCCTTTTTCAAAGTCGGGCAATTTAGCATCTAATTGTAGCTTTGTTGAAGAAGGCAAGACATCGTCCTTATGGTCAAATACATGCCACACTAGGTTAGATAACTTGTCCATATGCAGCTCCATCATGTTGGATTGATGAATCTCTGTTTCATTTGAGCCCTTCATGCTTTACTCAATTTCCCACATACCCCTTTTAGGCTAGGTGATTTTTTGCCATTTTTGCTGCGTCAATGTTCCGACTTCACAACCTGTAAGCATGGGTGGCTATGTCAGTTTATGAATAAGTTGTTTTGACTTTTGGAACGAACACACCCTTTTCTTTTAGAGATCGTGTGATTCTAGACCAGGTTGTCCTTCCCATGTAGTCTTGTTGCTTGCCAGTAATTTGCCTCACTAAAATCTACACAAAGTGCAAGGACAAGTCATTCCTAAAATAAATCGAATTTAACTTGAAACGATTACCACCTTTTATTTGAGGGCAATGTTTGATGACCGATGCTTGTTTGTGTACATCTACATCTTGAAGTGTTGTCTTGCGAATCACCAATAATCATCTCCATACAGGATTGGATGCCAAGAAACCATTGGAAGTGTAGGGATTACAGATGCTTCTTGTTCACAACCAACGAAGTAGTTTGATGCCAAAGAATGTCTACATATTTCTCCTTCCACAAGGAAAGTCAAATTAATATGAGGTCATCCAGGATGTGGAACTTCGTTAGGCCAGTAGATTTGTGATCTTCGAGGCTTTGACGGTTCTTTTCACATTTAATCACAATGTTTGAATTCATATGTTGCGAAAATATTCAAGTAGTTCATGGCTCAACCAAATATGCCCATAAATGAGCATGAATTGGTGCATCTCATGACTTGCTCTATTAGGGAAAGGCCCGCACTTTTGTCAATCTTGAACAAAACCGTCATTTTGCCTGTTTGACAAAAATGGATGACTGAGTTAGTTGTGGCGCAAGAAATCCCTATTGGAATGATTACAACCTTACCCCCTCAAAGCATTGTTCTACGGATCAACCTGCAAAAGCGATTAAGTGAAGAGATAAAGTATTACGCAAGTTCTTCTTGAAACTCATTTTCACACATTTTGAAACTAAGGCATAAAACTCAGCCCAGAGGGTCCGTTTGAAACACTTCAAGTGTTTTAAAGAATATAACTTTTATGAACTCTAATTTTAGTATTAAAAAATGTGAGTTGTATGATTTACAAAAGCATTTGATTGGGTTCACAATTAAAACCCAAAACGCAAAACACGGTTCCTAATGACAATGATAAAGTACAAGAAGCTCTTTCGTAGAGGATCATAATAAGCACAATTCTCGTCCTAGCTTTGAAGTCCACTTTTGGCATGGTCAAGCAAGAGGAGTTCAAGGAATGGTTGTCACGCATGACCTGCGAAAGGAAGATAATGTCAGTACATGGATGAAAAATTGATCTTTCAATAAAACCGCCTCTTACAATGAAATCAAGGCAACGATACCTTCTTCGTAGTATCCACTTACGAAAATTTGGTATTTCATCAAGATTTTATTAGTAAGAGGAGATTTCATTAAAAGATCGATCCACGGCTATCAACCGAATGCCCACTGTTCCAAAAGTTTCATACACAAATGGGGCATTGATTTTGAAAGATTAAAATGTAATTTCATTCATGCAAAGGTGAGGTGATTTTTATTTTGAGAAATCAATACACAAAATGCAATTTGAATTTTAATTTCGGAATGTGACCAAGAAAGAATTTTATTAAAAATTTGATTTTAATTCTATGCCCCAAAATGTAATCTTGACTTGGAAGAATTTCTATACAAAATGTGACTATGAGTTCACAATTGAAAACAAAAAAATTTGTTTTATGGGGTTAGATCAAAGGTATTTGAAATGTTTATTTATTAAGAGTGAGAGCCAAGCCTATATCGCTAAGGGCATTCCATTGATTTCCGCGAATCTCAAAAAATGAAAATTTCAATCCGAAGTGAGCAAGTAGATGGAGAAATCATACTTATAGTGGGTGAAGAGACATTTTTTTTTTCAATCACATAGACATGCGGATGTAAACTTGTGAGGTTTGACGCATAAAGGTGGAATTCTAAAGGCTTAAAGTCCTCATTTTGATTAGATCAAAAGAGTTGTCCCCACTCTGCGCTTACGTCAGACAGTTCTCTTTATCATTAATCAAAATGAGCGGGACCAAAAGTGGATAACCATGGGTCATTCCCCGCACGGGTTCCATCTTTTGGCACCTTCTATGGGCTTCCTAATGCGATCGGGGTTTTAGATCGCGAGTTGTGTGTGTAAATGTGTAGTGCTAAGATAAGTATAAAGGCACACACATCGATTGATATCCAAACAACACTTCAATTTCATCCATATAGGCATACATTCCTACACCTCCCTACAAAAGAGATGGGTTAACAAACACTCCACCCCTTATTACTCCAAACCTACAAAAACATTTAACACATTGTTAGCAGACTAACCTTGTTTTCCACGCGACTTTGACACGCGCTATCAAATGAAGACCATGTTAGTGAACAACCAACCAAGTTATTACGGCCTAAGTCCTCTAAGGTTTGCAACCAAGTCCCCAGCGGAGTCGCCAAGCTATCACGACCTCTTTTTTTCCGTCCAGGGGAAAAGAATAAGGTTTAGGGGTATTTGCCTAAAGAGGCAGACCAATGGCCCTAAATTAGGCGCGAGCTCTCCCAAGCCCATACCTCGCGCAACATTGGATTTTGAATTTTAGTTCTTAACAACCTATGTAATTCTAGGAGTCGCCACTAGCCTATTAGGGTCGGCTAGAAACCAATCAAGACACGGGAGTATTATCTCGATTCCTACGCAACTAAAGATTTTTAGGAACGGAGACTTGTTTACGCCAATGTTTCTATTAGCGCCCTTGCAGTACCACTAACTTGACAGGGTTGTTTATCGAAATGGCCACACAATCTTGATTACCAATTATAATCTTTATGAAACCACAAGTGTCCATGCAGATGTTTTTGTATTTTTTTTTAATATCTACACTAATCCTAACATAATTTAGAAGAGAAATTTACACTCAAATTAATGGAAAGCGGCGCGTAAGTAAACATCCAAGAAATTTAAATGACTTGAAAATAAATGCGGAAAAGGTAAACCCGATACAAGTCGGGCAAATAATATTACATGGCCTTGTTATCACGCCTCACGACAGGGACCCCCATGAGCAAAATGAGAATTCAAATATGCATCAAATTACTCTATATGCATGAAATTACTTTAAATAGTTTTAATTTACACAAAATGGATTACTTACAAAAATGGTTATAAAATACCAAAATAGCATTAAATTAGGAAAATTACCTTTTAAAATTAGGAAAATTTCATATTTGTCATTTCTATCCTAATTTGATGCTAACATTTTTTGATATTTTTGAAATTTTCATATTTTTCTCTTTTTTTATTATTTTTTTAAATAAATTAATAATAATTCCTTAAACCGATCTATGCTAACATGGAGTAACACAGCACATGAACATCACAATAATCAAGCTCAAATTGACCGTTTCAAGATCGAAGCTTAGTTTGGGCATTTTGTCGAACACTTGGTGTGCATTAAACTAGCCCCAATAGCCCCTTCGAACCATGTTTGCAACCTTCAATCTCCACTCATAAGCAATCTCATGTGGAACTAAAGTATCAAGATTATACTACCACATGCAAAGAACAAGATTAGATAGAAATCATAGCTAAAAACACGCTAGAACCAAGCTAAAATCGTCCTCAAATGCACAGGTTTGAGCTGATTTTGCAAATCTGCGTTTGAACCCAAGTCAAGCAAACAGGTTACATGCCCATATTCAAGCCCCGACACTCATCACATACGAGATCTAAGGGAAATGCTACTTAATGCGCGTGAAAGTAGGTAACATGGGCTTTCAAATGCAACAAACATCATAGAGAATGACTCACCGAACAATATCGAAACGACCTCTCCAAGAAGCACACATGCAAAACTGAGATTTCAAATACTTACAAAAATTTCAGCCTCGGAAATCAGTTTTCCGAGCCAGTTTTCCTCTTGATTTTCATGATCAAAACATATTCAAACTCGAACATAAGTACATCTAGGATGCTTACCTTGCTTCTTAGTTTCATTTTCAAGTGTTTCTTGGCCAATGAAACCGAGAAATTATCCTTGGGGGCCTGTGGAAGTTGGCTTCTTCAACTGGAAATGAGATCTGCAAAAAAAAAGAACTGACAACGAAGGTTTTCGTTAACCTCTAACATTAGACTTCAAGACGTATTTTGTTGGAAAAATTGATACCACACCAAACAATATGTATTCCAGTTTGGGGTAAAATTCAATATTTTCCTCATTTATCTCTCAAATTTTTCAAAAACACTGGCTTTCCCTCACTCGTAACAACCAGTTTCAACACTTTTAGAAAAAATTTCGGACTTTCTTGGCCCGCCAGGAGGGCACTGTTTCGGGGGGCTTTAGAAGGCCTTCCCGATCTCCATTTGGGACGTGCGACCTATGGTTGGAAAGATCTTTGAATGAAGTTTCACTCTCTAGTTGAAGGTTTTAGCTAATTTTGGCCGCAGATGTGTGAAAATCTCACTTTTCTCTTTCCAGGTCGGTCTGGAATTTTTTGGGTTTCTCTTTTTTGGAGTTGCTTCTGAGGGCTTCTTTGGGGATCGATTCCGAGCTCTCTCCTATCCCTCTCGTCTCCGCTCTCTCCTATCCCTCTCGTCTCCACTCTCTCCTCCCTTGAAAGACCTTGCTTCAATGATCTTATCCCCCAAATTAAGGGATTTTTAGTCAGCATTTTGTCCACCTACCAAGCCTATCAACAGGGCTACTTCACCTACTCTTCTGACTTAGCCAATTTTTTAACTTCTGCAGCTGTTGAGTGTGCGGACTTTGCTGCGACTTTCCCGTGCTTTCAGCAGCTTATCCCTGGCAAATTTTCATCCAGTTGCACTACTATATACGGTCTTTCAACACGTGCAAAGATCGAGCTAAATGGGCAGCTGAGTGGGATATGGTGAGGCCACCAATATGGCTACTTAGTAGCACCAAATTAAGACTTAATCGTGGACTGAGATTTGGCAGCTAGTTTGGGTGCTTTAATCCATCACTTTGGCTGTGGTTTTTGATCAGTTAGCAAGTTCATGTATAGTAGTTTAAGATCTCGACCAAATTTCGCAATTGTGCCCACCCAATTTTGCAAAAAAGTCCCTCAAAATTGGCCATTTTCTTATCCGAAAATACCTAATTCAATACAAATGTGGTCTTTTTGGCTCAATTTGATTGATTTTACTTGGCCCAAATTCAATTTCAACTTAATTGATGACCAAGATAATGATTTAAGGGCTCGGGCGCAAATTTTACAAAATTTGCAAATTGGTCCCTCGACTTTTGGAAATTGCATTTTTGCCCCCAACTTGTCATTTGAATTCCAATCTGACCTCCTGGGCTTGGCTAGTCACATTTAGATCGTTGGCCCCAACTTGCTCTCTTTTTTTTTCGATTTCTTTTTTTTAATTATTATTATTTTTTATAGGAAAAACATCTTTCATTTAAAACACGATATTAAACACCTAGATAATTTATATGCCGGAATGAAATATTTTTGGGCAAAAATTAGGTGTCAACACTAATGAGTCGTAGGACAGTTCCTTTTGGAATGAGCCGACATTTTTGTAAATAGTCTGATCTTGTAAATAAACTCGGTTGTTTATAAAATGAATGGATCAGCGATGCATCCTGGGCCATTACTATTTAATCGACCATAGAGGGATGGACACGTGCTCGGAGGATCGGGACTTGACACATATATATAATTTTTTTAAAAAAGACAAAATCCTTCATTGGAATTTTTTATTTTATTTGTTTAAAATTGAAAAAAAAATAATATATGCAACTTTTTAAATATAAATTTTGACAATGATTTTTTAATAAAAAATAAATCCTTCGCCGAAATTTTTAAATTTTTTTAAATTGAAAAAATAATATATATGCAACTTTTTAAATATAAATTTGAAAATAATTCTAAAAAATAAATACATATATATATATATATATATATATATATTTGTGTGTGTGTGTGTGTGTGTGTGTGTGTGTATTTTAAAAAGACCAAACCCTTCATTTGAATTTTTTAATTTTTATTTGTTTAATGAAAAAATAATGTATGCAACTTTTTAAATACAAATTTTGACAATAATGCTAAAAAAATCAAATACATATATATAAAAAAAATTAAAAAAAGACCAAACCCTTCGTCAGAATTTTTTAATTTTTATTTGTTTAAAATTGAAAAAAAATAATGTATGCAACTTTTTAAATATAAATTTTGACAATAATGCTAAAAAATCAAATATATAAATAATTTTTTTAGAATGCCAAAATATATTTAATTTTTTTTAGCATTTATGTAAATTTGATTTTTTAGCATTATTTGGACATTTAAAAAAAATAATAACAAGGGCAAAATAAGGAATTTGAAAAATGAGTGATGATAGTTTTGGAAAAAAAAATAAGTTTCAACATTTGGCCAAATGCTAAAAGCTCAAAGCTAGTCCCTACTAGCATTGAGCTTTCAGTCTTCCCAATGCTGACTTTCATTTGAAAGCTACTTTAAAATGGTTGTCAAACGATCCAGTATTTCCTCAAGGGGCTTTGGAGGCTGCAAGCCCCTTGGGAATGTTGAACCAAACTTACTCTATGAGAACTTCCATAGACATCAACTCAGCACATTGATCCTTAAGAACCTACAACATTGCAAGAACAAGAAAAAAACCATTTTAACCATGCTAGTCTAAATCTGGAGACAAAAGAGATAATTTAATCGTGAACTTTACAAATAAAAGAAAGTGCCTTATGCAAATAGTCTTGGAAGTCGACAATGAGAGACTCGTCATCGAGATCTTCCTTAGGCTAAACACCAAATAATCAATCTCTAGTGCACAACTCAGCCTCCACATTTTCAAATGAAAGGGAACTACGATATATATTTAGGATGCGTCGTCCAATGCTAAAGGCCAACTCTGAGGCAACAGTAGTGATAGGAATGCTCAATATATCACATGCCATGCTAGATAACTCGAGATATTGATGTGAATTAGCTTTCCAATAATCAAAGACATTGAGATCCGAGAATTTTTTTCTATCAACCCTAGGCTCCTCTAAATACAAATCCAATTGTGACCTAGTAGATTGCGAGCCAAAGTGTTCACCCTCAAATGCATCATACTCATCAAGATTGTCTCCAATGTTTTCGACAATGTCCTCAACTGAAATGTTACCTCAACTAATTGAAGATGTAAAACGATCGTCTCTCGATGTAGAGGTTACATATTCATCAAAAAGCATATAAAGTTTTTCTCAATTTTCCGTACAAATTCCACATGATCATCTATCTCCAACTTCAAATAGCAAAATTCTAGCAAGTGTAGCTTATAGCGAGGATCTAATATAACAACAAAAGATATGACAACACTGTAACACTTCCATTATTTTTCAAACTTCTTTCGCATTGCCATAGCCGTAAATCTAATAGCTACCTCCTCAATATCCCTCGCCTTTATCAAACAAAACTAAATCTGCCATATTCCATCAAAATATAAATTCGTCGTGGGATATCTAACACAGGAAAAGAGAGTAGAAATACTTAGAAAGGTTATAACAAGAATGCAATCTTCTTGACTCTAACCCAATCCTCCGGTGATGGACATGTAAGAAAGTTACAATCAATTAACTTCAAGTGGGAAAATACATGTTCAAAGACCAAAGCACGATCACACACATGAAAAAACTACCCATCACACAATAAAGAGGCTCTCATAGAAGGTGTACTTTTCCAAATATCAACCATACTGTTATTGTATAATGCATTATCCAATGTGATACTAAAAATTTTCCTCTCAATGCCCCACTCTCTCAACAAAGTAACCAATTTTTCCAATAAAATGGGACAAGTAAACAACACAACAATTTTTTTGTCCCATGACTAGCCATGTAAGTTGATTCGCACCACTTACACTTGGCATTTTTCTTGCCATCCTTATCTGTGAATTTTTTGAATTCAAACCATATAGCAGCACATTTTTTTGATCTTTTAGAGTAATAAGAGTTATCTTCCTCATCCTCATGAACTAAGGATGCAGCTCTACGTCTCTTGGACCCTTCTGTAGTTGAATATTCTTCTTGATCCTCATTAGATCTTGACATGTCAACTAATTAGTTAGAGAAATGTTAATTAGTACAAGTTATTTACTAAAAAAGAAGATGAGATGTTATATTTCTATTTAAAACTAAAAGAAAACATCTCCAACTTCATTCCCTTTTAAGAGTAGATTACAAAAGAGAAAACATGCAACCAAATAGGCAATAACAATCAAGTGATAGATTTCAAAAACCCTAGTCTACATGGTACCATCACAAGCCCAACATTGCAAAAATGTCAGTTAGAAGTGAGAATTTCCTTTTTTTTTGCTCAAATGCACATAGAGGTTGTTTGGTTCAGCTTTCCCAAGGGGCTTTCAGCCCCGAAAACCCCTTAGGAAAAAGAATTAGTGTTTGGTTCAGCATTTGGGCAGCATTTGGAACCCCTATTCCCCAAATGCTGACCTTTGGAATGTTGAAAGCCCAAAGCAGGTCCCCACTGCTTTGGGCATTTCAACATTTTCGGCATGCCGGTCCCTTTATTAATGAAATTTTGCTGATTGCCTATTTTACTCTCAAAATTTTATTAAAAGTCCAATTTTACCCATACTAAACAAAACCTTAACTCTTTTAACACTCTTTCAACGCTTTCTCCTCTGTTCTGCAGCGACGACTACTCTCTTCTTCTTTGTCTCTCTCTCCCTACAACTCACACCACTCCATCACGATTTGAATCCGAGCACCACTCCATCAAGGCCGGAGTTTGTCACGACGAGCAAGCGAATCCGAGATCCGAGGTTGGTTTTGTTTCTTTTTGATCGTTTGCTTCCTCTCGCGGATCGGCAACGGCTCTACTTCCTGCTCCTGTGACAGTGAAACCCTAGGGATGAAATGGGGGGTTATCTTGTCTTGTGTTGCTGACTTGAACTTGCCCTTTCAATTTGAATCGGTGGCAGCGAGGATCAAGGTGCACAAGCTGAGGCAGAAGTCAAAGACCGACCTTCTGACCCAGCTAAAGGAACTCAAGGCCGAGCTCACCCTCCTCCGCATCGCCAAGGTCACCAATGGCGCCCCGAACAAGCTCTCCAAGATGTACGTCGGTATTCTTACTTGATTTTCGCGATTTCGATGGTCTACATTGGAGCTTTTTATGTTTTTAGTAGATGGTAATGTTGGGTTTGGGATGACCATGAGCTTTGATTATGGTGGTTAAATTAGGTTTTCGGCACTTATTGGATTTCTTGTTTGTGGAAGTCAATCAAAGCATGTTGTATTTGTTGTTGTTTATATGATGGATGATCAATGTTTTGGTGATGGGTACTTTTCTGGTAATAGGTGGCCGGAAGCATGGGATGCTTATATTTTGTAAGGCATTGGAAATTCGAAAAAGCTTGATGGGTATAATTCCCTACCGGGCAGTTATGTTTGGCAGTGAGGTGTTTTTAATGTCAGGCTTGTAGAGTTAAAAAAATTGCTTCTTGCCGATGAACTCAATCCCTCTGTTTTGCTGAGCATTATCGAGTCAATGTCGAGATCACATTGGTGGTTTTGGGAGTTGAATTGGCGTTGGACCCTTTCTTTTGCGTGATAGGCTATCCTACCAACGACGACTTGGTCTCCTCTTTTTCATTTGCTGAGATCAATTTGTTTGGTGAGCTGTTTGGTTGCTAGAGCTTTTGCAATCAATTGAGCAATGATGTAAGTTTGCTTACTGGGCTATGTGGTGGAAGACTTAAGACGACCTTGATCGATTTTCGTTTCGAGATTGGAAACTGTCAGGAATGCCGGAATCGATATCTTGTCCGTTTGAAATTCTCAATCGAAATTGGTTTTGAGTTGGAAAAATGTGAATTCTGCAAATCGGTTCAGAACGTGTCCAACATTGTTATCCTTACACATTCAATATTCAATTTTCTGGACACCATTTGACGTATCCATTTTTGGAGGGTGGAGAAGTTAAATTGTTTGAATAATGCCATAGGATAGTATTATGACAGATTAAGGTAGGTACGATGCTTTTGAGTTAATAATGGCTCATCATTGTCTAATTATCAAGGTGCCTTATTTCAAAGTTGCCAGCATTATACTTGAAAGCCTTCCGAGTTTGCATGCTTCAAATTCAACAGGGAGGATGAAGTTTCATTTTCGGCATTTTGTACCTGATCTTGAAACGTGGTTCTAGTTATATTGACCTCAGCTGTTGGTTAATCTCTCTTGCTTTGCTGAGAAATGACGGATAGTAATTTGTCTTGACCAGAGAATGAGGCGCCGTCGACACCATCTGATTATTTCCACTAGATGTACCTCCAGAAATTATCTGAATAAGGCTGCAGGGCAGCAAGGGAAAACACTCGCATATAGTTAGATCTAGTGATTTGTCATGGAAGTTGAGGTGTCTTATTTTACTTAGCTGGTCTTTTCTGAGGTAATTTGATAGATGGATAATCTATTGGGCGACTGTTTTACCCGGGAGCGGTGCTCGCTAGAGGCACTAAAACTTCTTACGGAAATTTCTTTGCGGTGTTTCTCGATAAATCTTGATTTTTTTAGAAACTAGTAGGGTGTTCAAGCTTTTGATGATTGATAACTTGTTTGAATTTAAACATCAAATAGGGTCTGGTCATATCAATTGAGGATAAGTTTTAATAGGAGGTAAATCTATCAAAATCACAACCCACTATATCAATTCAGATTTATTGTAATAGATTATCTATGGACCACCTCAAACTTGAAATATGGTAGCAACTCGAGAGCTGCTTGAGATGGCAAGACAGGCCTTAAGGTGGGAGGCACGTGACAGGACCAGGTCCTCCTGGGTTGGAGTGAGGGGTTGTTGGCAAACACACCGGCAGAGGCCGCGCGGCAGTGAAGGCGGCAGTGTGGAGACTAACGACCAAAGTCACCGATCAACGTCGTTACAAACGAAACACCGCCACCGCACAACACCATCACCGACCATTTCCATTCACTAATTACAGCCACAATCTCAAGGAAATGATTAGGATATGAACAAAATGCATATTTCTAGAAATTATATAACCCAACACCATCTCCAGCCATCGACCACTTTCGTCAACCACCATTACCGAATGGAACCACCATCACAACAATCACCCAAGACTTTTGCCAGTTATTATCCGCCCCAAAATTGACATCTTTTGTCACTGTCGGTCACCGGCATCTCACATTCAGAGCACGAAACAGCAAATATATCAAGAGTACATATTGGAGAGAAAAATTGATACAGAATATCTTATAGGATTGACATTAATGATGTAGACTCCAAACATTCCCTCATCGGCAAGCACATACCGCAAGGAGACACGCAAAAGGAAGTAAAAGAAAGGAACAATTGTATGCTCAGTCTTGGTCTCATGATAAAAGTAACACTCCGGAAAAAAGGGGTTTCCAGTTGTACTAATGATCATTAATTAACGAAGATGATTAATACCATAACAATTAAAAAAAAATGATTCAAAGTTGAAAACAAACCTAAAAGAACTCTAGGCCAAAAGTTAAGCTTTGCATCTAATCTATAATCAAATTTTTTTAATATAATTTTTAAATAAATTTACTAATATGTATCTTTTACATTACTCTTAACATGAAAATGTAAAAGGTTATATAGCCATTGTTTCTTTTTTACAATTTTAAAAATACTAAAACTAAAAAATTTAATTTGGTCACACCAAAGGGCTTTTCAAATATATGTTTACCAAACAGTCTTGCATTTCCTTAAAGCACTTTTCGGTTATAGTTTACCAAGGGTGCGTTTGGGAAGACTTTTGGGGAAAGTCTTTAGGAAAATGCAAAGACTTTTAAGTTAAGGGTGTTTTCCAAAATGCAAACTGTGTTTGGTAAATTGTAATTTGAAAGCTCTTTGTGAAGTACCTTTGAGCAAAATGGTGTTTGGGGGACAAAGGACTTTTATGATAAAAAAATTACCAAAATAAAAAAAAAAAATTTGACTGTGTGGGTCATAAATACAGACATTATGTACTTAAAATTTTAGTTAAATTCACATCAAAATAGTTTATAATTTATAACCTAAAATAAAATCCAAGTTTAGACTCTTTTTTAATGAAATTTCAGTAAAAATCAAAGTCTTCTTTTGGTCATTTTCCCAAGTGCCGCACGATGCCCAGCTCCTTCTTCTGCGCAGCTCCTTCTTCAACCTAGACCCTCGCCGGTGATCCCAACCTCACCGCCCCCATGCCGCGCCGCCGCCCGCCGCCGGCCTCCGAGCTCCTGTGGCACGCGGCCGCCGCCGCCGCGCCAAGCTCCTCCCCGGTCCCCTTCTACTAGAGCACCGACTTCAAGGTCCACCGCCACCGGCTCGCCCGACCCACTCCCTCCCCGTCGCCCTTCGCGTACTCCGACGAGACCGGCCCCCGGACCCTCGACTACCCTCCCTTCTTCGCCTTCCTCGAGCTCCTCCTCTCCTTCCCCGTCCGCGCCGTCGTCCCCCGTCATCGTCCACCTCCATCACGGCCTCGGCTACGGCGCCGCCTCGACCTCCGACGGTCGCGCGACCCCCGTCGGTCGTCGCCGAGGCTACGCAACCTCGCCCGAGGTCGGGGGACCTCGACGAGGGCCGCGCTGGGTCGCGCGACCTCGGCGAGGGTCGCGCGACCCCGATCGGCCGTCGCCGACTCGGATCCGAGCCGTGAGGACCCGGATCCGGGCCGCCGCGACTCACCGAGGCGGCCCCTCGCCATGGTCGTTGAGTCACCGCGACTCGCCGAGGTCGCACGACTCTCCGACGACGATCGCCTAAGTTGTCGTGATCACGCCGGCGTCCCTCTAGCCGTCCACCGGCCCCTCGCGGCGGTCGGGAAGAACGGGTGGGGAAGATGAACAGTGTCCTCACAAGGGCAAAAGACGGCAAAACAAAAAATTCTTGAGGATAATTTTGGAAAAAAAAAAGTATGAACAAGTACCGCGTGGGCATGCCGAAAAAGCCGAAAGCCCAAGGCGGGGGACTGCCTTGGGCTTTCAGCCTTCACAAGGCTGGCATTTGGGGAAGGGGGTGCAAAATTTTTTGCCAAACACCCTCTACTTAGCCCAAGGGGCTTTGGACTCCCAAGGGGCTTTGGGAAGTGGTTCCCAAACGCACCCCAAATAATCTAGCGTTTTGGAAAACCTCTTTACCTCAAAAATATTTACATTCTCCTAAGGGCATTTCCATTTCCAGAAAGCTGAACCAAACGGGCCCATAGTCACACACCATCCCATACCACACTTCAACAAACAACAATCACCATAAAATAGATTCATTCAAAACACATTGAATAGGAACTCGAAAATAGTAAGAATTGTACTACTCACAAGACCTCGCGAATGGATCCAATGAGCCCGACATCTACAAAGCAAACTCCAGCAACTACATTATACGATACAAGGCGGAATCTCAAACCTGAAAAAGGCAGGAATTGAGCTGGGAGTAAATTTCCAACTTCCAATATTTGAGTTAGATTTTTTATATAGACACCACTTGCGTCGTCAAATTCTCCTATAGATACATAAACAAAAGAAGAAGACCTGCATACCTTCTTCCTGCAAATAACAGCTTCAGCCTCTCCGTAGAAAACCATGTACTTTGTGCCACCAAGGTGTAGCCCAATTGGAGCAAGCGAGCCGGGCTCATCAAAATCTTTCATGATGGCAGCAATCTCCTCTAGCTTAAACTGGAGAAAAGAAAAAGAATAGGTCAATCTAACCATCATGCATAAACAACTTCAAGCAAGAAGTTACCTGTGCTAGTGCTGATTTTCAAGTATATTTCATCTCATCTTCTTCCTGATGAACCCTTGCTTAGTCTATCTTGTAGAGAGTGGAGAAGAGCACCTATCATGTCCCAAACACAAGGACCATGAGGAAATTCAATTATGACATGCAGTCCCATACACAAGATACTATAGTTTCATGCATTACTACCATTACTAAAAAGCATCTGTGCTAGGGCGATACAAAGTATTTGAATAGCAGTTCCCAATAAGGACCTTACTTGCAAAAACTTGTTGAGATTTGTTGTCAATTTGCAAAACAATTGACTTGCTGCTTAAAGAACTGTCCCTATTCAAGTTAGTGCATATTGGAGCCCGAGTAGCTCCACCTTCACCAGTTGGCTATTCAACAATGATTAAACATTAACAAGATTTAAGAAGCAAATCATAAAGCAAACGCAAAGCACCTGCAAGAGGCAAAAGATTAAAGAGACAACCACTCACCAGGACAGCAACGGCACAAAATGCATAAAACAGAAAAAGTAAATCAACAAGACATATACTTTCTGAAATAAAAGACATTCTCATTTTTGGGCACAAAAATATCGGCTCATTGCTCATTGCCAAGCAACACAGAACAAAGTCAACCCACAAAGCTCACCAACACATACAACGTGCATTTAGATGAAACAGAGAAGCAATTGCATGAGAAAGACAGCACCTCTTTTCCCGGGGTTTGCGGGTCAGCTATGATAAGCTTTGGTCCTATATAAGAAGCACGATGTCCATGTCAATATGATATACTTGATTCACATCAAAATTAACTATCCTAATCATCAGTGTCATGCTAAGATTACCAATTTACCAGACAACGGTCTTGCACTTGGTGGAAGGGTGAAATGGAAATGTGAAAAGTATAAGTAGCGCAACATCTTCCTCTGCTTTCTGAAGTACCAATTCAGATGAGGATTCTCCATAAAGGAAGCAGTACCTAATTCCCTCATAACATATATTCCCCAGAATGCCTACTAAACCACACATAGACAAACCAAACTCAACGTATCGGTAATTCAAAACAACTAAACCAGAAAAGAAAACAATGGAAACACCCATTTTGGCTGCTCACTGTCCACCTCTTCCAACTCAAAGGAAGCAACTTCATGCCCCAAACCTATCACAAAATAAAGTGGGACCAGCTGACAGAGAAAACCCAAATTTTCTTCTTGCATATAAAAGAGGTCAAGCCACGAAGTCCTCAAACCACCCAATTAACTAAACTGATACGGCTGCACTCAAGGCAAATCTAATCGGGGACACACCATGCCAATCATGCCGTGCGGATGGCATTTGAAATAAATCTACTTCTGGATCAGAATAAACACAAACCCACTTGCCCAAAAATCTCCACTTTCACCAGTACGCCATTCCACTAGAGTGATTTCAATTCAATCAGAAAACAACCCTCCCCCCCCCCAAAAAAAAAAAAAAAAAAAAAAAAAAAAAAAGAAAGAAAGAACTTGAAACATGAACTCACGTCAGATCAAACAATACACAACGTTACGAACACATTGCAAAGCGTAGGATGTGAGCGAGCGAGAGAAACCTTGAGAAATTAATGTTACCATGATCGTCTAGAGGCGGTTTACCATGTTTGCTCGTGTCGCTGCGGAGCACGACATAGTAGCCTAGAGCTCATCGACCTTCGGGGGAGCGACAGATGCAGCTCGAAGGCAAGCCGCGGAGGCGAGTGGTAGAGGCATCTTCACGGTTCGGAGGCCAGCCGCGGAGGCGAGCAAAGGAGATGGCTCGGCGAGCCGTAAAGGAGCAGCGGAGGCGAGCGGCAGAGGAGCAGCGGAGGGGAGCGGCGGAGGAGTGGCGGAGGCAAGCGGCTGGTTGACAGGTCATCTCTCCCCGGAGTGGAAAATGGATATCAGTCGTTCAGAATGACTCATTCCGTTCGTCTGCAGAGATGAAGTGGGTCATGGGTGGGCTGCGTAAATGGGTCGAAAATGGGTCACAAATTCTGAGCCAATTTTCGACCCATTTAAATCAGACTCATTTTTGGGACCCAATTTTAATTTGATCTTTTAAAATCTCTGACCCATGTGCAACCCACATTGAGAAAATATGAGTTCAAAAATGGGTCCATGACCCATTTTGACACCCCCTATATTCTAGTGATGAAATAAATGTGTTTTTATCGGTCTGCTTAGTATGGTGTTCTTAATTATTAGGCTGTAATTTTGTTTATGAGATTGTATTGTATTTGTAATTCGATGGGTGTATGGTGTTGTTTGATTTTATAATGAGATGTATTAGTTTAAGTATGAGTCTTTTGCACATGGCATGTATTTCGTTTTCGTACTTGCTAGCTGTCATAATAATTTCCTCAATATATATAACATCCTGGCAAAATAATTCCGTTATGAAGATGGTAACTTTAAAGGCTGATGCAGCAAGATTCATCGGTCCAACCCTTACTATTTTTTTTTTTTTTTTTTGGTCGAAACCCTTACTATTTATTGATATATCAGTTATAAGCACATTGCGCTAATTATGAAGAAAAAAGATCAAATCCCCTTAGCAAGAGCCAATAGTCAGCAATGAGCAATGATATTCGGGGGAATTAATTTTGCTGAGCTATTTATGCGAAAGTACTAAAAAAAAACGTTAGCTATCCTCTTCTCAAGTGAAGCGAACATAATGATCTTGAAATCGTTAATCCCTAAAGTAATTGCAGATAAATTAATTTATGGTGGGAATGGATATGTAGAGAGGGCATTTTTAAATAGGCTCTTCAAATTATTTGGCCAAAAAAAAATTTCTTTAAATTAATTAACGTTTTCGAAAACGTACGCAAGGGGAAGAAAAGTAACTTTTTGTTCTCATCTTAATTACTCATCTTCAAAGTTTTAAAAGTAGCGACCCTAATAATGTCAAATAGCTGAAAAGGGTGAACGGACGGATTGCACAATCAGTCTTAAACCAATTGTTTATACTTTTCCAATTTCAAGTCAAAATGACAAGTGCGAAATCCACATAATTTTCTCCATCAAACATTAGCTTTCTTATATTGATGTCCATGCCAAATTTCATTTAAATTAATCATTGAAAGGATGAAAATAAACACATCAAAATATATTAGCGTCTTATTGGACCAACCGAAAGTTTTAGGACGATAGTGCACATCAATAAAAAGTAAGATGAATGACCTAATTGAAAGTTCTATTATGACACTACATATCAATAAAAGTGCATAGGTTACTAGTATCCTTATATCTTCAAGCAATAGAAACTACACGTTGTTTACATCTCTATTGAAAGAGGGCAAGAGATGTCAATTTAATGCATTTTACAAATTCGCTTGCTGATTGCTCTACAAAAAAGTTGGAAATAATCATGAAATGAGATCTCCCCGAAAGCCTTCCCTAATTATTTTCGGTGCCACGACTCCAAACTATAAGCATTGCACTATTCCTGTAACGTTGAAGCTAGGTCTGCAGTGAACATCATAAATCACACAATTGGGATTAGTGAGAACTAAGAAAATATTTAAAAGCCAATCGTCATCATGATTAAAGATAAAACACAATAGCACATGAAAAAGTAACTTCAAAACTCACCAAATCCTGTGAATGCTGACATTGAGATCGCGAAGTTGCTCCAAGGTGATAGCAGAGAGTGGCGTTTCCAGGGGTACTTGCACACAAAGCTCACGTGAGACTTGTCCCATAGTTGGTTGAAGCCGCGGATCGGCTTGCAAGCACGTGAACGCTAGCTTGGCGATTGAGACTATGTCTTGCGCAACTCGAAGACAAAGTCTATAAAGCGAGGGACGTTGATCCAACACATCCTTCAATAGTATCGGCAATTCAGTTTGGGTGGATGAACATTCCCCAAAGACATGATCTCCCGGATGCTTTCCAATGATTGTCTCTAATGCGATGACTCCAAAGCTATATACATCGCACTTTTCAATAGGAATCAAAGAATGAGCCAACTCTGCAAGTGGAGAAATTCATGGTTTTTTTATAACCTTGATCATAAATTGTTTTCAAATTGACTACATTGCTTCCCATGAGGTACCAGTCACAAGAACAAATTTCTACTTAATCTATGCTTACAACACTGATTTGAGCATGGGAGTTTACGCTTCAGGGGCGTTCGAAGGATTTTGTTTGATGCTCGCTTCATTTAGGTAACACAAATTTCATATTCTTGAGATGGATCTATTATAATTTTTACCTGTTTTTCCATTTCTTCCTTATTAGGAAAGTCAAAAGGCTTTCTGATTAACATTAAACTTGACTGCTTTAAATGCATAAACAAATTTCCATCAGAAGATTAAATAACAAGAGAATGGATATTTGACACTAAATACTGGTGAAATTGAAGAAATTATGAAGTACCCGGAGCAATATACCCTATCATGCCAGCAACAATAGTCCAATTTGATGAATCCGGCCTCAACAGTCTTGCAATGCCAAAATCGGAAACATGAGCCTCATAATTACAATCCAATAGAACATTGTTACTGGTCAAGTCTTGGTGAATCAACGGAGGTGAACATTCGTGATGCATATAGGACAAAGCATCCGCAACTCCTCAAACCACATTTACCCTCTTGTCCCAATGAAATTCTACTGCTCTTTCATTATCATTCAAAATTGTTCTCAAGCTTCCTCTTTCCATGTACTCATACACCAAAAAACGGCGTTGGACATGAGAGCAAAACCCTTAAAATTTCACGGTATTACAACGGCATAGATTTCTTAAGGCTTGAATTTCCCTTTCAAATGGTATCAAATCAACAGTCTCACTATTGTCTTGGGATGATGAGGTTTGCTTTATAGCAAACATTTGACCTTTCGATATATTGGCTTTATAAACAATTCCATATGCTCCTTCGCCCACATAGTACTTTGAGTCAAATCCTTCTGTGGCCTCAAAGATTCGATCATAGAAATTTTGCCATCATAATTCAAAATATGCATGAAATCCAAATCATTTGCGCGTTCGTTGTTCTCTCTCTTGATAATTCTTCTTCGATGATGATTGATGATTATAAGAACGTTCAAGGTGCAAGAGAGAAGGATAATTCCCAACAACAAGAGACAGAGGATAATTGCGATTCTAAGTCCAACATGTGGATTGCGTTTCTTGCTCTCAATAGAATTGCATATCGATAGACCAATAACATTTCCACAAAGCCCTTTGTTATGCTACATTGCCTCAAATGGAGCCTCATTAAAAGCTTTGACATTTGGGAGAGGACCTTCCAAGTTATTGTAGGATAAATCGATGGAAGTTAAGGCTGACATATCACCAAAAGTACGTGGAGTAGAACCAGAAAGGCAGTTGTGGGAGATACTTAGGACTTGTAGCATTCTCAACTGTCCAAGTACTCTCGGTACGTTTCCAATCAACAAATTATGACTTATGTCAAGAACCTCAAGGAACTGTGCGTTGCCTATCTCTAGAGGGATGCTTGTCCCAAATTTGTTTCTACTCAAGTTCAAGGTCAACAAGCTTTTGCATGAGCCTAACTACACCGGCATCAATCCACTCAAATTATTTGATGCCAAGTTTAGAAGTACCATATGAGATAAAAGTCCAATCTCAGTTGGGACATTTCCTGTGATAGCATTGCTACTTAGATTGAGTTCTAACAACATCGATAGACTTTCCAATTCCCTTGGAATCTCCCCACTTAAAAAATTTAAAGAAAGTTTTAATACCCATAACTGAGCCATCTTTCCAAATAATGCGGGTATCTCACTAGAAATTTGGTTGTTTGATATCCTTAAGCTCATCAAATTGGGACAACACTCCCATTTCCATGAAAGTTCACCATTCAAATGATTATGGCTTAAGTCCACATAATTTAGATGTAGATATATTCCGAAAGCTTCTGTTATGTTTCCAGTAAGTTGGTTTTCTTCTAGCCTCAATCTAATTAATGTGCTATAGCTCTCTAAGCTTGTTGGGATGGGACCTATGAAATGATTTTTGAAGGCAGAGAAATACGCTAATGATCTCCAAAGGCATACATCTTTTGGCAGTTCCCCCTCTAGTTGATTGCCGTTCATATCCAAATGAGTCAAACGTGTTAACCTATTAAATTCATAGGGCAGGGAACCCGAGAACATATTAAAACCAATGGTTAAGCTAGTTAGATTGGCCAAGCTTCCAACTGATGTGGGGATTAGACCAACCAAATTATTTTGGTAGAGGTCAAGTGAAGATAAACTTGACAAATCTCCAGTGGAATGAGGAATTAAGGTAGTGAGACTATTAAATGATACGGCAAGTGTATCAAAAGAAGCGAGCCTTCCAATTTCTGAAGGAATGGCGTTAAATTATGACTCGATTTTGAGATTCGCTAGATTTACAAAAGAGGAAATATAAAATAATATTTAAATTTGGATGAAAGTTTCCTCTTAGCTGCGGAATCGTGAAATCGCCGAAGTCTTCTTTGCTTTCTGAAAGACGCCACCGCAACCATACGAAAAGAAAGAAGCTGTTGAAGTCCACGCGTAAAAGAAAAAAAAGGGTGGATCCCACTTCTGGGCACACACACATCCGAAGGAAGAAGTCCTGCGCAATGCGTGAAGAAGCCAATATCATGGTGGGCCCAGGTCAAAGGTTTGACCTTCTGGGCCCATGTATAAAAGCAGAAGAAAATTGCAGGTTTTCTTTGCTCTTGGCAAGAAGCCACTGAAGGATCCACGAGAAGCCGCACACCGCGAGAGAGAGAAGCTACATGAGGAAGCTGAAGATTCTTTTTGTTTTTGGCGTGCAACTTGAACGCGTGATATTTTTGTGCCGTGAGTTTATACCCAAGTGAGTGATTTATTTATAAACACTTTGGGTTTGGGGTTAAATTTAGATGTAGGAAACACTTGAGCAATTAAACGATTATAAACTCTGATTCTCCGATTTTAGTGGATTATTTGCTGCTGGCTCTCCCCGTAGATGTAGGTACCGATACTCGGACCGAACCACGTAAATTTCTCGTGTTCTTATTATTTCTCATTTATTTCTCTGGTAATTTCGCGTTGATGTAAATTGCAAGATCTTATCATTTCTGCATATTATATCCCAATAATTGGTATTAGAGCTTGGGGTTGGATTTCTTGATTGTGATTTGGAGCTTTTGCTTGTTTGATTATTATCTGGAAATTCTATTATTGCAATTATGTCTGAGAGGAAATTTAAGATTGAGAAGTTTGATGGGAGAAATAACTTTGTGTTATGGAGCATCAAGATGCGGGCTTTATTGACAACACAAGGTTTGGCCAAAGCACTAGATAGCGAAGATGAGTTGTCGATTATAATGAAAGCCTCAGAGAGGGTAGAGCTGATGGAAAAAGCAAATAGTATAATCCAGTTAAATTTGTCGGATGAGGTCTTACTAGAGGTTATTGAGGAGAAGGATGCCGCAGCATTATGGGCAAAACTTCAAACACTCTATGTGAAGAAAGGTTTGAACAATCGCTTATACAAGCCAAAAAAGATGTTTCAATTTAGATATACTGAATGTACGTTTATCAGAACCCACCTAGATGAATTTAATAAACTCATGTTGGATTTGAAGAACGTCGGTAAGATAGTTGATGATGGAGAGCATGACATGATGTTGTTAGCCTCTTTACCAAAGTTATGGGAGCACTTTACTGATTCGTTGTTGCAGAGGCGTACTACGATTACCTCAGAAGAGGTAAAGTCCGCCTTATTCTCTAAGGAGTGGCAGAGAAAGTTGCGAGATGACGATCCGGCGAAAGGAGCAGCGCAAGCACTAATGATTCTAGGTAGAGAACAACATCGAGAGCCTAGTAGCAGCAGAGGTAAAAGCATATCAAAATCATGCAATAGAAAGTCCAAGGGATCCGTGAAGTGCTTTAAGTGTCACGAGGAGGGGCACATCAGGAGAGATTGTCCAAAGCGGAGAATTAAAGTTGATATGCAGAATGCTACAAGTAGTATGGCAAACGTTGCTGAGGGGAGCATTACTAATGCAGAAGCTGTCTTATGTGGGACTGCTACTTCGTCAAGAGACGAATGGGTGCTAGATTCGAGGTGTTCTTATCATATGACGCCTCATAAGAATTGGTTTACTACTTACCAAACTGCAGATGGTGGTAGGGTTTTTTTGGGGAATAATGCAATCTGTAAGGCTGTGGGAATAGGGACAATTTGGATTCGGATGCACGATGGGGTGGTTCGCACATTGACAGATATGAGGCATGTACCAGAACTCAAGAAGAACCTTATTTCTCTAGGGACACTCGATGACATCGGGTATCGGTATACCGCTGAAGGTGGAGTAATGAAGATCTCTCGAGGTGCTATGACAGTGATGAAAGGGAAGAAAGTGAATACTCTCTATCATCTACTAGGAGAGACTGTGACCGGAACCGATGTAGTTTCATCAAGTGAGTCAGATTCTAACTTGACTCAATTATGGCATATGCGTTTGGGGCACATGAGTGAGGCAAGTATGACGATGCTGAGTGAAAAGAGGTTGTTGAATGGTTAGAAGACAAGGAAGCTGAACTTATGTGAGCACTGCATCTATGGGAAGCAGCATTGAGTTAAGTTTACTACAGCTATTCATTTGACCAAACGACCAGTTGAGTATATTCATTCAGACATCTGGGGCCCATCCTCGGTTCCTTCGAAAGGAGGTGCCTGATATATGCTGACATTTATCGACGATTATTCAAGGAATGTATGGGTTTACTTTCTGAAGCACAAATATGATGTGTTTAATTGGTTCAAGAAATTTAAGGCATTGATTGAGAAGCAGTCAGATAAACAAATCAAGTGCTTGAGAACTGATAATGGCATGGAGTTCTGCGGTAAAGATTTTACCGAGTTCTGCGAGAAAGAAGGTATTGTAAGATACCGCACAGTACCTAGGACACCACAGCAGAATGGCGTGGCAGAACGGAAGAACAAAACTTTGCTTGAGTGAGCTCGATGCATGCTTTCGCATGCAGGACTTGGCAAAGAATTTTGGGCTGAAGCAATGAACATGTCGTGTTTCCTGGTTAATCGATCTCCATCGCCGGCTATCGAGTGGAAGACTCCTAAGGAAGTATGGTCGGGGAAACCTGTTGATTATTCCAAATTACGTATATTTGGATGTCCTGCGTATGCTCATGGGAATGATGGTAAGCTTGAGCCGAGGTCGAAGAAGTGCATATTTCTGGGTTATGCACATGGGGTGAAAGGCTACCGGCTGTGATGCATTGATTCCATATCCCCTGGTTTTCTAATCAGCAGAGATGTAATCTTCGACGAGACTGCAATGCTTCAACAGAGGAGTTCTGAGACACAACCAGCAGAGAAGACAGATCATGGTGTCATTAGTGAGGTGGAGCTTTAGGTGGAGACTCCAGAGACCTCGAAGGTAACAGAGGTTGAGACTGCAGATGAAGCCATAGTTCCTGAAGTCGGTGATAGTGAACAACCAACAAAGCCACAGCAGACTATAGCTGCAAATAGACAGAGAAGACAAATTAAACCACTGGTACGTTATAGTTATACAAATATTGCTTATGCATTGACTGTAGGTAATGAGATGGAAACAGATGAGCCTTCGTCTTACTCTAAAGCGATGGCTAGTCCGGAGTCGCCACAGTGGCTAGGGGCTATGAGTGAAGATATAGAATCACTCCATCAAAATCAGACATGGGAGCTGGTCAAAGTACCCAAGAGCCAAAAGATTGTCGGAAGTAAATGGGTCTTTAAACAGAAAGAGGGCGAGGCAGTGAGGTATAAGGCGAGACTTGTGACGAAGGGGTATACACAGCGTGAGGGCATTGACTACAATGAGGTGTTCTCTCCTGTGGTAAGACATACTTCTATTCGTGTTTTGCTTGCCTTAGTTGCTTCGTAGGATCTCGAGTTAGAGTAACTAGATGTAAAAACTGCGTTTCTTCACGGTGAGTTGGAGGAGTAGATTTACATGAGGCAACCGGAGGGATTTGCTATTCCAAGTAAGAAAGATCATGTTTGCTTGTTAAAGAAATCTTTGTATGGGCTAAAACAATCTCCTAGGCAGTGGTATAAACATTTTGATGCTTTCATGGCTAGTCAAGACTATTCAAAAAGTCATATGGATAGCTGCATTTACTATAGGAGATTGGAGAATGGTTCTTTGATTTATCTACTCTTATATGTTGATGATATGCTGATAGCAGCTAAGAATATGTCTGATATTGATGTGCTAAAGAGGCAGTTGAATGCTGAATTTGAGATGAAAGATTTAGGCGCTATAAAGAAAATTTTGGGTATGGAGATTTTGCGTGACAAGACTGCAGGAGTTTTACATCTGTCTCAAAAGAAATATATTGAGAAGATTGTGGCACGTTTTAATATGCAGTCAGCGAAATCTATAAGTACACCTTTAGCGAAGCACTTTAAACTTTCAGATAAATTATCACCACAGACTAAGGAGGAGAATGAGCATATGTCCCGTGTTCCTTATTCTAGTGTCGTGGGTAGTATTATGTATGCTATCGTATGCACTAGACTTGATATTTCACAAGCTGTGAGTGTGGTTAGTCTCTATATGAAGCGTCCTCGTAAAGCTCATTGGGAAGCTGTGAAGTGGATCCTCATATATTTGAAGGGGACAACAGACGTGGGTATAGTGTATCAAAAGGACAGCAATGGCAGTGAGACCACTGATTTTGTGGATTCGGATCATGCCAGTGACTTGGATGATTGCATATCTTTAGCAGGGTACATGTTTACGCTAGCAAGTGGTGCAGTTAGTTAGAAAGCATCCTTACAGGATCACATTGCCTTGTCTTCGACTGAGGCAGAGTATATGGCACTAACCTTTGTAGCGAATGAGGCGATATGGTTACAAAATTCTCAGACTTTGGGTTAGAATAGAAAAGTGTGGATATACACCGTGATAACCAAGGTGCGATATATTTGGCATATAATCCAATTTATCACAAGCGAACGAAGCATATCAACATCAGATACCACTTCATCCGAGATGTCTTAGCTAAGGGTAATGTTATTATTAAAAAGATTGCTACAGCAGATAACCTGGCAGACATGATGACTAAGTCTATTCCTTTGGCGAAGCTCAAGTTAATTGGCGTCTGTAGAGAGTAAGCGCCCATCGGGGCGTTGGGAGAGCAGCATTGATGATGAGTACTATAACTTGGCTTCAAACATCGAGCCAAGGTGGAGAATTGTTAAATAATGACTCGAGTTTGAGATTCGTTGGATTTACAAAAGAGGAAATATAAAATAATATTTAAATTTGGAGGAAAGTTTCCTCTTAGCTGCAGAATCGTGAAATCGCCGAAGTCTTCTTTGCTTTCTAAAAGACGCCACCGCAACCATACGAAAGAAAGAAGCTGTTGAAGTCCACATGTAAAAGAAAAAAAAAAAAAGGTGGGTCCCACTTCTGGGCACACACACATCTGAAGGTAGAAGTCCTTCGCAATGCATGAAGAAGCCAATATCGTGGTGGGCCCAAGTCAAAGGTTTGACCTTCTGGGCCCACGTATAAAAGTAGAATTTCTTTGCTCTTGGCAAGAAGCCGCCGAAGGATCCACGAGAAGCCACACGCCGCGAGAGAGAGAAGTTGCACGAGGAAGCTGAAGATTCTTTCTATTTTTGGCATGCGACTTGAACGCGTGGTATTTTTGTGCCATGAGTTTATACCCAAGTGAGTGATTTATTTATAAATACTTTGGGTTTGGGATTAAATTTAGGTGTGGGAAACACTTGAGCGATTGAACGATTGTAAACTCTGATTCTTCGATTTTAGTGGATTATTTGCTGCTGGCTCTCCCCGTAGATGTAGGTACCGATACTCGGACCGAACCACGTAAATTTTTTGTGTTCTTATTATTTCTCATTTATTTCTCTGGTAATTTCGCGTTGACGTAAATTGCAAGATCATGTCGTTTCCGCGTATTATATCCCAACAAATGGAACTAGAAATGGCATTATGTGAAATGTCAAATATGATCAGGTTGCCCAATTTTCCAAGAGAAGTAGGGATTGGACCGGCCAAATTATTTTTGGAGAGCTTAAGCATAGATAAGTTTGACAAGTTTCCAATGGAATGAGGAATTAAGCCTGTGAGATTGTTGAATAATAGATCAAGTTTGTCAAGAGAAGTGAGCCTCGCAATTTCTGAAGGAATGGATCACGACAATCTATTTCCCCATAAAAATAGATGGGTCAAGCTCCTCAAGTTGCATATTTCTTGTGGAATGGGACCGAAAATGGCATTCTGTGAAATGTCAAATATGGTCAGGTTGCCCAATTTTCCAAGAGAATTAGGGATTGGACCGACTAAATTATTTTTGGAGAGCTTAAGCATAGATAAGTTTGACAAGTTTCCAATGGAATGAGGAATTAAGTCGGTGAGATTGTTGAATGATAGCTCAAATTTATCAAAAGAAGTGAGCCTCGCAATTTCTGAAGGAATGGATCCCGACAATCTATTTTCCCATAAAAAAAGATGGGTCAAGCTCCTCAAGTTGCATATTTCTTGTGGAATAGGATCGAAAATGGCATTCTATGAAATGTCAAATATGGTTAAGTTGCCCAATTTTCCAAGAGAAGTAGGGATTGGACCAACCAAATTATTGTGGAAAAGGCTAAGCACAGATAAATTTGACAAGTTTCCGATGGAATGAGGAATTGAGCCGATGAGATTGTTGGATGATAGGTAAAGTTCATCGAGAGAAGTGAGCCTCACGATTTTTGAATGAATGGATCCTAACTATCTATTTCCCCATAAGGAAAGAACCATCAAGCTCCTCAAGTTGCATATTTCTTGTGGAATGGAACCATATATGTTATTTCATGAAATGCTTAGTTCAATTAAATTGCCTAATTTTCCAAGAGAGGTAGGAATATGTCCACTCAAGTTGTCGGCACAAAGGTACAAATAATGAAGACTCTCCAACATACCTATACTTGGAGGAATTTCCCCGAGAGTTCATTCAAGCAAAGATCAAGAGAGTTGAGTTTGGAAAGCTTACCAATACCTGAGGGGATGGAGCCATAGATCGAGTTGTTGGTGAGTTCAAAGCTAACCACACTGGTTAAGCGCGAGAAGTCAAGGCCATCTAGAGTTCCTCTTAAACCAACATTGGAAAGATTTAGATGGATGATAGCTCCATAGTAGTTGCAAGCGACATTGATAAAGCAGCAAGGATTCTCGCCATGCCATGAAGAGAGGAGAGATTGGCTATGATTGTCAAAAGTAGATTTCCAATTCAAGAGAGCCTTTACTTCATCCTTATTCCTGGTGGTGTGGATAGTGGAAAAAGAAGTGGAGGAAGTGGAAACTCCTACCCCCTAAAATGAAGTTGTGCTGACCAAGAAGAGCAAGGAGAAGAAGATGAAGACATGTAAAGGAGACAAGATGGACAGCAATAATGAAGAAACCATGATTTTGGGGGGTATGGATGGTTTTTGGGAGGTGGAAGATGGTTTAGGTCTACATAACGTTAATAAGATGGATGACATATTTATAGTTGGAATGTCATTCCTAGAAGCTCCTCATATGAGGTCAATGCCTTAAAGTTGGACAGCATTTTCCGACAAATGCGGGCCTCTCGTGAACAATATTTTCTTCCTTTTTTTTTTTTATTGACCATAGATTGCAAAATAATATCTTTTACTTTTCTGAACAATTTAGCGTGTGCCATTTGGGTATAATAAGAAAATAATACCAAATGATGAAACTCAATCGCCAGTCATACTTGAACAAGGAAAAAAAGAAAAGGGAAGGAAATGTTGCTGAGTCTGGGCTTTGCCCTTTCTCTATGCTCTTGCCTCGGCCTCTCCAAAGGTGGACTGTGTCCTAATCATCTCCCCTAATTCTCTCTCTCTCTCTCTCTCTCTCTCTCTCTCTCTCTCTCTCTCTCTCTCTACCATCACCGGCGCTTGAGATTCTCCAACTAAATTTGGGGGAATAGGGTTTTAATTTGAGAAATTAGGAAATTGAGTTTAGACCATTTCAGACAAAGATTAAGAAAGCGTGGGACTCCCTGATTTTTGGCCTTGTGGTGCAGAAAAAAGCCATGATTAAGGGAAAAAATGGAAACTTTGACTTTCTTATTTCGAGCAACTATGTCGATTCTCTTCATGGACAAAACAAATGAAAAAAGAAATGTTTCATTAGTACTCACATATCCAAAAATTACTCAAGGCCAATCAAAATCCCTTAATCGGCCTCTATAATTTAAGTCTACATGCAATTGTAATGTCCATATGAAGATCATGTAACTTAATTAAAATCACTCGAATAGACATTTTACTTTTTGCTCTTTACTTCATATAAATATTTGGTTGGACGCACTTTTGCTCTTTCTTAATCCAAAACGTTCAAAATTTTCACAATTTATAGGTGATAATAGATAAATTCAAGCATGATTCACCTTTTCTTCTACTAGTTCTTATGAGGCATAAGCTGATTCTTCTCGCAAGCCTCTCGTCCTCTAGCTCAGTGGAGCTCTCTTTTCCCAAGTAATTTTTTTTTCTTTTTTTTTGTGTGTGAAATTTACATTTCAAAAGTAGTGCGACTTAAGAGTTTAAGTCTCCTCTCTGTTTTTGGTCAACCAATCTTCACCCCCTAAAACACTCATCGATGTATGAACACATGAAATCCTTAGAAACAACAAAATCAACATTAGCTTTATCTTTCTTTTGCCTCAATTTTCGTTTTTTTCCAATCAATTTGTCTTCATCATGTTGAGGGTCTTGACCACGAAATCGTTTTAACATTTTCACCTCTTTTTGAATTCCCCCTTCAACCGGTCTAATTATGTTATTGGCAATTCAAAGCTATTCAATTTAATAATCTGACTAAACTCCATTATTATATTAGTGACAATCAGGGAAGGAGTTATAGTGCTTTCATGTCCTCAACATTTTAAGTTGTCGTTTCCTTTTTTCTATTTTTGACCTAGGTTCTTGGCTTACTTTTGCGGTCTTCATATGCCTAACTCCTCCTTGTGAGTCATGGATTCTCATCATGTTACACGTGATGAGCTCAAATAAAGTTCGGCCCCACTTAAAAATTTGTGTAATTTTATGATGACAGGATTTTCTCATCATGTTACACATAATGGGCCTAGATAAAGTCTGGAGCCTTCAATATTAGATCGAAAGATAAAAAATCACAACCAGATTTGTTAAATGACTAAGATTTATTGCATTCCAAGACAATGAAATACGGACACAATACCTCCTAGAAACCACTATATCACCCCATACAGATTATGTTTTTCACAATTGATTTTGATTTTTTAAACTCGTAATCAACAACTTAAATAGCTTGTATAAAAAAAATACTAAAATAAAGAACTTTTACAAGCTACACAATTCGCTCGTGGCTAGGTAACCTTTTGATTACACAAGTCATGTTGGTCACTGTTCATTCGATAGTTGATTGAAAATCGGCCATGCGAACAATCTTGAATTTTCACACATTTGAGACTAAATTGACAAAATTAAAAAGTTTAAAACTAAATTGACATCCATAAATATATATATATATATATATATATATATATATATATCATAGATTGAACAATTTTCCCCAACTTGCAGTGAACATTTTTTTGAAATTATGGCACTCCAGTCAATTAAGAAATTATATTGCACTTAATTGATTAAGAAAGAGAAATCATAACACTCAAATAAATATCGTACAAAAGTTATAGTACTCAAATTATTTATTAAAAAAAAATTATGACACTCAAATGAAAGCCATACAAAAATAATAACCCTTACAGTTCCTTTTTCGATGAAGATTTTTAGTTAAATCTCAAGTGATAATGCTGTGAGCAATAAATTTCAACTAATCTCCTTGTACATGAATTGATCAGAATAATTGGAGTTCGACCATGGTTAAAAAAGATGGTTAATGACTTTCTTCTTGAAGCGCGGTGAAGGGGCCAAACCTTATAGATATGGACAGACGCACACGTCCCTGATTTGTGATTCTCTTGCCCAATTCTTACTCTTACAAGATCTGGAGCACGGTGAAGGGGCCAAACCTTATAGATGAACGCATGGACAGATGCACACGTCCCTGGTTTGTGACTTTCTTGCCCAATTCTTACTCTTACAAGATCTGAAAGAAAAGAAGAACTTGAAAGGCATCTATAAACTGATGAAACCCTTTATGGTCCGCAAGTGTTATTGCCAACTTCAGCTTTCATCAGAGTCAAACTCACGTAAATTCCCAAAAGAATTCGGCTGAATGACATCGTAAGCCTCAAACTCTGTTTTAGAGTCCCCGCGCATCTTCACTTTTCAAGCAAATTTCTCTGCATAGCAATCCTCACCTTATATGGTTTAATCTTTGGCCGTTAAAGATAAAACTCCCTCAATTCTTTAAGACTAACAGTTGAATGGAAATTTGGACTTCTATTTTTTAGGCTGATAGGTGGCTTATGGATTTAAAAAGTAGATTGTATGGATATAAATAGATAAAAGATCCATTTAATCGAAATATCAGTCGCTCTCTCGAACAGGAATAATGTGATCTTAGACAAGATTCGGGTGATGTGTACCCCAAGCAGACTCCATCGAAGGGAAGAGACTCGATAGCGTAATTAAATTAACCTTACTCCACACTTAAAGTAGTGAAATATCGTGCAACATACATATATGCAAGAACAATAGAAGACGCGGTTGTCGTTGTCGTCCAGCTCTGCTCTTTTTACATTGTTCCCATTTCAAGAAATAAGAGAGTGATTGCTGCGTCAAAACAAAAACACAACTCCGTAGTTTGACCCCACGAGAAACTGTCGCTGCTTCGTAAATCAGAAACCCAATCTCCTTTAAGTGCCAAGTTTTTCATTGTGAGAGACGAATAAAAGGAGCATCGCTTAAGTATC
Organism: Eucalyptus victrix; assembly: GCA_016097545.1. Taxonomy (NCBI): domain Eukaryota; kingdom Viridiplantae; phylum Streptophyta; class Magnoliopsida; order Myrtales; family Myrtaceae; genus Eucalyptus; species Eucalyptus victrix. The sequence goes on along the minus strand of CM027845.1, from coordinate 26,577,025 downwards.
AACCTGAAAAGGGCAAGAGAGGAACGAAAACCTTAAGCCAGTGAAAGAAAGTCAACACGCATGCATCTTAACAGATGCTACCAAATCCCGTGCGATAGCCGATGGCTTATTGTTTCTTCCATCATCCTCAGTGTAAGATTTTTCCTGTTACAGCACGTAGGACTCTCAGCAATCTCATAGAAGGCAACTTGGCAACATGACAGTTGTATATGAATTGATCCCTAACCAAGCATAACTTGTGCCAAGCTATTCGACCCTCTTCCTGTTCAGAGTTTTTGGACCTCTGGGCTTAATCACGCCAAATATTTATAGCAAAAGTAATAAACTGAAACAATATTGAATCAACAAAGTGAGATGCAAAAACATGCAGGAGAGCTCCGGAGGATGGTATTACCACCATCATAAATGAAATATAGGGAGGCCAATGGACAGTTTTCAGCACAAACAATTTCGAGTGCAATCTAATATAAGCACGCTCGGGATAGTTTTCACCGTGCACAGATTTAAATGCAATCTAGATTAGCAGCTCCTCAGGTCCAGCATATATTTTTGCAAACATAATGGCTGGAAGATAACTTTGATTATAACCTTTTCTTTTCAAATTTGAGTCTGAAAAGACCAGCCACTGGACAGCAGCAGCAGCAGCAGCAGCAGCAAATAAGCCGGCTATGTAAGATGAGGCATATGAAATCGTTTTTTACGCCATGACACTCAATTTCATATCAAAGTCAAAGATCAATAAGACAACAAAATGTAGAACATCGCGACATGTGACTCAAAGCCATGTCAGATGACACAATCATCTGCATTCAAACATCCTCAACTCATTTCTTATCCCCAAAAAAAAAAAAAAAAAGCATCCTCACCTTATTTGAAGGTCAAAATTCCAATTTCAATCTCATAGACAGAAGAAATTATGTAAAACACGTTTGGCAGCAATTTTGGCATAATTCCCAGTTCTTATGAGTCAACTTTGGAGCTCAATAGCTCTCAATAGAGACATTAGCATCATGGACAAACTAGAGATGCAATGACACATATATCAACGAAGTAAACACAGCAGATAATTACCTCATCTCCAACTCAAATGGTTGCACAAGCCAAACATATTTCTGGAAACTAAATTTGTAGCAATGATGCAAGTTCGGTCAACTACATAATCAATTTCATGCCGAGGTGAAGACTATCACCTACCTTTGCACTTGCAGTGCCAACATTGACTGAAAACATATATAATGCATGAATATTCACATACCCAGCAAAACATATATTGCACAAGAAGCATCCACATCTATAAGTGCACATATGCACAACAGGAAGATAGGGCAAATCCAGAATCATCTGTGTCAAAGATAAAATCATAGACCTCATCTTCAAATTCTAATGAGTTTAAGGACTAGTGTTTCACAAATCCATTTGATGGTATAGGAACTATTAAATAAGTCATTGAACCAAGATCTATCTAGGAAAAAATAAAGACTCCAAAGCATATTATTGAACTTCTATTCAGCAACAAATGAGGATTCTTAAGTGGAGGAGAAATTGTTGCAGATGTAATGACCAAAGCTATAAATGGCAGGCATGGTAAAGCCCCAAAATCAATTTGATTATTTCCACAGCTAAAATCGAGGATTCTGCTTAGTGAATTGAATGAGCATAAGATCTAACCAAAGACGCAACAACAAAGATGGCATCTTATTATTAGGTGAAATAATGCAAGACTCTCAGTAACAAAGGGTACATAAAACAATTTATTTCAGCCACAAAAGGAATGCATAAGGTTACACAAGATAGTGTATGACATTTCTAACAGCTAGCAATAAGGTTATATCAAGGTTTAGCTATAAGCTCTCATCTATTTGCCCCAAAAATGGATGAGTTTGTTCCACATCAATCTCATTCTTCTTCCATGTTATGAGCGGCCAAGAATGCTAATGAACAAGGAAGGTGAGACTATAAGAAAATCGAGTTTGAAGCAGAAGTCATATAAGATTTTTGCCTTTGTATGACTTCCTGATAAGTCAGAAAAGGTAATGCCCTTGAAAAAATATAGGTGTGACTTAATCAATGAAATTTTTATACAAGAGAAAAGTAATTTATACATGTTATCAAATTCATAAATAAATAAATTAGAATCCAATACCGACAGAAGAAAATGAAATACATGTAAACTCAATTATGAACTCAATATGGTTTGGCCACTAATAAAATGGACATAAATGATGTCTTCCAGGAATGAGACTGCTGTCCACTAGAGTTGTGCGTCATCATTCTCTAGCAGACAAACAAGGCCACAAGAAACATCAAGTACGTACACAACAACAAGCTTCTCTTAAAGATACAAGTAAAAGGTCTCACAAAGAGGAACTTCAAAGAAAGATCTGAGAATACAGAACTTATAACACATGGAATGATCCATTAGCTACCTCCTATGATCATTTGCCATTATCTTTCTCATGATTTATACTTCAAGTTTCTCTCAATTATCAGCAATGAGATTCCTCAATGCCAGACTAGGTCAAAATCAAGCAAAAGGCCTGGTGATAATTTCTAGGATCTCCCCAACAACCATCTTTGAGGAGCCAATTTGCAGTGAATGCTAATCATGAAATTAAACTTTCCCATGTTACCCAAAGTGAAGTCTCCATGACAAATTTATCCCTAGTAGAATCCTTAGAGGACAACTGCTCCTTGTTCCTTTCTTTCTGGATGAGCCAAAACACAGGGAGAGGAATTATTATAGTCTATTTCTTCTTTCCAACACAAGAACCAAAATGGAATCTCTCCACACCCAAATTGTGTCGCACTATTTTTGGAATATCCCACACTCCATAAAAACTAAAAAGACGTTAGTCCTTACTGTAGAAATAAGTATTTTGCTTCAATGCATCAGGTTTACAATTTTTACGTATAGTATAATTTCACTCTCTACATGATATAGTTACAAGGAGTGGACCAAAAAAGGCCCCTAAGAGGGAGAACTACACCTTCTAGCGTAAAAATGTTCAATGATTTTAGTCACCACTATGAATCACCAATCCTAGCAAAAGAAAACCACAAAAGAAAAGAAAATGGCAGCATTTCAGGACTTGTTCACTTGATAGGCACTTTTGAATTTCCACTTTCATTTCATTGAGAATGAAAAGGCTACTAGCAACTTTGTTTGGCAGGATCATGGAAAATTTTTCAAATGAAAATGCGGTAAGCTTCTTATCATTTATTAGGCACAAGATGAAAACAGTATCATGGACTGAAAACACATTGGTGTTTCCCACTCCAAAATGAGAACAAAGTATCATGGTGAAGGACATTCTTTTCATGATGTCTTCTTCAAAGACTGTATCCAAGCAAAACCTTCGCCCCCCCAACCCAAAAGCTTCACTGCTGAAAGGCATTGAGGAGAGGAAAAAAGTGAGCTCCAGAAACTTTACCCACACAATGAATTGGTAAAGAACATGAACCTTCCCTGAAACTTTCTCAAATTCCTTTTCTGAAAGAAAACCATAACCTTTTCACCAAAATAGAAAGGAAAAAAAATCTCTTAGTGAAGCACAAAACATATTTTCAAAGTTGTCATTTCCAACAAGAATTCTCATTTTAGCTTACCAAACATCTTTAAAAAAAAAAGGAAATGAAAGCAGAAAATTGTCTTCATTTCATTTCCTATGGAATTGGAAACTAAAAACGCTTCTCGAACTAGACAGCCCCTACGGTTGCAGTCAAAAGGAACATTGCATGTGAGAAAAAAGACTCCAAGAGAGTTATGGTTCATGTCAAATTGAAATATATATAAGTCAAGTGCAATGCTTTATTTATAATTCAACCATAATAACCTATACTCAAGTTAAATATTCACTTATTCACAAACCTTTGTGCAGAATGCAATTAATTCCTAATTATTTTGATTGGCGGCCTCTACAAAAAGTAAAATCAAGTCTTTTCCATGAACAATGCTGATACTTGCCCAGATAGCACTCAAAGCTTATCGACACCCTTCAGATTGCACTTGTCAACATAGGTTTAGGACCTTAATGCACTTTGGAGAAAAGTTTTATGACTTGACTACACGAACTTAAAGTTTAAGACTCAATTACACTTTTTAATTAACATAGGACCTTAGTGCAACGATTAAAAGGTTTAAGGCTCAATTAAACTACGCAGATGATTTGTGGAACAATTCCCACAAAACATGACTGCCATTTTTAATAAAGCAAGCATTGACAAAGAATGGTACAATATTTTAAGGAAGGGTTAATCAGCTATAACAAGCTATCAAATTAGAACAATTGATGTGCATCAGAAGAAACACATCGTTGGATTAAATTAAATATTGTGTTACAAACTCACTGAAAAATCAAATTTACTTCAGTGGCATGGGCAACCTCATTATCATTAGCACTGACCAAAGTTGGGTCTTTAATATGTAAAAGACAAATTTTGGCATGCAAGTTCCTCAATTTAGACCTGAATATTCAGCCAACCAGGATACTTTGGCATCCTTTTTTTCCTGAATTATGCCTATTATGCTGGAGTGCATTTCATATTTCATAATTCCATAAAACAATATATTTTAACTCAGCAACTACAAATTCGAGTATATTTTAAATTATGCTGCATTAGTTGACAAGGACAGTGTCCCATAACCTCATCCAAACACCAAATGAAATATGTACTTCAAGCAAAATAATAAACAATATGGTATCTAGACTCCAAAATCGTGCATTACACTAATCCATTATTAGTGAGCAATGCAACTCCGGAATCATTGATCAGTATCATGAATAGTGACATCTTTAAATCAACCAATAAAATGTACAAATCTCAATAGACACATCAATGTTGCAGATAATATTGCAAATGCTAACAGCTAGGTCAGGAAAATACGTCTTAATTATTTAAGTATCCAGTACATGCTCCATTGCATCACATCTACGCAACAACCAAACATAAACAAAGACGCACACAAAATCTAGAAGCATGCACCAAACTATTGGAAGACCATCTAGAATTGCACTATATTAATGCATCACACAAAATACACAATCATTAATATCAGGCATTAAGGAGAAAAAGAAAATTCACATTACCTCCCAGCTATGTGAAAAAAGGAGACTCAAGCCTTTTGCGTCATATATGCATAACACAAGCCTTCACAATTCATCAGTGCCATGCATTAAAATATTACACTCAAGACAAGTAATTCAAAGTCACCATTCACTTATTCCAAAGATTGGGATCAAAGCCTCAAATGCAGATCGTATGACAACGATAGAGAGCACGCTTGTACACAGCCATGTCCCTTTTATGAATGCTAACTAGCGTGCTCTCTCTCGTTGTCAAGCAACGATATCACCTAGAGGCCCAAATCTGCATAAGGAAAAGCACAGAGGCAAACTCTACTTATGGCATGCTTGTATAGATCTTTAGCCATAATCTATGGATCATTACACATTACTTGACTGAAATTCAATAGCCAATCCAATCCTCACCAACAAGAGTACTGTATTGGATGATTGTTATAGTATTCTCCAATTCAAATTAGAAGGATATGAGCAATAGTTCGGAACATATAAACATGCAATAGCCATAGAAAATAGTTTGCCTTATCAATAAAGGGGTCAATAAAGGCAACCAAAATCTCCAGAAGCGCAGATCGCTCTAAGCCAACAAAAATGTCCCCATACTGACTTAAACACAGCAAGAGACGGACAGCTTCAAAAGTTGAAGCTTTTACTAAGCATATGTTTCAGAGGGATCAGCACGGACGTGAGTTAGAACAGCATAAAGAGCACTGAAATCTCACAACTCAAGATCTTCAAAAGAAATAATCAAAAGGAAAGGAAAGAACATATTGCATGCCCATAAATTATTATCGAAAAAGAGAGCACAAAACCAAAACCCAAGTGAAATTAATGACTCAATCGTGACGCACCCACATCTAGTGAGGACAGCATGGGGAGCCACCTTGTAGGAACCACCTTGTAGGAACCACCATTAACTAAAGAAAAGTATCCAAAACCGGTGAGACTACATCGAAAGACTGCGATCCTAAAGATCCAAAAGGGATAACATTTAAAAAATAAGTAGGTGCTCGTGCTAGCTAGGGCGGTAAGCATGTGAATTCAGTAAAGCATGAGTAAGTTCAACAAAACTCAAATAAACTCATAGAAAAGAAATTCCCTTTCCCTCAATAAGTAGCGACAAACTGGAAACAAGCTTAATCCGAACATGAAACCTCCACAAAACAAAGCAAGCACAAGCAAACAGAAAATGAAATGTGTCCGCGAGAGCAAACTCTTAACGATCTCCAGATCAAGAACTGCCGAACCCTATCACTATACCGAAGAAAAGAAGAAGAAAATCCATCTCAGTTTCGCATCCAAAAATTTTTATTTCGCAACAACGAGCAAAGCAAAACCCTAGAAAGTCAAACGGCACTGACTTCCCACTCCCAAGAAAACCCAGTCTGATTCAACGCTCGCGGAAAAAAGAAGAGAGTCGCCCATGGTAGGAGGTCACAAAGAGAGAGCACTTTCCTTGCGGAACCTGAAGGAAAATGCCCATCGAATCACACCGGACAAAGCCGAAACGCAAGAGGCAACTCCGGATCTCCGCCGAGGAGACCAATGAAACAGAGAAGAAGAAGAAGAAGGAAGAAGATGGAAGATGATAGAAGATGAAACATGGTAGGAACGATTCTTGAAAACCCCACAAGCAATGAGTGATCTCTAGCATGCGCGGAGATAAGGATCAAAAACAAGTAGACAACTTGCGCTTTCCCCGGTCCGAGAGAGAGAGAGAGAGAGCGAGATCTCGACTGTTCCACGAGCTTCAGAGCGAGAAGATCGAGCAGCAAGCGTGATTATGAAAGCTAACAACTTCGGAAATCAAAAGAAAATTCGGAAGAAATTAGGCAAAAACGGTACAACTTCCAGATCCTCCTCTTTTTCTTTGCCGGGTTGGGAGGGGCCCACCGGGGACCGTATCCTGAGGGGGAGGATGCGTCGCCCCTGGCGATCCCGGCCGTCCGCGTGTACAGCGAGCCGCGGCGAGGGCGATGGATCGACGGCCCGCATCGACCAGAGCTGATCTGAGAAGGTACCGACCGTGTGCCTGCAAAATTACCATATTAGGGGGTGCTCCGTCCCCCCCCACGCGCGGCTGCACAGCGCGTCGCCGCCACGATGACACGGACTCGACCCGTCAGCTGTCGGATTGGGTCCGCGCCGTACCGTCTCGAATTGCCAATGCCATGACCCGTCCACTCATAACTAATCTCCCTCGGAAGGAAAAAGAATAACTGTTCACAATGGTTTACCTGAATTTTAATTTATTCGAGACAATCACCATACCATACATAAGTGCTCGATACATAGTGTTATTTCATAATGTAGATTATTGGATGCTAAATTTGACTCATCGATGTTCCTGCTCTTGTAAAAGAAAAAAGACATTAAGGTATCCATCATTATCTTATGATGTGAATAATTATATCCTAATTGTAAGTCAATAACTTCCTTGGATAATCAACATGTGACTTGTTTTGTTGTCCACCATTCAAATTTAAAGGATTGGAAGCCACACTAGTCAATTCTATTAACTTGAATAAACATAAGGACAATGTTGAATATTTTTTATATAATGTAGAGACTAGAATGAACATTTACTAATAATTCAAGTATTACATTGAGCAAATTAGACGTTTAAGGATGACATAAAATTATGAACTATTTTCGCTAATGAATATGTTGAGCTTTTAATAAATTTATATTAATTATTATTAAAATAGTAATTATACGCAACTAAGAATAATTAATGCATTGAAACACGACATTTTTCAATTACTTATTCAACAATTGTCTTGAGCTTTCCCAATTTTCATATCTCTCTTTAACCCTTTACAGTAAGGACATAAATAAAGTAGACTACTGAGTTGTCAAGGTCCGACTGATTAATAGACTTCTTTTTAATTGGGTCTTGTACCCTCTTCGAGCCCTTTTAGATTTAATTTGCTCTTAAGCTCTTGATATGTACTCATTAATTTTTTTTAGTGAACAGTAACTACGTATTTTTGACAAAAAATAAAAAAGAAGAAGAGAAAACATGTTTTATGAGTCCTAGCTATTCTTTTTATTCTATTTGCCAACAAGGACAGGGCGTTGTTCGGGCCCTCCACGCCTCGTCCTTGTTCCTCTCAAATAGTAAAATTCCAATTTTATGGGACAGTACCCTGTTCCCGCAAAAATTTGCGATTTCCTAGGGCCTCACCTTTTTATAGAAAAGAAAAATCAAATGGGTCTGCTGTTTTCAAGGTGGTTCCATTTAACCTTGACATGAACTTTATCGTTTACCCATGAACGCATCTGAGAAAACATCGTGGTGGACGAAAAACAAAGGTACTATTAAGGGCGAGCATTGAAAATTGATTCCATTCCTAATTCCAAGGTAGAAATCGCTAGCTCAGCCCAAGTCAATTTTGTAGTCTAGTCTTAAAGTACGAACGAACAGCAATTAAACTATTTATCCAACAACTTTTTTTTGTAATGAAATGGTGCTAATCTTCTGTTTTTATAATAAGAATGTGACTTTTTAGCCAGAACTTAACATAGGCTCCCTAGAAAGCAATAACAAACCGACTGATTTAGGAGCAACAATCAATTCCAAAACCAATTTGATTCTCAATTCCAATTCTTATAAACCAAAGTCCATAGGATTTGTTTCTAGTTCTAGATAGATGAATAAGTCACTTTAGAACCAATTACCATTTGCTAGTATCAAGAGACGCTCGAGCCTATACATCACATTTGTACACAACATCTCTAGTTGTGAAATGTCATGGTGAAATTTTCATTTCCATTCACAGTTGCAATAGCTTACAACAAACTGCCACAGCCAATGTTAAAGCATATATTATCAAATCCATTACAATTTACAATCGAGGGCATTAGAACCAAATTAGGAAAATCGAACTAAAATGAAATCGATATGAACCAAACTAAATTTTCTTGCATATTCAATTCAGTTTGGATAATGAAAAACTAGCCATTTTTATATTATAGTTTGGATAGTTTTGCTAGACAAAAACTAAACTGAAAAATCACCCATTTTCTTAAAAATATTATTTACATAATTTCTCTCATTTTCCATTAATATATATATTTTTAATATATAAAATGAAAAACTTAACACCGAATCTAGTCTCCGATTCGAGTTAAATTCAGCTCGAGGTGTGGTTCGGTTCAAAATTAATGCACATTCAAACGGTTTAGTTCGAGTTTCTTGAAAATTTGAATCAAATTAAACCACTAACACCCCTAATTACAAGATCTCAATAACAATTATAGTTGTACCAGACAGGCATGTGCTTTTTGCTAATTGACTCATAAATCCTACAATTAGCAAGTAAAGTTATATTTCCTAACGTGACCAGGGCTATACATATATTATCGCCCAAGCTCCAATATTAATAAGTACTAGCAAATTATGTACAACTCAGAACTACGCCATTTATATTTGCGTGGGATGTTGTTCTCATGTCAACAGGATGCTACATGTCATTTTTACATACATCAACCATACCAACCCCAAAAAATTCTAAAGCATGTCCAAATATCAACTTACAGAAATGTTGCTTCATTTTTCTTTTACTTTGTTAATAAAGTGACAATGAAAGAGTAATCTGATATGAGAAGAAGAGTTCTACACAATCATATTTACACCATCGAACCGATTACATCACTTCAATCTACATGAATGGAGCGATTTTGTTTGATAATCTCAATGCCGTCTCTACACTTGGGGAAAAAATTTGGGATAACATGAACCATTTATCGAAATAAAGCCATCTACACTGCAGCCAAAACTGGATTTTTTCGGTTCCTAAATTCTAAAATGCTAGGACTTATGACCCCAAATCAACCGAGTTATCATAAGTAATAATAATAGAAAATAATGGATTGATGTGAATGATAGAAAGGACAACCCAAAACTGATAGGGGAGGAAACCATGTATATATAAATATCACATTAGACTATTGTTGAGCAATGTGGAATAATATTTCGACAATGACATTGTCTAAATTCTAATAAATTATTGTAATGACCTTGAGAAAAAAAAATGCTATTTGCCTAATTTTTTTTATGCCATTTGATTTGAGTAGTTCGTTGATTTGATCAATCAAATCTTAATGGTGGAAGAATCTGAGTGCATAATTACCTCATGACTTCCAATTAAGTGCCATTTGTACCAACCACTGACCACACCTCCTTGTTTTTCATCCAATAAAAAACTGGAATGGGCATTAAAGGTCCAAAATCTCCTCACAAGAGGTTTGCCATAAGTTAATTTAGAAATACATTTATGGTGTGAATTAAACTCGCGATCTCATGGAAGACCAACAAACCCTTAACGATAATTACGCGCCAATATCTTAGGAGAGAATTCAAGCTTTTCTGATTTTTTTATCTAAGGAACTATTCGACGATAGATAATCAAATGGCCGTACTCCTACTACGCAGTATTTTCATCGGCGCAAATCGATCATTGCGCGGGAAGTATGATGTAGGGTGTATTTAAAAAATTTCTCAAATGAAAACTCTCACTCGACTCGGAATATTGGGCTTGGTTCTGACTTTTACTTATAGAGGAAAACAAAAAAACGCACGTGTCCAATTTGGGCTCGGCTTTACTTTGATGGGCCGTAGCGATTTGGTCCACTTTGTCCCTTCATTCTTCTTTTTGGGCCATGCATTGTATCCTTCCTTAGGGTTCTTCTCCTAGGCTTCCTCATTAGTAGACAGATCACTTTATATTTGAGTCCTCTTGCCAAGTGCCTAGGTGACGCATGACGACGTTTTCGTGTTTTAAGGTTAGATTAAAATGAATTCACTTGAGAATTAGAATGAAGATTAGCATAATTAGACGCGGTTACAGCTATAACCAAAAGTAATAGAGGGCCTCTATACGACACAAAGCAAATTGAGGGGATCGATTTTTGATTCCTAAGTAGAATATTTAATTTTCATAATAACATATAAAAGTTGCATTATTCGACAACAATGCATATGGCGGTCTAGTGGTATGTTTTATTTCTTCATATAGTCAACATGGTCCGATTCTCAAGTGGTGGTTTAAAACTACCCAAGAAATGGCTTGGCTTATTATATTTAAACTTTTTCTCGAGTAAATATGGCGGTTTTGGTCTTTGAACCTAGGCCAAGTCTAGATTCACAAAAATGGGAACTGAATCGGTTCTTCCTAAAATGGCCTTGAATTGGTCTATCCAAGTCATTTCGGTCCGGTTCCAAGGTTGAACCAAACCTTGGGCATACCCATACCCTTAATTCATATCCTTGTATCCATACTAAATGGGTTGACCATATAAGGGAATTTATGAATGACCTTGATATGGCATCGAATAAAACGAGGAAAGTTCTTAAAATAGGGATAGTCCTCTTAAGATTTTTCTTCTATTTATTTCCCCTTCATTGGATCTTGAGTTGCAACCCTGATTATGAATTGAAGACTTTTCAATATGGTTTCCTCCAACAAAGTCAAAACTGAGACTTTTGGTGGCCAACGTCGTCCTCTTCAACCACAAGCAATCCTGCCAAAAAGAAGGTGCAAACATGGGTCCTCTATAGGAGCAAAATCAATACAGGTGCTAAAAACCATCTTTTTGAATTCCCCTGTTAAGCTTGTTTACACGCTCGCTCGTGGCCTCCGTCTTGAGGTTGACTTGGATTATCATCATTCCGTGGCAAGCAAAGAGAAAAAAAAAAAAAAAAGGGCGGATGCTTTGGATCAGTTCATTTCATCAACTTGATATCTTGCTGTGATCCGAATCATTTAATGCGAATCAAGGGTCGTGACTCTTCAACTTTCAGCAGTTCCAAGCATCTTATATTTCTTTTGTAGTGCACATGCAGTCCTTTCCTTCCTACGCCACACCCTCCAATGTGAAGCTGTAGGAGATTTGAATAAGAACAGGCCGGCCAATTGCATTCAGCAAAAACTTAAATAACGCCCCATGCCTTTTGTTACAGGTTAATTTGGTCTAGTGCTTCTCCTCTGAGCACAAGGACTCGAGTGATATTCACTGTCATTTTTCTTTGCTCAATTCTCTGTGTTCCACATATGGTATATGAACGCCTTCCATTTCCGGCCCGGTGCATTTATAGTGATCACTCAGGAGACAGCTGACATCTCTCCGCACTAACTTGGCAAGTTGTTTCAATTCGCCAGCAGAGGTAATGAAGTAGTGTCCAGAAATACACCGGCTGGGAAAAAATTTGAATGGCAAAATCATGCACGCCTATGCTGCTGTATCTAGACATCCATGGGGGACGCGAGGAATTATTGCTCGTTTTAGTATCCCTCTATGCATTTCCTAAGAACCGTGTATTCGTTCTGTGTTTTTTCTAGGATTTTGTTGTCTCAATCTGGAAGATGAAATTGCCAGCTGTTGTAAGTCTCCCTCTCATGCCGGCTCCTGATGTGTCATCTCTCCTTTCGTGCAATCTGGTGTTGCTCATTTGGATTTGCGGACTTAATTTGTACATCGTTTTTGTGATTTAGCATGGGAACTTATGCATATTTTTCTGAGACATATAATCCATGAAATCTTTCTGTGCCAAATCCATGCGATTGTCCTGACATGTACTTCAAATGAGACTTTATTGCCATGGAAAGGGAAACTTTTTACAATGGACGCAACAGATAATGCAATGATATTTCAGTCGCTGATGAATATAAAAGCTGTTCATATCTATCCTCACTTTTTGTCAATTCGGAAGATGAAGAGAAATTCTGTTATCGGTATGTCCTATAGGACAGACACCGTCTCTCTGGTTTTGATGAAATTGCTTCAAAGATTTTGAGGAAATCTACTTCAGAAGTTTCAATCCGCAAAATCTTTTACCTCACTTATTATCCATTGTTACATTGTAGTTCAACTTTCTGTGCCTGATTTTGTCGTATCCTATAATTTTTAGATATGTTTTCTGCAGGCACTGAAGAGGAAAGGATTATCTCTCTGCAACTTTGTGCTCTTGCTGTCCGCTGCTTTCCTCATTGGTGGAGCGTTTGTCACAAATGATTATCCACAGCTTTCTTCGTTCCGAAAAACTTATTCTCCGGCATGTCCCCTCAAGAGTCCTCTAATTTCTAATGAAAAGTTTCCTTGTTCAATTTTGTGAATTAGCTAGTTATATACGCCAATGGCATTGTGGCATTAAACCAAGGCTTTTCTTTCGCAGAAAATTCTCGGATTGCATACTGTAAACAGTCAGCACAATGTGACATCCCAGTGCGAGGTTCGGCTATGCAACACAACTTTTGTTGCAATTGCGTGCATTTTCTGTCTTTGTTCTTCACTTGAAATCGAGGATTCTGTTTTCATCTGTTGGTTAAACTGTCCAATCAACAGACACCGTGCAAACCCCGTGGCACTGAGATGCTACCCAGAGGCATTGTTTCAAGCACTTCGGATCTAAAATTGAGACCTTTATGGGACTCACATAATACAAAGGTGCAATTCGGTCGTTCTTTAAGTGGCATTTTCTTGGCTTCTATCAACTCTTACGTCATGAAGTTTGTTCATCTTTTTGTTCAGAGCTCAAACTCAACGAACTTACTCGCCATTCCAGTAGGAATACGGCAAAAAGATAATGTAGACAAGATCGTCAAAAAGGTGATCGCTTAGACCTCCACTTTATGCCTGATCACCTTCTTGTCATGTATTTGATTTTGATCTCGCATTGTTGCAGTTTCTATCAAGTGATTTCCTCGTGATGCTTTTTCATTATGATGGGAATGTGGACGGATGGAGGGACACCGAATGGAGTGATCATGCTATTCATGTGTCTGCTATCAACCAAACCAAGTGGTAATAGTAGATAGCTACTGAAGCTAGTTCTCCAAGTGTCATCTACAACTACATCAATTTCTTCCTAACTTGCAATAAAGTTCTTCCATTTGGATATCCTAGGTGGTTCGCAAAGCGCTTTCTACATCCAGACATTGTTTCTGAATACGCTTACATCTTCCTTTGGGATGAGGATCTTGGAGTGGAAAATTTCCATGTTGGAAGGTAATAGTTTTCTGCTTTACTAGTGAAAAATTGGATGAGTGTGAGTTTTCCTATTTGGCTGGTAGTTGACATTTTATGAAAGCTCAATGCAGATATCTTTCAATTGTCAAAGAAGAAGGGCTCGAAATATCACAACCAGCACTTGACCCGAATAAATCAGAGATCCATCATCAAATCACTGAACGAGATAGAAAATCGAAAGTACACAGGTCTGCCGTTTCTGTCAATAATATGATCGAGAAGAATAAAAAATCTACAGTCACAGTGTCTGTTTATGAATTTGCAATGAGTCACAACAGCCGATGGAAATCTTGTGTTCAATTTCTGGCAGATCATAAATCGTTTTTTTCTACTCTTGGTATCTAAGATAATGCATTTTCATCATTGTAATCATTATAGTTCTGGTGACATGGTTGTAACAGGAGGATCTTCAGAGAGATGGGTGGGGGATTTACGTGCAATGAAAACAGTACAAGCCCTCCATGCACAGGGTAAATTTTCTGCACACGCTATTGTCAGATTTACCATGATTTTTATGAGTATCTCAGTTTACATCAGCATCCTTCTAGTCTGAAATTTCAATGTACTATGACGATGAAATGCTCTTACCTGATTGTTTGGGTAGCAAAAGGAAAAAAGGTTTCATAAACTGCAATGTAGGTGGGTGGAAATTATGGCGCCTGTTTTCTCACGAGCATCATGGCGCTGTGTGTGGCATATGATTCAGGTATTGTGCAGTTTTTTACAATATTACGAAAAGGCATACCAAAGGCATGGTCATATGTTCAGTCAATTGATTGTGGAGCACAATTGAAGCCCATTTATGCTTCAGGAGGAACTTCTATGAAAAAAGATTGACCTTAAAAACTTTGTACAGTTTTTCATTCTCTGTTGTTGGAGTCTACGTCTTCTATCGTATCATCTCTTTCTTATATCTTCCTTCTTTTGCAGAATGACTTAACTCATGCATGGGGATTGGATTATCAGCTCGGCTACTGTGCTCAGGCATTTTTCTTGTAGCAAAAAATTAATCAAAGATAGAATGTTTTTTTCTCCCTGTACAACTAATCTCCCAAAGGCTCTTTCAACAGGGTGATCGAATGAAAAAAATTGGGGTTGTGGATTCTGAGTACATAGTCCATTCTGGCTCTGTTACACTCGGGAGTGTGGTATGGAAAAATGTAAGAACCTTTACCTATGTCCTGCTATCGATTGCCTTAAGGTCATTTTCATCCTGAGCTCAGCTTGATAAATCCTACTTTTTTTCTGGATTTAGTTCATTTGCTTTCAAGTATTTCTTCTGACTGAAAAAGCACATCAGTGCCATGTCTGGCACTTAGTCAGACATTCCTATCTTGAGGATTCATGTATGTTAACTGCAAAATAAATCATAATATCAACTCTTCTGCCCTCATTGCAATGTTGCGCTCTAAAATTTCTAGCTAACAAGGTTAAGAAATTTTCAGGAGGGAAACCATATCCTTTCTTTATGTGTTTGCATGTGATCCACATGATCTTATGCATCTTAGCAAATATCCGTGGATGTTCTTCATCTTGTTGTTGCCTCTCAGGTTCTTCTCTTGCCAAACTTTGGATCCTTTAACAAACAGAAAAATATCTTACTTTCTCCATTTTTCATGTAACCTGCATAATTCAGTTATCTTATATAGTAGAACCTCAAGTTTATGCCTGGATGAACAGCCAAGTGTAAGTCTGTTGCAGCAAGTAGTTGTATCTGTTGAATAGTATGTGGTAATCAATAGTCACTGGTGCAGGCAAATCTTGAAGCAACGGATAAAACTGTAAAATCCACCTCACTTCAATCAGTACCTGATCAACCCGATACTAGAAGTTTGGTAAGTGCTCTAAGGCAGCATATGCATGACATTTCTCTGCAGGCTCAGATACATTTCTTAGAAATGTCAATCTGAAGAGGTGCCACCAAAAGAAAAAGAAAAGCTAATAGACCATGACTAGATGGATACTGTCTTGATGGTTGGCAGAACAGTTTTATAAAACCATTATCTATTATGGCATCAATCTAGTCATTGCTTAAACATTTGTTTTGTGCAGATTAGAAATGAGTCCTTTGCTCAGTGGAGAATCTTCCTGCACAGATGGAGAAAATCAATTGAGGAGGATCACTGTTGGACTGATCCATATTAAGCAGGATAAAAAGGCTACATGAAAGCATTTTTAGCTCCCTTGCAGAGATGAACCACAACATTTTTGGAAAATCTATTGAGTTATTGCCTCATGAGTAACAAAAGGTGGTAATTCATGCCATTCATCTCTCTTCAACAGTACTAGCATACAGCACGTGTTTCTTGGTGCTGAGAAAAGAGGAGCTACTCAAGCCATTCTTTTCACAAAGTTTTGTAAATGGAAAATCAGATCCTTGGGTCTTCTAACTCTTGAGTTCAACGACATTTCAACCGTGGTTATACATTGAAGAGAACCCTGGAGCCTCACTATTTTATTGACTGTGACTGTTATGATTGTGACGCTTGTTACCAGAAAAAATACGGGAAAGGAACTTTCTAAGAAGACAATGGGAACTAAACCCGCGGGTTATAACTTTGACTCTTTGCAATTCAAACTTTGTTAAATGCTGAAATGTTACATTTAGATTGAGGGGACGGAACAGTCTGCATCTTTTGCCTTTTTCCTTGTCTTCCCAGATTGTAGTCAAAGTTCCATAGTTCAAGATCAGCAAATAGATACATGCAGGCTCGTTTAGATAAAAAGGGTTTTATGAGGTTTGCCTCGGGAAGTTGTCTTGAATGGGGAGGGCAATCGGATAAGACTAAAACTGGGCAGAGCGGACACCTTAATCTAGTGAAAAGCACTGGTTTCTGTTACCCTTCACTAAGTCGTAGTATCTCATATCTATTTGCAAAGTAACGAAACATAACAGAAAGAATATTGCAATGTGCAATGATCGTTACGAACAGGTTCAGTTCCTTGGTAGACATTTGCCAGAATCGCAACCCTAAACCTGAAAGCTAGTGTAACAAATGTGAACTCTCGCAAAGTTGATTTCTTTTCCATTCATACATGTGGAAAGGATCTTTTATTCCTGTACCATCATTGCTGAACTCTTCTGCCAACAATCTCCGCAATCAGTTTTCCAAGTTCTTCCCCTGAATCCTCCTGCACGTGATGCCCCGCCTGGAAAACACACTAACCCCTTTAATGCCTTGACAGATTAAAAATGACTCAACAAAACGAAGGGATCATAATTGCATTTTGCTTGTACCATAGGAAGCTCAACCATCTTGAGTTTCGAGTCCTTGCAGAATTCTTCAACCCCATCATAGCTGAGCCAACGGTCTCTTTGACCCCAGCATATAGTAGTTTTGACTTTCCAGTTTTCATCCTTGAGTATCGTCCTTGTTTCTTCTACATAGTTCTATCACGTGCAACAGTTGCAGTAAGCATAAGAAATATGCAACGATCGAATGGCTCAATTCATCTCTCACCAAAATATTACAGCATTATTAGCTATTCTTCATGGTAAAATATCAATATCTAAGATTCTGGAAGTTATAGTAAATGTTAAAAGCTAGCTCCATATTTTCCCATCCTGACTCTGAAGCAATACCAGTTACTGGTAGGGCAGAGAAAAAAGTAAAGCTTCATAGATTGTGATTAATGCAATTGTAAGAACAACATACTAGTACCTCTGCAACAACTTGTCGTAGTTGAGATCAATTAAAAAAATTTTATAGCAATGTGCCCAAAATCCACCATTCCTAATTGAATATACTATTCCACTCCCAAAAATAAAGAGTTCTCTCTGTGCCGGTAGATTTCTAAAAAAGCTGACAAGCATGAAAAAGTAAAAAAAAAACTATTGGTAAAAAAGGTTACCAAACACCCAATTTCCCTCCTTACCAACAAAAAAAAAAAAAAAAAAAAAAAAAAACGCCCGATTTCCCAATAACTTGGTAACTACCAACATTTTCATCACGTTACTATATCATTTCGATAGTTTACAAATTATCAATTTTTTCTTATCTTCTAGTTTTTGGTTACCGACCCCATTCGAGTTATTACTTGCAAATGTTAATTTTCTTTTTTCTGATTTATCAACTTTTGGCATGTTTTGCCAGCTTTTATCTTGCTCTCTTGCTAACGCCTTAGTTTTATCAATTCTTTCAGAAGCTCACCAACTTTAGTTTTTCTCCCATTAGGTTACTCACTAGTTTTGATTGACCAAGTCTTGTTTGAGTTGCCTCTTG
Organism: Eucalyptus victrix; assembly: GCA_016097545.1. Classification (NCBI taxonomy): domain Eukaryota; kingdom Viridiplantae; phylum Streptophyta; class Magnoliopsida; order Myrtales; family Myrtaceae; genus Eucalyptus; species Eucalyptus victrix. The sequence continues at coordinate 26,558,691 of CM027845.1, read as the reverse complement.
GTTTTTATTAAAATCTACCAACTTTTTTATTCATTACGAACTTTTATTTGCCTTACTTACCGACCCCTTAAATGTACGGATTCTTTTATCCAACTTTTATCCAAATAAGTTATAAACAAGCTCATGGCTGTCCAATTAAAACAAGTCCTTTGCAGGTGATAATTATTATGATGTGCTAGCTGCATCATATAGCAACTCAAGTTTCAGCAAAATCATGCGAAAATAGACCTTTGTCCTGCTAAAAGTAATAATCAGCAATGATAAGCAATAGGACAAAAGTGAGTTACCTTGAGCTCTTTCCTCATCGCCCTGCTAATTGCATTCAATGCAAAGCCAGAGGAGCCAGATGTGAGGTAAGGTCTCCGATAAACCATAGCATCATCCTCTTTCATTTTGAATGGACCACAACTCGTCAGGGCCTTATCACTGGCCCTAAGCGGATCCTATTTGGAAAGAGGAACTGATTTATGATCATTAAGTCTCAGAACATGGGAATCGCTTAAGAACGAAAGGAAAGAGAGTCCAAACCTGAGAGAAAATCTCACCAAGCAAGAAGTTGCTGAATATGGACAGGCTTGATGGAAGGTTAGCATGTTTGCTTGTCAGCTTAGAGCAAAAACAAGAGGAAAAAGCTAAAGAGTGATAATCATGTCTCGCCACATCAAAATGGATTATGATCTAGGTTCAAAGTCAAGCAAATTACAATCCACTTAAAACATACTGAAGATAGATACAAGTATTTCAACAGCGTGGTTTCATATGGAAAATAAATGGATAGATGAAGGAATTGGCAACAGCCTTTATCACCACAAAATGAAGACTGACAAACAACCATGTGTATCCCTTTCACGAAACGTTCAGATGGGAAAAGAACACATATATCAGTCATGTACAAGTTGATCCGGTGACGAAGCTTGAGACTTGATAATATTTTACTGAATGTGATTGACATTGATCCACTCCTAGTGTAATTGGGATTCCTTTCAAATATTAGTAGGTTCCTAACTCTCTTATGATCCATACACATATTCTTTAAAATAAGGAAAACTCATCCTTCGAGAATTGGAGCATTACCATCAAGTTTGCAGTTGAATTTTTTGTTTGCTGTGAGAAAAGTCCTCAGAAGCCGTTCTTTTTGGCCAAATTCAATCTTCTTCTTTTCTCACAAATCCCATTTTAAGTGTTCACAAAATCAAATACAATGCTAAACCAAAATTAAGAAAATAAATTAGATACCAGATATATAAGTCGGTCAGTGTGACCTACTTGAGACATATTCTAATGGTTCATTTCCAAACAAAATAAGCATTCAGAGATAATGCCATTTGCCTTTGTATGTTAATTAGCCCCAACTTGCAAACACTGCTGAATGCTTGGACAAAGTAAAACTTATTTCGGTTATTTCCTTTGCTTTGTGTAAAAGAACATCCCATAGATGAAATTTCTGTGTTCTAGGCATGACTGTTCTTTATGATCTAGATATTCCTGGTCGATAGGAAACCAAAGACCATACACTAGGTACCAGCTTGCTAAAGATGAACATGAAAATCCAACAGAGAAACATAGAAAAGAAGCGTTTATAAAACGATTCCAACCCCCTGTATTCATGGCGACAAGTGTTGCCACTTGATGAACTCAATTCGCTCGCCTAGTAACAAGGTAGATTACAAAAAGGAATGACATGACTGGCACGATGAGCTTTCAAGATATCTTACAGGTGGGTTTAAGAGGATCAAATGATTTAGCTTCTCCTGATGCTTGCTGGCATATTTAACAACAACTGGTGAAAAGTATCCCTGCACATCACATCAGATATCTATTGCTACAGAAATACATCCCATCATCTCTATAGAAATACTGCATTTAACGTACCTGGACAACTAGAGAAACTTTATCAATGCCAAGACTGTTTATAAGAGACTCCAAGGATGATACATATTCTGCAATCCAGAAGCAGAATTATCCATTGCAAACTCCACTAGTAACATCACGCCTAGAAAGGGTCTAAAGCAACCACCATGTAAAGCATACAGTAGGCTTTTATTCATATTGAAGAGTACCATTCAATGTGTAGTTGAATCCATATCCAGGTTGGGGTTTATCCGAAAATCCAAAGCCTGGATGGGGTATGGGCAAAACGAAAGAATTTCCTGGGTCAGTATTGACAATTGAGAAAGCTAGTCATCACAGCAATCAGCTTAATGAATGATATGGATACTTCTCTTGCAGAGAAGGAGAGAGGAGCAATGAAAGAACTAAATTTAGGTTGTCTGCATAAGTGTCATTGGCACAGGGCGCAAGTAGTGCCTCTGTTATAAATTGCAGGACAAATTGATTAGGGTGAACTTTGGAATGTTGAACTGCATTTCTCCATGAAGTGGGTTCGGATTATAGTCCGAACCATCTTATGATTTGATCGAGTACCATGCTTTTTCCCCCAATAAGACCAGAAGAACTCTTGTATTTCCCCTGGTGCTCAGAATTTGGATTCTGTATAAGCATAACACATGATTCCTGGTTCTTTGCATGCACCTGGAGGCACTGTGAGCGCGTCTTGATGATGGCATGGTGTTTTCTCTATCAAAACTTATTATTCACAAATATTATTACTGATCATCTTTTCCCCTTAGGATATTGTGCAAAATGCACATTCATTGAGCACCAATTCGTGCAAAATCTTGAAAGAAATCATCTAGTTATCTGCAAGAATCAATTCGGATCAGATTATGCTACCCAGTTTCAAACCCCAACTGGCCAAGTTCTTACAAGAGGGAGTCTTTTAAGTTGTTGATAGTGATTACTTATAGCAGGGATAAGCCCCTCAAGCTCATATATCAACTATGGCCCATGTTTAGGAACACTAAAATAGCTGAGAATTCAACATCAGTTCAAAGTAGGTACTCGTTCAAGTTTTTGCAAGAATGAGAGAGGGCTGGAGTTTTTTGAAAGATTCAAGGCAATTTTAAGCGAATGATCTTACCTATCCAGTCAAAAGCAATTGCATGGTAGTCCTTCGACAGAACTGGAAGAATTTTGCGGTATGAATAAGCCTGTATCTCAAGCATAATATTCTGTCATTCAAAGTAAGCACTGCACAGAGACTGGAATGCTGACAATATCTTCCTCAGCAAAAATGGCATAAGCAGTAGCCTACAGCCGACTTTCTTATATAAGAACATGTACGGGACTTTAATAAACCCAATGGGGCATCTGACATCTGCCACTGGGGGAAATAAGAGATAAATTATGATGCAGAAGACTAATCCAAACATTATCATCCACATACGTCATCACTAGCAGAGACATTTCTGCCAAGCATGATTGCAAAAACACATTGCTAGTAAAAACTAGATTAGACTGACCTGAGAAGGAAAGCCGTGAACTAACAAAACTGGAGGATTATCAGCAATTCCACTTTCGACGCAGAACCATCTAGGGGACAAAATCATTTATAGCATGTTTCAATCGGTAGTCCTGCAAATAATCCAATCTCAATTTGTGCACGCATAGAGTATCATATGAATGGATAGCTCAATTTGGTTGATTGACATTTTACAAATTAAGCCAGTTCAGGTACCAGCTGCTTTCTAGTAGTTAACAGTACCTGAAAACATCTGCTGGAGACTGGGAACCAGAACCCATTGTAAGTCCAAAAATAGGGTCTTTGGCCTTCTCTCTAGAACCGAGAACAGGAAAAGCTTTCACCTTACAAATAAGAGGGTAAAGACTAATTTGTACAGCGGCAATATAAAATTGACTTGACTAGAAAAATCAGCCCTGGTGCATTGATCAATATAACCGAGCTTTAGCCTTGGCAAGACTTCCCCCAAATCTACAATGCAGGTAGCACATGCATTCCATTTTTCTTATGTATCAAAAAGGATACTCTCACTGTTCAAACGACATGTGTTATCGAAATGCAGTTAAAATCTATACAGAGTATAGTGCCAATGTATGAACAAGTTCTGAACAAACAGCAGAAAATTTTCAATAACGAAAGCCATGTTCAAAAGATAAAATAGGGCACAATGACTCACCATATTTCCTTGCTTAAACCATTCATCAGACTGGCTCGGCCCATCAGAATATTTACCTGGCAAGAACCAACCCACAGTTGTAGTTCAGATTTTTGTTCATAAACAAACTTCTGTATAGTGATATTCGTGTGTCCAGCAATTAATATCTCGTCACTTTAAGGAGGGAGAAAGGGTGACAGGAACAAGAACAAGACCTCCAGAGAATGAGAAGCCATCTCCAGCTGACACAGGAGCATCTATCAGATAATCCTGTCCACACATATAGGCATATGAAACCAACCAATGATCTTGTCCAAGAATCAATTGGCACAATTAAGAATTAATCAACAAGTCGCTAAATTTGCCAAAATCAAGTACCTCATCACTGTCATCAACGCTGGCCTTGCAAGCAAGTTTGTTAGAATCTCTGCGGCTAATGAGCTGAGCTGCTGATTTGGGTCGATCACCAAACCGAGAGGATAGAGAGGACTTATGGCTTCGGACGAGGTATTCGAGTTGGCGTGCGTGAAGAAAAGGGATCATAGCTTGGCTTGCTTGGATCGCCATGGCTGTGTTGTAGCAGGAAGCTGAGAAAGAGGAAAAGAGGCCAAGTGACCGTTAATGTTAACCGTTTCTTCTAAGGATAGGATGTGTCTGGTTGTCGTTAGTTGTCAAATAGCATTCGCTCTCTCTTGATTTTCTTTCCTTTTTCTTTTTCATTTTCTTTTAAGATGTCTCTTTCTCATATATGTAAAAAAACGAAGGTCAGTGACCACAGGACTGTGGTGAATTGTTACCATCCAATAGCCGATCTTTATTTTCAATCACCCAATGTATCTATTTTCTTTTTAATTTGATCGATAATCTTTTCAGTAAGCTGCTAACGTGAGGAGCCACGTCGCGTAATTAGAAAGTCCACCAAATGGACATCATTTAGCTAGAAATAAAGTATGTTACATATCAGTCACACGATTGATGTGGTATGATTAATCATATTAATAAAAAGTAAAAAGTAACCAAAGACACCCTTTTATAGTGGCATTAGGATCAACTTGAACATCATGTAGCATGAGAAATGCACCAGTGCGCATCAAGTGCAAGTGCTGACTCTGATAATAAATTAGGAATTTGAGAAAATGAGGATTTTTTTTTCCTATTAGATTAACTTCCATATATAAAGAATGCAATATTTATAGATGAAGCATAACCCACTATCACGGCAATTATACTAACCTTTTAATCACCAATCTTCTACTAATAACGCATTTGATTTACTAACACATTCTTAAATGTTGACAGGTGAAAACAAAGGACAAAAGCACTCTGCAGAGCAACAAAAATTAAGTAGAACGGACATCGCCGTCAAACCAAATCCTGAAATGACTGAAACCATCCCCACACTTCCTTTTGACAGCTTCTGAATTACAGATTTAATGACTCGCTCTGTTTCATTAATTTATCCTAAATCAGTACTGTCAAATGTCAAAAGCAATTATAGTATGATAAAACGCCATTAAGTATAAGTCATGACAATCAACAGGAGCGCATGGAGTATATTTGTCGAATGGCTGTAACCGCATTTGCCATGGAATAAACGCAAAATCTGTTCTTAACCTTGCTTGACATACAGATATCGATTCGTCATTGAAATTCTCATGATGCTTATGTGATCCTAACGATCCGGTTTTGCCTAAGGAAACACTTTACCTGTTGCTGATGATAACATCGACGCAAGTGAGCACAATCAGAACATTCTACGAATGCACATTCTTTGACAAAGTCCAGGGAAATTCCGGCTTATACAGAGCTAAATGACATGAAATTTCCTCAATCCCATTCCTTCCCAAACGGTTCAGATATACAGACATGACTCTTCAATTTCATCTCTCTCTTCTGTATGAATTTACTTCACGAAGTAAGGAAGGTTGAGCACATAGAGGAGAAAGTAGGCCCATGTGACCCCGGAGATCCCGCCGAAGAAGAACCCGCCGGTGAACTTGGCCCATCCATTTGCGGTCTGCAACTGATCAGGCTCCTTCTTCCTCCCGGTCAAGGTTAGCGACGGTGCTGTCGAGGGCTCTCCTTCATTGAATGAGGCGATCCCATACATTGTCAAGCAGATGCTCAGGATCACAACCAGGCCTCCGGCAGCCAATGATCCTGCTGCTCCTGCATACTCGGTGTTCCTCAAAGGGCCGGCCTTGACGAAAGGGCCCACTAAGAGGAATCCGTGGGCGAGGCCCACCTCGACGCCTCGGAGGAGCGGGTTCACGGCAGTCCTGTAGGCGGGGAGGTTGGAGAGGTACCATGCAATGAGAGGGCTGGATGTGACCGGAGTCTCGAGGCTTCCAATGAAAGGGTCACCATTGAGGGGTTGAATCACTTGGAAGGTTGGCTGCATGCGAAAGGTAGATGCAGGAATTGAAACCCGTCAACTCATGTAACGAGTGAATGGAGCCACTAGACAATATGTATTCGCAAATGAATGATAACATGCTATAATCTCTAAGGTTTTTTTTTTTTTTTTTTTTTAATCGATCCTACTCTACTTTTACTCTAATTATCATTTTCAGATTTTTATCCTACCTCCTTACAAGGCGTGAAAATCAAAACCCACACTTAAAACTAAATCGTCCCCATCTCACCCTATCAAGAAAGTGGGAGATTAAATCCCCCACCTTGCCCTTCTATATTGGAAGCTATAATCTCTTAGTTGGCTCTTTAAGCAAGCTACAAAAAATTACCGCTGACAGAAAAAATCACACAGCAGAAATCCAATCACGGTGACCTTTCCTCTCGGATTAGCTCAATCAGTTCAAATACAGAAAACCAGCTTCTATATACACAGATCCAAAAGACTAAGAAGGGTGAACCAAGAATGAGAAACTAGACTGAATGGTGGAAGAGAAGAACTTCCACCCATTATCTACAAGTCTCATTTTCTTCTTCCAAGACTAGCTAAACAAGTCAGATGACTAGAGAATAACATAAAGATGTTTGAAAGACCAATTCATTGAATTTTACGCTGCACAAGCACGTCCGATCGAATCGTGACTCGTAATACACAAAGCAGGATGGACGCGAAAAGACTCACCTTCTCGGATTGGATAGCCCTGACAGTGAAGGAGTGAGTTCTCCTGGTGGGCAAGGCTCTGAAGGAGGAACCAGAGAGGCCCTTGGGAGCAATCAGGCTCCTGGATGATGATGATGATGCAAAGCTGCTCTTGAGCTGACTGGCCATGGGAGATGCGGTTGCGGCAGCCATTTTCCCTTCTGCAGCTCCTGTCCTGACAACTCAAAAATAGGAGAACATTCTTCGGAAGGAAAAAAGCGGCCAGGTATATAACGGAGAAGAGGGTTGAGTTAGATTTTGGGAAGAGGGTGAGAGGATCTATTGCAAGAAATCTCGTGGTCGGAGAGGAGTGAAGTGTAAGGTTGGAGGGGCTTGATTGGTTGGATGGTGGCCGTGACCTTATCCCATCTTATCCACTTCGGCAAAAGGCCCTCATGGCCAAGCCAAGACACCCAATAATGCATCAGTCAGAAATCACGACTTTTACCCACTTTCACGTCATGTTTTGAACTGCCATTGCGTTGGGGGAAAACAAATGGGAAGATAGAAGTTTTGATCAAGAGTTTGTTTCAGAGATCAGGCGATTAATGGGCACTCTTGCATTAATTTTCTTTTCAACACTTCACGATCAATCATGATCACTGAACCAAAATTACCCAATTAAACAATCCTACAACGCTAAAATGACATATTATTGTGGATTCCAAGCGGACAAAGTGAAAAAACTCGAGTGGGCACATGCTCATTTTCAATGAATATTATATCTTTATGTTTACATTATTCGCGATAGTATACACATATATATATGATTGCTTAAGATCGTGTGTTTCATCATTGTTCAGAGCGTCTCAGCTGTCTCTCTGTATCCATTGATCTAACTAGACTCAATCATGGCCCTTGATTTCTCAACTGGAGAAAGTTCGACCGGTTAGAAAAATCCAATCAGGGCAAAGCCGGGGGCCCAGCCCATTACCCACGTCTCCCGGCCTCATAGCAAAATTGGTCTACTCAGCTGGCGGCGGCCCGATTAACGGCCCGAAACCCGAACTTGTTGGATTCAAGAAAAAGATGGGTGCTGGCGAGCGGGGACGAGTCGACCCGGACGGAGCTGAGTTGAGCTTCGAGTCGAATCGAGGCGAAACCAGACGAAGGAGATGGCACTTCGCTGTCTCCATCTCCCGCTTCTCCTCTCGCGCGGTTCTGCGTCGAGCTCGCCTTGCGCTTCTCATGGTACTCTCTTAGTTCCATACTGTACCCGGTAATTCATGCACTTTGTACTGGTGCTTGTGGTTAGCTTTTGTCGTTTGTTTTGGTTGGGGCAACATGCTTGTGGTTGGTTTGATTCCATCTGTCTCGTGAGAATTTCAGGTTTTTTTGTATAAGAGAAGTTGGAGATTTCCAGCAGAAAGAAGGGGTCTTGAATGCTTTGTATTGAGATTCGCCAGTCCTCGAAATGTTTCCTGGTTGCTCGTGTTCTTGCAGGCTGTTCCAAGATTTGTAAAGCTCAAATCTTTTTTTCCCCATGACTTTCGAAGGAACAATTTTGAAAACAGAGAGGATTGTGACAATTGTCTCTCCGCAATTTCATATTTTTGTCAGTCTCTCATATCAGCTAGTATTGCAAGCACCGAGTAGTAGTGATGTTTGAGTCGATTTTGCTTCTACAGTTTGCCGTCGCACCGCCCCGGGTGGCACACCCACTTAGAATGTGGTAAACGTGTTCTTATGTTTTTAGGAAATCTCAATTGTGGGAAATTAAATTTCGATACTTATATATTGATTTACCAACTCCAAGAACGCATCTACCATATTTGATGTGTTCTTATTGTCCAATAGCACTGTAGATGTGCCCAGTGTCTAAGAATGTCGGTTTCGATGATATTTTAGCCTTCAAGGGGGAGTCTGACTTAGGTGGGTTTGGTTATTTGTAATGCAGTCAAATGGATCAGAGGCCATTTATTTGGTCCGCTGAGAAGTTTTGCTGCTGTCAAGTCGCAAAAGCTTCAGCCACAGAAGAAGTAAGCTCTCTATTTCTTAATCCAAACTAGCCTGTCAAATGAAGTCCTTTACACGACCACTGGAAGATATTTCATGCTTTTCACTTTCTTTTGATTTGCCTTCAGTATCGCTTATTGTGGAATCTGCTTTTATTTTTGGCATCTCTAGGAAAAAGAGACTTGATGAAGTGTGTCTTGAAAGGTATCAGCAATACAGTCGAAACATTATACAGTCATGGATCCTCCAAGGTACACCATTTTGAGGCATCATGCAACAAAAACGGTCGAGCTTTTGTATTGAAAAATGTTGATCGGTATTCTGTAATAATCAGGGGAACTCTGTACAGGGGTCAGTCTAACATGAAATATTTGTTCGCATCGTTGATCATGTGATGCTGGAACTAAGAAATCCACTGGATTAACTGAATCATCATCATTAGATTTCTGGATAATGGGTGGGGCTGTATTGTTTGTACATTATGCCTCCTTCACATTTATATTTGTTTTACATGATATTGATCCATCTAAGAACCTGAAATCCAGTGAAACATTGCTTTTGTTTTCGAGAATTACATCTGATCTGGTAAATTTTCCTTTCTAGTTTGATGAGAACTCTTCTGTCATCTATTTGTAATCAAAGATATTTTCCATATATCCTTGGCATTGTGACTGTAACTGCTAAGCAGATGCTCTGGCAGTTGAGTTCATCTCTCACCTCTCACAATCCATGTCTCAGGAAAAGTTTTTGTGAATGGGAAAGTAGTCAATAAAGCAGGAGCACCTGTGTCAGATCAAGCAAATGTAGAGATAATAGCTGAAATTCCAAAATATGTATGTAGGTGATTATTCCACAGAAAAAACTCTTTGCATCTTTTCATTATCCCTTGCCAAGGGAACAGTTTGGAGTCATTGCGAAGAACACTTAGCTAGATTTTGCTTTCCTATGATTATGTAATGCAGAGCAGGATACAAGTTGGAAGCAGCCATTGAACAATTGGGTGTTGATGTGGAAGGAAAAGTAGCTCTTGATTCAGGACTGTCCACAGGAGGATTTACAGATTGCTTACTCCAGTATGGTGCATCATTTGTTTACGGAGTTGATGTTGGTTACGGACAGGTAACTTCACTAATATATATTTACTTGTGCACTTGACGGTAGTGTTCAAAGAAGCACTTGGTATCTCCTTTTACTTATTATCTCCATTTCAGTAATACTGGAGAGAACAATAAAAGCATATTCAATTTCATGTTGGTTTTGCACAATTGTGATTATTCTCCTGAACCATTTTATTGGTGCCTGAGTCTTGTTAGGTGGCAGACAAGATTCGTCGAGATGAACGTGTCTCCATAATAGAACGGACGAATTTGAGATACCTTCCTGGGCTCCCCCAAAAGGTTGATTTGGTGACGCTAGACCTATCATTCATCTCAATTCTATTGGTAAGTTTGAAAGCTTTATAAAGAGTTCTACTACAAGCCTTGTGTTTCATCTCTGATTTCTCTAAGAGTAGTTTATTACTTGTCGCAAATTGGTGACTGTTGTCATGGTCTGTTCTTGTAGGTCATGCCAGCCGTTGTAAATGTGATGAAGGAAGAGGCCACATTGGTCACCCTGGTCAAGCCTCAATTTGAGGCCCGCAGATCACAAGTAAAAGTTTCAGTTAATTGCGTTGTATTCTCTATAAAGTTGTGTGGATGTAAGCAATCTGCATGCATCTACATTCTGGTCACAAAACAGTGAAGGAAGGATGTGTTTGTTTAGCGATAAATGAAAATGCTATGGTTGTAGTTAATTTTTCTTCTTAATCTTTTGGCAGGTCGGAGGTGGCGGTATCGTAAGAGATCCCCTTGTTCATCAAGAGGTAGGCATTCAACTGACTTTTTTTCCCGATTGATGTTTTTGGCCTCACATCTTCAATTCCATCAGCTCCGTCTGTTCCGCCCTGGCTTTCACAAATCGAATCGATAAATAACCATGTGCTTTTGTCGCTTTTTATGTTGAGCAGGTTCTTGAAAAAATTATCAATGGTGTGGAAAATTTCGGGTTCCAGAAGAAAGGTTGGATCGAATCTCCTTTAAAGGGTGCCGAGGGCAATACGGAGTTCTTAGTCTGCTTTAACCGAACAGCTGAGAGAAAAGAAACTGACTCCACGTAGAATTCTTTTATGCATTTGCCTGTTACGTGAAATCTCAGTTGTTACAATGGGCAAGATCAGATAGATGAACATCAACAGAGACAGAGATGGGTTCCTCTCATAAAGCTGGCTACTTGCTCTGGCACAATACGCATCGATCTTTCGTTTGAGGCAGAAATAGTTCAAACCAAAATTTTGATCTTGTTAAAGAGCTACATATATTGGTTAAGTGGTGTCCAGAGGATCTTCCTTGTTCCATGGAAATGGGACATTTCTTGTTGTGATAACAGGAACTGTAGCTGATGCAATTGACTATTGAGAGAAAAACGTTCAGTTGGTCGGACAGGGACAACACTCTCATCTGCTCGCCCTTGTCATATCGAAAGCAGATGAAATGCAAATGTACTGGATGAGGACGTCTACATATGCAAATCACCTCTTTTATTCGTGCTTATTGAATTAGCGGTCGTCTTCAGAGGACAAGAAATCGATAGTGACAAAGATTGATAACAGGGCAACGCCCCTTTGCATTCAAACCAATCCCGAGACAGATTGCAAATTGGGTGACGTATCTTTGCCTTGAAACCAATTCCGATGTGATCACTCACTTCGAATTGCGTATCAATTTGGTGCGCACTCATTATGTTTGAAAGTTACATAAATGGTTAACGATGAGACACTACAGCACTGCCGTGGCACCTGCAATGTTCACAGGTGGAAACAAAACAAGTGACACCTGAAGTGACGACCAACATCCTTCGCATGTCAACTGAAGCTCTTGACCGCTAAGTGCAAGTATGAAGAAAAGCGTCCGTCGAGGCTAGAATGGCTTACCTTGGTGTCTAATTCCCAAATGTTCCACTGTCCATTTGATCTAGTCATAGCTTATGGCCAAGTAATAAGTCGATGATTTCACAAGAGGCCACACATACTGAGCTACGTATTGTTCTCACATTTCATCATTTCGTAAGGGATGCTAAGACCCACCATCCGTCCAACAACGGAGAACCAAGATAGCAAATATAGCTCAGCTGCGCCCGATGTTGTTCTGATCGAGGCGTCACTCTGGAAGAGCAATTTTATACACTCACTGGTACCACATGGATGTAATTTGTACCATGGCCTGTTCAAGTATGGATGCTCCTGCAGTCCATGGTAGAAAGTCTTGTTATTCCAGCACATCAACACAACAATCATTGGAAACAATGAAGAAAACGAGCAGAAACATTATGATTCAAGAAAATTGTTACAAATAATAATAATAATAATAATATATCGGACAAAGACGTTTACCTCCTGAGTTATAAATGTCCACTTTGATTTCACTAGTGCCTCTGAAGAGTCGGCTGGAAGGTCTCCTTCAAATTCATTTAAGAGTAGAGTCCGTCCATCTGATGAGATAGCAATAAGCATCGTTCATAATAGGTTTAAAGAACAAAAGCATTAGGTTTACAGCGGAAATAACAAGATTACCCCAGCATTTGCGACCAGATGAATCATACAATTTTTTTTGTATAAAAAAGACCATTAATCTTCCCAACTCAATCAATTTTGCCACTAACTCCCCAATTAGCCTTTGCACTTTGAACTTGACTCACTTTAGTCCTACATTTCCACTCAAACATTATTTAAGTTATTCCACTAAGGAACTTCTTCAAAGCAGCCGGTTGGTCTTCTTCAAAGCAGCCGGTTGGTCAGCCTAAAATTAATGTTGTGTTTGCTAATTTCCGGGAAAAAACAAGGCCTTTCAAGTTTCAAGGACTGTGTGGATGCCCTAATCAAGGAAACAGGAAGCTCTTCCCGTTATCTTCTCTAGTTTGTTCTCACTTCACTAAAAAAATCTCCACTAATTCCCAAGTTTCGCCACTTTTAACTCCAAGTGACAAATGTTTCTCTCCCATTTGGTCATTTTGCACTGCGAATTAGTTCAACCAAACTATGTAAGCATATCTTGGAATTGGATTATTGAACTCTCAACATTCTTCAAGATGTCACCTCGAGGAGGATTTTGATCCTAGCTAGCAACCATCAAAACCATCATCATATTCCACAGTCAACACCTTCCTTCCACAAATGCAACTCTAGGCTCCACTTGCATCCAATATTAGCAGAAGACTAGGGAAACAACATCAGAAGGTCTAGAGCAGAAAGGGACGAGAACAAGATAAATCCAAATCGTCCTTCTGTAAAAAGACGACAGGATCATGTTTTACTTCGGTTTTCATCTTCTCCTTTATGGAATTTGATATTCGACCCATTTTACTACATTTGAAAGATAGATGGGGAACCTCCCCCCAACGCTTAAACAACTATTTGCTGCATTACTAGTAGTGCATTCAGTATGCTTAATGATGTGGAAAAATAGACGGCGCAATGACAAATCACATAAAGTCATATCGCAATCCAGGAAACAGACAGCAAACGGCTGCAAATGAGCAATTGAAAGTTCAAACTCATACTGAGTTTGCTAGTGTGAACTAGCTTCTACTCTGACATGATCTCATATCATAACCTCATCATACCTCCGCAATACGCACGGAAATATAGCACCGGAACCCTATACGAAGAGTCGTAAATGATGTGGAAGTCATAGTAATGAACATCATCTCTACTGCTCTGAACCTGGCGAAAGCAACAATATCAGAATCAGAATACCAATGCAACGGGAACCAATATCCGACCCTGTCATTTATAACAGTCGGCTAAATCACAGATTACTCATTTTTCCATCAAAATAAGATTGGAACCACAGCAATTCCCATACAATCGAGCATACCAACGTGGCATCGTCGACGGGCTCGTCATCGCCGGAACAATTCGGCTCTTCCGAACCACCGCAACATCCGACACGATTTTCCTGCGAAAAGCATGCAACTTTAGCTAACTACAACGGCCCCACTATCCGAGAACCGGCGCTACAATTCCAATTCACGCGACAGAAACCTCACTAGAGCCGAGAAGACACGCGTTCTCCAGCGCCAAGTATCCATCAACCTGAGACACAAGCGAGCAACGGTTAAAGCGCATCGAGCTTCGGACCGAACCGATCGGACGCGAACGAAAAGGGGGAATTTTTACTTCGTTCGAGAGCCAAGGATGCGTCGGACGAGGAATCCACGACCACGGAGGAAGAGCGGACACCGCGCTCTTCCATCGCTCCGCGAAAGCGACAGCGGCGACCCGGAACTCGCTCGGCGCTAGGGTTCCGTCGCCGGCGACGCCGCTCATCCTTCCCCAATTCCGTCCCCTCGCGGCTTCTCTCGTTCAGCAGGCGCCGGAGTGGGATCGACAGAGAACTAATGGGCCTGGAGGCCCAATAACATGGGCCGCGGAAAGCCCAATGAAACGCTCTTATCATCTTCTTCCTCCCACCATGTCACCTCACCTTTCACAGTCATCAATGGAGTCTCTCTCCATCATCCTCTCCTCATCTTCCTCCCTTCCCTTCCTAAAGCACCCCAGAACCCTCAAACCCACCTCCTCTTCCAGACCCATTTCTCTCCCTCCGCCCTCCATTTCGACCCCGAAGTTTCCCCACTTCCTCCTCCTCAAAGGCCATTCCTTTCCTCAGCACTTCGCCAAAGCCCCTCTCTGTTTCCCCCGTTTCACCTCTTCAATTCGCTCCCTTGCCTCGCCTCCGAGGGTGCCGCCTCCCCTGCCGCCGGCCAGGTCTCGGACAGGATCAACCTGGAGTCGGTCCTGGTCTCCATCGACGACTTCTTCAACCGGAACCCATTCTTCGTCGCCGGGTGCACTTTCGTTTGGCTTGTGGTCGTTCCCGTGGCGGAGTACTACTTGAGGAAGTACAAGTACGTGTCCGCGATCGATGCGTTCAGGAAGCTGAGGGACGACCCGAGCGCGCAGCTCCTGGATATCAGGGACCGGAAGAGCTTGGCGGCCATGGCGTCTCCTGATCTGATGTACGTGAGCAAGACCGCGGTTCACGTTCCGTTCGACGAGGGGCGTGAGGATGAGTTCGCGAAGGCTGTTCTGGCGAGCTTCGAGGACCCTGCAGCTACTGTCCTCTGTATTCTGGACAAGTATGTGCAGCACCAGTTTGCTTCAGTTCTGTGTTGTTTTGAGATGAAATAGTAGATTATGCATGTGATCTATGGTTGGAGCATCAGTTGAATTTGTCTTATCTTTGGGATTTGTATGCCTGCCTGCCAAAGCTGATGAAAATGGGACTTTGGTCACTTTTTTTTTTTCTGTGTGGAAGGTAGTTTCGATGGCAATTCGATGAAAGTTGCGGAACTACTGTTCAAGAATGGCTTCAAGGAGGCGTATGCAATCAAAGGAGGGGTTCGAGGCGAGAAAGGGTGGTTGGTATGTTCAGTGTTGTTTATCTTAAGCAACTCCTTTCCCCTCGATGCTCGTTTTTGCCTCTCTGTCGTTTCTATTGGGAATTTGTTTATTCGGGTATGTAAAATGGATCGCACGTTCTCCCCGAAGGACCAAATGAATGAGAATGGAGAACTGTTGCTTGATCTGGGTCACGATTTTCCTGTTACTCTTTTCCATTGCTCGCAGATTTAGGTGTAGTCAGCAGGAGTCTTCTCTTTCTAGACATAGGTGCAGAAAAGGAAGTGTATACTGTACTTCCAGAATCCATGAACTGATTGTTCCCTCTTGAGTCAAATAGACTTGGAACAAAAGACCAAGTATCAAATGTAGTCTAATCCATGGTCTTTGCCTGTTACTGTTCGTGAATCTCCTGTCCAGTTTCGAATTGGATGGCTGTTTTGGTGTTAAATTGTAACCTTTAGCTGATTGACCTTCCGTTTTCTGCATCTTTCAGCCGCATTACTTGGATCTAAGCATCATGCTGGAATTAGACTATTTGATGATGGTTATTTGGGTTTTCTGTGTTATTGTGCAGGCCATACAAGAATCCCTTTTGCCACCTTCTGTGCATATGTCTCCCAAGAAGAAGTCCAAACGAGAGTTTGGTATGAATGGCGCGGTTAGCCAGAAAAGTGGCAATAAAGCTGAAGGTTCATCTTCTCCAAGTGTTGCTGACGGAGAGAACCAAGTTCTGGACCATGGAAATCAGGATGCAATGGCAGTGCCTACACCATCAGAGAGAACTGTTTCTAGATCATCCTCACCATATCCAAATGTATGATCTCTTGCTCTCGCATGCATAATCCTGCCTTTGTGGAGCAAAAATCTTTTTTTTTTCCTGAATTTGCTGGAAAAAAAAAATTAACTTTTATGAAGAAGTATTCATGCCAAAGGATCTGCTCTGTTTTTCATATTTCTATCCTAAAGAAATTGCACGGTCCTTGCAAAAGTATACGTGCATTGCATGTGCAAGAACTAATATCTGTAGCCAACACATCATATGTCCAGGAACAAGTCTGGATGGAATTTTACTGCAAGCTAGGTGACTGATGTTCCTGGTTTTTAGTTTGACATTCAATGTTTCTCATGCAGTACCCAGATATGAAACCGCCAGCCTCCCCACTCCTTCGAAGCCACGGAGTTGACATCAGAGGCCTTCCTCCTCTCTCTCTCTCTCTCTCTCTCTCTCTCTCTCTCTCTCTCTCTTCTCAGTTGAAACAATCAGGAATCCTTGTGCGTAGCTCGAGATTTGTTGTTCAAACTACAGTTTTGGTCTTAATTTTTGTCGAGTAAGAAAGAAAGAGGATGCTTTTTTGGTGAGGGTGTTCTTTCCGCTTCCAAAATCTACTTTCTTCACTCCTTTGCTAAGCCATGAACAAATTGTGACGTTTTTCGCTTTACGCAAGGAAGGGGAGGAGTCAATAAGGTGATCGGCACAAAATAAGACATGGACTTTCTTTGGCTCTTTCTACGGGGCTAATCCAGGTGTCTTGTTCTCATATTTATTCTCAAATATCACTTATCTGAAAGCACCCATTCTCGAATTACGCCAAGACGAACAAATCTCTGCTCAGCATAAGTAGGATGACAATCAATCACAACGTTTTATAGAGCCGCGGGTGGCCAAATGATTGTCATTGACCACTTTTTATAATTTCAGATTCAAGGATTAGAATCACACATCTTGCCACAAAACAAGAATGGTTCAAATCGGGAATTAATGGTATGGCACTTCCCCATAGCCATGCCTCGCATTCAGCCCAACCTCAAGTCCAATTCTGATCTGTGGACATTGCCCCATTCCTTGAAAAGTGACAGATGCGCTAAACCATACGCACGCAGAAGAAAAAACAGCTTTTGCAATCGTCAGCAAGTGATGAACAGAGAAACCAATACTCAGTTACAACACTGAAAGTTCACCATAGCGCTAAGCAAGTCTTTAACTAATGCGTAATAAGTACTCCAAGCAATAAGCACGAGGACAAAGATGAAGGAAATACAGAACTGCTGATAAGTTTCACAAAGTTAAAAGTACAGTACAGTACATAGATTAGAAATTAAAAGATCCGCTTCAACATGACAAGATTAACATGGATTTATGCAGTTCCTAGTTACTAGTCACCATACACTGCAGTACAACATTCAAGGGGTTAAAACTAGCAGTTAAAAGAGGTTGCCTTCTCCTAACTAATGAAGAAAGGGGGCGTGGTAGTGGTAGGCGTTCCCATAGAAGTTGCCATGACTTGGTGGTAGGTTGTATGCTGCAGCGGCCAAGATGGGCTGACCACGATTGTCAGTGGGTGCAGGGTAAACATAAGGTCTGTCATATACGTACTGTGGGTACCCATCGGCTACATTTGGGTAGAAAGTCTTGTTGGCAGTAGCAAAGGTAACAACATGATGGCCATTAGCAACCCCACCAGCACGGGGTCTCTTGGGTTGAGGCTTCGCAACTTCAGCTGCACTTTTCTTGTCGGCCTTAGCCTTCTCCATCTGGAGGACCAGCTTCTGAAGCGGATCAACAGGAAACTGCTCCTCTAACTTATGTTCTTCAATGCACTTTATCACAGCCTTAAGGGCAGAGAGCTCCTTCTCATTCACTTCAATCTACAGAACCATAAGTTTGTTAGACATGGTTTTCATGCCTTCTTAAAGGCGTCACGAAACACACCAAAACCAGGTGAGAAAACATTGTCTCAAATTTAAAGCATGAGAATTACAGATGTCTCAGTGATCACCACTTGGGGACATTAAGCAAAAATTTTCTAAGAATGTGGTCAAAGTGCCTATTGTCTAAGAGAAAAAGATAGTGCGCACTAAACAGGCTCATCGTAGAATTTTGTTTTTCATTCAAGGTACCTATAGTTCTAAACATGATGATTTGGAACCGTGTTAAATTGAAATCTGAGAAAGGACCCACTGCCTTCAACCATAAGAAGTCAGAATATAAGCAACCTTAATGCGACATCAAAGACAGTATCTGACAACCAAAAAACAGTGAACAAGTATGTCGTGGCCACACCACCATTGTCCACACACCGAGGCTCTCATCAGTTCATAAGCCACTTCAACTTAGAGCCATCCATCTTCTCCAGAGCTTTGACAGATCAACTATCTCAGACATTTCACAACTCACCATGCTTCATGGTAGTGTCATAGGACAAGCTACAATGGCTTAAATAGTGATGTTGTACCTCTGTTCCGCATGCATTTGTCATTTAAAAGTCATTCCACTGTAACAGGGTGTATTTATCCAATAAATATTTCAATTAGTCGTCTCAAAACAACTTGCAGAGGAACTTGCAACTAATATAGATTGCCCCATGCCTCAATATCATTGAGTAACTAAGAGAATGGTAATCATAAAGCTAAATGCCACCCATTCATGGGTGACCCAAAACCAACAAATGAAGGGGCATCATCACTGAATGCTACAAAATAAGTACAGTTAAGCACACAACAAACCTGTCCTGAAGGAGAGTTGTTTCCAGGTTTGACAGGTGAGGAGAATTTTTTGACATCTTTCAGGTAAGATTTCAGCAAAGGCACAGGAGAGAACTGGTTTGTTAGCTCAAATGCAAATGCCAAATTAACAGCATCTATTTGCCTACCACTATTAGCCAAAAGTTCGATTACACCTGTGAAATACAAGAGAGACAAAATACACGTTAAAGCATGCGACATGCAATTTAACTTATGCATGTGCAGGGTCAATGGGAAAGTCGGCACAAGTGAGCCCTGCTACAGTGACTAGTACATGAAACAACCTGTTTGAATGCACCAGTTTTAAAGAACTTACGTGGTTTGTTTCTGCAAAAATTTTACCACAAAAGGAGTAGCATAAATATCTCGACAATCATGACCTCTTCAAATAATTTTGTCCAAGTGAAACCATACTGGCAAAATAAAACAGCAGAAGATCATAGTTTCAACTTTTTAAACAAACTGGCATCAGTAAAAGCACTTAGTTGTTCTATTTCCAAAATCAATCTTATTATAGTGAAATGGCAATGCCTGTTTTGGCTATTGGGGTCAATTTTGCAAAGCCAACATTCAAGATGCAAGACCTTGGGAGTCAAACCTGGCATTTTTGAGGTCAAACCAAGGGAGCGACAAAGTTCAGCAGTTTGGCGGCGACGTGAAACCATTGGTATTAACCTTGATAAATACTCCCCTTCAAAGTCAGAAGCAATTCCAAAAGTTGCCAGAAGTTGTAAAAATGCATGAGCCTCCAAGGAATTCCCATTGCTTGCATTCATGTCAAGAGCATCAAGTTTTGGTTTCCACTCTTCAGCAATCACTTTGGCCTGCTGCTTAACATCTTCTGAGATGATATCAGAAGCAGAGATACAATCATTTCCAAGCATAACCATAAGGCATTCCATAAGCATGATGCAGGTCCGCCGGAGACCCAACAGGTTTGAGTCTTTCTTCCCATCTACATTTGGCAGATCCATGCAGTAAAAATCTTCAAGAGATCTCAAGACCAAACCAGCAGGGCTTGGGGCAGCTTTCAGAGCAAAAGGAATTTCCTCTCTGATCATAGCAAGGTTCTTACGGTTGTCCGAGATGAATCTGTGGAGCCCTTCAGAATCCATGTCTTTACACAATCTATCCAAGAGAGGATAGGATGTCACCTCTGCAGAGCAGACCTCAGAGTTATCTTCTGTGTCTTCCGAGTAACTCTCAGTAGTCACAACACTGGAAGAATTATCTTCAGAGATAGCCACTCCAGCATCATCCTCTCCAGTACCAACAGCAAGCTCCACAGATGACGCCCTACGGTGCTTCTTCATAGCATTGGAAATTTCTATGGCAGCTGCATCTCTGTTCACCTGGAGCCTCTCCAACGAAGCTTGTTCCTTGGCCAAGACATCAGCTTCACGTTTCTCCAGCAACTCTCTGGCCTTTGAAGCTTTTGTTTCAAGTTCCTTTTCTTGATCTTCAAGTTCATGAAACCGCCTCTTCAATGATCTTTCGAGTCCATGAAAATGCTCTTCCAGTTCTTTCCATTTCAAATTAAGAGTTACTGCCCGGTGACTTTCAAGTTCAGCAAAAGCCTTCTGAAGCTGCTGGATCTTACAATTGGTAGAATCGATCAGTTTGGCAACTGAGTTGGTATCCTCCATGGTCTTCTGCAAAAGTAATAGGACAAATATTCAAATTTTTGAAATAGAAATTCCAGCTTTCTGCAGCAAAAACGAACATAGACTACAATGAGTGCCAAGACTATATAAATTACACCTCTCAAAACGAATTTCCCTTCACAAATCAGCAGGAAATGATAGTCAAATGGTCATAAGGGGAACAGTCCCAATGGCATGTTGCAAAGTCTGGCCGGTATCAATGGCATAGGAAAAATAAGAAATTAGGAATTTCCTGACATTTTCTTTGGCTATTGTGAAGGTGCTACCAAAAAAAGTTGATACGGTGGCAGAACATTCCAAGGACTATCGAGCAAATGCAAGAAAATATTCAAAAGCACCAAATAATGTGGTTCTGACACCAGCCTAAGGATCTAAAACAACGCACTACTTTATTTGATTCAAAGAAATGTATCCAGTGACCATAATGCGGAATACAACTTACCCAACCAATGTGCTACCCAGTCATCCATGATGAAGTAAATTACAAACTTAAAGCTACAAACTGCTCAATAGCAACTTTATATGGGAAATTCAAGTAATTACTGAAGCATAAAGAGTAAAAATTTCTCATGTGTATGAATTGTGAAAGAGAGATTCAAGTGGTAGAGCAAGAACTAAAAGAGAACTCAGAGGAAGTAGGGGTCTGAAATTCACAGCCTTCTACAGCTGAATGGCCATTTGCACACTAATTTGTAAGATCTTACAACACTCCAGGTAACTATTACAATTGACTCCAAACACTAACCCAATACGAGCAGCATTCTAGTTCCAATCACCAGCGATTGCCCCTTACTACTTCTACTCCCATCTTCTCCCTCACAAGCTTCGAGATGCACAAGGGAAAAATACGTTTCCCCCGAGGTAAGCACCGGCCATAGCATGCCATCCAGGGGTCACTGTGCCGAGCACAGGGAGCTGGTCATGCAATCTACTCAACCAGCACACACAATAGCCCCCAAACGAGAGATCCAAGGGCCAGAGAGACGGGGCTTCAAAAAACCTAAAGAAAAGACTCTCAAACCAGCTCGCGAAACCCTAAATTGAGCTCGAACAGCAGAGAAAGACACCCAAAACCACCTCCAGCCGCAAGAAGAACACAAACCCACTTCCAAAATCCAAACTTTCCTCGAAATACTCGCTCAAGCAAAGCACTGAGGTCCAGTAAACAAGGCATCGCGAAATCTCCACAGAAACCGAGATATATTCCCCGAAGAGGAAGCAATCACCGAACAAGCAGAGCAAGGACAGTGAGGGAAAGAGCACGCGCTCACCTCGTCGACGAAGTGGGGAACACACCTACGGCGGGAGTGCGACGACTAGCTGCGGCGGAGCGGCGATCGATCCATTCCGGAGCGCAGCGGGAATGGCGGATTTTCGGCTGCGAGAGCGACTCCGCAATCCCTAGAAGAGGAAGAGAGAGAGAGAGAGGAAGAGAGAGAAAGGGAAAGGGAATGTTTTTATCACTACTGACCTCCTTTGCTTTTTCGCTTTTTTCGGGGCGCTCCCTTTTTTGCTATCCGCGCGCCAGCCCCGCTCGAGGAGGCCCGGGCGGGTGGCCCTAGCGGGGCGGAGTGCGGTTGGTAAAACCGGGAGCGCGCGAAGCAATGCCACGTGAGTGGCCATGATAGGGTGGCTCGTGAGCCGACCAATGAGATGGCGTGGAACCCCCTTTTTGCTTGTTAGGCCGGAAGAGATGGAGTTGGCAGGCGTCGCCCGGGGGATTTAGTTCTCCGCACTAGGGTCCACCGAAATAGATGCATCGCAGCCGTTGATTTTTACGGGCCTCCAAGCGGACTCTCCATGACGGCCCGTAAAATCGACCGTCGTGAGGCACTCGGCTCACTGGACTCGAGTCCAAGGAAATATCTCTCGCGATTGATGTCGTCGATTTTTATAAGTTTCTTGTTATGGTAAATTCGATGTGCAGTGTTTCTAATGTATGACTTGAGGACCATGGTGGTGAAGGATTGATCTCGAGACCAGGCTTTTGATTTTACTTGAAATTGTGTCTCTCTCGTTTTACTCGATTTTTTGTAAATTAGGGAGATGAGAAGTGTGCTTCGGCGCAGTTTTTTTTGCTACCAAGTCATAATTAGGGTTGTTATACTTTTCAGAACAAAAGCTGTCGTAAATGGTTACACCTAAGCGAACGGAACATTAATAGCAAAGACGTCATCGAAAATATAGATATCTTTAAAGAATCGTGTTTCCATGAGACAGTGGAATGGCGAGTCGTTAGGGGTTGTCCCTTTACATAAAGATAAGAGTAATTGACTTTTTAGAAATGCCATATTTGACGTGAGCCGTAACAAACCATGCTATGGACGTTGAGTAGGCAAGAAATGTATGGTCAATAAAATACTTTGATATGATTTGTTAGAAAGTCCGCTAACAAAGCTCAATCTTAAAGGTAAATAAGATAAATCACATGTACATAAGAATTGAGCTTTTAAAAGAAAGCGTCGACTGAAATAATATGAAAGAAAATACTTACATTGAGCTATTAGGACTTTGGCCTTAGCCTAGTGTGAAAATATTATATTGGAGAGGCGAGAATTTAAACCTACTATGGTATTATGTGGGATTTTGTTAAGCCACCATCTATTGTTCTAAAAACTTAAACTATTTTAGATGAAAAAATAAGTAAATATTGAATTACACTTTGTTTGATAATTTAAGTTTTTAGAAAAATTAATAATGATTCTATAAAATTCTCACATGATATCGAACATAAAGTCTTGAGTTCAAATTAATTAAATATGTCCATGCCTAATACTAGGCAAAGAAGACCGGACTAAACACGAAAAGAAATAATAAAACATTTAAATATTAAACTATATTTTCATTTGACAGTTTCAACTTTTAAAATCGACGCTTTAGCAAATCGAGGACAAATCGCCACGTGGAGAGATCACTTACGTGAATAAATTGCTCTAGAAACAAAATTTATTTAAAAAAAAAAAAAGTAACTTTGATCAATGATCGTATTTAATTCTAGCGGGTACAAACCAAATGCGAAGGCATCCTCTTTGAACCGTCGCGTGGAACATCATCCGCCCTAAATCTCCAACTTTCCCCATCCCTTTCGCGTGTGAAAAGAACGGGGCGCGGGGGGTGACGAGGAAAAATTAGCCACGGACACGACGCTAACGTGAAACATGGTTCGTGGAATTCAAAGCGGACAGGAAGATTCTCCCCCCTCCTCCTCCTCACTTTAATCTAAAGGAAAGAACAGCGACGGTTCCTACTTTTATCTTCTTTTCCTCTTTTTGTTTTTTCTAGCTTTTGTTTTAGTTTTATTTAAATAATTAGTTAAAACGACGTGGAAATAACATGGTAAAAAAAAAAATAAAATTGGACAGATTTGACTGCAAGCAAGACATAATATATTGCCCGATTTCCGGCAAGGTGGAAAGGATGGAGGAGGGCTTGCGTTGACCGGGTCAACGACGACGAAGTGCGCGATGGGGACGCATGAACCCGGAGACCCGCGAGGAAAGTTCGTGGGCGCATTTGCCATCTGAACCTCACTTTTGAATCTTTCTTCCTCCTTTTTTTAATTATATTTTTTATAAAATTGTGGAAAATCTGGTCTTCGAATTCTAATCATTGATGGGTGTCATTAAATAAATACTCTCTAGGATGCCGATTAATTATAATTAAAGAAACACTTCTCGAAAGGTTAGAAATTGAATATATAAATTTTAAAGTGCAAAATGCATAATAATTGATTATTTGAACTTATATAGCCTCTATGTCTTTCTCGTGTTATGGATATGTATTACTGTGTTAGTAAGTTAAATTCAAAGAAATGAACGGTGCGGAACGGTAATTACGACGACCCATGTACAGAGCAAAATTACTTGGATTTGTTTGAAGTTACCTTTATACTATAATTCTGCGTGGAAAGTGAAAACAAAAGTAAAAAAAAGTTGGTTTTTGAAAAGTTAAAACGGAGGAAAGGAAAATTAACTACAAATTATATGGTAAAAGGGGATAAATAATGAAGAGTGGGGTTAGGTACCGTAAACCCTCCTCTCTTCTACTTTTGAAGATCGGAGATTCCAATAATTATTGCGGTAGTAATATAATAATAATAATAATAATATCTCATTATTATTATTATATCTCTATCTTGTATAGTCAGTGAATCTGAAACTTTACGAGACAGAAAGCAGAAAAAGCCACCAAACACCCACTGATATGACTACAGTTCCAAACTGCTTTTTTTATGTTTTTTATTTTTTTATTTCACGCGTTTCAGTTTGGGGGGAAGTCCCCGAAATATCCGTCAGTCCACAGTCAAACAACGTCTCCATCACTCCTCTTTCCACTTTTTCGAAAAAAGAAGAAGAAAAAAAATCGCCCTTTTTCATTTTTTGAATTATGCTAATTGTTGAAATATCCACCGTGAATGCAAACTGAGCAATCATCAAACAAAGAGTTCGCTGGCTTTTTATCGTGCACTGGGGAATATCTAGAACGGCAGTTAATTTTTAATTAACCTTAATTTTTAGGACTCACGATTTTTTTTTCGATTTTTTTCCTAAACCCAAAGCTCCACACATTCATATGAAAGTCCGTAAAACTCAATTGAGATTGAGTCATGTGGCATGCTCACAAACGATCTTTACCTAGTAAACTAATACTAGTGTTATAGTGGTTCTGTTTATATTCTTAGTTGTTTTTTCTTGTTTTACTAACATTTCTACTCCAACATATTCTTTTATGGTCAAAACAAAAGTATAGTTTATAACATGGTTTAAGATAGTGAAAATGACACAAATATTCAATGAACTCTAGTAAAATATTTATTGCCATTTTTTGACTTTTAATTTTTTTATTATAATACTTGAACTCTAGTCTAATATACAACGTTGCCTTTGAACTTTTAAACATTGTCATATAGTTTAAGAACTACATTAAATATTTATTAAATATCATATATTGGGCCATATTTGAAAAATCACGTTGCACAAATTAAAATTTCATAAATGATATCGTACACAATTATTCATTTAAGATAACTCTACACGGAGGTGAAGAATTTGACGAAATAGAGAAAAGCCATCTAGATTTGGGAATTTGCTTATTGGTTTTCATTATTTAATTGTTTGGAAAATATCGTGTGTTACTTATATAATTATTCAAAAAGTATTGCCATTGTACTTTTCATGTTTTATTTAAATAAGAGAATAAACCTGCATAGTGAGGTTTCAAAAACATTTTGAATAAAACTCCATGAAAAGCTCTAGCAGAGAATTCGATTCTTGCAAAAAATTATTTTGTTATTATTTTGTAATGAATGATCTTGTTTGTCTTGCGAAATTCACGCCGACACCAATACTGACAGCAATATCTTACACCCGGATATCTCGTCAATCACTTATAATTTTCTCAATTGCATCCTGAAATTCCAGTATATTTTAAACTTCAACAGGAAAGGAAAGGGAAGAGAGAGAAGGAGAGAGTACATTTTGGCTGCAATTTGAATAGGGAAACAAACATGCCTCAGCATTCCCGAAGCCGCCCCAGAATACCCATGTTTGACGAACGGGGGCGACGACTCTCTGTCCTCGTCTTTCTTCTTTTTATTAATGTTTTAATAATAATAATAATAATAATAATAATAATAATAATAATAATAATTATTATTATTATTATAATCAACTGTCATTGTCAAATGCCAAGCGGGTCAAGCAACCGGTGGTGTCCTTCCACCACCTTTATTTATTTTGTTTCTCCATTTTTTTATTTTTTACCCTCAGAGCGGGGGGAGGGAGGGGGCGTTGTGGGACTTCGCCAAGTCAACAGTCTTCGCAAAACCTTGACAAAAATGGCCGTCCCCTTCCCACTCCATCCCCTCTTCCTCCTCCCCTGATCAGCGTTCCCTCTCTTCCTCATCTTCTTCCACGCGAAAACCAACTAAGGGAAGAGAGAGAAAAAGGCCCTCCAAGCTCCTTTCACACCCGAACCCCACACTCGTCTCGCCCCTCGCCTCACGCTCTCTCTCTTTTCTCTTTCTCTGTCTCTGTGTCTCGGTCTCGCTTATATCTTGGTCTTTTCAGCTCCCTTTGCAGACGTGCATCCGCTACTGTCTCCGCCTCCCTCGCAGCTCGGAACCCTCTTGGCCGTTCCGCCCGTTTCCGCCGGCGGGGGGCCCCCCTCCGGTTCTTGATGCTTTCTTGCTGTTTCGCCTGTGCAAGAACCGATCGCGATCGACGAGCTCTCCGGTACGTGTCCCTGTCCGTCCTTCCCCGCCTCTGTTTCTTTGCTTTGCTTTGCTTTGCTTTGCTTTGCTCTGTTTTAGCTGGACTTTGGGTCGCGGCGGCCGTTTGGGCTGTCCGCGCGAGGGGTTGAGGTTGCTGTTCCTGTTCCTGTTCCTGTGTCTGTGTGCTGATTGGTTTGCCGTTCCGATGGTTCGGACATGTGTCCTGTAGGTGCTTTGTATCGAGAAACCATGAATTTGGGTCGGATGTTTCTGCTTCTTTTGATTCGTTTTCTGGGTTCTTTTTCTTCTGTCCTTTAATGGGCTGTTTTCTTAGTTGGGAGAAGTGTCGTGCGATTTGAGCGATTTCAGCATGTGGCGGTAGCGAATTGAGGAGCGTAGTGGTGTCTGTCTGTGGAATTCGAAAGGCTTCTTAGCGTGGGATGGAGTTGTGGAATTGGGTTTCGAGACTTGGAGCCGCCGGATTTCTCTGGGCCTTGCTCAGCTGTTGTGTGATCGACTGCCTCGAGACCGATATTAACTGCCTGAAGACCATAAAAGCGTCGGTTCAAGATCCTCTGAATTACTTGAACTATACTTGGAATTTTGACAACTCCACTGAAGGCTTCATTTGTCGATTCACCGGAGTGGAGTGCTGGCATCCTGATGAGAACCGGGTTCTTAATCTTAAGCTTTCTGATATGGGACTCAAGGGCCAGTTTCCTCGTGGCATCGAGCAATGCAAAAGCTTGACAGGATT
The DNA here is from genome assembly GCA_016097545.1 of Eucalyptus victrix. Taxonomy (NCBI): domain Eukaryota; kingdom Viridiplantae; phylum Streptophyta; class Magnoliopsida; order Myrtales; family Myrtaceae; genus Eucalyptus; species Eucalyptus victrix. The sequence goes on along the minus strand of CM027845.1, from coordinate 26,531,011 downwards.
GGATCTCTCGAGCAATGAGTTCTCTGGACCGATCCCGGAAAATATATCGGATATAATTCAGTACGCAACATCTCTCGACCTGTCGTCCAATAGTTTTTCCGGACAAATCCCGGCCAACCTTTCAGAATGTAAGTACTTAAATTCCCTTAGGCTCGACCACAACCAGTTTTCCGGTCAGATTCCGCCTGAACTCAGACTACTCGGTCGACTCAAATCCTTTAGCGTGGCCAACAACCTTCTGACGGGGCCAGTCCCCGTATTTGGCGGGAACGCTACAATCACTAAAGATGATTATGCAAATAATCCAGGACTTTGTGGTACTCCTCTCTCTCCGTGCATGATAAAGAAGACCTCCAACGCTAAAATAATTGTTGGAGCAGCGGCCGGTAGCGTAACTCTCACAGCCATAGGTATTGCGGTCGGCATGTTCTTTTATATGCGTAGAATGTCTGTGAAGAAGAAGAAAGACGAGGATCCTTTAGGCAATAAGTGGGCGAAAGCCTTAAAGAAAAGCAAAGGTGTCAAGGTAAGATTACTGAATGCACACACTGCTTTTGAATTTGTTGCAAGAATTTCTTTTGCCTGCATCATAAATACCATCTCCCTCCCTCTCTCCCTTCCCGTGTACACATGCGCATGCCCACTTTGATTGCGAACGAATTTGTATGCATCTACAGAACTGTTTTTGAGCAGGACTGAGTATTGTTAATGCTCTCTAGGTTTCCATGTTTGAGAAGTCAGTTTCCAAGATGAAACTAAGTGACCTGATGAAGGCTACAAACAATTTCAGCAAACACTGTATAATTGGATCAGGAAGGACAGGGACGACATATAAGGCCGTGCTCGAGGATAATACTTTACTCATGGTCAAGAGGTTACAGGATTCTCAACACTCCGAGAAAGAAGTGATGTCTGAGATGGCTACACTAGGAAGGGTTAAGCACCGCAACTTGGTTCCACTTTTGGGTTTTTGCATGGCCAAAAAGGAAAGGCTTCTGGTCTACAAGTACATGCCCAATGGTATACTCCATGATCAACTACATTCTCCGGATGATCCCAGCAAAGCTTTGGAGTGGACTTTGAGGCTCAAAATTGGGATTGGAGCAGCACGAGGACTGGCATGGCTTCACCATAACTGCACTCCTCGTATTATCCACCGCAACATAAGCTCCAAGTGCATCCTTCTTGATGCAGACTTTGAGCCTCAGATATCTGATTTTGGTCTGGCTAGGCTCATGAACCCAATCGACACGCATTTGAGTACTTTTGTGAACGGGGAATTCGGTGATCTGGGATATGTGGCACCTGAGTATGCACGAACACTCATGGCCACCCCAAAGGGAGATGTGTACAGCTTTGGAGTCGTGCTTCTTGAACTGGTAACTGGTGAGAGGCCCACTCAAGTTTCTAAAGCACCTGAAACTTTTAAGGGTAATCTGGTGGAGTGGATCTCGGAGCTCTCAAGCAGCTCGAAACTCCACGATGCAATAGACAGACATTTGGTTGGAAAGGGAATTGACGATGAAGTCTTTAAAGTCCTTAAGGTGGCATGCAGTTGTGTGTTGCCAGCTCCGAAGGAGAGGCCCACTATGTTCGAAGTCTATCAGTTCCTAAGGGCCATTGGGGATCGGTACCATTTCTCGACCGAAAATGAACTTATGATGCCCATAGACAGCGGCGACTCGGATTGCTTGGAAGAACTTATTGTTGCTCGAGAAGCAACAACAGAATAGCACAGTCGAGCTCCTTTGGGTGAGTGACAGTCGACTCTACATGCCTCCTATGCTAGATGTAACTAGTATGTGTGGTAAATGTTTAAATAGATATTACCCCGTAGCTTTGTATGTCTAGGCACACTGCTTCTTGTCATGCTGTTCGAAGAGGTGGATATCATCTTCATATTACTATAGATAGCAATACCTATTTTCTCCCGATTTGAGCCATTACTTCTGAAAACCTGACTCGCGACAAGGCGTGTGGATGTGCGTTAGCAGTAAATGACAATAGTGATTATCTTGCTTCTATGCACTGAAGCTTTCGTTGTATGTACTTCGGAAGTTTGCAGTATGTTGCCTGCCTTTCCTATTTTGGAGCACTGGTGGTATTTTTTCGGTTTGACAGAAGGTTTGGCTGGATTGGTATGCTCATCGGCAACCTATTTTATTCGCTTTGTGCTCTTTTGAGCTCCATACCCATGACATCAGTAGGCATTGTTGCATCAATTTTGTATGAGTTTGTCATTTTGAATTGCTCTTGAGACTGGCCTAGATCAAGTGTAAGTGTCGAACGATGTTTAAGTTTAAGCAGCTGACATCTGCTGCCGGACTCATGCGCAGAATTGTTTTATCTTGGAATTCAGAAATCGGATCATTCGATGATTTTGAATATCAGCAGAACTTGTTCTCCTGAGAACTAGTCAAGTGTAATATAAGATAGAACCTTAGGTCAAGCTAACTAATTTACGCACAAGGTCATCGATGTTCCTGTCCGAACTCCCACCTTCGTCAACTGTTTCTTTGGCCAACTCCCTCCATTTCTCTGCGTGTCTCTTGATCTCTTTACCCTTTCCTCCCTCCATCACTTCGCTTATGCATCTCTCTATCTCCCCTCTCGCGATGATCCCGTCTTCGTCCTTGGAAGCCCTAACCCCCACTCTCCAAACATCCTCCATGAACTTCACGTTCGTGCCCTGGTCCGTCCATTGCGGCATCGCCACCATGGGCACCCCAAGGTTCAGAGCCTCGAGGGTCGAGTTCCATCCACAGTGTGTCACGAAGCATCCGGTCGACCCGTGGGCCAGGATCTCCAGCTGCGGCCCCCAGGGCACAAGGAGCCCCATCCCAGAGCAGGTCTGCTCCGCAAACCCGGGAGGGAGCTTCGCCGTCTCCGACTTCCGGACCACCCACAGGAAGTGTCTGTTGGAGTTTCTCAAGCCCCATGCGAGCTCCTCCATTTGGGATGTTTCTAGCTCAGCCATGCTTCCGAACGATACGTAGATGACGGAATTGATGGGCTTGTCATTGAGCCAGCTCAGGCAACTCTCGGTATCGGGCCTGAAGAGGTTGATGCCGTAGTCCTTGTCGTCTTGCAGTCTCTTGTCCAAGTAGATCGATGGAATTGCTGGGCCAACCGTCTTCAGCGGCCAGAGCTTGGCCATATTTGCTTTTTTTCTTTCTTGAATAGGATGTAAGCTTCGGATGGCGGTTTGTATGTCTTGAAGTGTGAACTATACAATAGCTTACAATTTGCTTTTCTTTTGTTTGTCCACATTTATGATACATTCAATAGCATTTGTGCTCATGGAGATAGAATTGGATGACCTTAATACTATTTAATAGAAATATATTTATAATAGTTTACAAACACATCACAAAAGTTTTCACCAAAAAACAAAAACACATCGCAAAAAGTCGGAAATAACAAGTCATGGAATCTCTTGCATATTGTGATCCATTGCCATCATATTTGCAATATTTTTCCTGATCATGTTTATCTCAGCCGCTTCATCATGTAATGTATCATCCGCAACATCGTCTTGTGTAGGTCCAAACGGAAACTCCGGATCTCCATATAAGGCAAAGTTCTTGTCCATCTTGTCTTGGTCGCGAATATAATTATGGAGAGTACAACAGGCGATTACAATATATACTTGCTTTCGAATTGAAAATGGAGGCATGTGTCTCAAAATTGGGAAGCGATTTTTTAATGCCCCAAATGACCTCTCAATAACATTTCTCAATGAAGAATGCTTATGGTTGAACAATTCTTTTGCTGATCTAGGCCGTCTCGTTCTACCCCTATAATCATTCAAATGATACCGTTCACCTTTGAATGGAGTTAAAAATCCTGGAAGTGCCGCATAACCGTAGAATCAACTACATAATATTTTCCTACAATAATATATACATAAATTTATTATGATGTACAATAGCTATACAATTATAAAGAAAATCACATGATATAACAAAGCAAATACCTGGTGGTGGTCGAGGAAATTGCAATCGAGGAGTCTCGAGTGCTTTTGAGAGAACCCGACAATCATTGGCGATCCTTCCCACCCAAAGATATACGAAAGTAAATCTCATATCAAACGAACAAGCACACAGCACATTTTGAGTGGTAGTCCCTTTCCTGCCTCTAAATGGGATTTGTTTCGATATAGGGACGGATGCATTAACGTGGGTGCCATCAATAGCACCAATGCAGTCCTGTGATTTTATGAAAGTATAGTGTTAGACAATATTATCGGCTATATATATTGTAATAATGTAAAATTAATATAAAAATCATACCTTAAAGTAACGTCCATGATTAGGATCAAGAAGAATCTCTTACGGAACAATATCAAAAGAAGGCGGCCTGATAATTTCTTTCGCTAATTCGAGAAATCCTTTCAACACCGAGTAAAAAACTTACCGATTGTTTGTCCCGAACGTTGAAATCTTTCACATAAATCTCTATTGGAGTTTTTGTGACCAACCGTAGATAAAAAAATCCCAACTTGTTCATCTACCCTTATATCTCGAGTATCTTTCAACCAACCTCTTGCCTTCATTAAATCACATAGGTTAAGAAAAACATGTCTCTCTAACCTGAATGCTTCATATATCCTATCTGAATGTCCGTAAACAATTTCCCTTACCCATTCGGCTCCTGATAATTTACTGTCTCTAATAGGCTCTCTTGTATGCAAAGACTTGTTATAAGTTTCCAATAATAACCATCCCATTGTTAGGTCAATATCAAACTCATCCATATAATATTCAACTGCTGCTACTTCTTCATTAGACACACTATTTGATTCATCTTCCATAGTACCTATGTCATCACACAAATACAAGAAAATCAATATAGATATATGTAAAAATAAAAATAAAAAAAATAGAAACCAATATCGTGAAAGCAAACCAAATATAGAAAGTCAACACAATCCATCACAATCCATCATATCCAAACCAACAACATAAAAAACATAATCTCAACATCAATATCTTCAACAACAAAATGACAACCAGCAACATAAAAAACATAGTCTACTAAAACTCCATGCAATTCCTTGCATCCACTTTAGATATTGGAGAAGCCCATATCTCATGTCAGCTGGGGTTTTGATAAAAGCCTCCCTCCATGTGGGATTAACACAGGCTCGTTTCACTGCTTTGTTGTAAAGATCCGGCTCCAACATAGGAATGGCAAGTAGAAGATCAATCATAATAGATACGGAGAATGGGTCTGTAGGTGATGATGTGACTTGTGAGTTGATGGAACCACTCACAGATTGACTAGCCCTGCTCTTGATTATCTCTTGTAAGGCTTTACAGGTGCTAGCAATGCCAAATGATTCACTCCTCCTTCTCCTCTTACTATTTGGAGTTCTATCCATCCTATGTTTGTCATGAGCTAGAGTAGGAGTTTTGTCAGACGTAAAAACTCCCTCATCAATATGGTGTTCACCAACGTCCTCTGGTCCAACGTCCTCTAGTCCATTGTCTGCATCATCACCACCAATGTCAAGTTCATCTGACATCACAAAACCTTCGACATTTCCTCCTGCATAATCCCCAGTAGCATATTTATCTCCAAATGCAATACACAAGTCGGGATATTGAGGAAACCCATCCTTCTTGAATTTTGCCCACTCAATATTATCCTACAATTTTCACAATGATAACATATATCAGTAATACAATTAAACATATTGCACGTACCAAAATGATCAAAGGTTAAAACATACCTTGATGTGCAATTCCCATATATTTGGATCATCAACAACAACTTTTTTGTTCACATTATCCCAGCCAAATCCAGATTGTGAAAGAAGCTTCTTGAAACTACCATACTGCTTTCTCAATTTGTTAACCTTGTTCTTCAACTGTACTTGAGTATATTGAAGTTCTGCTCGTTTATTGAATTCTGTCCGTATGGAATTCCACCCTTTTATTGAAAGTAGAAGAGGTTCGATTTCCCTTTTTGACCTCTTCTACCAACAAATTGACGTACAAATTGGTTAAAGATTCAGTCCACTTTGCGATGAATGCCTCTCTTTGGGATGCCATGTATCCTTCACTAGTTGAGCATAATATGAGTTCAAGACAATTAAAAAGAGAGTGCAACATGCAACTTCATTGGCTAAAACGGAGCCTTTATCACAACCTATCGCTAAAACAGAGCATCGACAACTGCAACTACTCATGCACACGCACACACATACACAAAGGATGAAATATATAGGCACCCACAACAAGAACACAATAAGAACACACATTCACCAGCAACTATTTCATTTTAACTTTTACCTGAAGGATTGTACCCAGTATATCAGAGAGTCAGCCTCCCAAAAGAATGATCAAATCATCCATCATGCAGAATAAAGAATTTCAAACATGAGTAAGTCTAGATCTCAAGCTGACAAATGCTGCAGCAAGTGTCACAAAGCTTGTTTAATTCTTTCATACCAAAGGGAGAAAAAGAATAAATTCTGCTGGCTAACTACCAAAATCAGTATTTTCAAATGGTGATGGTGATGGTCAGCCTAGGGATTCACAATTACAGACGGAATTGGCACATGGTTTCTTCAGTGAAAAGATGCAAACCCTGTTTCAACCTAAAAAAACGACAAAACTAAAAATATTTTCTTCAGTGAAAAGAATCGACCGAGTCCAGGACTGCCAAATATCTGCCTGAAACTTTAACTCCAAAAGCAAACAAACACATGGCCGCATTACTGATGCGAGGTCTCCTAAAGCTTCCGCCAAGACTATTCCCATTTTCACATGCTCTTTCCAACTCTCTCAACCTTAATGAGGAAAGCTTACATCATCGATGCAACATCTCGTCATTCGATATCCTAATCATTATCTTCCTCAACGCAAAAGGCCCCAATCACCACTAGAACAACAAATTGACAAAAAATAAAACCAACAAACCTGGGCAAGATGACCACAAGGCGACGCGACCAAAGCGACCCAACCGGAGCGAAGAGTGCAGGTGGTGGGATCGGAGAGAGGCAACCTAACCAGAGGCAACGCGACCAATCCACAGCAACCTTCAACTTCAGAAAAATTGTTGAAAGTCTGCAGGTTTAGAGCAATTAATAAGTAGTGGAGCGCTTTGAAGGAGTAGTTTTTCACAAATTTGGACTACGCAAGCCCCCATCGTACCAGGAGAGACCACACTCAGGCTTGCGAATATTAGCAGGACAAAAAACCATGTTCCGTTTTCTTTCATCCAACAGTAAGACATTATCATAAGTAGAATCGAGTAAGAAAACCCTACCTTGGAGGAGATGCATCTCTAATTAACCTGCATTTGTGGGATATGAGAATTAACATAAATCTGAGTAGAAGCAAATCAGAAGTGAAACACAGGCTCTTGGATTTCATCCAAAGATATAGCAAGTGCCTGCAGTCAATTTCCTTCTCATTGTCCGCTAACAGCAGATTTTCAAAACATAGGGACTCAGCCTCATGAACGTCTTTAAAAGCCTTTGGACAATTCGTATTGTGCTTAAATTAACTGTGCCTTGCCCCTGCAAAGCTAAGTGTGTCACTGTGACACGGGGATTGGGGAAAGTCCTGTGAGAAGTGGATTGGGGTGTTGCGATGGTTTCAAATACTGAAGTGACACTATCAAGACATACGGAGGAGAAGAAAATAATCTCACTCTATAACTTCAGAAAATAATCTCACTCTAATTTGAGACAAAATCAAACCAACAAACCTGATTTGGAGGCTGGGCGACGGGCGACGCACGGGTCTTCGGCTCCGAACAGCAGGTGGGTCTTTGGCTCCGAGAAGCAGGTGCGAGGCGAGGGCTCGGACTTTGGAGGCTGGGCGACGGGCGACGCACGGGTCTTCGCTCTGAACAGCAGGTGGGCGTCGCCGCACGGGTCTTCGGCTCCCAACAGCAGGTGGGTCTTTGGCTCCGAGAAGCAGGTGCGAGGCGAGGGCTCGGAGTTTGGAGGCTGGGCGACGGGCGACGCACGGGTCTTCGGCTCCGAACAGCAGGTGGGTCTTTGGCTCCGAGAAGCAGGTGTCGCGATTCAGGCGAGGCCGGGGAGCAGCGTTCGGTTGCTGGTGCGGGACCGACTCAGGCGAGCGGGGGCGTCAGGCTTGGTTGCAGCGGGCTTTGAGTAGCAGCGGCGGTGAAGACGGTCTCCGGCGGGAACGAACAGCAGGATCTTGGGTCGCGCGGCACGGGGAGGCGTCGGGCGGCAACGGGTCACCGAAATCGTGGGTCGGCGCGGCACGAACGGGAGTACGAGCAGGAGACCAGAGAGAGTCGACCGGAGGCTACTCGGGGCCACGATACCGGCGGCGACAGATCGGCGGCGACGGAACCGGAGAGAGGGGACCGGAGATGATGAGATCGAAGAGAGGCAAGCGAACGAAGGAACGAAGGGAGAAAGAGAAGTTTTAGGGTTCGTAAAAATTTGAGCCGTGAGTTGAGATGAGAAGGGAGAAAAAAAGAGAAGGGCCGTGAGGAGTCAAATTGATTCTTATTTTTGTTCCCGGGAACAAGAAGCAACTTTTTTTTGCTTCTTGTTTCGTTCCCAAACTATTCTAAGTTTTTATTCCCGGGAACAAAAAAACAATGTGGCGTTAGCAAACAGGTTTCTGTTCTTTTTTTGTTCCGGGGAACAAAAGAACAGAAACCATGAGAAATAGAAACGTTTGCATGCGCTACCATAGTCTACCACCTTATCAACGATTGGACAAGTAGAACATAAACTTTCCCCAGATTAAAGATCAAATAATGGGTTAGAATTGCAAAATAAAGGAGATGGCCATGTCTAAGAGTAAACACGCTGATCTTCCACCTCACTTCCTTCTGATTAATGCTATCGAAGTTTACTCGATTGCTTCAACTGCTAGATTTCTAGACTAGACCATCAATACAAGCACAAGGTGATATGATTTTAGCAGAGACAGCAAACATAAATTACCTCCTTCTCCAACTCATAGAATGAGTTATACAGCACAAGATCCGCTCCATCGACGTTCGAGAATTGATTCACGATCAAGTTGAAGAAAGCCGGGTACGACCCCAGGACATACAGGAACGATGGTGTCTCTGCTGGCTCGAGAGGCGGCAACCCTGGAAGCGAAATTGTTGTCCCTGACAGCGGAAGAGGAAGGAGACCTTGGTATGCGTGGTAATGCACGTTGTTCACGGCACAAGCTTGGGTATAAAACGCCACTCCTGACTTCCCAAACTGCTTTGCCACATCGAGTGCCCAAGAAAGGAAGCCGTCGTAGATGATGGCATCGATGGCGTCACCCGAACCATCGAGCTTCTTGATTAGCGCCACCAGGGTTCTCGATCCAACAGCTTGGAGGCTCGTCAAGTATGCCCCAATGCTCTCTGCCTGTGCAGATCCACCTTTAGAGCAGAAAAAAAATATGTAAGTTAGGCTCATTACAAATGGTCATGAACTCTAATGTGAGCTCGACATGATTCTTGTTCGGAAAAATATGACAAGATAAATCAAACCAATGAAGCTTCGTCATGACATGAAAGTTGTTGTTCATATGATCGACTCTACTAATCATAATCCACAGATTGCCACAAAACCCCAAGAATAGCACAATCCGGAGCTAACTCTAGGCAACTGGCTAATACTCTCTCACCTTCGTCAAATCCGTCCGAGATAGTCTCGATGCCGATGGAGTCGTTCAGGGCAGCGTGCATGGATTTGGCGACGAAGACGGTGGTGGCGAGAGTCACTCGGACACCCTTGGAGACTAAGCGCTTGGCGAACTGGAGCATCGGGCTGATGTGTCCTTTGTGCAGGATAAGGGAGGAACAGAACATGAGCTTTGCAGGGTCTCTTCAGCTTCCCCTCCTCCATGACTGACTCTAGACTGTGCATGGTAAGACGATTCGATGGAAGTTGCTAATCTCTATACCAATATCGGTTGGTACTTATCTTCCAGATAGCTGCTATTTCATGGTGAAAAAGAAACGATCTTGCATATTCTCAGCAGTCAAACAAGAGATGTTTATTGATTCCAATGCAATGTTTTTTTGGTGGTGCTTGTAAAAAAATGCAATAATTGACATGTACTGGCGGAGGCGATATTTGGCCAAAATTACTCCACGTCTTTGTATTTTCTGGTCAGTGGTGTTGCTTTCCTGACAAGGGAAATAGGAATTGTGTCAATCGATGACTACTAAGAAAAAAATAACCTACTCAAGTCTGATTTTATTACATTAATGTAGTTTAGGCATCTTTTCAATTTTAACCATCTGGCCCTAAATTTTGTATGAAATTCCAATGTAGCAATTTATGTTAATTTTTATCATAAATCGCTAACGTAGTTATTCAATCATCGTTGGTAATTTTATGTGTCACATCGTCCCGTTAGCGATATCTAATAAAAATTGACTAGAAAGACTATATTACAATTTCGTGCAAAAATTTAGAATTAAATTAGCAAAATTGAAAATTTAGGATTGAATTAACATGTATATAATAGATTTATGACTGATTAGACAATTTCCCTAACTTTTAGAATTAGAATGTAACTCAACTGAATTTAGAATAACAAAACAAAATTTAAAATTTTAATTACGGGAGAATGCCAACATTGACCCGAACCATAATGATTATTAGTGTTTGATAAAATATTGTACTTTTTCCCCATTTAATTATTCACCGGCCTTCTATTAGTTTAGATTAATAAAACAAAATTTAAAATTTTAATTATGGGAAAACGCCACCATTGACTTGAAACATAATAATTACTAGTGTTTGATAGAATATTGTACTTTTTCCATATTTAATTATTCACCGGCCTTTTGTTAGTTCGGATAAGCTGAAATAACATTTGAAAGAAAAAGAAAACAATGGACATCAAATCAAATGCACGTGAGATGGATCGCTGATAGAGTGGACAACACTATCAAAAAATGATTTCGTCCTAAGTTGGAAGGCGCATCCGATTCTCCTCATCAAATCAATTTTATACTTCTTTCTTGGGTGATTTCAAGCTTTTTCCAAATTCGTTTTGCTTGGCGCGGTTCATGAAGTTCTCTCATAACAAATTAGTAGATACAAAAATCGATGGATTCACATAAATCTTGCACAACTTAAGTGACGCACATACAAACGAAAATGAAGCTTTACGTAAAGAGATATTTCATTCCTAACACACGAGGAATAGCATATAAGTAGATATTTCATTCCTCTTTTGCCTTTCTTTTAAGTCCTAGCGCCCAATTTAGCAACAAACTCCTCAATGTTCCTATCGGAACTCCCGCCCTCGCCAACCGCGTCTTTGGTAATTTTCCTCCACTTTCCTGCATTTTCCTTCATTTTCTTCCTTGTTTCTTCTTCCATTACCTTCCTTAAGCAATGCTCCATCTCTTCACTCGTCACAACGCCTCTCTCCTCATCAACTAGTGGCCTTAGCCCCATCTTCCAGACATCCGTGATGTACTTGGCGTTCGTGGCCTGGTCAGTCCATTGCGGGATCGCCAGCATTGGCACGCCCAAGCTGAGCGCTTCCAGGGTCGAGTTCCAACCGCAGTGCGTCACAAAAGCCCTAGCGCCTCGTGAGCAAGAACTTCGAGCTGGGGACACCATGTCACGACTAGACCCTTTTGGGATGTCTCGGTACAATTTGCAAAGCCCTGTGGGAGTTTCTCTGCTTCTGATGATCTGACCACCCAGAGGAAATAGCAGCTGCTTCTCTTCAGTCCCATTGCTAGCTCGTGCATTTGGTCGGTCTTTAGCTCGGCCATGCTCCCAAAGGAGACATACACGACCGAGCCTTTTGGCTTTGTGCTGAGCCATCTCATGGTGGTGTCGTGGTCTGGTTCGAAGATGCTGAAGCCATATTCTTTGTCTTGTTCAATCCTGCTGTCTAAATAGGTTGATGGTACTGTTGGTCCTATGGTCCTGAATGGCAAGATCTTCATGAACCAGTCCGCAACCTACAAAGAAGAAGAAGCAGAAGAAGTTCTCGTTGATTGCTTGAGAGATCTAGTTGGAAATGAGGATACAGTCTCATTTTAATTATTTGATTGACAATCCCATCGTCAAATAATTTAATGAGTGCTTGACTTATGCATGGCATACGATACAGCAAATGCCACAAAAAGTCATACATAGTCGTTACTTACTTCAGGATCAAGTTCATACACTGTGTTGCAAAGCACCCAATCCACTTTGTCAAGATTAGAGAACTGGTTCACAAGCATGCCGGTGAAACCTGGATATGTCCCCAAATCACTCACCAAAGATGGCATGTCCTGAGGCTCAAGAGGAGGCATTCCAGGAAGCAAAACCTGCTTCTTAACTGGAACTTCAAGCCATCCCCTTTGGCAGTGGTAAAACACACTGTTCACAGCACAAGACATGGTGAAGAAAGCGGCCCCGACAAGTTTAAATTTTCGGGCCACGTCAAGAGCCCAGGGCAAGAAAGAGTCGTAGACGATGCAAGTCGGTGGTGGGCCTCTGAAGATTAGCCTCTCGACCAGCTCGCTCAAAGTCTCAGGTCCGACCTTCCAGAATCGCTCGAGGTAGGCTTCGGGGCTACCCGCGGCCCCAATGCCACCGCTGTCGAAGCCATCGGAGATCACCTCAAGCGGGATCGAGGTGCATGTGGAGGATCCATGCAGGGTCTTGGAGATGGATTTGGTGGTGACAAGGGTGACTTTGACTCCCTTGTGGAGGAGACGCTTGGCGAATTGGAGCATGGGGTTGATGTGGCCTTGGGATGGGTATGATAGAATCAAGCAATGTGGTTTCAGGGGCATGCTCGATTCCTCCATCCTCTCGTGTTTCTCTTGCAATTCAAGCGGAAGCGTCTCCTTATGGTCTTATATTGAATGTCTCTCCAAACCTTATGCAGTGGCTCGATTGGCCCTCGTCGGCATAAACGAAAAAGCGGGCGGTCGCCACTCAGTTCTGGCAAAAGGTTTTGCTGTGTTCCCATTTCGATGAGTGGCCGGGAAAAGTTCCATCTTTTCATTTTTTTTTTTTTTTTTTTTTTTTTTTTTTGGTGAAAGTTGTTGAAGAAACAAGGGTCTTTTCAGGTAAAAGTTGACCGATGGATCATGTTCTGGAGAGAGAATAAAATGAAAGAGCGAAAAAAAGCTCGACAATGGGATCATGGGGCTAAAAGTGCGGTCCGATCCTTTCCAATCAACCAGGACAAGATGATTAAAACAACCATTCAACCCAAAAGAAAAATAGATGATGACATGTATAATTCATAAATTTTGGCTTAATATGTAATATGGTTCATGAATTTTCAATTTATTCAATGTGGCTCTCAAACTTGTGATATCTTATATGATTCATGAATTTTTAATTTGTTCAATGTGATATTAAGGTTTCGTTCGTTTCGCGGAAAATAATTTTTGGAAAAATGTTTTCTGGATTTTTTGATGTTCGTTTCGGAAAAATGAATTTTTTGAGGAAAATATTTTTTATGAAAGGAAAAAAGTCTTTTAAATTAGGAGAAAATGTTTTTCACTTTTGAAAAGTGGAAAACATTTTCTTTACTTGATATTTCTTATCTTAAATCCCTACAAATCCTCACTTCCTCAACCTCTTTATTATTTTTCTTTTCTTTTTTTATTCAAATTATTTTTGATTTTATTTTTATTTTTTAATTCAAATTATTTTTAATTTCCTTTCCTTTTCTTTTTTTTTTTGTTTCCCATCTTCTTCTTTCTTGGCTAGTCGTCGGCCGTTGCTAGGCGAACCTCGAGGTTGTTGCTCGTTGATCTTAAGCTCGCGCTCATTAATCTAGCAAGCCTCGAGCTCAACACTCGCACTTGCCAATCTGGGAGCGGCAAGCCTTGTGCTCGATGATGAGCTCAAGGCTCACCGGTGGCCAGTTGCAGGCCATCGCCGTGGCTGGCAATCGGCCAACAAAGAAGGAGATGGAAAACAAAGAAAAAAAAAACAAAAATTAAAAAATTAATAATATATTTTAAAATTAAAATCCATTTTTTAAAAAAATAAATGAAAAAGAGTATGTGAAGGAAAATATTTTTTTTTAACCGAACAGCGAAAAATATTTTCCACTTTATTTTTTGGTTTTATCTGAACATTGAAAAATAATTACATTTTCTTGGAAAATGACCCTCGGAAAATATTTTCCGAAACGCTATATTTTTCGCGAAATGAACAAAGCCTAAATTATATGATAATATTTAATGCTGTCATTCCATTATTTCAAGTTCAATGATAATATTAAACATTGTATATAATCTAAGTACTAAATTGTACATGCATTGAAAGTTCATGAATCACATTTTATAATGTAATAGTTTAAGAATGACACTACACATTAGGGTAAAGTTTACGAACCATATTTGAAAAATGAAAGTTTAGGGATTAATTTGCATATTGGGCGAAAGTCTAAGATTTTGTGTCAGTTTCTCAAAGAAAAAAAAATGAAATGTGTCACACGTTGTAGAGAGAGAAAGAGCTTCTTTAAATGGCCATGAGAGATCATATCCCCACCTGATTATTATGTTCGCCACTGAAGATCGCGTCTCAGATCTTATCGTTGTGTGGGTCTAGGATGGTCATTGTCAACATTTACATTGAAGTAGTATTATGAAATGCTAAAGGAACGGTCGTATAATTGTTACCAGCTATTAATACGTCATAACTCGTGGATTTCTAGTTAACATATCTTCATCCAGCAGTGTAAGCCTCATGATGATGAAAAAGTTTATGCACAATCTATTTTATTTTGCTAAGTAACAAGTATACCCGAATTTATAAGAAATCAATTTTTGAACCCGTTTAACCCATAGGATTTCACCTCAAGGAAAATATAAAATGCAACAATTCCCATTTGACATACCGTGTTTCTACACTCGATTCCCAATTTTCATCTTTAGTTATAACTACATTTTTTAACCTTCCAACCATAACAATTATCACGTGATTTCATAAATAAACTGATACGATGTAAATGATAGATAAGCCTAAGCAAAGCTCACCATCCATGCACACAGGCGCAAACACGCTTAGAAATGTAAGTGGAGTCTCTCATAGATTGTTTTACAAAAGGACATAATAAGCAGCATAAATTTAACAAAAAAATCCTAGAGAGATCGTACACCAAACTTGATTGGAAATGATTAATCCAGTAAAGAAAATCTCTTGCATTACCGGCTAAGAGCAACCTAAGTCTCTAAGGCAATTATTTTAATTTCTGTAACCCTGAACCCAAGATAAATAAATCAAATTTGCTAAGAGCCCAAGGAAAGAACGAGTTATAGACGATGCAAGTTGGTGGTGGCCGCTAGAGATTAGCCTATTGACCGGCTCTTTAAGAGTCGGGAAAATTATCAAAAAAGTTCTAAATTTGTTACATTTTTACATAAACTTTTTAACTTTTTCAATTCAGTCTTAAACATTTTCATTTTTTGCCAATTGAGTTCATCCGACTAATTTTGGCTAGAAAATGCCGATGTGGACGCCGGTGGTACCACGTAGGACCGTCAGTGCTAACATAGATAATTTTTAATAATATTTTAATATTTTTCTGAATCATTTTTTCTGTTTTTTTTTTTTTTTTTTCTTTCTTTTTGGCTTTGCCTTCTCTGGTTGTTGACTCGCTATAGGCAACGGCCGGCCACTAGCCATAGCTAGTCGATTGGCCTTGCTCGCCATAGGCGAGGCCTGACTGGGTGAGGGGAGCCCTTGCTTAGGTGCAGCCCGGGAAGGGTTGCTTGGGCAAGGTCGACCTACGCCTAGGCTAGGAAGATGGTCAACCTCGCTAGATCTGGTGAGGAGAGCCCTCACCAGGGCTTGCTCTTGTGCAGGCAAGTGTTGGCCTCGCTTAGGCTAGGGCGGCCTTGCCCAGCGTCCACATCACTATCACCTAGCCGATGCCCAACAAGGCTGCCCTAGCTTGGGTGCACGTCGGCCTCGCCCAGGCAACTCTTGCCGGGCCATGCTTGGGCAAGGGCTCCCCTCATTGAAGCTCGCCTTCGCCAAGCTAGGCCTCGCCTATGGCAGGCAAGGCCAACTAGTTGGCTGTGACCGGCCGGCCACCGGAAAAGGTAGAGAAGAAAGCCAAAAAAATAAAAGGGAAAAAAAATTAAAAAATAATTTTTTAAAATAAAATATTATTGAAAATTATCCACGTCAATGCTGGAGATCTTATGTAGCACCGCTGATGTCCATGTTAGCATTTTTCTGCCAAAATTAGCCCGATAGACTCAATTAAGAAAAAGTGAAAATGTGTATGACTAAACTAACAAAGTTAAAAAGTTTAAGATTGAATTGGCAAAAGTGTAATAAATTTAGGACTTTTTGGACAATTTTTCCCTGAGAGTCTCTAGGCCAACATTCCGGAATTGCTCCACTAGGCTTGGGTCTACCGGCGGCCCTAGTGCTGCCATTGCCAAAGCCGTAGGATATCACGTCAAGCGCAATTGAAGTGCATGAAGATGATCCATGCAGGGTCTAGTCCATGGATTTGGTAATGAGGAGTGACTTTGAGTCCTTTGTGGAGCAAAGGCTTGGAGGATTGGAGAAAAGGGTTGATGTGGCCTTCGGCTGGGTAAGATAGAACTAAGTGGCTTCAGGGGTTTTCTTAAATCCTCCATATCTCGCGTTTCTCTTGCAATTCAAGTGAAGCATCTCCTTATGGTCTTTTATGTAATGTAACAACATTAGGAAGCGCTTGATTGACCTTGTTAGCACAAGGGCAAAAAAATGGTTTTTCGAGTACTTCTTGTTCTGGCAATGGTTTACTGTGTTACAATATCAATGGCCAGCTACGAATAATTCCATGTTTTAGATTACATGCAAAGATTGTCAAAGGACATGGGGTGTATTGTGCAAAAAGTGGTCGATCGATCATGTTAATTATAATTTCTATATGATGCAATTTTACATCACTAGGATTCATTAATTTACAACATAAATGATACTGGCGGGAAAATGAAGGCCCATCTGCTAATTTTTCAGTGGAAAATCAACAAGGAAAAAAAAAAACCATGATAGTGCTAGAGGGGTCATTTCGTGAGTTGAATCTTTCCTCAAACCTCAATATAAGAAAGGAAAACATGAAAAAAAAAATAAAAATAGAAGAACTCGTTAGAATGAAAGATATAAAAATGCCAATTTGAGCTCCAAATTCGTTAAAACACGGCTCTATGAATCAGGTGTCCGAGGCTAAATGAGAATGATATGAAAAAGGGTGGGATGTCGCAGCATGACTAGGTCGGACGAGCGGACCCTTTCACGTGAAACATCATTCGTCAATGACAACACCTATTGATCACGACCTCTCGTCGGCTCGTCTGAACGGAGTAAATGAAACAGGGAACCTGTTGGACTAGGTTGCGACTTAGGTCGGACAAAACCTTTTCAGTGTCGGACGTGCAGACCCTCTCACGTGAAGCAGCATCGTCAATGACAACACCTGCTGATCGCGACCTCTTATTAGCCTCGTCTGAACGGAGTCCTTGAAAAGGGAAACCCGTTGGACTGGGTTGCCTCGTGGTCCCAGCTCACCATCATCATAAAAGAGAAAGAAGAAAAAGAGAGGAGAGAGGGAGAGAGCTGAACGGGCAAGGGAGAGCAAGGCAGAACGAGAAAAAGAAAAAGAGGGAGAGATGTGTGGGTTCTCCGATGGAGAAAAGGCAGCAACTTCCGGCGAAGATTTGACGATTAAACTTTGTTGGAATTGGCTGACATTTTGGTACGTTGTTCATAGATCAATAGCTACAAAGTGAACGGTTCTAATCGTTGAAATGTCGGCCTGATGAAGGTCTTATCATTGCACAAATTTATGATGATCATTGTCAATATTTATATAGAAGTAAAAATTATTATGTTAAAAGAATGCTAAATTAAGTCAAACTTTAATCTCCTAACATTTTTTTTTTTTTTTTGTGATTTCATCATTTTCGAAGCTTTTTTTGGTGCAATCACGTTCTTTTGGTACACCTGATGAAATTCTTCAACAGCCAATTAATTGAGACAAAATTCAACATATATCACACATTTCATTTAGAACGAAAGCACGGAATTGAGATTTGTTCAGAAAATGATGCGATCGAGTCTAAAATTCACATTCCTAACAAATGAGACCCACACGATACACGGTTGAGTACATACTTTCCCAACAAATATGCATGTTACGCATATTACTGTGTATATCCTTTCACTAGCATAAGTAGATGGATTGCTACTATAATCGTTTATCATATATCCATCATTGCTCTTTTCCTTTATCCCTTCTTAACACCCAATTTAGCAGCAAACTCCTCAATGTTCCTATCGGAACTCCCGCCCTCGCCAACCGCGTCTTTGGTAATTTTCCTCCACTTTCCTGCGTTTTCCTTCATTTTCTTCCTTGTTTCTCCTTCCATTACCTTCCTAATGCAATGCTCTATCTCATCACTCGTCACAACACCTCTGTCCTCATCAACTTGTGGCCTCAGCCCCATCTTCCACACATCCATGATGTACTTGGCGTTCGTGGCCTGGTCGGTCCACTGTGGTATTGCCAGCATTGGCACGCCCAAACTGAGCGCTTCCAAAGTTGAATTCCAACCGCAGTGTGTCACAAAAAGCCCTAGTGCCTCGTGTGCAAGGACTTTGAGCTGGGGACACCATGTCACAATTAGACCATTGTGGGATGTCTCACTACCATTTGCAAAGTCTTGTGGGAGCTTCTCTGCTTCTGATGATCTGACCACCCACAGAAAATAGCAGTTGCTTCTCTTTAGTCCCATTGCCAGTTCGTGCATTTGGTCAATCTTTAGCTCGGCCATGCTCCCAAAGGAGACATACACGACTGACCCTTTTGGCTTTGTGCCGAGCCATCTCATGGTGGTGTCGTGCTCTGGTTGGAAGATGCTGAAGCCATATTCTTGATCTTGTTCGAGCCTGTTGTCTAAATAGGCTGATGGTACTGTCGGTCCTATGGTCCTGAATGGCAAGATCTTCATGAACCAGTCTGCAACCTGCAAAGAAGAACTTCTTATTAAAAGCTTGATGGATGAAGTTGGACGACCCATGGATCAAATAGGCGACATGAGAACTGAAAGCGAGATTTGGGGATACAATCTCATCCTATGCAATTGACTGAAGATTGGAAGATAATTCAGCATCACATGTTTGAGATTAATAAACTAGCATCTATCATTTCATTATGACGTTTTGAATGACCTAACTTTTATATAACAACTTCCCAAGTCATGTCCTTGTGGCATCGACATCGACGATTTCATCGTCAAATAATTTAATGAGTACTTAACTTACTAATGATGTAGGCTATAGTGGATATCAAAAGAGTAGCATATATATATATATAGTCCAAAAAAGAGAGTTCTATATAGTGAGTACCCTTGTACATCCAATTAGAATTCGATTCACAACCCCTCCCCCACTGCCCCCTCCCAAGAAAAAAAAAAAAAAAAAAAGCGAAGAGGTAATTGAGACAAGTATTAGTGTTCTCACAAATGGTTCGGTTCCAAAGGTTCTCCTGTACTTGTTAAATGCTTGATAGATCAAGTTGGACAACTCATGGATCAAAAAGGCGACACGACAGCTAAAAGAGAGAAACGGGGTTACAATCTCATTCTATATCTCTGATTAGATTGGAAGATAATCAAGTATCACAAGTTTGTGATCAATAGGCTAGCATCTTTCATTTCATTGTGATGTTTTGAGTAACCTAACTTTTATACGACAACCTGCCAAGTCATGTCCTTGTGTCTTCGACATTTACAATCCCATCGACAAACAATTTGATGAGTACTTGACGATCGAATCATATATGGTATAGTACATCAGTCAAGAGTTATATACAGTCATTACCCTTGTACATCCAATTATATCCCAATTCACAACCCCTCACCCCCCCCCCCCCCCCCCCCCCCCCACCCCCCCCCCCCCCGCAAAAGGAAAAAAAAAAACCAGGAAGTAATCGAGACAATAGTAATAGTGTACTCAGAAATGTTCAGTTTCAAAGGTTCTACAGTACTTACTTCGGGATCAAGTTCATACACTGTGTTGCAAAGCACCCAGTCCACTTTGTCAAGATTGGAGAACTGGTTCACAAGCATGCCAGTGAAAGCTGGATATGTCCCCACATCACACACGAGAGATGGCATATCTTGAGGCTCAAGAGGAGGCACTCCGGGGAGCAAAACCTGCTTCTTAACAGGAACTTCAAGCCATCCCTTTTGGCAGTGGTAAAACACGCTGTTCACAGCACAGGACATGGTGAGGAAAGCAGCCGCTACAAGTCCAAAATTTCGGGCCACATCAAGAGCCCAAGGCAAGAACGAGTCGTAGACGATGCAAGTTGGTGGTGGACCGCTGGAGAATAGCCTCTTGACCAGCTCGCTGAGGGTCTCAGGGCCGACCTTCCAGAAGCGCTCGATGTAGGCTTCGGGGCTACCTGCAGCCCCGATGCCACCATCGTCGAAGCCATCGGAGATCGCCTCGAGCGCGATTGAGGTGCATGAGGAGGATCCATGCAGGGTCTTGGACATGGACTTGGCGGTGACAAGAGTGACTTTGACTCCTTTGCGGAGCAGACGCTTGCAGAATTGGAGCATGGGGTTCATGTGGCCCTGGGTTGGGTATGATAGAACCAGGCAATGTGGTTGCAGGGGCTCACTCGAATTCTCCATCCTCTCGTGTTTCTCTTGCAATTCGAGAGAAGTGTCTCCTTATGGTATTATATATAATGTCACCACGTGCTACGTTGGCCCTTATTAATGAGTGGTTGGTGCCTTGGTGGGTACTTCTACTTCTGCCAATGGTTTGATAAGTTCCAATGTCATGACTTGCTGCGAAAAATTTCGTCTTTTAATATATCAGGCAAAGCTGGCCGACTGATCACTGTAAGGATGCTAGATTTTTCCTGAAGAAATCGATGAAGTTGGAGGACTGAACCAATGCGAGAGAGGTCTATTTGCGTTCATTACGTCATCCTAGACGAGATTTCCTCTGACGTAAAGGAATGGATGGATGGGTATGCTTACTGTGGCATGCACTGGTGAAGGTTATAGTTGACCCAAAAAGAAGCACTCATTTAATTGTATTTTGAGGTCTGTAGGTGTTAATCAACTTAATTTAGATCATCATAACATAACAACTTGTTATGCTTAATTATTAAAAGGGTCATTGTAATGAAATATCTCAAACTATGCCCACCAGATACAAACATCTTGAGCATTTTTTTGTATAAATAAAAATCCTAAATTTGTCTAGTATGGCAGATATACATTGAATAAAACTGGAATAGAGGATATACATATCACATATTTATAAATATAGGGTATTTGCATCACAATGAGCTTATTTTTAGATTTTTTGTGGTGTATGCCCTAATTAAAAAGGTTATATGCTTAAAGATTGACCTGGCGGAGGGGACAAAGTCCGGGGCTCATAGTCAACTTCCGGAAGACGCTAACGCTATCGAGGACAGATAATTTTGGCTGCAAAAAAATCAACAGATGCCAGCTGGAATATGCACTGAAGACTTCGATGTTGCAGGAGGATAAAACCAGGGTGGATCACGTGTAACGTCAGCTACATTAGATAGTTTTGGAGCGTTTGTGTCACAATAGATAGTTTTGATTTATCAGTGGAATTTGCTGTTATTATAAAACGTTGTATGCTCAAAAATCGACCTAGGGAAGGAATGGAGTCTGAGCCCAAAGTCAAAATCTAATCGGGAGGCCTGGATCAAGTCAAATAAATAAAATTGATCATTAGCGTACATCGTGGTTAGAGAAAATGCTTGGGAATACATGGATTAAACCTATAACTCAAAAACCGTTCTATGCACTGGCCACGTGAAACATCCAGAAGCGGTCAACTTCTGGAAGACCTCTTAAGTATTAAGGACGGAAGATTTTGGCTGCAAAAAGATCAACAGATGCCAGCTGGAATTTGTAATGAAGACTTTGACATTGCAGGCGGATAAAACCAGCGTGGCTCGCGTCATCACATGTAACGTCAGCTACATTCGACTGATAATGCAGAGCAGAAATCACAGATAATTCTGCTAGTGAAATGGATGAGCAGGGAGCCTGGGTGACATGCTAGATACTAGGCCTGACGTCAGTTCTAAGCTTCAAAATCTTCCTTCCAAATGAATGAGGAATTAAGCTAGGATCAGAAGAGGAAAAGACCTGCCTCCTGCCTATAAGCAGCCCAACTGGATCCTGCCTGGGAAAATACAAGCATTATTCCACCGCTCAATCCTTTTGAGTTCAAGTCCACCTACTTTTCTAGGCAAGCAAGTAATATCCAGGCCTACTTTGGCTCCTTTAACAGAAGAGCCAAAACTAAAAAACCAAGATATTCTAGCCAATCAAGTTAATGAACGTTTTGGTGAGTAGGAATACATTGCACCAATTGTTGACAATAAGGGTGAGCATTGGTCTAGAATCAACTCTAGATCGACTCTGAATTGGCCTAACCTTGTCGGTTTTGGTTAGATTCCCAAGAAGACCCCAGACTAGGGGTTGGTTTTTTGTCCTGGGAGTTCAAGATCAATCTAATCCAGACCAACTTTGACTCTATATGTATTATATATTTAATATATCATTTATAATTTTTATATATAGAGAAAACCCTAAAATAAACGACATTAATAATACTAAACAGCTCATTAGTGAGAAGTTCAAGTAATTTTACACTGTTCTTTAATAATTTAGATTTTTAATGTCTTTTACAGCATCAACAACCATAATTTATAAATGAAGAAAATGTTTTTGTGATAAATCCTCACGGCGTCTAAAATGTATAAATAGTTTATTACGGCATCCTCCCCTAGCACTCATTCTCTTTTGTCTTATTTGTCATTTTAGTCTTCAGTTTGCCAAAATCGAAATGAATAACTTCTTTGCTCGTCATTCAACACTCATCTTGTTCGCTTTGGGTTACTTGTGTCGCTCGTCACCCGATGCTCCCCTAGCTTATTGCTCCTCGCTTGACACTCGACAATCACTCTGCTTAACACTCAATGCTCGCTACTTGCCTTTCTTAGCTGACCTCATTGGTCACCGAACCTATTAGGTCAATCCAGTCCTTGGTCACATTTTTAGGAAGTACAAAAAATGAAATAAAAAATTATTGATTGGTCCCGAGTTAACTTTGGAATCGGACCAAAGCTATTAGGTTAGTCCTGTCCTTGGTCGCGTTTTTAAGGAGTACAAAAAATGAAATAAAAAAAAAATATCAATTGGTCTTAAATTGATCCTAAAATCGGACTTAACACACTGGGTTGATTCGATCCTCGGTTCCAAGCTCAATAAGATTGGTCCTAGGTCTCAGAAATTGAAGACTGGCACTATGTGAGTTAGTCCTAGGGTTGGGGGTGGACCAGCTCAACTCGGACCATGCTCACCCCTAGTTGACAATGCTTTGTGTGGCAGACCCAATTTAATCCAGAAATGACCGAATTGGCTATAGAAAATTAGGGATTTTGTCCAACCCCTAAGGAAAAGTGTCATCAATTGCATTTGCATATTAAGATCATACATTAAAGCTTATATAAATTGCATTTAAATAAGATTGGCACTCTATGGGTTTAAGTAGGAAGGCTTCGAGTTTAATTTAATTATCTAGACTAAGCCCAACAAAAGCATGAAATTCGGTCAAGCCCATTGAATACCCCTCATGGCTGAAAATTACATGTGCTTTGCACATGGGCATGCCAAACTAGGAAAGATTGCATCATCTAATTAAATTTGAAGGAAATAAACATAGTATCCGGAGGATTTTAATTATTTGGAGATAATTAGAAGGTGATATCACAATTCCCTGAGATGAGGAGTCAATATATTCCTTTGGTCTAAAATAGGAAAGTGAAGCGTCTCTTTATGGTCTTATATATATATATACCGTCATAACATTAGGAAGTGCTTGATTGACCCAGTTGGCGCTTACTTCTTGTCCATGCAATGGTTTCTTGTGGTCCAATATTAGTGAGGGGCCAAGAAAAATATCATCTTTTCACTCAGTTTATTTTTTGGATAATGAATGATTTAGAAAATATTTTCATAGGAACGATTACTTGTACCTCTTGAAATAATTAGTCAATAGAAAAACTATTCATTATTGACAACCATTTATGTCTTAACATTTTCGTGAATGTTGAAAACTTTTTTTTCATTTGTTCATTTTTGCAAACCGGATAATTACAGGTAATCATTTTGAAGAAAATGTTTTCTAAATAATTAATTTTCTTTAAAACAAATAGAGCCTTAGTTTCTTGTAGAGATTGTTGAAGGACAAGGGGTTTATTGGACAAAAACTGGACAATTGATCAAGTATGTTTATCACGCGATTTATAACATTAGGATTCGTCAATATACAATAAAGATGATATGGCAGGAAAATGAAATCTCGTACGCTAGTTTCGGAAGAGATTCAACAAAAGGAAATGACATTACTAGACGGGCTGCCTTTTTAGCTAATTCCAAGGTTAAAAGACATAGAAAGCAAGTTTGACATTGAGTATGTTCTAAAATTATTTTGTTTGAATTCCAAAACGTAAAATTTGAGGATATTTCTGAGATGAGGAAAAAAAAACTCTTTTAAATTGGGATATAAGACATATGGATACTGACACGTTAAAAATAATGAACGCATTTAAGCTGGATATCGGGTTATCGGATTACAGCTAAAAGCCCCGTCGGAAGCTTGTTTTCTACCGATTGGGTATGTGCTTCGTACAATGTCTAGAATCAACGTATATAATTAGTACTCCTAGTTTTAGACACTGCGTTCTCGAACTTTTACCTCATTATCGATGACAGCTTCTTCAACACTTAGGTCATGGTCTTGTCACATCAAGGATGACTTTTTGGACAATTTTTGCGGTGGGAAGTTGTTGTCTACCTGCGGCATTAATTTTGCGGGGTACAGCGATCCTGAAAAAGCATATGGACCCATGGGTCACCTAGAAAGTCTCAACGCAATTAAAAGAAGATGACTAAACCAACCATTGGTCAACCCCAGTGGAGAACAAGCAGTAGAAAATAAAAGGGAAAAGAACCACACGTATGTGCCCCGGGGGAGGGGGGCGCCCTTAAAATCGCCATGAGAGATTCTTATCCCCACCTGATTAATTTTTAGTTCAGCCCCATTGAAGATCATCATGCCTTAGATCTTATCATTACATGGGTCTTGGATGATGATTGTCAGCATGCTCGTAAGTGTAGGAACAGACACATTAAAGGAATGCTTATAAAGATCATTGCTTTATTGATTTCTAACAAACATATCTTTGTCAAAGCATGAAAACTTATAATACACGCACCCAGGCTCAAATACACTTATAGGCGCATATTCGGAGAGAAGTCTCTCGTAGTTCTTTCATTGATCTAAGATAAGTTGCTTTATAAAAGACATAATAGCAATATAAATATTTAAAATCCTAAAGAAATCCTAGGCCAAACTTTATTGGAAATATTCAAACAAGTAAAGAAAATCACTTAAAATGCTATCTGAAATCTAATCAAATATCTGATAAAAAGGAAATGAGGCAATCCAAATCCCTAAGATAATTATATAGGATTTTTAAATTCTAGAACTATGGACAAAAATTAATTTCAAATCCTCTAAATTATCTCGTCGTCAGGCACAACAAACGGAGACTATTGAGCATCCATATAAGATAGAGCTAAAAGCGATAGTTTCCAACTAATTGCACGTCATTAACAATGCCTTATTTATTAGATCTACTTTCTCTAAACCAATATAGCTATTCATAAATTACAGATTCACTCAATCGGACCTTAGTAAGTATAAAAATAGATATTCAAAGTGAAAAATTCTCCATCACAAGCATATATATGAGTAGAAAAGTAAAACATTAAACCCTGATTGATGTGAATATTTAGATATTTAGGACCCTTATTGATGTGAATATTTGGATATTTAGGGGTTTAGCTGGATCATATGCTGTTGAATAGAGAAGCGCTACCGGTTTATCTGTACGCTTTCATAGTCTATATCTATATCGTTGTACTTTCGGATGAAACCGGCGGAGCTACTAGAGCACATCTAATTGGAAGCAGTTCTAATAGAAGTAGCGGTAGGAGAGGGCAAACAACCATTCCTAGCTGGCCAAACATAATAGATGAAAGCGTTCCAAGAGAGTTTGAACAGTAGACGAGGGAGAGCTTTGCCTTCGAAGTTAACCACAACCCAATCAACCTCAAGCTACCAGTCGGCAACCCCTCTCGGCACTTGATGAAGCTGCGTATCGTACACCGGGCTTGAACAGAGAAAGGACAACCTTGATGAAGCTGCAGTATCGTACACTGGGCTTGAACAGAGAAAGGACAACCGAAAAACAAGTGGCTCTTATTCTTCGAAACTAAATTTCACGCACAGCAAGTAGGAGGACCAGGCATTTCCCACAGGATCAATCTGTCTTTTGGCCGACCTATTGTGCATTGCAAGCCGCGTAGTAACACAGGTGTATATCTATTCTCTACTCATCGCTCGCCAGAATTCATCTTGATTAATTATGTCTCGTCATCATCAACTCATGGGGATAGCATCATAAACACAACTTTGCTACGCCTTAATCCATTCATCACAAGTATCCACCGTTATCACCAACTTATGAGGATGGAATCATAAACACATGTTTGCCCCACTTTAACCTATCCATCATGGTGCCCTCTACATTAGCAAGAATAAATACACAATTGTACAACTACATGATAATGCTATTCTATACTCATTCTCATATTATGCTGCTCAAGCCTCATTAGGCTGCACAAGCTATAGCATTTCTTGTATGAACCATAAGATTTATTATTCTCTCAACCTTGTAGTAATAGAAAACTATCAGGGATTATAAAACATTTTTCTTTTTCTGGAGTCTTATACACATGCTCATGTAGGGCAATTCGCTCTCTGATGAATAGGCTATGGCAGAAGTATTCATTCCATGGCATCTTCGATATACAAATCATGATAACATAACAATTACCATGTACAATTAATAATAACGTGTAAATTTTTTTCACACTAATCTCGAGGCATTTTCCATATTATTGATAGAAACCACATATCCATTTATCATCATTTCTAAAAACAAACTCTTATTCATGAAACAGTCATTACCATCAAGTGCAAATAATTATCACATAACAATCGCCATGTAATTATAGTGCAAATAGTATAATTTCTTGGTGTTTCTCGTGTAAATAGTGCCAATCAAATGGTTTCATGTTTTTCAATATACAAAACTTCATCCGCTAAACACCATGCCATCATCATTTAATTGAGAAATTTTGAATTTTTATAAATCATTTAGATGAATTAAGCCTTAGAACATTATTTTTTCAATAACTTAAGTAACTCATATAATTTTTGTTTCTAAGACCGCGCCTTGATTAAATTTACCTAAATCATAAAAATTAAAAATATTTTCATATAATTCCATATTTCTGTAATTACATAATTACTCCATAAAATTTTGCATTTTACAAATTTTAAACCAGTTAAAAATTACTAGACATGTCCAATCACTCCCTCAAAGATTACAGACAAGGTAAGTACGTTCAAACTTTCTGTGCATCACAAATTTCGTGACCTAATCTAAATTTCACAAAATCATCAATAATCCATTCGTATTAATAATTACCTAAATAACCTAAATATATCAATTGATGTAAAAAAAAAAATCTGCATGTCATAGCTTATCATTTTCTGAAATTAACCTCGTTCAAATACAATTGTTCTCTCTTGAAATATTTCTCGATTGCTAATCAACTCATGCAAATTGGCACTTAATATTTCATATTAAATCCCTCTTTGCCTCTTTCAAATAATCACACTCTATATATTCACTCCAATTTATAATTTCATCAAGTAGCACTTCATAAAAAACCTTAAAACTAATGTCCCTTTTGAGCCAGACAATTTGAATGATAACTGGTCCTTTTCTTTTTCTTGATAACAAAGTCGTGTCAAACATCGACAATGATATCTTTAAATGATTGTCAATTAAATTCTCGACCAATGTATGCAAAATACACCAAAGCATATACGTCGAGAAGGTCCTATACAGTCCATGTTACCTTGTACGTCCAATTAATCTGCAATTTGGGAGCTCCCATACAGTTCTGTACTTCTTGTTCCAGCTCATACGCTGCATTGCAGAGGACCCAACCCACTCTATCTAAATTGGAGAACTGGTTCCAACCATGCCAAAGAATTGTGGGTATGACCCCCACATCACACAAAAGATGGAATGCCTTGTGGCTCAAGAGGAGGCATTTCAGGAAGCAAAACTTGCTTCTTCGCTGAAACCTCAAGCAGTCCCTTTTGGCAGTGGTTAAACACACTGATCACAGCTCAAGAACTGGTGGAGAAAGCAGCCCCCAAGCAGGCAAGAACGAGTCGTGGACAACGCAACTCGGCAGTGGACCGCTGGAGATTAGCCTCTCGACCAGCTCACTCAGGGTGTTGAGGCCGACCTTCCAAAAATGCTCGGGGTAGGCTTCGATGCTTGCAGCAGCCTTCATGCCGCCGCCGTCTAAGCTGTCTGAGTATCTCTCGAGGGCAATGGAGGTACATGGGGATCCATGCAGGGTCTTAGAGATTGATCTGGTGGTGACAAGTGAGAAGATGATGATGAAGATGAAGATGAAATGAATCTAGTTACAGAAGAATCCGTGAATGAAAAACTCGAAACACTTTTATTTCAATAAGATTGTACTGCTAATCCTCTGTTCTTCCTCCCCTGTTTCTATCTTTCTATCTCAACCAGAATCATCTATTCAGTGCAGAGCATCCATGGCTGATTGCTCTCACTCCCTCTTTCTCTCTCTATCTTCTCTCTCACTTCATCATCTTTACATCAATGAATAAGAAGACTACTTAAAGGAAACGGAAAAACTGAATACAGCTCATAAAGGAAAAACAGAATCTAACTGTTTTACATTTGTTTTCTCTCTTTCAGCTGAATAACAGTACACGAGTTAGTTTAGATCTATTATGACTTGGCGATCCGTGTCACTCTTTATCTCAGGCTTCTTCTTCGTTGATGTCGATCCATTTGTCTTTATCACGAATTCTTCATTGTTGATCATCTCACCGTTGATCATCAGCTCATTGTTGCTTTTCTGTCTTTGTGTTCTTTCTTTTCCTTTAGCAATATTAACTGCTGAGCTTATAGTCCTTTTATATTTAACATCCCCCCTCAAATTGGGAAGGGGTAAGGATCCCATTCCCAATTTGGTGCGAAGAGTAATATGAGCTACTCGTGAGAGGGATTTGGTGAAGATATCAGCTAACTGAAGATGACTGGGAATATGTTGAACATGGATAGACCCAGAAGAAACCTTTTCACGAACAAAGTGGAAATCAACTTCAATATGCTTAGTTCGAGCATGCAATATTGGATTAGCTGTAAGAGAAATAGCTAATCTGTTGTCACAAAGTAAGAGTGTTGGTGATGGGAGAGAAATTCCAATGTCACGTAAGACAAAGCCGATCCAAGTGAGTTTAGCAGTGGTTGATGCAAGTGCGCGGTACTTGGCTTCTGTGGAGGATCGTGAAATAGTTGGTTGTTTCTTAGCTGACCAAGAGAGCAGATTAGAGCCAAGAAAAGTACAAAAGCCTGTAGTGGATTGTCGAGTAGCAGTACACCCTGCCCAGTTAGAATCTGAGTAGCCATAAAGCTTAATGGAACTATTAGAGTGAAGATAAATGCCAAGGTATATAGTTCCTTTAACATATCGAAGAACTCTCTTTAACTGATGAAAATCTACCACCGTTGGACGTTGCATCTTTTGACAAAGCAGATTTGTGGCAAAGGCAAGATCTGGTCGAGTAATTGTCAAGTACTGAAGACCACCTACTAAGCTTCTATACTCAAAAGGATCAGTTAGCTAATTTTCATCATTGATCATGGTTACTGATCTAATAGGCAAAGGTGTCGAGATTGGTTTGCATTCTGCCATATGAGCTCGTTTAAGCAAATCAGTAGCATACTTTGTTTGACATAAAAATAGATTCAAAGGAGTACGTGTAGCTTCAACTCCTACAAAATAATGAAGATACCCAAGATCCTTCATATGAAATTGGAGACTGAGGTTCTGAATCAAGGTGGTTAAGAGCTGAGGTGAGCTACCAGTCAGAATGATGTCATCGACATAGAGTAATAATAAAACTGTATGAGAATCAGTATGAAGCACAAACAGAGAAGGATAAGTTGTGCTGCAGAAGAAACCAGTTTCAAGGAGAAACTTACTGAATTTATCAAACCAGGCTCTTGGTGCTTGTCGAAGGCCATACAAGGACTTTTTGAGAAGACAAACATATTTAGATTTCTGAGGATGTATAAATCCAGGTGGCTGATCCATATAAACAGTCTCATTCAAGTCACCATGGAGGAATGCATTTTTAACATCAAGTTGATGTATTGGCCATTGTTTCATCAGAGCTACAGACAGTACTATACGGATAGTTGTATGTTTTACAACAGGGCTGAATGTTTCAGTGAAATCGAGTCCTGCCTCTTGATGAAACCCTTTGGCTACTAGACAAGCCTTTAGCCTATCAAGGCTGCCATCAGGTGCTAGTTTGGTCTTAAAAACCCACTTACAGCCTATCACATTCATCTGATCAGTCCTAGGGACTAATATCCAGGTTTGATTTTCATATAGAGCATCAATTTCTTCTTGCATTGCTCTATACCATCCTTTATCAGCTAATGCTGATTTAATAGATCTTGGTTCCATAGGAACTTGATATTCAGCTAAACAGGCATACTTTGGATTTGGTTTAGTAATACCAGATTTCAGGCGAGTCTGCATATGATGAACAACAGCAGTGCCTTGTGAAGAAGAAGAGCTTGAACTGTGTTGTTCTTGATCAGAAGTACTGTTAGTAGGCAAGACCTCTATTGAGGTAAGTACTGGTTGCTCTTCTGGTGTGTAACCATTTTGTATTTGTGTGAAAGAAGTATTTTGTGGCATATGTTCACTATATGAGTAATGACTGTACTGATCTTCCAAAGTAGGATGGTACTGAAATTTAGCTGTTTGGTGAAGAAGACTTCTATCCGTTGAGTCAGTACTTGGAGACTCGAGTAGACTAACTCCTTCAACCCATTGTTTGTATAAAGGTGTATACTGTCCATACTCACTGACCAACTTCTTTGAGAAAGGGAAAAATGTCTCATCAAAGACAACATGTCTACTGATATACACACGATTATCAGTAGGTACAAGACAACGATACCCCTTGTGCTGTTCACTATATCCCAGAAATACACAGGTAAGAGATCTGGGATCAAATTTATGTTTTGCATATGGTCTTAAGCACGGATAACAAGCACATCCAAACACCCTTAGATGTTCATATCTTGGCTGAGTATGATGAATTTTGTTATAAGGTGTGTCCATCTTTAGTTTCGGTGTAGGTAGTATGTTCACAATGTAGTTGGCTGTTGCAAAGGCATCTACCCAAAACCTCAATGGAACTTTAGAGTGATATAACATAGCTAGTCCAAGCTCAACTATGTGTCGATGTTTTCTCTCTGAGATTCCATTTTGTTCTGGTGTGTGAGGACAGGATATGAGCTGTTTTATGCCATAGTTCTTTAAATGATTTTGAAATCTGCTACTTATACACTCTCCTCCTCCATCACTCTGGAAAACTTTGATTTGATGATTACGTTGTCTTTCAACTAGTTTCTGGAATTTGACAAATATCTCATAGAACTCAGATTTCAACTTCATTGGATAGAGCCAGCTATATCGTGAAAAGTTGTCAACAAAGATCACATAGTATTTGAACTTTTGAAAAGAGCTTACTGGTGAGGGTCCCCAAATGTCACAATGTATCTTTTCTAGAGGAACATTTGAAGTAGAGTCTGACAAAGGGAAAGATAAAGCTGTACTTTTAGCTATTTGACAATTGCTGCATATATTCTTGGTTGTTGTATTGTAGTGAATACGCTTCTGATGCTGCAGATGTTTCACTATTTGAAAATTTGTGTGAACCAACCTCTGGTGCCATATGTCTTCATCTACAGTTCTTTGTCTCTGAGTGAAAAAGGCTTCTGTGGTTTGTGTATCCACTTGATAAAGTCCCCTAATTTTCCTTCCGAGCTTCACTGTCACTTTGGTATAGTTGTCCTTAACATAAACACCATTTTTGTCAAAAACAAATGAGCAAGGATAGTCATATGTAAGTTTAGAAACTGAAAGGAGGTTCTTCTTTATTTCTGGAACAATCAGTACATCATTGAGTGGTAAAGTATTAACTTTTGTTTTCAGCGAGGTATCACCAATGTAAGTAACAGGTAAACATGATCTTTTCTAGAGGAACATTTGAAGTAGAGTCTGACAAAGGGAAAGATAAAGCTATACTTTTAGCTATTTGACAATTGCTGCATATATTCTTGGTTGTTGTATTGTAGTGAATACGCTTCTGATGCTGCAGATGTTTCACTATTTGAAAATTTGTGTGAGCCAACCTCTGGTGCCATATGTCTTCATCTACAGTTCTTTGTCTCTGAGTGAGAAAGGCTTCGTGGTTTGTGTATCCACTTGATAAAGTCCCCTAATTTTCCTTCCGAGCTTCACTTGTCACTTTGGTATAGTTGTCCTTAACATAAACACCATTTTTGTCAAAAACAAATGAGCAAGGATAGTCATCTCGTAAGTTTAGAAACCGAAAGGAGGTTCTTCTTTATTTCGGAACAATCGACATCATTGAGTGGTAAAGTATTAACTTTTGTTTTCAGCGAGGTATCACCAATGTAAGTAACAGGTAAACATGATCCATCTCCAATCATGACAGTATCAGTTCCTTTGTATTTAGAAAGAGTATGAAGTATACCAGGATTAGCACTGATGTGGGCTGTAGCACCAGTATCTGGATACCATTCACTTCCTTTTGGGTCTTCAATATGTAATGCTGTTAATGCTGTTGGAATGTCTTCTGCTTGATAGCAGTTGTCAAAACGATACCGATGCGAAGAGCATTATGTCCGTGTCGTTTGCATATTTGACATTCTAATCTAACATTACTGTTTCTTTCTCATCCTGTAGAGTTCTATTTGAGGTTAATGTCAAAGAAGGATAAGTTTTGGTGTTTTGATACCTCTAAGAATAACCGGCATAGGGTCGAAAACCTTGATTAGTTCCAGAGAAGACATTTCTTTGTCTGTATTGTTGATCTTTTTGTCCTTGAAGTAAAGCATCCGTCTTGTAATTCTGATTCCTTTCAAAATATCCAAAAACTCGACCTCTGTTATTTGCAGCTCTACCTCGACCATAGCTACGGCCTCCTCTGTAATTTCCTCTTTGAGCTACAAATCCAGAGGTTTGAGCGATATATTCTCCATCAGTGTTTTCTTTAAGTTGTATATGAGATTGTCTTTGCCCAAAGTAGGCTAAATTTGGATTGAACTGATTTCTGGAATAATTCAGCAATCTTGATTCAAGCCTTTCTAATTGTGCAATTACCTCATCATATTCTGGTTGAGGCTTAAGATAGTATATGGTGGTTCGAAAATTCTCATACTCAGGACCTAAGCCTTCCAATACACCAAACATTTTAGTTATTTCATCCACAGGTTTTCCTATAGCATTCAACTGATCACATATGAACTTATATTCTTTGAGATAGACAGAGAGGGTTCGATCATGCTTCTGACAAGCTTGCAGTTTCCCTCTTAATTCGAACTCTCTAGCAATTGACTTCTGTGTAAAACGATTCAGAAGGGTTTGCCATAGCTCATAGGATGTTTCCACGCCAATTATCAGGCTCAAGATATGCTCAGAGACAGCTCCGCTTAACCAAGATGACACCAGCTGATCAGTTTTTGTCCAGTCAATATAATCTGGATTTACAACTTCAGATGCACATCCTTCAACCTCATTCTGCAACATTTGAGGAGGTGGTGAAGTATCACCATTAATAAAGCCAAAGAGTTCTTGACTCTTCAGGAATCTGTGAATCTGAGCTTGCCACAAAAGAAAATTGTCTTCGGCGAGTTTGATTGTGACAAAATTCGAGATATTCACATGTATTGGGAAGGGATACTTTGGTGTTCTTATCGCCATTGTTATTATTTCCAACCTGAGGAAGAAGATGACAGTAATACTATGAATACAAACACGATTACCGCACTACTGGTATCTGCTGCATCTTCGATTTCTCTATTCTGATT
Source organism: Eucalyptus victrix (assembly GCA_016097545.1). Taxonomy (NCBI): domain Eukaryota; kingdom Viridiplantae; phylum Streptophyta; class Magnoliopsida; order Myrtales; family Myrtaceae; genus Eucalyptus; species Eucalyptus victrix. The sequence continues at coordinate 26,496,842 of CM027845.1, read as the reverse complement.
CAATGAAAACCTACTGAACAGATCTCCTCAGTAACTGTGATAACCTGCTCTGATACCATGAGAAAATGATGATGAAGATGAAGATGAAACGAATCTAGTTACAGAAGAATCCGTGAATGAAAAACTCGAAACACTTTTATTTCAATAAGGTTGTACTGCTAATCCTTTGTTCTTCCTCCCCTATATCTATCTTTCTATCTCAACCAGAATCATCTATTCAGTGCAGAGCATCCATGGCTGATTGCTCTCACTCCCTCTTTCTCTCTCTATCTTCTCTCTCACTTCATCATCTTTACATCAATGAAAAAGAAGACTACTTAAAGGAAACGGAAAAACTGAATACAGCTCATAAAGGAAAAACAGAATCTAACTGTTTTACATTTGTTTTCTCTCTTTCAGCTGAATAACAGTACACGAGTTAGTTTAGATCTATTATGACTTGGCGATCCGTGTCACTCTTTATATCAGGCTTCTTCTTCATTGATGTCGATCCATTTGTCTTTATCACGAATTCTTCATTGTTGATCATCTCACCGTTGATCATCAGCTCATTGTTGCTTTTCTGTCTGTGTTCTTTCTTTTCCTTTAGCAATATTCACTGCTGAGCTTATAGTCCTTTTATATTTAACAACAAGAGTGTCTTTGACTCCTTCGTGGAGTAGAAGCTTGGCGAATTGGAGCATGTGTGCGGTTGATGTGGCCTTGGGCTGGCCATGATAGAACTAAGCCATGTGGTTTCGGGGATTTACTTGAATCCTTCATTTTCTTGCGTTTCTCTAGCAATTAAGTGAAGTGTCCATAGTCTTGCATGTGATGTGGCAGCAGTGAATAGTGGGTACTTGAGCGATGTTGGTGTGTTCCAATATCAGTGCGGGGCCCGGAAAATTTTCTTCTTGTTTTCTTGCGAGGGGTGTTTGCTGACAAGTAGCTTATCAGGCAAAAACAGGCCAATTAATCGCATTAATCACGATTTGAAAAAACCTTACCATTCGTTGAATTTCATTGCGTAATTCTTACCATACAAATTGGATTTTCAAAAGAGAAGCAGAAAGAGACATAATCCCACCAGAGAGGACGGCTTTCAAATGAAGAATCCTAACCGCCCGGTTGGTCACCTCCAAGATTAAAAGAAGCAAATAACGATGACGATGGCGATTATATCATAACAGAGTAATTCAATATATATAGAACTCAATTATGCATATAAATTTTATGCATATGAAAATCATTGTGGAGAATTTTTATTTTCAGTTATGTTGTGGATATGAGTATGAAAAAACTAACTATTTAGATGTGCATGAAAAATTCAATAGACCTGTAAATTGATTTAACCTGTTTAGGAAATCGCAACCATGAATTTCCTCTGATGCTCCAATGAGTTGCACCAAAAAGGGATTAATCATTGTCTATAACGTATCACGTTAATGTGTCCGCTCTCAAAGCTATTTATCCACTCGCCATTATTGGCATTGACGTCCAAGGTCCAACGGTCCTAAAAGAAGAATAACTTCTTGGATCTTATCTCAGCAATTTTTGGGTTAGTCGTGAGGAAAGTTCCAAATAAAGGCATGAAGTGTGCATATTAGTCCCCAAAAAAGAGCCTGAAATGGTTATGATTATTTCAAATAAGGGCATAATCTTGCCGGTCAACAAAATATCCTGACCGATTAGGAATATTTTTTTTTTGGTAATATCAATTAGGAATATTTTCAACAAAACACAAGATAAACTTAAATTAAATTATATTAAAAAATTTTAAGAAAACTTTTCTTAAAAAAAAAAAAAAGGGCAAGAGGGCACTCCCTCCCGCCTATATTTTCCTTCCTTTTTTTTTATGACAAGAAAAAAAGGAAAAAGAAAGAAAAAATTAAAAATTTTAAAAGACAAAATTGTCCTTCACAGCTGGTGAGTTTAGGCATTTCTTTGAGATTGATATGGACACTTTAAACCCTTATTTAAAATAAGATCCACTTATGACCATTATTTGAGAAAATGAAGGCACTTCAAGCCCTTATTTAAAACAATGTCTATCCTTATTTGAGAAAATGAAAGTATTTTATGTATTATTTGGAATTTTCCCTACTCATGACTAAAATATTTATCGTTTTCTTTTATCATTTTTTAAGAAAAAGAGTAGAATGATACTAAGGTAATGCACAATATATTCCACGCCAAAAAGTGTGCATTCTTTCCATACTTATAAAATCCAGTAAGTATCGGTCAATGTCCAATTATTGATAAGAAAACAAACCGTGTATCTTTTTAAGTCAATTTGTTGGTAACTTACCAACACTTTGCAGACTAGAAATTTGTCTATGAACTTACCAACTTTATTTCCATAACTTATTAATAATACCTCCTTTAAAATAATTACCAACTTAATTATATGCTTTTGTCATATTAGATTGCTCACTAGTTTTGGATTACTAACTTTTAATTCGTTTGCTTTTCTTTGTACAACATAGGATGTTATGGAGAGTTGGCTACCTAGAGGCTTATAAAACACCATACAAGCATCATGAACCAATTAAGTCTATTCATTTTGTATGTATAGATGGCCCCACTCCTGAACAATTTTGTATATAGTTGAGGAGATTCGATTGGGTGACATCTAGTTCTTGAGCTGAAAAGCCCTCGAGTGCCAATTGCGCCAACCCTTGAGGTTCTTTATTAGCATTTCTTAACAATGCTTTAAGTTTACCAAATATTATTTGAACAAGAGGTCTTAGTTAGGGTTTCTTACTAAGTTTTTGAAGATTAAGTGATCCAATAGTTTTGGATTACCAACCGTCATTTGAGTTACTTATCAAGTTCTTCTTTCTGTTAATTATCGATTTTTTATTTTATTTTATCGCTTTCTTCTTACAGAATAAGTTCATCAACTCTTATGTGAAAAAGATAATTTTAATATAATTGATTTATTTACTTTTGTCCTATTAGGTTGCATTTGGTCATCTAGATTTTTAATTACGATAAGATTAGATAGGATATGATATAAAATCTAGAGATTTTCCTATATCTTATCTATTGTTTGGTAAAACATAATAATAAATAATATTAATATCATATCATGTACATTAGTTGATATAAATTGCATATTAATGTAAATAAACCTAAAAGTTGCATAAACGACAATGGTAAAAATCTATTGCCACATTGTTACCTACATCATTTTTATTTGCATTTAAAAAAAATTCTTAATTTTTTTCTTTTTTTTTCTTTTTTCCCCTTCCATCATTCTCTAATAAAATTTTAATAAATAATAAATTGTACTAATTTACTTAAAATACTAAAATGCCTAAAATATGTAATAATGATAAATATATATTTTATTAAATCAAAAAATTGATTTTTTTGTTATTTTGAATTTATTATATTACAATTCAAATATTATTTATATTGAAATATAATTTTAATTTTTTTAATATAAAAAATATTTGGAAAAAATAAATTTTTTATTATGAATATTAGAAATCTTATCCCGACACCTCCCTTACGAGATAATTTTATTTGAACTATATCTTTGTTATATTCGACTTTATTTTATCTTAAGTAGACACCAAACGCAAAATATGATAAATTTTTTCTCATCATGAATTTTATCTTGACTGTCAAGCGTAGTCTTAAGTTATCAATTAGTTCTAAAATATCAACTCTCATTTGAGTAAGTTATCAACCTTTTGTATCTTTTTTCTTTAAATATCAATTCTTTTATTGGATTACTTGGGAAAAAAGTTGGTCAATTATTCTAATAAATGTAATTCATTTCACAAAATAGTAGATCGATTTAATGCATTAGTAAGAAAGATTAATGAATTCTAGTCAAAGACATCAGAAAAAAGCCGATTAGTCACTCAAATAATGATTAGCAAATTTATATAAGAATTGGTGAATTTCAAGCATTAGTAACGAAGACAATTAAACGTTGTGAAAAATATACAAAATTAGCAATTTGAACAAAAAATAAGTTACCATTTCCATGAAGTGTTTGTTGCCAAAAAACCATTGGAAAATCAAGTGACCCATACCGATAGTTTTATACACTTCCCAACTCTTTCAAAAATCTTTAACCCTACCGATTCTCTGTTGATTCTCTTTATTTTCCGGATTTGTCTTTGTTTTGTAGTATTCTAACTTTTTCTCTACTTTGATTTGCTTTGTCATGAAATTCTATATACCTCTTATGTATCCTTTAGAGTAATGAATATAGTTTTCTCTCAACCAAAAAAATAAAAAAACTCTTCCAGACATCCACCATAATAGGAAAATATATATATATATATATATATATATTTACAGGAAATAAGATTTCATACTCTGAACTCTAGCAGAGTGTCTGTAAAATTCATCAAATGCATCAACATTCTTAACTTGCAATTGCATGATGAGATGAATTAAGAGTTTTCTTCGTTGAAAATTGTCATTTTCAATATTTGCTGGTCCGAGATCGGATCAGGATTGGCCTTTTTCGCTTTCGCTGGAAAGGATGAACAAGTTTGGTTGATATAGAGTATTCAACAAAAGGGAAAAAAGGAAATAAAAAAAAAAAAAATCGAGGAGACATATGTTGATCAGAATACTCTCAACTAGATGAACAAACTAACCATGCATTCAAACCCGGTAGAGTACGAGCAACAAAAAACAAAGAGAGTCCCATGATGAGGACTCCTCATTGAGGGAGAAAATATTGGGTGGTCCGGGACCTCCACGTCAGCGTAGTCCCCGGCCACTCACGAGATGCCATGTGGAGGGGTGGGCTCCACTTGTGTCTTCTGCCTTCTTCCCCTCTCTCTCCTCTTCCTAGCCTGCACGCTCTCTCTCTCCTATCAGAGCATTTATTGCGGACGTTTTTCTCTTTCCTTCGTTTGAGAAAGAAAACGCCGTTCGGACGCACGTCCCTCTCCATTTCTTTCCTTTCGAATTTTTGAATCTGAAATTCTCTCTCCACACTCGTTCCCCTGCCGTCGCCGAGCATCAAGCTATGAAGCACGGACACGCTCGGGAACCTTCCGTGTCGTATCAGACACGTGTCGGCATGTCCGACACGCTCGGACACGTGGTCAACACGTGTCGGATTTTCTGACACATGGTCAACATTTCTCGACACGCGAGTCGGAGCGTGTCCGAGCAAGAGGCTGGGTTTCTGGAGCGGATCTGCAAACGTGAAGGGAGAGTGAAGACGAGGCGAGGGAGAGGAAGCAAGGCTGCGAAGGCGAGGCAGCAGCAGTGAGGCCGCGACGGTGAGGCCGCGACGGTGAGAGAAGGCTGGAGGAAGAGAAAACCAGGCAATCGAGATGGCCGTGACAGAGGACCGGAGACAAGGCTACGACCGCAAAAGAGAGAGGACCAAGCATGGCAGCGAGTAGCTGCAACGAGGTGACCAAGAGAGAGTAGGGATTGAGAGGAAGAGGATCGTGCAATGGAGGAGGGAGCGGCCGTTTTTCGAGAGTTTTCAAGCTGCTCTTGAAGGGTTTCTAAAAGATAGAATGGGTGCCATGCAAAGAGGATGAGCAGTGAGCACAGAAGGAGGAGGAGGCTACGATTTAGTTTTCCAAGGAGGGGGTGCCATAAAGAAGAAGCCCAAGGGGGATGAGTTAGCGAGGTTTGGGTTTCCAAAGAGTGCATAAAAAAAATTTAAAACTGAGGTACCGTGCAAGGAGGACACACCTAGGAGGAATAGTAGGTAGCTAGTGTTTGGGTTTTCAAGGAATAGCTGGAAAAATAAAAGTAAAATATGATGGTGCCATAAAGAGCCAAAAAAAAAATTAAAATGGGATGCTCGTCCTGGGTGGGATGTCCCTTTTTTCTTTTTTTTTTTTTTTTTTTGGAGGGAGAGGGTGGAGGGTGATTTCAAAAAAGAAAAAAAGATGAATAATATTGAATAATAACAAATTATGATCTTTACCAAAAAAAAAACACAAATTATGATCATCATGAAAAATTATAAATTTATTTAAATAAATTGACTTTACTATTTATTTTTGAAATAATCATATGTTTATATAAAAATATTTATTTAATATTTAATGTGTCGGAATTTTAATTCTCTACATTTTTAAAAATGACGTGTCGCGTGTCGTGTCGCGTGTCACGTGTCACATGTCAGTGCTATATAAGCATCAAGCGGCCGTTCCCCTGCCGTCGCCGACGAACCACATTACGGCTGCTGCTACTCCGGTGCTCGCTCGCTTCTCTCTTCGGGCTCGTTGCTGCTCCGTCGTTCGTTCCGGCATTCCCGGGGTCGCAGATGCAGCACGCGGAGGGGAAGCAGGCCTCTTCGAGCTCCCCTCAACGTCGGCGAGCGTCGCCCGCCGAGCGAGACCCCCACACACCGGAAGGCTCGGAGGCGAAGTTGCTGGAGAAGCTGGTGCCGTACGCGAAACTCGACGCCGACGGCCCTCCACCTCCGCCGGTTGCCTCCGGGTTGAATGGGACGGTGAGTGTGGACGAGTCCGTCGGTAATGATTTGTCTGCGAAGAATCCTAAACTGTGTGCTGGTTTGTATGAGCACAAAGGTTATAAGAGCAAGTGCGAGTATCTGATCGCCAATCCTGAGTGTAACGCCGGTGGGTTCTTCCATTACATTTCGTTCTTCTACTGTGATTGCGAGAAATTCACGGGTGTGGGGTATGCCGTGCTGGCACTGTGGCTGGTTGCTCTGTTTTACTTGTTGGGCAACACTGCAGCAGATTACTTCTGTTGTAGTTTGGAGAAGCTTTCTAGTCTTCTGAAGTTGCCGCCCAAGGTTGCAGGGGTTTCTCTGCTTCCGCTTGGTAATGGGGCTCTTGATGTGTTTGCCAGCATTGCCGCATTTATGGGGAAAGATGCAGGGGCAGTGGGTCTCAATAGCGTATTGGGTGGTGCTGTTTTTGTTACTTGTGTTGTCGTCGGGGCTGTTTCTTTCTCTGGGGCAGAGCAGAGGGTCCAGATTGATAGGAGGTGTTTTATCAGAGATGTATCCTTCTTCCTCTTCACTTTGATTTGCCTTGGTATTATTTTGATTGTTGGCGAGGTCAGTGTTGGGGGTGCTATTGCATTTGTTTCCATATATGGGCTCTATGCCTTTGCAGTTGCCGCCAATGAGATGCTGAGGAAACAATCCAGGAAATTCAGGCTAGATTCTGTTACGCCTTTACTTCCTGTCAGAGGAAGTATCTTTTCTCAAGGAAGTGAGGAAGACGAATCTATTTATGCCTCACTAATTGAGTCAAACTCTGATGGCGATGTACCTCATCTGCAAAGCGAGTTGCCGCACTGGATGTGGGCTTCAAATGTTGCAATTTATTCAAATGAGGCTGTCAAAGTGAATCCGGATAGCCCAGAGCAGTTGTGGGGTTGGAATGATGATGAAATGGCCAATGGAAATTCTTCCTTCACATGGTCGAAATTATTTTCTCTACTGGAGATGCCGCTGACACTACCAAGGCGGCTGACAATCCCTATAGTCGAGGAAGAAAGATGATCAAAGACATATGCTGTCGCCAGTGCTTCATTAGCACCTATTTTTTTGGCATTTTTATGGAACACGCAAGACGATGTTGGAAATCTGAGCAGAGAAATCGCATATGCTATTGGCATATGTGCTGGGGGCGTACTTGGTGTTTTTGCATATGTGTACACCAGAGCTGATCAACCACCACGCAAGTTCTTATTTCCTTGGGTCTTTGGGGGATTCTTCATGAGTATAATCTGGTTCTACATAATCGCAAACGAGCTTGTTTCTTTGCTGGTAGCTCTGGGTGTTATTTTTGGCATAAATCCTTCTATCCTTGGTTTGACAGTTTTGGCCTGGGGAAACTCTGTGGGTGATCTGATGTCAAATGTAGCATCGGCAATGAGTGGTGGAGATGGTGTGCAGATTGCAATGTCGGGTTGTTATGCTGGGCCTATGTTTAACACACTTGCTGGTCTGGGAGTTTCAGTGTTTCTTGGAGCCTGGTCTAGTAGACCTGCATCATTTGTAGTCCCCCAGGATAGCAGTCTATTTTACACGATGGGGTTTCTGATGAGCGGAATTCTTTGGTCACTCATCGTCTTGCCCCGACATGACATGCGACCGAACAAGATGTTGGGGATCGGCCTTATGTCAATTTATCTGGTCTTTCTGGTTTCAAGGTTAATCACATCTATGGGTGTGGTCTCATTGAATGGTCTTAGTTGACGGTCCAGTCATGAGGCATGGGAACTCTGGTCAGGGTAATGTGTTTTAAAATATGGACGCCCCCTTCTCGCCACAGAGACTGCTTTGTGCCTGTTGCCTGGATCATGTAGCTCATTTTAGTGTTGCACATTGAAAAAGTTACATAAGAATAGTTGAGCTGTAAGCTGGGCCTTAAGAATGTATCCATTCGATGTACAGTATTGAATTATCTTTGTGAGAGTCCATCATCTCCAAATGCTGCTGCTTTTTTCATATTGAAGGTCGACATAGGATACTTGTGAGATTGGCTTGTGACATGCTATCTGTGCTTCTGACACCATTGTTATTTCTCATTTTCAGAAGAACGTAGAAACTGTCAGATTGCAAATGAATGAAGGAATAAATGACAGTATCAGATCATAAATATGTTTTGTGTTTTGGATTGGAATGGTTGCTTTTCAGCTAGTGATTGGAGAAACTAGCCAGCACATTACTGGACCTAGATGTAGCTACATGCAGGATAAGAGTGAGAAATGTGGCTCGGTTATATGGAAATTCTGTCTTTCTCGTTCTGGTAATGCATATTTCCTCCCTTTGTTCTGGTTGGCACCGCACATCCTAGACAGAAGAATGTCACAATCAATAACGAAAGCAGAGAGGTTGCCAATATGGAGCAAGCGTCTTGCACCATACCCCATATCCCTATGCAATTGCTGATTCGAGTAAAATGGATTTGCAATGAGTTAAGTTTGCAATCAAAGCAGCAATTGATGGTATTCGTATGACTATATGAGTTCAAGTTTGTCTTTTTGCTGTCAGTTCAACGAATGAAGGCATGATCATGCTATGTTTTATGTTATCTTGTTCTTTTGGGTGATGCACTCTGGTCAAGCTTAAAAAGCACTTACAGTGCTGCGATAGGGTGCTTCTAAACTAACTTAACCAGAAAATTCTCATGTTAGGCGAACTCTTCTTTTTTTTTTTTTTTCTGTGGGTTGTGGTGCTTTGAGCAACACTGCGCTTGCTGACACCATCGACTATATAGGATCAGCTTACCAATGTTTTATTCATGCTAAATGGGCGATCATGACTTAGCCTGAATTTAGTTTCCTCCTTAAGTTCTCATTTAGTTTTGTTATGTAAAACAGGAGCAAGAGCTAGTAGTCGCTGCTAGCCAGCTTGCAGGTGCAGTAGTCGGCTTCTTCGCAGATTCCGATCCAATGTGCAATCACACGGATGAAGGATTACTAAGCTGCGAAAACAAGCTGCACCATTTAAACAGCCCACCGGTCCTCATTTCTGCTGAACAAAGATGAAATAATCATGGTTTAAGAATTTGATTATTCAACTAGCTGAGGCAGGAAGATGAAATGAGTGAGGTGAGATAGGAAGAGTGTCTACTTTGATTTTTTGCCTTGTGAATAAACAACCACCGTTGTAAATGTATTCATGACATCTCTGAAACCGACACTCGTGAATCTCAACTATAGCGGTACATAACTCAGATTTTTGAATAATATAAGGTTTCAATTCCTTTATAGCATGTGGATGTCCAGATTGCTTAAATTTGCCAATTGTCTTGTTTGGTGTTAGTGAGTTGTAGCAAAGGTCGCAAGCTCATCTTGGCCCCCGGCAATCCCATGGCGGGCCACCTAGAAGAGTACACATGCCCCAAACTTTCTCCACCAGACAAAATAATTAGCGACTTTCGTGACCATTTTAGTTAGACTTTTAATTTTTTTTTTCCTTAGGAAAAACCTTTAGCTAGACCGTTTGGCAACTTGGCATTCAGTTTTTCCACTAAATCAAATCAGAGGTGGAAAATAAAATGAAAAGGAGTTGCGTAGGAGCAATACAAAAATTAAATAGAATAAGGTATCGGGTTTGGACGCTAAATTTCTTTTGCTCAATAAGACAATGAGATTTTAAACTAGGTGTGTGCAAAGTTTGATGGATTATTTTTTAGTACGGAAACACGTACGAATTTATTTCAGAAAGCTTTAACAAAAAAAAAATAAAAGAGTTGGAAAAGGGTTGTTCGGCAAAAAATGGAGAAAAAATTGAGGTATCGGGTTTGGATGCTAATTTTTTTTTGCTCAATAACACAATGAGGTTTTAAAGTAAGTGCCTGCAAAGTTTGATGGATTAATTTTGAGTACGGAAACACGTACGAATTTATTTCCAAAAGCTTTAACAAAAAAAAAAAGAGTTGTAAAATGGTTGTTCGGCAAAAAATGGAGAAAAAATTGAGGTATCGAATTTGGACGCCAAATTTTTTTTGCTCAATAACACAATGACGTTTTAAAGTAAGTGCCTATAAAGTTTGATGGATTAATTTTGAGTACGGGAGCACGTACGAATTTATTTCCGAAAGCTTAAAAAAAAAAAAGGTTGAAAAATGGTTGTTAAGCAAAAAATAGAGAAAAAATTGAGGTATCGGGTTTGGACGCTAAATTTTTTTTGCTCAAAAACACAATGGGGTTTTAAACTAGGTGCATGCAAAGTTTAATAGATTAATTTTGAATACGAGAACACGTACAAATTTATTCCCAAAAGCTTTAACAGAATTCCGAGGCACCCCCTACATCCTAAACCGAAAGGAAGCAGCTCGAAATGATGCCCTTTCACGTCTTTTCCATTGTTGGCGAATCTCTTGGGTACAAAGTCTTCAGCATTTTCTAACCACACATTAAAAAGATAGGTGCTCGACAATTGAGCTTCCTAAACAACACTGAAGACGAGGGAATTCTAACGAGCATAAAAAGCAATAACCGTGTTGGTAGAAGCATATGCAATTACACACAAAAATCACATGTTTTCATCAACTTATGACTTTTTAACACATTATCTTATATACTCAATTAACTGCTCAACACAAAAGCATATGCCTTCTTCATTATCATTCAAGTCTCAAGCTTCCCAAACATGGAAGACAGAAGAATTCTAACAAGCATAAAAAACGATTATGCCGCTATCTTTCACCTCCCGATGAATTTTTGTGTGATCATGCATTGTCTCCGCCTTCAAAATCGTTCAATTCATTCAACTTAGAATGTTGAAAATGAGAGTGCTAGTATGAACACCTAGCAGAGGATGAATAGGTGTTTAAAATAAATCTTGACAAATATATGTGGAATAAAATAAACTTCAAACAAAGGAGTTAGGGAAGAGAATAAGAACACAGAAATTATAGTGGTTCGGCTTAATCCAAGCTTACATCCACTCTCCCACGCTAACAGCCTTCCTGGCTGGATTCCACTATGTAATTAATAAGAGATTATAACTTCGAGTGCAAACACTTAGTAGATCACTCTATCTCACTAAGTCACTCCTTTGGTATTTCTCTCACAATCACAAATGTTTAAGCTCTCAAAAGACAAGTATATGATCAAAGGTCGCTCAGACTTTGGAATTATAAATTCTACGCTCCGTCTCTTACTTGCTTATTGATCCATGATCTCCTTAAATACTCCTCCACTTCCAAACTACTCGTTGGACAGTATCCCAGAGAATTGTCTTCCAATATACTCATTGGACAGCTCTGTATCTAGAAGATTTGGTAGCCGTTGAGTGACAAAGGTAAAATCCCAAATTAATTCCGATCGCCCATACAAACAGAATCTTGGTTTCCATAAGTAAAGCTTCTTCGTATAGAAAGTTCTTGTCTTCAATATCCAACCGTCAATCAATTAGATTGAATCAATCAAATCAATCTTGATATGGAATCCAAACTAGATCACTAGCCGTTATATGATTAGGCTTGAGTTACGATCTGTCGAGTCTTGATGTAAAGTCTGAGAGCAATAGACTTTACAATCTGAGTCTGAGTGCGATAGATTTTGCAATCTGAGTCTGAACATATTCTGCTTCTGAACAGATTTAGCTTTAAGGTCTGTACCCAGTTCAGCTTCAGCATAGAGTCTGTCTTCTGGTTCATCATTCACGTTCAGTCTGGAATTTGTCAGAATGATGTAGAACAGATTTTGACACTAAAGTCTAGCAGTTTTCAGACTTTGACACAAAAGTTTGGAAATCTTCAAAATATACTCTGGACATATGTTACGTTCAGTCTTCTGGCCATCTTCTGACTTTGACAATATTCTTTACATGTTCTATCATCTGCATGGTTTATTACTTAACCATTAAACATGTTAGTAGCCTTTGATTTATTTTGTCATCTTCAAAACATCATAAGGGATTTCCCTAACAGAAAAGAATTAGATGACCCCTGTACAAAGGAATAAAATATATTTTGATAAAAATGCACAATTTTCTAAACAATGGGCATGCATAAATATTATCTCAAAAAATGCAAGTCAACAAAAGTGAAACGATTAGCCCCTGGTTCAAAATGTTTTGATGGAATCTATTATGATACTCCACCATCTATTAATAAGAAAGCATTATAAATAAACATTAAAATAGTTTACTAAAGATGAAACAATACTGCAATATCAAATGATTTTTATAATAGGTACCTGACTAGTGAATGGGGAATATCCATTCATAATCCTTGGTGGCATGATATATGATTGTTGCATCTATATAAAAATAAAAATAAACTCATTAATATAATGTAATATAATGCTTTCATGGGACATTAAAATTGAGGTAAAAAATTAAATTAGTAACCCAAACTACTATATACCTGATTAGTGATCTGGAAAAACTCATTCGTAATCCCTGGCGGTATAATGTATGATGGTTGCATCTATGTATATATAAAAAATATTGATCAAATTAGAAGAATGTAAAAACAAATGTTGAACTCAGAGAGACACACCTGATTATGAAAATTAAGGTTTACTAAAGGACCACCAATGTTGTCAGGACAAAAGGCATTTTGAATTTGATTTGCATTTCTTGAATAATCCGATAAATGAGTTTCCACGTGTGTTGAATGAGGTATCAACTCTACATTACAAAATAAGAAATATATTAATTGGCGTCATGTAGCATAAGAATAAACTAAACATATTAACTAAAACTCTATGTCAATCAGAATTAGCTCACCTTGACTTTCTATTGGCACCAAGGGAATTATTTTCTTAGTTTTTTTTTTCCTTTTTTTCTCACTTGAGGCTTTAAGCCTTCCATAACTTGTTCCATTTCCTTTCTTTTGAAGGGGGTCCAATACCAACATTTCACACAAAAAAGCATCATTATCATTATCATTATCATTATCATCACTAACACCATCTGTTATAGCCACGCTTGAGTTGTATGATGAAATTTCAGCCACTATTGCATTTAAGTTCTTCTTCGCTATTCTCATTGTATTTTCATCTTGGGCTCCCAAGCTCATCACTTCAAAAGCATCTTGCATTAATGTGGAAAATCTATTAGAAGTAGATGGACCTGCTGACATTTCATGAGATTCATCATTCATATATCCTTGCTTTGCACCTTTACTCCATCTTTTCAAAATATAAGCAGATGGAATAACTGAAACTGATGGGTTTGCATTCAACACATGTAAAGCATGGCGACACAACCACCCTTTTGATTCAAATAACTTGCATTCACAAGAAATGGAAAAGTCAACAGGATTGAATCTGACAATATGTTCACCTTGAATCCCCTTACACTTGAGAGTGTATTCATAAACCAACCCATCGAAAGTAGTACTTGAAATATGTTGGGAGACAATTTGCAAAAATTCATCATAAAACCTCTTAAAAATGGCCCGAGTATACACTGAAGCAGCATGTGTCAATATCCCATTATGCATAATATGCAATGTAGGCTGTCCACGAGAACTAGAATCATCTTGACTTTCAGTCTCTCTCATATGTTTCAATTGTTCTTCATAGTAGTGGACAAATAATACAAGACTCGATGTCTTAGCCGCCATTTTTTGGAAGGCATTGTTAGTACTCTCGCTCCTTTGACTTGATGTTATACCACAAGTAAAAATGTCACGACTAAAAGCTGAACTCCATTTATATCTCAATTCATACAACCTTTGAAGCCAACTATTATTCTCAGTGCCCCACTCCTCATCCATTTTTCTCCAAGTAGATTCAAATTCATCTTCTGATCTGCATCTATACATAATTTTTGAAAAATATTTATCCTTAAACTCTGGCTTCTGATAAAGATGTCCAATGTTTTTATTAGCATTTTTCCCAATATGCCAAGTACATAAACGATGTTGAGTATTTGGGAACACTGTTCGAATGGCTTTTGCCATTGCTTGGTCTTGATTAGTGAAAATGGTTTTTGGAGCCTTATTTCTCATAGACTTCAAAAACACCTCAAATAATCATATAAATGAATTTGCGGTTTCATCCGATAAAAATGCACAACCAAATAAAGTATTCTTCCAATGATGATTAACTCCAACAAAAGACCCACATATCAAGTTATACTTATTTGTACGATAGGTGGTATCAAAAACCACAACATCACCGAAACAGTCATAATCAAATTTTGACAAACTATCTCTCCAAAATAGATTTGTCAATCTACCCTCTTGATCTACCTGTTGTGCATAGAAAAACATTGGATTTTGCATTTGCATACAATAAAAATGATTTAAAAGATTTTGACAATCACCCCCTTCAATAAGATTTGATCTTTCACTTTGTAGAAAATTTTGACAATCACGTAGGATGAAACCTAAGTTTTGGCTTCCTCCAACTTCGTTGGCCAAGAATTTATATGCCATTGTCTCCCCAATGCCAGCTTTAGCCATGTCAACTAAAACCCCTTTGCATGTATTAGAAATCATCCTTCTACATCTTATTAAGTGCCTTTGATGTTTTGATATAAACTCATGATTATGCTCCGAAACATACTCCACGACTTCATGAATGCCATTTTCAACCTTAAATTTGATAAAAGCAGGACAACCACATCTAACTTCAGGTCTTTCATATTTTTTTCTTGATAAGATGAGTTGACAGAATACCCTGTACAATTACACACAAAAATCTGTCGAGTAATTTCTCCTTTGTCGTTTTTTCTAGTCTTAGACTTCCTCACTCCAAAACCTTTGCCTATAGCATAAGCCACATATTTATGATATACTTCAAGTTCGCTTGCAAAAACCATTCCTATCATAAACTCAAAATCTTTTTCCAAATCTCGGGTTACATGTGCAAAATGAGCAGTTTCAAGTTGCAAGCAAAGAACAAAACGTTTTCAACATGGTGCTTTTACATGAAAAATAAAATTTCTTCCATATTTTGAGAAAACAAATATATTTCACATAGTATAAGTTTAGAATTATCTCTAATTCAGCCATCGGATAACCTTACACTATGAATTTACTGGCGCAAAGGCTTTACTTGATCAGAAGGGATCTATTGGGTAGAAGCAAAATAACACCAAATCAGTTCAATGACTATATACCATAAAACATCAAAGCATGACATCACTTAACTAGTAAAATAGCATGGGAACATATATACAAAAATAGAATTACACCAAACCCATGAAACTAAAAGGATCGAGCTCGTCACACGGAGTGTGGAATTAGGGGAACAAGAATAGAAAACAGAGTTCCAAGGAGAGCCTCCTCCGTACTGATATCTTATTACCACCACCCAAAATCACATCCTCAACACTAATTATGCCGATCAAATTACGCCAAACCCATGACACTAAGAGGATCGAACTCATCATAGGGAGTGTGGGAACAGGGGAAGGAGACTAGGAAACAGAGTTCCCTCTCGAAAATAACACCGAAAACGAAGCAAGGAGCTAATGAGTACGCAACTTTTCTATTGAACCGCCACAAACAAATTTTGTATCGTGAAAGCTCTAAACGCACCTTAAATGAGGGAGTTTAGCCAGTCGACGACCTCCCTTTGGGGCTTGAGTCTTGATAGCAGCGTGAAATCACCAAGCCCAGTCACCGATCGGCTCTGCAAAACCACAACCAAATCTCTGTCCCCGTTCCTCCGCCTTAGGAAGAAATGGCCTATCCTCCTCCTCTGGTCACTTGACAAACACTAGAGCAGCGCGGAAAGAGAAGCGAGTCAGCGCCGTAGTAGGGGCCTTGCTTCACCGGCGACGGCGGGGGAAGAGCTGCTTGATGAACTTCGAACAAACGCCAGAGCAGCAAGGAGCGCGCAAAGAGAAGCAAGTGAGCGTCGGAGATGGGGCAGCTGCAATGTCGTTTGTTGATGTCGACAGGGGGACGATCGCTTGACAAACGCCGGAACAAATGCCAGAGTAGCAATGAAAGCGGACAGAGAAGCGAGCGGCGTACGAGCAGGGCGCTCGTAATGTAGGTTGTTGGCAACGGTAGGGAACAAAGACTTGACGCACGGCGGAGCAGCGACAACCATCGGGTGAAAGAATCGCAGCTGCTGAAGAGTAACCGTGCAGAGCCTCTGCTGCTTCTCTTTCCTTCGTTTGAAGAGGAAAGAGAAAAGTGCCTCTGCTTTTCTTTCCTTTGTTTGAAGCTTTGCTTCTCTTTCCTTCGTTTGAAGAGGAAATAGTGAAGTCCTGTGCTTTTCTTTTGCATTGCAAATTCCCGAGAATGTGCAGGCTGTGCAGGGTAGGGGGAGAATGGACGTGCGCAGGCTAGGAGAGGGTACAAAGAAGCTGCGCAAAGGGAAAAAAAAAAAAAAAAAAAAAAAGACAACAAGGGGCCCAATTGCGCGTCCAAATACATCAATTTTTTTTTATATATTTCAAGCCCAATGAGGTTTTTTAATTTTTTTGGTTAAAGTTTTTGGGAATAAATTTGTACGTGTTCTCGTACTCAAAATTAATCTCTTAAACTTTGCATGCACCTAGTTTAAAACCCCATTGTGTTATTGAGCAAAAAAAATTTAGCGTCCAAACCTGATACCTCAATTTTTTCTCTATTTTTTGCTCAACAACCATTTTTCAACCTTTTTTTTTAAAGCTTCCTGAAATAAATTCGTACGTGCTCCCGTACTCAAAATTAATCAATCAAACTTTGCACGTACCTAGTTTAAAACCTCATTGTGATATTGAGCAAAAAAAAATTTGACATCCAAACCCGATACCTCAATTTTTTCTCAATTTCTTGCCCAACAATCCTTTTCAACTTTTTTTTAAAGCTTTCGGAAATAAATTCGTACGTGTTTCCGTACTCAAAATTAATCCATCAAACTTTGCAGACACTTACTTTAAAATGTCATTGTGTTATTAAGCAAAAAAATTTGGCGTCCAAACCCGATACCTCAATTTTTTCTCCATTTTTTGCCGAACAGCCATTTTACAACTCTTTTTTTTTTTTGTTAAAGCTTTCGGAAATAAATTCGTACGTGTTTCCGTACTCAAAATTAATCCATCAAACTTTGCATGCAGTTACTTTAAAATCTCATTGTGTTATTGAGCAAAAAAAATTTGGCGTCCAAACCCAATACCTCAATTATTCTCCGTTTTTTGCCGAACAACCCTTTTCCAACTCTTTTTTTTTTTGTTAAAGCTTTCCGAAATAAATTCGTACGTGTTTCCGTATTCAAAATTAATCTATCAAACTTTGCACGCACTTAGTTTAAAACCTCATTGTATTATTGAGCAAAAAAAATTTGGTATCAAAACCCGATACCTCATTTTTTTTTCTATTTCTTGTCTAATAACATTTTTCGACCTATTTTTCTTTTTGTTAAAGCTTTCGGAAATAAATTCATACGTGTTTCTGTACTCAAAATTAATCCATCAAACTTTGCAGGCATTTACTTTAAAACCTCATTGTGTTATTAAGCAAAAAAAATTTGGCGTCCAAACCCGATACTTCATTTTTTTTTCTATTTTTTGCCTAATAACCCTTTTCCAACTCTTTTTTTTTTAAAGCTTTCAGAAATAAATTCGTACGTGTTTGTGTACTCAAAATTAATTCATCAAACTTTGCACGCACCTAATTTAAAACCTCAGTGTCTTATTGAGCAAAAGAAATTTGGCGTCCAAACCCAATACCTCATTCTGTTTAATTTTCATATTGCTCCTACGCAACTCCCCCTCCGTTCGTTTCGCGGAAAATAACTTTCAGGAAAATATTTTCCATATTTTCCGGTGTTCGGGTGGGCGGAAAATCACGGTCAAGGAAAACATTTTCCGTTGACCGGAAAATTCCTTCTTTGCAGCTTGGAAAATGTTTTCCTCTTTTGAAAAGAGGAAAACATTTTCCAAGCCTCTCGCCTCTTCTCTTCCTTTGGTTCTCGTTCTCTCTCTCTCTCTCTCGCTCTCCCTGCTGCGAAGTCGGCTTCGACGACGTCCTTCTCTGGGACCAGCCTCCGCCCTCCCTGGCCGCTCCTACTCGCCTGCTCCGGCTGGGGCGCCGCCGCCACCGTCGCGCTCCGCTTCCCCGGCGGCTCGAAGCCACTCGGGAGAATCCGGCTCAAGAGGGAGCTCCGCGGCGGCACCGGGAGGCTCGCGGGGAGCCCACCGCCCAGGCCGCTCGTCGTGCGGTGGCGAGCCATGAACTCGTAGGATCTGTCGGCGGAGCTCGCGGCTCGCCGGATCCAGGCGAGCTCGAGCTCTGTCGTCAGATCCGACGAGCTCGGGTGAGATCGGCCGAGCCTCGAGCTCGCCGGATTTGGCCATCGGGTCTTAGTCTGCCGCTGGGCAGCCGACCATCGTCAGGCAGGAATGAGGTGGCGACGACGGACGGAGGAGGAAGAAGGAGGAGGAAGAAGGCGACGGAGGAGGAAGGAGGAGGAAGAAGGAGGGAAGGAAAAGAAAAAAAAAAAATAAATAATAAATAATAAAAATTTCAATTTTTAAAAATATAAATAATTTTTAAAAAATCATTTTAAAAAATAAAAATAAATAAAATAAATTTTGTGGTCAATTAAAAATATTAAAATTTTTAATTTTTGATAATTTTTTCTAAACAATTAAATGAGCTAACGAACAATGGAAAATATTTTCCACTCAAACTTTAGATTTTGGCCGAACACTTGAAAATAGAGTCATTTTCCAGAAAAATAACTTCCAGGAAAATGTTTTCCGGAAACATGATATTTTCCGCGAAACAAACGCAACAACTCCTTTTCATTTTATTTTCCATCTCTTATTGGATTTAGTGGAAAAACTGAATGCCAAGTTGCCAAACGGTATAGCTAAAGGTTTTTCCTAAGGAAAAAAAAAAGTCAAACTAAAATGATCACGAAAGTCGCTAATTATTTTGTCTGGCGTAGAAAGTTTGGGGCATGTGTACTCTTTTAGGTGGCCCGCCATGGGATTGCCGGGGGCCAAGATGAGCTTACAATCTCTGCTACAACTCACTAACACCAAACAAGACAATTGGCAAGTTTAAGCAATTTGGACATCCACATGCTATGAAGGAATTGAAACCTTTTATCATTCAAAAGCCTGACTATGTATTGCTATACTTGAGATTCACGAGTGTCGGTTTCAGAGATGTCATGAATGCATTTACAACGGTGGTTGTTTATTCACAAGGCAAAAGATCAAAGTAGACACTCTTCCCATCTCACCTCACTCATTTCATCTTCTTGCCTCAGCTAGTTGAATAATCAAATCCTTAAACCATGATTATTTCATCTTTGTTCAGCAGAAATGAGGACCGGTGGGCTGCTTAAATGGTGTAGCTCGTTTTCGGGGCTTAGTAATCCTTCATCCGTGTGATTGCACATTGGATCGGAATCTGCAAAGAAGTCGTCTACTGCAGCTAGAGATTTTAATTGCTGAGCGAGAGATGAAATAGTCTTCTGGCACCTGCAAACTGGCAAGCAGTGACTGCTAGCTCTTGCTCCTGTTTTACATAACAAAACTAAATGAGAACATAAAGAGGAAACTAAATTCAGACTAAGTCATGATCGCCCATTTAGCATGAATAAAACATTGGTAAGCTGATCCTAACAGATAGTCGATGGTGTTAGCAAGCGCAGTGTTGCTCAAAGCACCACAACCCACAGAAAAAAAGAAAAAAAAAAAAGTTCGCCTAGCATGAGAATTTTCTAGTTAATTTAGTTTAGAAGCACCCTATTGCAGCACTGTAAGTGCTTTTTAAGCTCGAAAATTACATTACAGCAAAGGTCAAGTGCTTTGAAATTCTATATTAACTTCTGAATGTCTTCAATGCTACGATGAAATTTGAGATTTGTTTAGATTGTGCCCCAATCATGCAGCTTGTACTAATAAAGTACAAGATGCTGATGCGGCCCTCCTGTTTCTAACATAGCTATATGTCAATATGAAGATCAAAACCACACTGCGTTATTGGAAAATAATCATTTCATCTTCCTTGAGATGGCTATAAATAAATAACTATTGACCTGGGAGATTGAAGTCATATCTCATAAAAAAGCACCCAAATCGATGTCCGGAGACACGGGATGTGAATGTACCAAGAGAGGCATCTCTCTTTTCTCATGCAGATGGAACTCACTCTACATGCAACCGTAACATTGCCACTCAAAATGCGTAGCGGGTTTGTCGGCAAACTTGATAAATTATGTAAAAGGAGCAATACCATCTCAATAATTTACTCATGTTATCATGCTTTCCATTGGATATAGACTAACATCCACAAGCCATAGAGAACTAACCTGCTTTACTTTAAGCTGTTCATCGAGACAGACACATGCTGAAGCTCGATCTCATGCTGCGTTCAGGCATTCCCTTTCATATTTAGATTTTCATCCTCCAGCTCCCCACATTTTGCCTCATTTTCAGCAGACAAAGCACGCTCTCTTTCAACCTCTTCTTGTAGTAATTTGTCATTAAGGAGCAAGTTTTTCATCTCCTCTTCAACATCCATCAGTCTTCACTCTGTTACTTCCATCCTCTCATGGGTAATCCTTGCTTCCTCCTCTGCAGCTTGCTTCGATTTTTGTGCTGCAGACAACATGTTGCTGAGTTCTGTCAATCTCATCTCAACCTCATTGAGCTGACTCCATGACGTTTCAAGTTGCTTTTGCCATTGACTTAGAGCCATCTCTAGCTTCTCCTTTTCTTCTTCCTTCTTCTCTAATTCCTCCTCCAGCTCTGCCGTTCTATTGATCATGGCTTCAAGCTCGATTTGAGAGTGACTTCATCGATCTGTTTTGATCCGAGAGGCCCCCCACTCCATGGCTGTAGCTTCCACTTTCTCGCATCTCTGGTAAAGCCGCAAGCATTTCCATCTCCGAAAAATCATCCATTAAATCAAGTTCTCCTAAAGAGACCATGAGATTCTTTCCGAAGGATTTCTCTTTCTTAAAATGGTCGAGTTCAGTTATTAGAGCAGATGCCCATGACTCGAGTGGCACGGCTCACAATCACTTGGCTCCAAGCAACTTGCTTTTACACGTCATTCTCAACTGCTACCAACCTATCCCCTACATCTGATTGGCTATCATCGAAGGACTCTACACAAACCGATGATGCGAGAGAAAGACTTAAGATCGTTTGTCGCACTTGCTTTATTTTTCAAGATCTCGAGTCTCGGCATTCGGCTTCCAGCCTAGCTACCTTCTTATGCTCTCTAAATGCCGTTTGTTTGATCAAGTTTCTGCTGCTTGGGTGCTCAAATCACGCTCAATAATCCTAAGTTCTAGCTCCTCCGACATAGAAAGGACTTTGGCTTTGAGGGCCACATTCTCTTTTTCAGCAGCATCAAGCTTAGGGCCAAGATCGAACATATAACCGAAGAAGCTTCACTCTTGGCTGCTTGAAGTCAGGCATGGACATTGGAAAGCTTAGTCTCAAGCTCGGCCTTTGTTGATTCCCACTCACCAGTTTTCTTGACCACAGCTTCTTGGATCTTCTGCTCTTGCTCTTCCCTCACTTATCTGAGCTGCCTCACACATTCCTTAAGAGCTCCATCAAGATGACCGATTCGATCTTCTAGTGTCGAGTTCCTTTGTGTTGCACCTCCGGTTGTTTCTTTAGCACCAAGACTTCATTTTCAGCCTTCTCCCATCCTACCATTGAATATCGAAGATAAAAACTTACGACAAAGTACATAGGCACAAAAATGCAAATCCGAATGCAATGTCAAAAAGATTTAACGCATGAACGGTTGAAGTAGATGTCATCCTCAAATCTAAAACTCCATGCGATTTCACTCTTGCTCGATTGAAAGCTTCAAATCTTGTTACCCGGACATTAGTGCTAGTAAGGCTAGTATCCTCCTTCACTTTCTCCACTTGCTTTATTGACGTCTCGGCTGCAAGACGGAGGAGGAGGAAGTAGTTATCGATGATGATGGTGGCGCTTTAGGTTGTTTGGAGCATTTCGGAAGAGGGGAAGTCCTCATCCACTCGGACTCTTGGTCCATTACAAAGCCAAGACACAACTAATTACGAGCCGCCTTTTTTCTAAGAGGATGGCCAGCGAGAGCAAGAATCAAGTTGATCAAAGCCCCTCGAGCATGCCCCGGCCGATTGGTCAAACCGAAGCCGCAAACCCACCACAGAGAGAATCCATTGTGTGAACAAAAACTAACACAGAGCATGAACCTTCCCAATATTAACATAACCCAACACCGAAACTTCAATCACAACATCGAATGAACTTGTGATATCACGGACTAATTAATAGCATAATCGAACAAGGAAACAACTAAAGTTCATCTTTTCAGCTTCCAAGGCACGACCCAACACTCTATTCGGCACAAGAGACGCACATCCCATTACGAACAACCTCCGCACCAGTGTGTAGCTTAATCTCAATCTCATGAAACGAACCTACCCATGATGCATCATCAAGCTAGAGTACACTTGCTCATCACCATGGAACAGAAATAAGAAAGAAGAATCCGTGACACCGAAAAGAGAGAGAGAGAGAGATGGACGACGTCTACCTGGCCGTGAAGGAGACGGAGACTCGGAAAGAGGTTGCTCGCGGGGTTGGCTAGTAAGGGCGCTCCGCAGAGGAAAGAGGGAGAGAGCGGAGCGGAGGTCGCGAGAGGGAGGCGAAGGGGCGTCGGCGTCGGAGTCGGGGGCGACGGACTCCGACGCCGACGGAGGCAACCGGCGGAGGTGGAGGGCCGTCGGCGTCGCGTTTCGCGTACGGCACCAGCTTCTCCAGCAACCTCGCCTCCGAGCCTTCCGGTGTGTGGGGGTCTCGCTCGGCGGGCGACGCTCGCCGACGTTGAGGGGAGCTCGAAGAGGCCTGCTTCCCCTCCGCATGCTACATCTGCGACCCCGGGAACGCCGGAACGAACGACGGAGCAGCAACGAGCCCGAAGAGAGAAGCGAGCGAGCACCAGAGTAGCAGCGGCCGTAATGTGGTTCGTTGGCGACGGCAAGGGAACGGCCGCTTGATGCTCGGCGACGGCAGGGGAACGAGCGCGGAGAGAGAATTTCAGATTCAAAAATTCGAAAGGAAAGAAATGGAGAGGGACGTGCGTCCGAACGGCGTTTTCTTTCTCAAACGAAGGAAAGAGAAAAACGTCCACAATAAATGCTCTGACAGGAGAGAGAGAGCGTGCAGCTGGGAGGAGAGAGAGCATCCGCCGGCTAGGAAGAGGAGAGAGAGGGGAAGAAGGCAGAAGACACAAGTGGAGCCCACCCCTCCACATGGCATCTTGTGAGTGACCAAGACCACGCTAACGTGGAGGTCTCGGACCATCCAATATTTTCTCCTCATTGAGGAGAGATGGAGAGGTTCGTCAAATCACTGCCAGAGATCACATCTCAACCTCATTTTCAAACCCCTAACACGCAGTATCATCATGTATCAGATAATCCTATCAATTACATTGTTTTAGGATGAACCTTGTCAGTGTGTAGATATAGATTATGATCTGGTCCTTAACATTGACGACACAGCTGTTTACCATAAGCTTTGTCACTTCAAATCAAAGTTTGAATGTTGGAAAGAAAAAAAAAATAGAGGTTTTGCTAGACCACAAACTCCTGAACACAGAAGCCCACTATTGGTTTATCAGTGCAACTTTGATATAATTTGTGGGTATGCATCGGATAGCATTAGCCTCAGCCATGATTTTACTAGAATAGCGTGGACAATTCCTCATTTAGATGTTAGATTGCATACTGTGCTGCTGGCTGGCTTACTCAACTTTGAGGCCAACTCATTTATGGTGTTGGCAGGAGCGATTGCTTTGAGAAGATTAGGGATGATTTTGTTATTGGAATAATTAAGAGTGGAAAACAGAAGCTTAGTGGTTTTTCAATTATTTTGATGTTGGTATTGTATTCAAATGATTTGTTTCGGTTTAGGTTAATTGATATATGATCCTGTGTCATTCGAGATTAGATTCATTGATGTACCAAGATGTTACCTAATGAATCTCATGACCATGAATAATATCATCACTATTATGCAACATCATTTATCATCCTTACCCTGTGGTAAGCAAGAATTGTTTACTTGAATTTTCTCCATACTGCCACAGGTAACTTCTCTTACAACTTATCAATCAAACTAGCAACAAACTCCTCGATGTTTCTATCAGAGCTTCCACCTTCACTGACTGCTTCGTTGGTTATTTTCCTCCACTTTCCTGCATTTTCTCTCATCTCCTTCCCTCTTTCCCCTTCCATTATCTCCCTGATGCAATTCTCTATATCTTCACTCCTCACAACACCTCTCTCATCAACAGGTGGCCTCAGCCCCATCTTCCACACATCCATTATGTGCTTGGCATTCATGGGCTGGTCCGTCCATTGCGGGATCGCCATCATCGGCACACCCAAAGTGAGGGCTTCCAAAGTTGAGTTCCAACCGCAATGTGTCAGAAAAACCCCTAGTGCTTCATGCGCTAGGACTTCCAGTTGAGGACACCATGTTACAATTAGACCCTTTTGGGCTGTCTCTTTTGCATAGTCTTGCGGGAGTTTGTCTTCTTCAAATGACCTCACCACCCAGAGAAAATAACGGTTGCTTCTCTTTAGTCCCATTGCAAGTTCTTGCATTTGATCAATCTTTAGCTCCGCGACACTCCCAAAAGAGACGTACACAACCGACCCTTTTGGCTTTGTGCTCAGCCATTTCATGGTGGTGTCGTGTTCTGGTTGGAAGATGCTGAGACCATATTCTCTGTCTTGTTCAAGCCTGTTGTCCAAATAGAAGGAAGGCACTGTTGGCCCAATGGTCCTAAATGGCATGACCTTCATGAACCAGTCCACTAGCTGCCAGGCAAAGCCAATGTCACGAAGTTTTTGGTAAATGCTCGTAAGAAAGAGTTGATGACTCATGGATCAGAAAGATGATAGCTGAGAGGCAGAGCATGGGACTTAACTCTTGTCCTAATTAGGTGATTGATGATAGGGAAATATTTGAGCATCGCATGTTCATTCATGAAATTTCAATCTTCACTAACATGTAAAGTCATATACGCTGTCTATTCCAGCTTGACAACTCCAAGTACATGTTTGCTAACATGCCAAGTCATATTCGCTGCCCATTCCTGCTTGACAACTCTAAGTCGTGTACCACTCATGTTCTCATCTTATCTTCTCGTGTGGTCCTAGGTTATGCTCACTATCAACGACCATATCTTCAAACAATTGTTCAATTTGACACATGCAAGATATACGGTAATAAACATGCCGTGGAAGGTGTGTATAGTCCATGAATCCTCGTACATTGATCAGACCCCATTTTACCCTCTCAAAGGAATTAGATAAGACTGAGAAGAACATTAAAATAAAGCTTTTCCATTCACAAATGGTTTAGTTCCGAAGGACTTTTAGGGTACTTACTTCTTGTTCCAGCTCATACACCGCGTTGCAAAGCACCCAGTCCACTTTGTCAAGATTGGAGAACTGACCCACAAGCATGCCAAGGTAAGCTGGGTATGACTCCGGATCAGACACATAACTTGGCATATCCTGAGGCACAAGAGGAGGCATCCCAGGAAGCAAAACCTGCTTACGAACGGGGACCTCAAGCAGTCCCTTTTGGCAGTGGTAAAACACACTGCTTACAGCACAGGACATGGTGAAGAAAACAGCCCCAACCAGCCCGTACTTCTGGGCCACCTCAAGAGCCCAAGGCAAGAACGAGTTGTAGACAATGCAACTCGGTGGCCGGCCACTAGAGATCAGCCTCTCGACCAATTCGCTCAGTGTCTCTGGACCGACCTTCCAGAAGCGCTCGAGGTACGCTTCAGGGCTGCTGGCGGCCTTCATGCCGCCGTCATCGAAGCCATCAGAGATACTCTCAAGTGGAATCGAGGGGTTAGAGGACAATCCATGAAGGGTCTTGGACATGAATCTGGTGGTGACAAAAGTGACTCCGGCGCCTTTATGGATTAGGCGCTTGGAGAATTGGAGCATGGGGTTAATATGGCCTTGTGCTGGGAATGATAGCACTAAACAGTGTGGCTTGTGGGATTTCCTTGAATCCTCCATTTTCTGTGGTTCTTTTGCATTTCAGTGAAGTGTCACTGCAGTGGGATTATATGCAATGTGACGACATTAGGAAGTGCACGATTGATCCTTCTTGGCACGCGAAGGAAAAAGAAAGTTTCCGTGGGCACTTCAAGCCATGGTTTTTTTTTTTTTTACAGTACTTCAAGCCATGGTTTGATGATTCCAATGAGTGGCCAAGAAAAATTCCCTCCTTTCTGGGTTTCTTTGTAGATTGTTGGGGATAAGGAGCCTATGAGGCAAAAACAGGTTACATGGTCACGTCAATCGCAGTTTGACGAGTAAGGTGACTCGCGACAGTATGATCCGGTGGTTCCCTTGGGTGGGAGACTCACAGTTTAATGAGTAGAGGTGCGTATTGTAAGGGTTTTTTTTTTTTAAATTTCTGTTTTTTACGGGAACAATTTATGAATATTTTAAGGCGTTTGGTAATTATAAAAAATTTATGTTCCGAAAACAAAAACACTTTTGGCACAACCCCAAAAAATTTTGTGAGTTAAAACTTCTTTTAATATATTAATAATTTTATTACATTATTCCTTTTTTTTTTTTTTTTTCTTCTCCTTCCTCTTAGCCGATCGCCAACTTAGCCATGGCCGGCTGGCAACCGGCTAAACAAGGTCGCCAACCTCGGGGGAGCCTTGCTGGCCACGGACGAGGTCCCCCCGAGCTTCCCCATGGCTCGGCCTTGCCCAACCACTGCAAGGTCGGCCTCACATAGGTCGAGCGAGGCAAGCGACACCAGGCCTCACAATGGCCAGGCAAGGCTCTTCAAGCTCAGGGCAACCTCATTTGGCCGGTCATCGGCCATCGTCGGGTCGGTGACCAACTAGGGAAGAAGAAAGGAAGAGAAAAAGAAAGAAAAGAAAAGAAACAAAAACTTGTTTTTTGAGTTGTTCCCGAAAATAAGAAACAACTTTTTTGTTTTTTGTTTCTGTTCTAAATCTATTCCCGAGAACAAAAAAATTACCAAACATGTTTCTGTTCTATTTCTGTTCCAAGGAACAAAAAAACAAATCAGGAGTTCCCCGAAACGTGACCAAACAACACCTAGGTGACTCACGTTGCTCGATAGACCTATATCATAAATAGAATTTTCCCTAAAATATCAAGATAAAGAAAGGAAAAAAATTCAAATAAAAGTAATAATGAATGAATCGATGTTCAGACTAAGATGATTGGAAAATAACGTCCAAGATGAGAAAAGTAATAATGAGAATCGATGTCCAAGATGAGAAAAGTAACGAAGAGAAACGATATCATAGAAGATTACATGCAATGCGATTTTTGACTCAAACAATGCTAATTGTATTGTGACGCACAAGAATCCTTGTTTAGATAAATATGAATATGCATCATATATACACAACATTTGTAAAGGGCAGATTTAAAATCCATTTGAGGAAAAACTGTTTTCATTTTTTAACTTTTGAGTGTTCTGATGACAAAAAGTTAATTTATCCATCAAAAACATTTTCCATGAACTAAATATAATAAGCTTGGATTAGGAAAAATCCTTCTAATTAAAAAAGAATTAACTTTTCTTAGACCATCAAAAAACTGAAAACTAAATATTTTCAAGAAAAATAATTTCCGCAAAATATATTTTACTCTAGATCTAAGTTTTCAATGAAACAAATGTAACATTAACTCTCGACAGCAACTTCTCTCGTCGAGACAGCTCATTTTTAGTTTGAACAAAGTACTTAAATCCCAAAGCACTTTGTCTAATTGCCATGATCTGAAAGCTCAGACACCAGAACACCCACTACAGAGTCCGCAAATTTTCAAGGCAAACGATAATTTTTCCTGAGAAAAATAGTGAAATAATAACAGCAAATCGCTTACAACAGCAGATTGCACGTGGAATTTGCCGCTTTTTGAGTTTTCAGCTATATACATCCAACAATACATCTAAAGTGTCACCGCAATGAAATAATTTAAGTCATTCATATGTTGGAACATCTTGGTGTCGAGATTTGCTGGTCCAACAGTAAATAAGGATTAGCATCTTGTTCTTTCAAAGGGAGGGGGTGAACAAAATTTGGCCAATATACAAATATCGGGCAAAGAATGTGAAAGAAAAAAAAAAAATGTCCAAGAGGTAATCATGAGAGTAAAATTGTGACCACAATCCT
Source organism: Eucalyptus victrix (assembly GCA_016097545.1). NCBI lineage: Eukaryota > Viridiplantae > Streptophyta > Magnoliopsida > Myrtales > Myrtaceae > Eucalyptus > Eucalyptus victrix. The sequence goes on along the minus strand of CM027845.1, from coordinate 26,468,292 downwards.
CATAAAAAGGAGATAACAAAACCAACCATACAACCCTGGTAGAAAACAAATGGAAACGAGTTACAAGTTGAAGAGAGAGCATCATGGAACCACTACAAAAGGCCATGTCATCCCAACCTGATTTTCAGCCCCCACTGAAAATCATAACGTGTTGGATCCCATCGTTACATAGGTCTAGCATCAACATTGTCATCATGTATAAACAAATTAGGACCCGATTCATAACTCTGGAAAGATATCCATATGTACAAGTGTATGATAAGCTTCATTTGAGATTCAAAGTTTGAACATTAAAACCACTAAAACGAAAACAAAAACAAATGGTTTTCCATTTAACGGAACAAAAATAGAAAATCAAGACTAGTATCCATCTTGGCAAGCAAAAGATCGGCAAGAAAAGAATAGTCTGTAACAGCAAACATGAAACATGATTGGTTAACCACAAGTTGGGTGTGACTATCTTATGCAGTAACTGCAAATTATTCAGTTAATAGGATTTCTGGCCAAAAGGCATATAGCTGTAGGTTTCCCAAATATTGTGGTTTCAATAGATGAAAGCAGATCATGATTTGCAGGCACAAGATAGATGATCAAAGCAAACCTTCCGGACAAAACAAGGAAGCACTGTTACACTTTCCATGTACACTAACTAGCGCCATCTTTTTCCCCTTGAAGCACCATCAGTAATTAAATTTAGGCAATTGCTGTCAGTTGACAGAACAATACACTGAACATTATGTCCTGAGGTGTCATATTGCATGACATATTCCTCAACGCTCGCAACCTCTTACTAAATTAGGCATATCAGACATAAATAATTTGCTAGTGTGATGGGGGGGGCGGGGGAAATATCAATATACACATCCCCTCCAAAATCAATTTTCCTTGGGAATCAAAACTGGAAACTCCGTTCAGACTAAGTATAGAACTATGCTTCCAAATTAAAGAAATAATTAACAATGTTAAAGAGCTGGACATCCAATTCTGCCATTAAGCTGATGGAAAAAAAAATTAGTTTCAACTATATGAAATCCCCCCATTTGTAATACAAAGAAATCAAATTCAGCAATTATACCTCACATCTGAATATTCTTCAAAGGTGAATTCACCTTCAAATCTTCGGTCAATCTTCGGTCACTCTGCATGAACAGAAAAACAGAATGTCAGAGTTCTGTAGTTACTTAAGCAGCCCTGACACCCACCCCCCCCCCCCTTTCTCTTTTTCCTCTCCCGGGGACCCTCTCCGTGTGAGGTGAACCATGTTCACTAGGGGATCTGAGCGGCATTACAGATTTGATGCCCAAAATATAACTTAGGTAGCAATTAGCAAAGCATCATACTAGCAAACTAAAACTTAATATATTTGGTCCAAACTTAAACCAGTCCCTTGTGCCAAAAATTTGAATATGTTTGTAACACCAGGTTTAGCTGGACCACCAGCTGCTAAACAGAGAATCACTATCCAAACCAATCTAAATTTTTCTGATCAAATTCAGTAGGCAGATAGGAATTTGACAGTTGACTGCAAAAACATATTCAAATGCTAAACAGAGAATCACTATCATCAACTATAGTTCTCAAAACACAAATTACAGTATCAAAAATTGCTGGTTGATTGCAGACTGCTGCAAAGAATAATTAAGATTTCAATCTTTTGATGCTCTCACTACAAGCAAGAGCTCTGTGGTGTAAAAGAAACCAACTGGTCAAAGTTCCATCAAAGTAAAAGCATAAATTTTAGGTTTATGGAGCATCAAGAATGTACGCAGATGTACCTTAAGTAACAGTAAGAGAAATCCCCAGAGCCTTTACTGACAAAACGTGAAGAAAGCACATGAACTATTATAATATGCCACCACATCATCCCGCGACCCTTATGACTCCCACCTCGTCAAGTTTTGCGCTCTTATGCTGTAAAACATCAAACAATATGGTGGCCAGCTTGATAAGCACAAATAGATAAAGGACTGAAGGAATATCTGGAGGAAACTATCATGCAATCAAAGAAATACCGTAGCATTTTGAAGATTCAGAATCAAAGAACAAGAAAATAGTCCCAAGTTTTAGCACAGAACGTAATACCTTACTTTTCTTGTGTTTGTGCTCATTAAGATCTTCATCTCCATCATGCTTCCTTTTCTGTTGATGCACAATGTACAGTCAAAGCAAAATCCACCAAAATACTATTAACAGACTATTTTGTTTCTTTTTAAATATTTTAAAGAATGGCTGCTTCTGGCTCTTAGGTTTTTCAGCTAAAAAATCCAACTGTGACTAATTGGTGGCTTGTCAAATAAGATGAGCCCATCCAAACAGGCTCCTGATTTCTGGCCTTGTCATCCCCTTGATAAAAAAAGATAAATGATTGACAAAATCAAGGATAAAGGTCTCTTATTTTAAAATTCCATCCGATCAAAAGTACACATAATTTTACTTTTTGGTTCACAAAGATGTACATCAATTGTCATTCAAAAAATATCTTAGCGTATATCAGTATAAGAAAAATGGCAATTATCCAGTCCCATAACCAACTTTAGGTTTAAGTAAGAGCAGGACAAGGGCAGACTAATTTGATATTCAAAAATCAAACCTTTTCATGATGTTTTTTGGAGTTGTCAACTCCTGAATCATGTTGCCCAACTTTGTCCTTTTTCCTTTCCTTGTCTTTGTCTTTGCTCCGATCTTTATGACGATGCTTGTGCTTCTTATGCTCTCTATCTTTCTCCTTATCTCTATCTTTATGCTTTTTATGCTTTTTCTCCTTATCCTTCGATTCACTTCTTGATTTTCCTGAAATTGTCGGAATCCCCTTCTCTGTCTAAGAAAGCAAATGTATGATGAGCAAGCCAGCAATTACGACACACAAAGGCAGTAAATAGCTACAGAAAAGGAACAGAAAGAAAACCAGAGAAAACTTCACAACAGGCATGGCATAAATCTTACTGCAGGTAAGTCAACACGGGTGGTTTCCCTCAGATGGAATGCATCTCGAAGAGAATCTAGGTCAAAAGGTTGTATGCGGAAGTGAGAATCTCTCCCGTTTGATGTACTCTGAATAAGCTGATCCAACTGCATCCCCTCTCCTTTCCGAATTTCAGTATCTCCCACCAAATTATGAAGATAGTGGGTGTCAGAAAGTGACAGTGGTAGGGACTTCTTGCAGAAAAAATCATGATGGGGTGACAGCTTAAAGTGATTTATGAGATCTACAGAGCCAGTCAATTCTCTTGATCCTAAAAGACCAAAAAGAAACATACAGCAGGAAGAAATGTAAGCCAACCTAAAAATTAAGCCTTAATGGGAACATAGAAACATCAGAGCAGCGAAATCCAACATGCACAAAGTGAACATACAGTCAATACAAATAAGTGCAAGCAAAAAGCAGGAATTTCCCTGTGAAAAAAGGAGATGTGCACATTCATCATTAATTACAAGACCAGATGACTAATATATAAGCATAGATCAGAAATTCAGAAAAGAAACACAAATTGTGCTAATTGCGCAAAATATTTTACAAGAATGAAAGTGCAATTAAAAGTTACCTCTTCCTGCTCTCATCCCATCTAAATATAACACTCATACTAACACCAACATTCTCACCAATTTCAGTAAAATGTGCATGCAAAGCAGATTTATAAATCATTATTACCCTTAACATAAAGCATCTGATCACCATATGTTTTTTTTTTTTTTTTCAGATGAGGATAATCAATAGGGACACTCTCCCCTCACATGGAGTGTTGAGTACATCATTATACCATCTCCTGAAGTGAAGAAAAGCACACATGAAGCATAAGTTCACCCTCATATCCTATCAAAATCAGATGCAAATGATGAAGGAAGAAAATTAAATGGCTTGTTTAATTAAGATTTAGCAAAAGCAAATAGTATTTTTCAGCTTTCCCTCCAAGACTTAGTATATTACTTAGATTTGAAAAATTATGAGTGAATTATATGTCAACCTATGTGTTAATATTATTGTAATCTGAAGTTTCAACAGTTTCGGCTTTTAAAAAAAAAAAAAAAAAAATCTATGTGTATGAACCGCTAGATTAAGCAAAAAGTAAGAAGCAAAAGTCAATTCAAATGGATCCTAAGACTTTTATTTGTTAATTGAAAGTAGTGCTGCTCAGTATGTTTTGTCCTATGATCATGACATGTATTGAAAAAAATGAACAGACAAACAAAATGCTTCTAAACAAAGATATAATCCCATAATAACATAATACCTTTTCCAAAATTCTTGCTTTCAGGATCCATGTCAATCTTTCATGGTGCAGCTAATCACAAATACGACTGCAATTTCAAACAGGAAATATCAGGACATAGATGGCTTAAGAAAAAGAGGAATTCATGAAAATCAAGGGATAAAGAGATGCAAAACACATTGTTCCATTCTATGGACAGCACAAAGGCTGCAAGAAAACATCAATTCAAGTGAGCCTGATAATAACACCTACTATTGGCATCAATTAAGTCAATAGAATGGCCTTCGCTGCAACAAACAGATACATCGACCATCCAGGAACCATTCCTTTGTAGGAAATAAAAAATTCAGATATTTCAGTCCTCTCGCACAGCAAGTATGTGAAGCTGTAACATCCATTAATAAGACCCTTAACGAACAGGCAATCTTCTATAAAACTGTGCATTTTTGCTATCTATAAGCCTAGGGACACTATCTTTTCAAAGCATAAAATGGCAGATATAGAATATCCATCAAGAGACCATCCACTGGATTTTCATAACAGCAAAAAAATGAATTTCAGGAGCAGGGGCTGGTAAACTGGGATAGAGCAAGTTAACTTATAACTGCTCCAATGATAGTAGAGTTTCAGCAATCTCCTAAAAAAGCTCAAATAACAATATCATATGATAAGAATGCAAAATCTTGGAAAGGCAGATTAAAAATGTTTTGCGTCAATTTTGACATGATTTTTCGTAATCCTAGTTTTAGGAAGGGATACCAACTACATCAGGCATACAAAATAACTGCTTTCCTCATTTTATACCACACCCCACCCCCCCCCCCCCCCCCAAAAAAAAAAAAAAAAAAAGGAAAAGAAAAAAGAGAAATCAATTCTTCCAAAGAAAGCCTTTGTCCACATCCTCTTGAAAAGCTTCCTTTCATCAGCTTTCCTTCATAAGATAGCCAATCAACATACTAAAAAGTTGAATTTAATTGTTAGCGCTCCTTAAGGAAATAAAGTTCAGCTTTTTTTTTTTTAACTTAACTTTGAAGGACAGGTTCAAAAGTACACCATACATAAGAAGATGGAAGTTCCAAACCACAATAGACAATACTTGGCCATGATACAATATCAACGGACATCATAAAGCAAGTGACAAAGCAGTGTCTGTGGAGTTGCTGTTAGTTGGGTAGTTTGGGGTTCATCATTGACCCCGTTAACCTCAAAGCAGATTTCTAAATTTAAGCCAAACACAGACCAAATCTGCACATTAATTATGAGTTAAAAAACCATCACCTTTTTCACATCTCTCTTTTACTTTCCCTAAAAGGTGAGATATTCACAAGGAAAAAGTTTATAATTTCACTCTGCACAGATCACATATTCATCAAGCAAAACTACAACAAGTGGGAGGTATGAAAAACCAAAAGTTAAAGGGCGCCACTTTAATTGAAATATGCAGGAAATGAAAACCAAGGGATGCATTGTTTTTGTTTCTCTTCATTGCGATAATGATCCAACAAGAAATTTGACTGTAAAAAATTTGGACTAATTTAAGCACTACATAAATGATTTAGTACAACTGGCAGAACCACAGATTTAATACAGAAATCAAATATTCAAACAGATCGTGATCCCATCATATGAAGCAGAGCAAAACCATAAACTATGGACAGATGCCTAGATCAATTAATGTATTGTTTAATTAAAAGAAATACAAACAAGCTGAGATGATTTAGCAACATTGGGAAATTAAAAGCTTCCAGTTGTTCATATGTTGCTGTATCCAACCATGATTGAAGATTTCAGAAATTCTTTTAAAATAAATTCCCGAGTTGATCTCAACTTATAAAATCAAACATGAAATATTTATAAGTTGATCTTGAATTCCGAAATTATAGATCAACATAAGTAGATATGGAGGATATTACCAACAACAAATTCCATATAATTAGACAAGCAGCTCCTATATTGTAATAGCAACAGCACTGAAGACAGAGATACGATACATCAAATGCTATGCTTCACAGACATACCCCTTCAAAAGCCCTCATGGGAGTTACCCTGCTAATGGAACTGGGAAAAATTGTAGAAGTCTGAAGAGATTTCTCATATGAAAAGTAGTAATGGAATAGATTGTGAAAAATAACTGACATGGTATAGAATAAACACACGAAATAGGAACAGGCATAATACGTAGCAAAAATATTCTTTTCTAAATGCTCAAGGTTCCATATGAACATGCTCTTTGGTCTTTTAGCAAGAGGTTATACTTAAACTGGATAAATTAACTACACAAAGTTCCAGCAATCTAAGAATTTGAGAAATGCTGGGGAAATTTATCGAATGGGAAGGACTGTGACAATTTAGAATAATAGCATCGACAGTATAAAACTATCATGTATGACTAGCGCAGCTCTTCTGATGATGTGGATATTACCTGAAAGATACAAAATAATAAATAACGAGGGTAGAATATCTGATTATTGTGTGAAGTACAATGACTTTATCAATTTTAGGATGCTTTTCTCATCTTAGGATACTTTTGTTATTTATGAGTTCAGATATAAAGAATGATTTGACTCCTTAATTACCAAGTATATGTAAAATTGCCAGGAAAGCCCCTCTCTTTGGGGGGATTGAGGGATATAGTGTAAGCATATGATCTTCCATCCAATTCATTACAAGAACTTCATACTTTATCAATTTTAGGATGCAGTTCTCTTACCAATATAAGGTTATTAGTGAGGAACAACAAGCACATCATTAATAACTAAGATACACAAACCCACAAGAAGGTAAGATATAACTGTTGCCAACTCACTTACTAGCTGGTCTCTTTCTAAAGTGTTGAATTGCTACATTGGCTCATTGGCAATGATTCCGCATTCTCATATAGTGACATCATGAGTCAATTAGTTTCATCACTATGAGCCAACATAGCATCATATCGATATTTCCCTATTTGTATTTCACCTTTTTTCAACTTCATCCAATTGCAATGTTCGAGCTGGACTGAAAAAACAGGTTCAAGCCTCATCAATGAACCCTAGATTAACTAGTTATAAATGAAAGTTCAATTGAGAGTTGTATAATTAAGCCTCATGCTTAGCCCTTCTAAGTAACACCCTGCTGCATCCAATTTGCTTATTAGGGTGGCCACACACTGTAATAGATACGTTTCTACCTTTGATTTCTCCTTTTAGCTTGGCTAATTAGATTAGGAGGCAGACTCAAGGCCTACTAAATGATGAACAACCATAGAAATTAACTCTAGATTAATTCAAACTCAAGATCCAAGTCTTATTTTGAAGATGAGCCCCAGGACAAAATTGCGCATTAATAAAGATGTTATGGATGTTTGAAAAAACACCCGACTGAATAGATTTGCATATATAAGAGACAAGTCACCTTTTTAGAAGCAATTCTTATATCTCTTTTATACTTTTGGCTCTAGAGAGACTTGAAGCCAGATCTAAGCAATATGTCTACAAGCAAATCATAGATGAAAACAATGTAAGAACATGCTTGAAGATCCAATTTATTGATGAAATCACATACTTGGGCCCTAAAACTGATTTGAGCATCGCGTTAATGCTCTAAGTAGGCAACAACCACAATGCACTGTATATGCATTTCAAGGGGCAAAGTCCAGTCAATCATTAACACTCAATAAAGTGGTGATTAGATCAGCAGAAATCACTAGTGTTGCTATCTATGCAATCTTTGAACATTTTAGAGAGAGTTACGAGCAAAGTCTCTGAGTGCTGAAGAAGAATTACTCAATGTACGGTGCCAACCATGTTGCAATAATGTGTAGCAACTAGCAAACAACCCTTACAATAGCATTTATGAGTTTCCTTCTCATACGAAAATGGCACACGATCAGAATGAAGAAAAGCACGTATTCACCGATAAACTCACCAATCTATCAATAACTCTCTGGAAAATCACAACTAAGTTGAAACTGCAACTACAGATCTACATTAACATGACACTCTTGACATGTCCACTCTGTTACGAGTTTCGAGGCAAAGATTACACAGAATCGGAATTCAAACCTCACGTGCACTCAAGTAGAAGGAAAGGATATCCAACAAGCATTCTCGAACTCCAATCAGCAAAGGCATTGAACGCCATTAACTACCCAACAGACCCTTTTTGGCCAAGAAAACCCTCATATCTAAAGCCTGAAGCAAGTCTGTAATTCCATAAGGACAGAGACTCGAAAAAGAATATGGATACCGCAGAGGAGAATCTTTTTGCATAGAAACTCCAACGAGCATTCTTGAACTTCAAATAGCAATGATATAGAAGACCAGTAACTACCCAACATACCCTTTTTGCCCAAGAAAACCCTCACATCTAGAGCCTGAAGCCAGTCCGTAATTCCATAAGGACAAAGACTCAAAAAAGAATATGGATACGCAAGGAGAAACTTTAAGAAATCAAAACCCAAGAATTCGATTCCAGTAAAGTTTAGAAAGTCCGTACCTTTTGCAACAATCCGGGACACCGCTTATTCTTCTACAGATCACAGTGACAGGAAGAATTCAAAACGTCTCTCTCTCTCTCTCTCTCTCTACCCAAACAAAGTCTCTCAAACTGCTGAAAAGCTTCTACACTGATCCGAATCCCTCCTCGAGTATGGCTCGGACTTGAAATCAGCAACAGTAAGCGAAAAGAAAACGCGGACGACTTCTCGAATTCAGCTCCGCCGAACGAATTGACGCGCAGAAGGAAGGACGAATTCCGGATGCTCCATTCGGCTGTGGCCGAGTGAGCAAAGAGAGCTTCGCGCGGCGGGGCAAACGACGGGAAATTGAGATGTCACGAGGCGGTTCCGATCAAGTTCGTGCGCGAGATGGGGCCGGAGTTCAGACGGGGCGAATCAATTGGGCGATGCAAGATTTCGTTTCGTTGAGAGAGCGGGGGAAATTATTAGGGTTTCAAACGTTAGTATTTCTCCTCTCGCTCCCTCTCGCGTACGATGACCTCGCCACTCGCTTTGTGATCTAGGACCTTGTCCTGGTCAAAATAATATATGATTGTTCTCCCGTTGCTTTTTGACAAACTTGCCCTCGATTTTTCCCGTTACATTGGTGGATTTCGTTCCCAGGATCCCCGAAAGAAAAACGATTTTGGACATTTGTCGATTTTGGCGGCTACAGTAAGCCACCGTACCAATGTAAATAGTAGTTATTCATCCAGAGATGACAAGCTTGTGATTTTCTTGAGCAGATCTTTATAATAAAAAATTCATGAGGTGCTTTGCTTTTAGCGATTGACGTCGTCCGATAGGCCGACTTTCACATTAGAGTTGACTAGCATCGACACCCATGGTGATGTGTCATTCCCGACCATATCATACTTGTTAAGAAGGCTATCGCAAAGTGTAGTCGTGCAGCTAGCATATCACAAAAAGTTTCAGATAATTGACCGGGAACGAATTAAACCCATGACAATCGCAGACCAATAAATTCTACATGCTCCCAAGCGAGAACAAAAGATGTGTATATTCTACACTAACTACACTTTCGACTCTACATACTAATAGAAGTAGTTTAAAAGTTCAGAACTCGTGGACATAGTCTCTGAATTATCACTTCTCCAAGCTAGGAATATTGCGCGACAAAAGTAGGCACATGACCGCTCGCCCTGCTTTTTTCCAACAGCCCTTCTTGAGAATTTCTTGACGACATCAAGTCTTGGGTGGAATTGGCCAGATTTCGACAACCAGTCCATAAATGCCACGCGACCTAGATTCAAACTCATCCAAAGATTCCGATCCCAGTGCTGTGCAGTTCTTCACAACCTCCGGACAGCTTCGTACCAGCATCCTTGTGGCTATTAATGGTCATGATCCAAAACTCAAAAGTGGTAAACTACACATGGAAGCTCCGAAGTTAAATTTCAAATTCATATCCACTGAAGAAAACCGCAACAAATGAAAAAGGGCCAGCTTAGGAAGAAATTAAACAAAGAAATGACAAGTGGACCGCATTTAATCACCGGCTCAAATGGGTCATTGACTAAAATCCATGATCATCCGCCGCAGCTACTTCACAAGTGACAAACAACTCAACTATACCTTTACCATCTTACCTTGTTCTTTACTGTAAACTACAAGAATCTACACATCATGGACCTCAAAAAAATCGGCACCATGTCCACCTCCCAAATACATTCCAATGAACTACTTCCAACAGCATGTTGATGGGCCAATCACGCAAGAGTAAACTACATCCTATATTCCATAAAATATGATCAAGCTCAGTGACGGCACCATTCTGAGTAGAGCTGCAATCCGATTGTGTTTTGATGGAACCCACAATCCAAACTATTAGGCTCCAAGGGATGCAGGGCAAGGTTTTTTTAAGAAATTAACATTTGTTAACCGCCTGCTGGTGCACCTGGCAGCCACAGGGCCATAAACCAAAGAAATATTAAAATACGGATAACGACACATGAAATTAATAAGATAAATGATCAGTGGAATGTATAATCTGCTACCTGCTCATCACAAGAATAGGAACTCAGTATATTCAATAAGGATAGAACCATAGTTCTGGAGCGACCTGCATGTTCAAATCAATCTCGAGTTATTTCCTCCGATTTTATTCATAATTGCCCTTCCTGCACTTGTATGACTGCTTGACAATTGACATGCATCAGAAACCTGAATGTCTACTTTCTCTTCTTAGCAAATTTAATCAACCTATCCGAGGACTCAGATTGATTAAATTTTAATTCAACAATAAACATGCATATCTACTTTCTCTTCTTGGCAGTTCAATTAATAGCAACTTTTTCAGTCCACCAGAAGAACTTTTTCACACAAAAGAGTACGTAAATTACCTGTGACAGAGCCATTGATGTTGGAGCAAACATGTTAGGTTACATCAGTTTGTTTTGTGAAAACCGACTTCATCCACACAGAGAAGCAGTGCTTAGCAAGGTGCTCCGGCAAGTCTGGCTAAGACCATCACAGATCAGAACGTACAAATTCAATTAGTGACCATCTCATCTGTCTGCAGTAAAAAAGTCCTGCATCTTCCAGTGGTTAAGCAAAAAAAGCATAATCCCCTAAAAGGAGCACAATCTTGCAGCTCACATATCACTTATCAATCAGATATTCCAAAATACAAAAAGCATCTAGGTCCAAAAAAGAGATAGCAGAACCAGTGTCTTTGTCCATTCTGAAATCTAAACAGGCCACACCAAGCTGGCTGAATAGCTGGGGAAAAGCCTTAACTTAAACACTTTGGAAACTAGAGATTATAGATAGCTCCAAAATATCTGACTCATTCAATATCAAGTCAAAATCTTGTTCAAAGTCCTTGCTAAAAACTATCCTCATAGCATTACCCACATCAATTTCTTCACGCATATGCTTTTTAAAGCACTGATGAATAACTATAGCAATGAATCTGAAAGGGCATTGACACCCAAACATGCGAAAATCAATGTAATGCTGATTATGACTTTTATGAAGTCGATGTTCAAAGGCAATCTGCCCCAAAAACAAAAAAAGAAAGTTCAAAAGGCGAAATCTCAAATGCAAAGCAACCTCACAATAAATCATTGACCATATGATGATGAGGCTGACAAAATTTTCTAACTTCTCTTCTTAAATCGGTTATGCAGATTTGGCTCTAGGGCTAAAAGAAAACCTCAAATCAAAACCCAACAAAAAAATCCATTCCAAATCGTTTGAAACTGGGAGCCAAGCTCACGATGCTGAGACGGCCAATGGCTTTTAAGATGGAACCAACTGGCTGCCCATACCAAGAATGTGCATAGCAAAACGGAAAGCAAAGATACAAATACAGAAAAAGAAGTGCCAGAAAATATATGCTATCGTGCTCACCATGGTCCATGGAGTGGAAAAACCGTCTGTGGAAAGCAGCCAACTTCTAGTCCGAGATTGCACATCCTGCCCATCATCCCGCACAAAAAGATCATCATCATCACTGCCATCATCATTGAAGCCAACAGTCCTCCTCCTTTTCTTTCTCCTTTTCTCCTTCTTCTTTGAATGAATAGCATATGGCGACCGGTTTTCCTCCTGTTTTATTCCGTCATGATCCAGGATTGTATATGTACCAGATTTCCTAAAAGTAATCCCATTCATTATAAACAAAGACTCCCACAACTCCAAGGTCTGACATTCTTTGGAAAGTACATAATGAATAACCCAAGAGTAAAGTCCCAACAGTTTCACCACATCAAGGGTCCGCATGCCAAGGCACCCCTCCAGGATTGCAGCAAAGCCACTGGAACCACTTGAGGTTTTGAAAATCTCCGACACTATATCCTGCACTTTTTCCTTTTCCTCCTGACACTCTTCATCTTGCATGAGGCGCAGAAGCTGGCGCCCTTGATTAACAACCATATTTAACAGGAGTAACTGATCAATAGATGCCAAATCTTTGCACTTGGAGAGGACAATTTCTAACCAGCAGGACGAGTTGCCAAGATCCATATTTTCTACAGGCAAGCTGAAAGATTTGCTAAGCGATTTCAGGAAAATGAGGAGTTCACTCTCTTGGAGAGAAATGAGGAGACGGTTACATAGAGAGGAGAACGACGCGTCCATGAGAAAATCATCTACAGCTTCCCATACGTCTCTGGACTCATCTTTATACATCAAATCAATGAAAAGTTCGACAAAATATTTTGTGTCTAGAGACAAAATCTCACCATCTTTCAGTGATTCAGCAAATTCACTGGAAGACCAAAACTCAGGCACGTATTCAACAAAGTTCTCAACTGTCCTCAAAACATCCAAATCAAGAAAGTAATGTGGCTTGGTGGCAACCATTGCAGGTGACTGACCATGCTTTCCCTTCCACTCAAGTTCCTCCCAACAAATATCGCGATTAATGAAAGCAAACTGAGACAAGACCTTTGCTCCTTTTTTATGATCTGACCCACCACCAGCATCGAAGTTAGAAAACCACTTTAATATACGCCTTGGATTTCCTGCATCGTCCGTCATAGATGTGAAAATCATATACAACCAAGCACCATTAAATATAAGATCTACCTTAACATATTGCCAATTTACAGACTGGTAAGCCACACGACAAGCATTCAGCTCATCAGAAAATTGCGATAATGAAAGGCCAGGTCAATTATCAGCCAGAGAGCTTCAAGTTTATACGTTTTTTTTCATATTTGCCAAAAGTATTGACCTTTTCATTCTGGAATTACATAAGACAGTTCTTTTCCCACAGTACAGAGCGCAAAGCCGCTCATCAATATTTACCTTGAAAAAATTTCTCCAGCATGTGGCTTCTCTTGGCTAGGATTGAGCCTGCCAAGCGCGGTCTCGTCTCGAACACCATTTGCAAGAGCTGCGATGCCAACTCCAGATTTACGGGCTTAGATCTCAGCATGTTCCTGAACAGATCTCGCTGATGGCGGGGAGACAGCGACGTCATCATCGATACGCTCTTGCAAAGCCATAGCCGAGCCTCCGATTTAGCTCCGGAAGCCAAGATGATCGACCAGATGACAGTTCCCAACCGATGCAAGAGAGCGATAATCGCCTCGGCAGAGGCACCATCTCCTCTATCATCGGCATCGGGTTTCGAGAGAAACAGACGGATCATGATGGCATCCCAAGCTTCTCGAGACTCCCCCGGCGCTCGAAAACTCAAGGTGCTCTTATCGAAACGCCTCCTGCTTCGAGACAGCGAGAGAGGGCTAAGAGGTACTGCCGTGTTTGGCGAAGCGATGCAGTTCGAACGAAGAAGCTCGATAACGCAATAGAGGCGCGAATCGAAGAAGAGAGCCCTAATTAAGCGCGCTCCGGCTCACCGACGTCGGCGCGTGGCGGCGAGAGACTACTCAGGGAACGCGATGAATGGAGGAAATGCGCCACTGGAAGCATAGCCCGAAGCCGAGATACGTAATGATTTATCGGAAGTCAGCAGCGGACATCGGCCCGAAGAGATGCAGCGACGGAGACGAACTGTAGCTCTAAGGTTGGGCGCAACTGCATAGAAGAAGAAGAAGAAGGGTACAGGATTCGGCGGAGCGGAGAGCGCACGGCGGAGTCCGGCGACGGATGGGTGGACGAGTTCCAGGGTTTTCTTTCGTGTCGCCGGGTTGAATGGCGGACTGGACCGCCTCCTCGAGTTTGTCCACTTTGGACGGTCGCCTCGCTCGGTTCGCCCCAGAAACAATCTCCTCTTTGGTTCGGTTTATGAAAATTTCTTTGGCTAAATGTAAATACGTTTGGCCTAAAGAGATTTTTTTAATTTAAAAAATAATTTTTATTTAAATATTGTTTGATAAAAACTACATATATAAATAACTTTGCTAAAAATCTCAAACTATTTTCGAAAACATTATTTAAATCAAAACAACTACTGCCAGCCAAATCTAGTGAAGTACGGCTAAAATTTACGTAATAAAAATTGATTTATCAAAATTGATTTTTCAACTACTTAAAAATTTTAGCTTCCGCCAGCCAAATTATGTTAAAAATGCAAATTACGTTACTTGCCTGAGGCAAATAGAGAAATAGAAAAGTTGAAGTTTTATCATCGCAATAATGCAAGCAACGCCGCTTGAGGTAGGTCGAGCGTTGGCAACACCTTGGGTCCATGACCCTAGGCAACAATCCCCAGGCGATAATTGCTAGGAACACTTGACTCCTTAGGTGGCAATCTTGGACCTTCGTATAGCGCTTTAGTGCAAACCGAGGAATATGAATAATGAACATGAACAATGCCAAGACTTAAATTCCAAAAGTACTAAAATTCAGAAGTACATAAGACTTGTCTTGGGCTTTCAATTTTCCCAGCCCTAACATTTGACAAATGGGGTCTTAAAAACACTTACAAAACATCTTGTATAAGCCTTTTGGGAAAACTTAACCAAAATAGGCTTAATCCATCAAAAGTTTAATTAAAAAAAAAAAGAAAAAGAAAAAATCCATCAAAACTATTCCTAAATTCATTTATAAACTTTCAATTTATTCAATATAATCTCCAATTATCTCTATATATTCAATGTCATCTTTTAAACGATTCGAAAATTTTCATAATCACATCATTGTTCGTGTTCTAGAATAAATTTTTCATTTCAATCCATTATTTGAATTAGCAAAAAGCATGCGATCTTTTATTACTTTTTTACTTTTTTTCATTTTTATAAATGTTATTTTAGAGAAAAAAAAGTCATAAAATATCTCAAATAGTGTCCATCAGGACACATTTATCTAAAATTTTTTATGATGACATAAAAACCCCAAATTTATTCCCACATGACACAATTACCCTTTATCAAGTTCCTTTAAATGATTTTTTAGCAAAAACAAATGTTGTTTTTATTTCACTCAATGTCAACACTATTTGTTTTTTCTAGCATCCATGTGAGTAGATTTTTAACGGCTCTTATTGACAAAATTTTGACGAAATGTGAATATATCACATGGGTACAAATTTGGGATTTTTTGTTTTATCAAAAAAAAAAACTTAGTGTAAATGTGTCATAAAAGGTGCAATTCAGATTTTTTTTTTTAATGGCTTTTACCCTTTTATTTAAGTATATCAAATGTGTGGAGCTTATTTTCTCATTATCAATAAATATATTAATATCATCTATAGATATTCTTATGAGAACACTTGTCCTTTAAATGATATCAATCTTTAAAGTTATATTGGGTTGATGTTCTTACTCTTTTATAATCTCATTCCTCATTTAGAACTGTTATATTCTCGTTATTTTAAGAATAAATGTTTTCACAAGGATATGGAAGAATATATATATATAGATCATTGTAATTAAAATAACCTTTATTTAGTCCCTACTTGTATAGATAGATAGAAATTTTAAATTCTCGTATTCCGTGATTTCTTAATTAAATTTAGTCAATCTATAAATTAAAAAATTAAAATAACAAGAATGTCAACCCCGTACTATTCTAGATGAGGTCCTATTTTTACCATTATAAAATTCATAAATTACAATATTTTTAAATGGAACTATCGTAGAAATAAAAGAAATTAAATTATCACATTATTTCATTGATTTAGATAATGAATTGAAATGAAAATACACTTTAATATACAAGAAATAGTGTTGTTATAAAAACTCGTAAATAGTACCAAATGATAATATTGAATGAAGTTTACAGACTACATCAAGTTATTATGAATAGTTTAAAGACCACATAGAAAATATTAAAAATTCAAAAGCGACATTATACATTAGACTAAATTTTATGGACTATGAATATTATTTTTATTTTCCTTTTTCCATCGGCAACCGTCGGCCAAAAAAAAGAAACTTCCAGTTGAAGCCATAATCATTACTCACGTTAAGCGTGCTCGTCATAATTATGCCTCAGGATGCAAGTCGAAGTAAGATCGAGGTAATTTCTATACCAGACATAGATTCAATCAACACTACAGATCGAAAAGGTTGTGAGAAATTCAAATCCGTGATCAAGTGAGATACAGACCAAATAAGAGTATGCCTTCGATAACTTGATTAACGGTCTCGACAGCACACCAAAACATGATTAGCTCAATTCTGTTAAATGAAAAAGAAAATAAACTTTCTTATATCAATTAGAAGCTCTCTTTGGTCTTCTAACCACCGCTGTTGGCCACTTTGCGGTGGCTGGCCGGAGATGGCGAGCATCTTGTCATAGCCACATGACTGTGGGAATGATGTGCTGTGGTCGGAGAATCGTACCTCAAAGAGTTGGGTTGTCTTGTTTATCATGAGAAAACGAGTCACGAGGAGTTAAATCATCGAAGGTGTTCGTCTTTTCCGATTGTACGTGCAGTGTCTTCAATTGGGGAAAGTGGATTATTATTGCCAAATTGAAGGTAAATTGCAGTCCATTTGCATCTCGAAGAGTATAAAAGATTACCAAGAATATCATAAATCAACTATAATTATGCTAATTTAATCATAAATTTTCATCTTAACCAATTGAGTCATAAACTTATTGTATTCGTGTCAATTCAATTTATCCAATTAATTTTGATAGGTAAATGTTGACATGAATATTGGTTATTTTACATAGCTTCACTAATGTTAACGTAAACAATATTTAATAATATTTTAATATTTTTCAAACTTTGTATTATCTTTTTTTCATTTTTTTTCCCTTCTCTTCATTTTCCTCAATCACTAGAGAATGGCCTTGTCGGCCTTAGATAGGCCTCACCATGGCTAGGTGAGACTCGACCCTCTAGATTTGACTAGGTCATGTCTTGCCCAACCTCTAGTGAGGCTCGAGCCCTCGGGCTAGTGAGGCTCCAACCCTGGCTAGAGGCCATGTAGGCAGCCTTGCCTGAGGCGTGAGGGCTAGTGAGACTCCAACCCTAGCTAGAGGCCATGTAGGCAACCTCACTTAGGCTGGATCTAACAAGATCGAGATTGCCTAGCTATGTTGAGGCTTGCCTAAGGTTAGTGAGGTCTTGCAAGCCTTGTCTTTGGCTAGGTGCCAAGCAAGAGGAAGAAGTAAGGGAAGGAAAAAAAAAAAAAGGAAAGAAAAATGATTGAATAAATAAATTCAAAAATTTTAAATATATTATTAAAAATTATCAACATCGGCGGTGATAATACTAATTAGGACAATTGATATTTATGTTACTTTGCCGACCAATCAAAATTGGCCAAATCGATTGAATTAATATAAATATTAAAGGTTTAAAACTTAATTATTAACAAAAAAAGTTTAAGTCTTTAGTACTTCTTTTTGTAATTTTCCCTGATGAGAAGAAGCTTGAGTTTGTCTTACTTAGCCATAATTTGTTGTTGTAACTTTTTCTATTGTTTCGGTCGTTGTCAAGACATCACTGTTGAAGTAATCATTATTTCCAACCTAGGCTCATTGCATCTCCCTAGACCGAATACGATAAATTCAAATTTTGTTCAAGAATATCTCAATTAATCTGTCGTCGAGTTAACCGTCAAAATAAGATAGGAAATATGCTACCTTGCTACATGAGCTACCAGATGCATTTGTTGCAAAGTGAAAAAGAGAAAGAACAAAAAAAAAAAAAATGGAGCAAATGATATCGACTACTTTTTCTTTTGGTTTGTGATCATGACTTTTACGCTCATTTCGGAGTGTTTCAATTTAAGCCCACGAAGATATCATCGCTTGGTATTGCCTGCAACCCATCAATAGAGGCAGGCGTGTGATTTCACGATTAAAATATAATTTATATCATTTTATGTGTCATTAAGGCTCTTAGGTTATGTTTGATCATCTAATTTTTTAGATTGGAGAGTAGGTTTTTGCTGATTATATCTGTACGCGTAAGATGTCCTCCTACCTTACAGTCAACTTCATCAGACAAAAATTGCAAATCCGCTTGATGCTTTCACCTTATTTGCCGTCAAAGCGAAAACTATCAGCAGATTACTAAGCACCAACGATGCGCCCATCCTCCCCAGCACTTAACATAGCCTTTCACGAACTCCACCCAACTCAATCCACCCAGCATAAATTTCACAACTAAATTGGCAACCTAAATCAACTACGCATACACTAAAATGAAACAAAAGCATGCTTGTGCAAATCAGAACACCCGAAGAGAGGTGACTAAAACTGTACTTGTCTGTGGATTAATGAGATTGGAGAAAGCCTTAACGAAGGACTAAAAAGAGCCCTAGTGGCGGCGGTAAGAGACTCGACCTCCTGCTTTTCTCAGAGTGGGGGCGAAGAGGATTTCGAGGGGAAATAAGTGGGGACCACAAAGTGCATATGCTTGCTTCTCTTCAAAGAAGTGTAAAGCAATGGAAGTCGCAGTCATCGTCCTCCTCATCATCGATCGTCAATTGAGCCTAATCGACATAGATGGGCAAGGCGGAGGCGCCGATTCGTCGTGTAAGAAAGAACAAAGCTAGAGCCTAAAGAGTGAAGAGCGATACTTTTAAATGAGTAGACTCGTGTTGACACATGTCGCATGGTGAGTGAACTATTACATAAATGATGTGATATCACGATTATTGTGCGTGATGATTTTTCAAATTCCACGGCTGTTCAGCTTCCGCAGTCAAGAAGCATGGATGCGGTGTGCTTTTCCAACGTGCGACTATGCACGGGTTAGATCGCGGCTGAGAAATCGATCATTGGGTGGACCAGGGCCCCCGGCATAGATTGTCCTTTTGTCCCTTTCGAAAGTCAACCACGCTTCCCGCATCCGAAGTCCAAATCATCTCAGAAAAGGACAAGGCACTACTGGAAGAGAGAGACAGAGAGAGGCAAGGCGAAGGGAGCGGAGACGTGAAGCCCAGCACCCTGCTGCTACCGCAACTCGCCGTCCGAGGTCAACGACTCAACAACTGCTTTACTATAAAGTCCTATTGTCTTTTCTCTCCACTATTTGATCTCTCTCTCTCTCTCTCTCTGTGCCGGGTAGAATTTCCAAAGTTCAACTCGCGGAACGGACAAGAAAGCTCCCAAACACCGACCAGAACCGGAAGCCTTCGCATCTCATTGGCCTCTGATCATTCCGGTTCCGCCAAGATATAATTATTTGCAGCGAAATCTGCCGTCTTTCTCTGATCAGCGACTCAAAAGCATGTCGGAAAGCGACGTCCCTTACTGGTACTCTCTCTCTCTCTCTCTCTCTCTCTCTCTCTCTCTCTGTGTGGTTGCAGTGCGTTAGTAGGCTCTTGGATGGTTTGGCCCGGTGCTGGGTTTCGATACAGAAATGAATGTGGTCTCGATAATTGGTTTGTCTAGTTGATACGGTCCCTTTCTTATCTGGGTCGTGGTTTTCTTGATGATTGATTTCGTGGTCATGTTGCTTCTGATGGCGGCTTCGATGTCGACGAGGATGATAGGATTTTGGATGGTTGCTGTATTTGTCGCGCGAGCTTGGGACAAGAACTTCGTGATAGGATTACATGGTTCTTTTGTTGTCCCCCTTCTATGTTGCCGTTCCCTTTTCAGAGATGTGTGGTTATTTGGTCCAGTCTAATGCAACAGAGTCAAAGCTAACTCGCTAAGGCTAAAAAGGCTGGGCTTTCTCTGGTTGATCGATCTTCCTAGGCCAAGTTTGTATGACTGATTTTGGTTTTTATAAAAGATTCTATATTTTGGGTCTTTGGAGTTGGGGAATGGAGGAATATGGAATGGTGCTCATGCATTGTTCTTTCAGTGGCCTCTAATTGACCCATTTCCTCGTCCTCCTTTAAGGGAAAGAAAAAGGAAAGAAAGTGCTATTTTACTAGTGAAATTATAGATTTGTCGGATGGTGCTTCTTGAAGAAAAAGATGTTTTTGAGCTCTGGTAAGTTCAGTTCAGTTGGCCATTTGTATGATTACTCTGATTTATGGCGATGTTATATGTATAACTGATTACTGTAGTTCATGGTGATTTTACACGTCCGTTAACCTCCATCTCATTCATCCATGAAAATGTGGATGCTCAAAGTTGAGGGACGATGTCACGGCAAAGCAAAACAATCCCTCACAAGCTTAGCAGTGACTAGCTCCAGTTTCGTTTGCTGCAACATCCTTGATTATGGGTCCAAGTTTTTGCATCCTTAGTTTTGGAATCTCGAGGTTCCTGACTAAATCCAAGTTCCCTCTAGTTTCTTCGCTGTTTTTGATAGTGGTTGTTTTAGGCACCCAAATTCTGTTAGATTCTCATCTTATAGCTCTTACATGTTCCTTTTTCTTGACTAAACTGTGCTTCTATCCAGCTCTTCTTTCAAATCCTGCACGTTTCAATTACTTAAACACGTGCATATGTCGACATTTGCTATATACCGCAACTTCAGTTTCCGTGTGGTCAAAATCACTGTTCCTCATAGCTCATATACTTAAGATCTTTTTTGCTGGTAAAGCATTTACATTTTCCAACTCGTGCTTCTAGTTGCATGGTTTCTCTTTTCTGGACTAGTACAGAACTGATGCAGTGGCAAAATACCAATACAAGGAGTTGCTAGAGGCTAGAGTGTCGAAATGGTCTTAAGCTGTACAGCAACTCATTAGCATCCATTTGATCACTCTGTATATCTAAATGCATGTATATCTTTTGTATTTTGTTATGATTATAATTCTATTGATGCAGCATTCCGGTTGAGTGTTAAAGTATTTTGATGCCCATTCTTGGGTAAAATTCATGTTGTTCCTTTGCCTTGCAGCTGTGGTTCCTGTGGATATCCTCTGAACTTGGCATCTTCCAATCAGATTACCGCTGGAGTGGGTTCAGAATATGATAAAGACTTGAAGAAAGGTTTTGGTACCTTTCTTACGATTGATCTCAGCAGATTCACCCAGGTGGATGAAGTTACATGTTTTCCGGTTTATTGGGGTCGTAACCACTTAAAGACAAAACTTCTCTGCCGTAAGTGTGGCGCACACATTGGGTATGGTTATAGGGAGTCTCCAGTTCTTTGTGGTTTTCACTCGGCCAGGTCATCTAGATCTTCTTACAGTAAGTTCACCGTGAAGGTTCTAGCTATACAGCCTTCAGGGAACTGCTAATTCTTTGACAATAGAAGCTTTAGAAAGTCTAACCTTCATTGAGCAAGTTGCAGATGATTGCTTTACCCATATAGCTATACTTCATTTGGTTGTGGAGTTGAAATCGCATTGGTGGCTTTCTACAAGTATACTGACTATTCATCCTAACAACTCGATTTCTTCCGTCCTTTGAAAGTGTCATTTGTTTTAGAACGTTCTTAATTCTCATGATTAGTTCTTCAAATCATTTTGTTGCTTACCCATCTCTGTAGAGTCCTTTTATTTCCTATATCTGACTGGAAGGAATATGCCAGTTGCAAGCAAAGGTGTAAATCCGTAAATTCTCTGCGCCGACTGTTGCTTGAGAATTATATATTTCCACTAGCCGCTGGTTATCTGTTTTCAGCAATTGATACACGACTGCAACGTTAGTAATGGTGGACGGTGGCATGAGATTTCCTTCACTAGAATGGTTCTGGATTCGCCAGCTTATGCAGCTATCTCATGTATGTGACTGTCTATCACATTGGAGGTTTCCAAAACTTCACTAAATTTGCCGAGCTTGTTGCAATTTGGAGAAACACTTTGTGTGGTTCTAACTGAAGCTAGTCGTCAACTTTGAGGCTTGTTAGGTCATAGATTAGAGAGCTCTAATTAATAAATAAAAATGGAATGCATAGCGTTCGCAGTGCTTTTGTGAGAGACACTATCGCTGTAATTCATTAATTTATGTTTATTGTAAAAGCAGTCATTTCTTGATGTCTGTCTTGCTCAATATACTCATTCTAATGCTTGAGATTTTCCCCTCGCACTGCTTTAGTATGGTTTTTGGTGCTACATTTTTTTTTTTTTTTTATGCTGCTTCTCCTTCATTCAGGCAACTCTTCTGTCGCAACTCGCAAAGAGGGTCAACAAGTTTAACTTGGGCGTACCAACCAGCATGATGGTTTGGTGTTTTCTTCAGGATCTTGCAAAAAATAGTATGGTGCCAATCTGGAAATGGCACTGAACTCGAACTAGTTCCCCGCAGCAGCAACTGCCTAGGATTTGGTGAACTCTCAGAAGTGATTTCTAAGCTCTTCAGCGTTTGGGATTGAAGATCTTTTGCTTGTGTCCGAAGAAAGGAAAAGAAACCAATTGTGGCTGGTTTTGTTGGGCTGTTGTCCATCTCATTAATGGAGTTGCTGGTCGGAGGTCCTGGTTGCTCTGACGTCAACCATCATGCGCTGTGCAATTCAATAAGCCATTAACATTTTAGATAATCAGCATAAAATATTTCTGTGTTAGGGGCCCCCAATGGCATGGCGGCCTATTAGCTCAGTTGGTTAGAGCGTCGTGCTAATAACGCGAAGGTCGCAGGTTCGAGACCTGCATGGGCCAATATCTCCTTTGGTTGTTTGTTTTTCCCTTCGAAATTGAGTTTCAAGCCATTTATCAATATGAACGTTTTACTTTTCCAATTTTTCTTGTTAACTAGTAAGAGATATGGTAAGCTTGATGCGGCGAAATATTTCTACAATCGCTGACTTTCTCTGTTCTCACGGATTATCAAGACTAATTGGCTATTTGCAAATTTTGAAATGACACGAAGACATACATCAAGAGTAGATACGTAATAGAATAACCCTTGATGTGGAGTTTATCCGGCAAGTTTTCATTGCGTGTCGCTGATATATATTCGTAAGAAATTTCAAATATTTCGGTGATAACAAATTTCTGGGCACGCACATTTCACCAAATGTAATGGATATCCTAAATGAAATGCAGTAGGTTTGGTGATGGAATTCTGACGCAGGACAGCGTCAACATGCGTTAAATTCTCGTTGTCATCGTCGGATGACCAACCTAGCAATTCCCCAGACGCAAACTAACCTGGATTAGTTAACTTCTTGATGCAAACTTGACATATTCATTATTTAACATTGTCAACTACCCCCATTACATCGTCATTGTTATAACTGGATGCTAATCATAGCATCCATATCGCCATTAGCCACTAATGTTTATCTGGTAGGAGAATGAATGAGACTGATTCCGTCGCTTGGGTACTGTGAGCAAGAGTTCGAAACACACAAGCTTATAAGCAAGCCTGTTAGTACTCAAATCGAGGTTCACTAATCTGATCGAACCTTACAAAATATATGCTGGACTATGATTGAACCGTGGAGAGATAAACTTAGCTTTTCTCGCTCTCTTTTTCTTTTATTCTTGCTAAGGACGACTTTGAGTCACACTCAGTATCCAAAGATGAGCAGGACAAAGCTAATTGAATCGTAGAAGGGAAAGAAGAAGTTGAATTGGCCCAACACCAGTAAAATTCTACCTAGTGCAGCGAGATTACTCTACCATTCGGAATGGACTGGAAACCTAATTTTGACAACAATTCGCACCGATGGCTGGATTAGGCGTTGGAGTTTAGCAGTCAGAGAGCTATTCAGAGCACTTTCAAACCCAAAAGGAATATGATTATCTCCCAACAATGGACAAGAACAGCAGGAGGTCCCATTCCAAGAAACTTTTGCCGAGTCAGTACCTTTGTGGGACAAATACTATAATTAACCAAGACTCTGATCATTAATTGCTTGGCTTAATCTTGTCAGTTGCATGCCATATAATGGCACCAAAACCTATAAGCTATATGTAAATATGTTTATTCCATTTTTTTTTTTTGTCATTAGTTTGGGGAAGTTAAATTAGTTATTAAAGAGGGAGGGGGGGATAATATAAAAGAAATTTGCTTTTCTTAGAAGCCAAAGAAAAACAACTGGAAAGTAATTTCTTTTCTTTATTATCCCCAAAAAGGACAGCCACTATGAGGTTGTCCCTCATATGACCTTTCAAAAAAAAAAAAAACGGACTCTCTCTCCCTCTCTCTCTTCATGACTTTAGACTTAACTTTGACTCTTGCACAGTGCCATCACTGTAGCAACTGCTCTCTCTATCTCTGTGCAGTTAGGGTTGGTAGTAGTGAGGTGGTTTTTGGCCCCGCCGAGAAAGTCATCCCCCCATGCCCTTTCTTCAAATCCCACCCGTGAAATCCACATCGATGATCCAAATCGCATAAAGAATCGAAAAGGGTTCGTTCTCCTCTCCTCAAAATCTCATCTTGAATCGCATTTTTCCTCCTCCGCCCCCTACCCGGCGATGCTCCGGTGAGTTTGGGTCTAGATCTACGGTACAAGGCGTTGCCTTTACGTGATTTTCTTTTTCGTACCCGCATTGCGAGCACGAGTGGTCCGTACGGCGAGATTTGGGTCCCAAGAACGGTGATTTCTTGGGTAAAGAGGCGTGCATTGACTCGGCATTGTTGGGTTTTGGATTCCAGGGTTGGATAGAGAGGTGGGTTCGGGGCTGTTTCTGCAATGGAGAGCTCGCAGTCGTCGAATCGTTTTCGGAGAATTCCGCGCCAGTCCACCAACTGCGCCACCTCCTCTCATCTTAAGTTGGACCCATTGGTTAGTTTTTCCCGTTTCTTGATCATTGTGTATATTGAAGTGTTGAGTGCCAGAAGTTTGTGTGTTCGCCTTGCAACTTCAATGGCGTGCCTAAGAAAGAACTCGGAGAAAAGGGAAAGAGTAGTTCAGGCGGATGGTCGTGGTTAAGAGATGTTGCCCACAACTCGCTGGTTTCGACATAGTTCTTGCCCCTTTGCAGTTTTAATGGGAAGCCAGTTCTGCTAACGTGAACTATTCTTATTCGCTTGTGAAATGTAGTTTGCCGAACTCATATTGCGATATCCTATTGAAAGGTATCGCAAGATGTTCTATTGCAAGGTGTCATATCACTGGATACTGCCAAAAGTATTTTGATTGGCTGGCAGCTTGCTCTTCCTGAGAACCCTTTGCAAAAGGGTTCTCACGAAAGGGTTTCACACAAAATTGTCATGACTTGGACGTATGAACAGAGGTTCTCTAGGATGACGTGGTGAATTGAAGGACATCAGGACGAGTAGTCTTTCTTTAAATTGGTCTGCTTATCTAATCGGGTAAAAGGTCATGTGCATGATTTGGACTATGGAGGAAGCATGCAAGTATTCACTTAGTCACTTTGATCCATGAATCTTCATTTGGTTATGCGAAAACAACCTCTATGAATATGGCTAGATGCCATTAAACTTTTCAATTATTTGGATATCTTGAATCTCATTCTTTTATTTCCTACTTAGTAATTTTTCTCCTGGATGTGTGGTGCATGGCCCCTGAAGTGTAATCAGCTCTTTGTTGGAATTATCTTTCGAATATCTTGTAAATTTGCAATAGATGTCTCTCTTTTATAACCCATGATGAATGAACCACTAATCTTGTCCTTTTCTTATCATTTATGGATGCCTATCACTTTCCTTAAGAACTGTCTGGAGTTCACATCTCTTAAGAGTCTTTCAGGCTTCCTTACTGCCTACATTTGGCAGAAAACATTTATTTTGATTGTTGAAGGGTCACATCAAATTTTTATTTTCTCATCAATAAACCATTCATGTGCAGTGAGTTTTTGCTGGTTTCGTCCTTCTCAATTTCAGAAGGAGATGATTAGTTGATAGATTGGCACTGTACTGGTTTAAGTTGTTTGATGGAACTGACAGCATTTTGGCTGTCTGAAGGCCTATCAAAGATGTCATTTTCTTTTGCAAAGTCGTCTAAAGTGTCTTTTCTGATCATCTCTACTGCCTGAGTGAACATGGGGTCCGTTTTCTTTCTGCCATCAAAAGTATTTAAAATTTGCTTACATGGAATAATTGGTGCTGAATGGTAAGTGCTTGATCCAGAGAATTTGAGGGCTTTCTAACAAATTCTTCTCGTTTATCTCAGCTTGATGAAAATCCAGAGCAATGGCCGCATTTAAATGAACTTGTCCATTGCTATAGAACTGACTGGGTAAAAGATGATAGCAAGTATGGGCATTATGAAAGTGTCGGTCCAGTTCATCTTCAAAATCAAATATTTGAAGGGCCCGACACTGATATTGAGACAGGTAATATTAGCACAGATGTATGGCTCGCATTTTGGAAATCCAAAACTAAATTTTGTGGAAAGGAAAGAAAAGTGGTCTAACATATGGTTACATCTTAAAGATCAATCTGGTTTTGGTGGGTCTCTTTGGTAGGTGCAATGTAGGAATGTATTAATCAACTTGCTAAGGTTGTGTGGCCTCCTACACTTCTGGCCTGTGTTAAGTGGCTTGTTGTGGCGAGAAAACTTAGCACTCTGATTCTCTGAGTTCCTCCTATTAGTTTGTCGTTAGATAGTGGCATTATATATGTCATGATAATGTAGATGTTTATCCTTTTTTAATGGAGAAATACTTTCTTACCAATGGTTTTCTTCCTGCCACTTAACATCATTGGTTTATTTATGAATTTCCTTTTGATTGATCTACAGAGATGCGTCTTGCCTGTGCCAGGCAAGCAAAGGCAGATGACACTACTGATGATGACGTCCCTAGCACTTCGGGAAGGCAATTTACAGAGGCTACATCTTCTGACTCTAAGGTTGCACTTTTGTAGGCTTGCTTCCTGAGTTTATACTTTCATCTATCTATAAGCAAGTGTTTTTTCCTCTCATATAGTAATAATGATTATCATATACGATACAAGAGGTATTTTTAGACTGCGAAGCTGCTGTAGACTGGTCTGTTTACTTCTTAGTCACAATGAATTTGATTGATCTTATATTTCCCTTTGATCTACTTTGTGTTTTGATTAAACGTTTTAGAGTTCTTGGTTTTAGTAGCACACTACCATACGGTTCAAATTTTTTACTTTACCTTAGTAAGTGACGAGGTTTAGTTGTATTATGTATGTGAATACAGCATTTTGGCCTATCTCCACTGCCTACTTACGAACCAGCATTTGATTGGCAAAATGAGAGGTCAATGATATATGGGCAGAGGATTCCAGATTCTCATATCTCACAGCATGGCAGGTTATCTTCAAGCATTGAAGATTTTCACCATCCTTTCATATTTCACATTTCAGTTTTTAATTTAATTTGCCAATATTTTGTTCTATCTCTCATCCATATCCTTTTCCTTTGGTTTTTCAGTGGATTGAAGATCTCGGTGAAAGTGTTATCTCTCTCATTTCAAGCAGGATTAGTTGGTATGTGTCAGACTGCAGTTTGGCTTTACATATAATAGCTGCTTTCTAAATTCTTAATGCACCTAAGTGTTTTCCTAATGAGTAATGACCTTCTTGTCTGGGAATCTTTTCCCGCAATTTCCATTTTCAATAGAGCCATTTCATGGTACGATATGCCTGTACAATAGGGAGAGGAGAGAAAAGTTGTCAGAAGATTTTTATTTTCGAGTGCTACCAACTGAGACACAGGATGTAAGTGAATAAGTTTTCCTTTAGTTTTTCTATTATCTAGCTAAGTTTGATGATTAACATCCTTCCACTAATGAAGTCGTTTTTGGATATCATCATCAGAGCAAAATGTCAAATGAGCCACGTGGAATCTTCTATCTGGATGCACCATCAGCATCAGTTTGTCTGTTAATCCAGCTGGAGAAACCTGCCACTGAAGAAGGCGGCATTACTTCATCCGTTTATTCACGCAAGGAGCCTGTATGTGTTTGTACACCTTGATATTTCTTCTATGATTCAACACTCCAACGGTGATGGATTAACAAACTTTTCATGCTTGTGATTTATATTCTTTTAAAGAATTTGAATACTGTGGTAGCCTCTTACTACCTAACAACCTCCTTTTGTTATTAAAAATAGATCCAAATGGCGTTATGCTTATTTAGAACTATAATCTGATTGTTTGGTTTCTCACTTGCATGTTTCTGTATAATTTCTTCTTCTAGGTAAATGTAATTTTAGGATTCCGTCAAGGACTCCTGTTTTAGATTGTCAACCTTAGGAATTAGTTGATACAAACTCCACGAACACCTTTGCTTTGTGTCCCTGCTAGCGGCTAGAATTACCCCAGCATTTCCCTATACTGGCATCACACGGGTAGAAATGAAGACAGGGGTCCTAGTACTTTATTTATTTATTTTATAAATCTTGTAATTATGAAAACTTGTTGACTGAGTTATACTAGATTGAATTTGATTAGTTGTGAATTAAACCACACTTGCACCAACCTTCTGCTAGCCTTCATTCACAAGCTGAGATATGCTGTTTCCAGTGACTGAAGACTGACCTCTTAATGCAATGAACCTCCTTATCCTTGCAGCAAGAATTCTCCTCAAATATGAACTTTTAAGGGGAAAAATAGATCACACCAAGCAGATTATCTATTTCTATTTTCTTTTCTGATGTTGAAGGAATTCGAAATTTGAGAGACTGAAGTAAATTCACTCAAACTCAGCTTAACTTGATTAATTCCTTGTAGTTCTTGGGAGCTACTTGTTTTTGAATGATCCACCCCTCTAGATAGTTGTGTAATTGGGTCCACATCCTTGCTGGTCTTTTGCTAATTTCCTTTAGGTCATAAAAAAGGTCTCTTAATTCTTTTGTTGTTAAT
Organism: Eucalyptus victrix; assembly: GCA_016097545.1. Taxonomy (NCBI): domain Eukaryota; kingdom Viridiplantae; phylum Streptophyta; class Magnoliopsida; order Myrtales; family Myrtaceae; genus Eucalyptus; species Eucalyptus victrix. The sequence continues at coordinate 26,439,173 of CM027845.1, read as the reverse complement.
ATGGTGAGTTTTATGGGAGTACAGAAAATGAAAAAGCAGAAACAAAATGTTGCATTCTACTATCTCATCCGTCAAAACCATGAAGCTGCCTGTATTGGACACATTAAATGGCTGGCTAGTGGGGAAACAGTATGTTGGTTGATCTCTGTGGACAGGAATTGGAGGTTAGAAAAGGCCAATTCCAAAATCTACTGTTCACTAGATTGTATTCTCAACCATACCTGTAAATCTCCTCAATGACCTGATTGAAAGGCTTCCTTTGATCCCTCATAAATAGTTCTAGAGGAAGGTTGCACTTGTTGGTGTTTTAAGTAAAATTTTAGTTGTTAAACAGAATCCTTTGAATCAGGTGTTGTGCTATCTCAACTATATTTGCAGGTGCACTTGACTGAGAGAGAGAGGCAGAAATTGCAGGTGTGGTCCCGAATCATGCCATACAGAGAGTCCTTCGCCTGGGCTATTGTTCCATTATTTGATAACACCATTGGTGCAGCTTCTGGTGGTTCTGCTTCTCCAAGTAGCCCTCTTGCTCCTAGCATTTCTGGGTCCATCTCCCATGATGGTGGAGTGGAACCTGTTTCTAAGATCACATTACATGGGAAGCTGGGTTATTCAAGTGGAAGCTCAGTTGTAGTTGAACTATCAAACTTAAACAAAGTTAAAGAAAGCTACACTGAGGATTCACTTCAGGTACAGCATGAGCGTGTTTGTTAGATCAATCATTTTCCTTTTGTGTTTGCTTGTATTTCTATTGGAACCATTGGCTTATTTTATATCTCCACACACACACACACACACACACACACATGCATATCCCTTGGATGGTTCATATATTATTTCTACGACAACAAAGAAAAGAATGTCATTCTCCAAAATGAGCAACCTGTCAGCCTTTCATAATTATTAGGAACTTTGATCTTTCGAGTTTTATTATTTGCTTTGTTAATTTAACTTGTGTCATCTTTCTGTCAACTCCTTTTATTATAGGTTATGAAAATAATATGCTTTTGATTAGGCATTTGATGTCTCTTCTATTAACTGTCACCACCATAAAAAACTAGTAGATACTACAATTCTCTTTTCTTGTTCAAACTCGGCAAACTGTTGAAGTGCTGATGCAGTTAAAAAATTCCAACTTGAACGATTGTGAAGGATATGGTGTTTTAGATTGATATATCCGAGGTTGTGTTGCCCGAATTTTTGGGGAATGATCCAATAAATTGAGATTAATTCAATTGAAAATTAAGTATGACTTTTATCATCTTAATATCCACCCTCTCTTGGCAAGGCGGATGGCCTTGTTATTTTTTCATCATACGAGAAGGATTTAGTCAATTTTGTGTGATTATTTACTTTCTATCTGAAAGTTTTGTTAGAGTTGCTTCGTTCAGATAACAGGCTCTCTGTGCAATTTCAAATTAATTCTATAGAAGGTATTGCCTGATGAAGAAGAAATTTACAAATCTAGCTCTCATTTTATTCTGTGTGGGCGGAGTTAGGGGCAGGGTTTGAATTTTATGACTTTCCCAATAAATTAATTCCATTGCAGTTTGGAAGCTTTTGAGGTGTTACAGTCATCTGTCATTGATTTTAAGATGTAGGCGGAAGGGGCAGGTCTTATTTGGATTTTCTTTAAAATCTAATTCCAGCATAAGATAGCATATAAGATACCGAGTGAATTTTTTTATCAGTACAAAGTAATTATTCCTCTTAATTGTTGTTTGTCTGTGTTTCCTTTATTTTGTAGGATCCAAAGCGCAAGGTTCATAAACCTGTGAGAGGTGTTTTGAGACTTGAAATTGAAAAGCACCAGACTGGTCACGTTGATTTGGAGAATGTATCAGAAAATGGTAGCATGACCAATGATTCTGTTGATCCTGGTGATACTATTACTGCTTCTACTTTTTCAAAATGTCCCAGTAATGGTTCAGATGGGACCCAAAGTAGCAATATCAAACAGCATTCCTTTGATGGAAAAGAAGCCTCAGACAATAGATTGAACATCCAAGGAAATTCAGACTTCAATGCTGATGATGTAAGTAATGTAGCCGTCATTCTTTTGATGAGGACATAATTATGGCTAGGGAAGGAAATGAAAATAGCTGCTATTTAGTTTTAGGAATTAAACTCTGAAGTGATTCTTTTGTATGTACCTAAATGTTGGAGTTTGTATGAAAAATTGGATTTGCTATGACACCGTGGACCAATTAATAGTTGGGTTGGAGGAAGTATTAATTGAGTATCTATATTTCTCTGACTTAATTGATTTGATTGCATAACTTCAATGGGCTCAGTGTTAGAGCTCACTCTGCCATTTGGCGCCCACTAACATTTCCAGGGCCACATTGCATGCTTGTTCGAGGGTTATTGACTTGTGGCTTGCATTGTCTTGTGTATTCTCCATGATCCCCTTTCATTGTGCTCAGATGAACTGTTGTTTGTATGCAGCAGCAGAATTGAATGCTTCCTAGTATTGGTGGGATGGTCAACGTATAATAAAGATTTCAGCTGGATTAAATCTCTTGAACTGCTTATGTAGTAAAGGTTTTTTGTACCATGCTTGCAACTTCGTAATGTTTATGTTGAACTTCTTTCACCTGTAGTAGAGAAAATATTTAAAGCAAGAAGAAATGAGAAATGTTTGGAGGCTTGAGAGGGTTGGGAAAAGTGGAGAAAAAGGGGGGGGGGTGATTTTTCAATAGGTACAAAGGAAGTTGGTCAGACCTAATCTAAGTAGTACTTTTGTTTTTGGTGAGTAATTGCACTTTTGCTATCCTGCTGATTGTAGATGATTATGTGCCCATACAAAGTGCCTACTAGCATTTTCATGTTGAAGATATAATCACTGATGTTCGAGCACTTACTTTTGTATGCGCTTCATGAAATTGTTGATTATTTTTCAGTTCCAAGCCTTTGACTTCCGGACCACCACAAGGAATGAGCCTTTCCTGCAGCTTTTTCATTCTCTCTATGTATATCCCCTAACAGTGGCTTTGAGTCGGAAGAGGAACTTGTTTATACGGGTTGAACTTAGAAAGGATGATGCTGATGTGCGTAGACAGCCTCTGGAGGTAGAATTCGTGTTGATAATACTCTTTCTTGTGAATGATTTATACAGGCTGGCACCCCCTTAGTGCCTATGGCTGGAATTATCTATTTCTCTATGAATATATTTTCTCAATTTTATGAATTATCTCATAGGCACTGTATCCAAGGGAGCCAGGTGCATCACCACAGAAGTGGGTCCATACACAAGTTGCTGTTGGAGCTAGGGCAGCTTGCTATCATGATGAACTTAAACTTCTTCTTCCTGCCATTTGGACCCCGCTTCATCACCTATTATTCACTTTCTTCCACATTGACCTTCAAACAAAGTTGGAAGCTCCAAAGCCGGTAATGTTTCCTTTTAGTTGTATATCCCTTTTGCTGAATGATCTCTTGTTGTGCCTATTGTTGATTTTGGTTTCTTAACTTTTTTATGCTCCATACCTAATATTACCTGGCTACTTCCATTTTCTCATGTTCAATGCATTAATGTAATTGCATTAATGTAATCTTTCTTTTCCCATTTAATTGATTTTCCAGGTGGTGATTGGTTATGCAGCACTTCCACTATCTACACATGCTCAGTAAGTACATGCATTGGACCCTGTGTTCTGTTCCTTATGCTGACAAATGGAAATAATGGTTGAACCATTTTACATGTATTTGACCCTGTCTTCAACCTTTGCTGAGTTCATCATGATGCATGTGTAAAAACCGGTGTCAATGCCTTATGTTATGGTTGAGTATTAACAAAATGTTCTTTACCTGAAACATGATAAAATGGCACGGGAGCTTGTTTACATCTGTTTACCTTTATTTTCTGTGTAGTTGAATCTTGCTGTCTTAATTTGCAGTCCTTTTCTATATATAAATGGTTGCCCTAGACCTCTAACAGGTGTGGTTTTGTTCAGGTTGCGATCTGAAATTTCTTTGCCTATCATGAGAGAGCTAGTTCCACATTATCTTCAGGATGCTGGAAAGGTACGAGTTGTGTTAATCAGCAGAATAACATGTGTACTATTTCTTGTTTTCCATGTCAATAATGCCTTTATATCATTATCTAACAATATGAGTGACTTTAGAGATGTTCTTGATCTGGCATATCTCTTGTTTGATGGGAGTCTTTTACATACTTTAACTTTAGACTAAGCTAAACTGCTCTTTCAAATGTCGCTGGTCTATGCTGTTCCATCCTACTTGCTTTTGGGTTTCCTGCATTGTTTAATGTTTATTTTTCTCCTTTGGGTTGAACTGGAGCAAGTCAGATGCCTTGACTGATGGCACTTGCGAGCAGATATATGTCTGGCGATGAAGTTCTTGGTGAACTTCAACCACTCATACCAAATGAGAAGGAGGGTATATGTGCATATGCATGTGCAGATGCATGCACACACATTTATATGCTGCCAGGTTTCTATCCTGGGGTATCCTGAAACTTGAGAGGCTTCTTTGAAAACCAGTAGGTTTATGAGTCTATAGAGCACAATGTTTACTGCTAAGTAGTTTTTTTGAAATTTATTGTTGGATTTCTCATAGAAGAACAGATGTGATTTGGCAAATAGCATGTTTGGCTCTTGTCCTTGCATTAATTTGTAAATAAAGAAATGTGCCTCTCTTTTGCAGGAGAGGTTGGAATACTTGGAAGATGGGAAAAATGTGTTTAGATTGCGCTTGAGACTCTGCTCATCTTTGTACCCTATTAATGAGCGAGTTAGGGATTTTTTTCTTGAATATGATAGACACACACTGCGGACAAGCCCACCCTGGGGTTCTGAACTTCTGGAGGTACTACTTTAGTAGATGCTATCTTTTGATGAGCATTTGGCTTCTTCTTTATGCCTAATATGTCTGCTGCACGATGTTAAATGGGCCCTTGACTTCAGCATTATTTAGTCCTGTTTTCCTTCAGAAAGAAATTTCAATATATCTCTGTGGATTTTCTTCTAAGTTGTTGGGGATGATGGTTTGTTATGACTTTTCCTGTTTTAATTTTATTGCAAACGTTCTTTTGCAGGCTATTAACAGTCTAAAGAATGTTGATTCTACTGCTTTACTCCAGTTCCTTCACCCAATCTTGAATATGCTACTACATCTTATAGGCAATGGTGGAGAAACCCTTCAGGTCTTTAAATAAATCCACTCTCTGATTTTTCTCTTTGTTCTTTCAAGGAAGACATTCACTGGTAAAACCGTAGATACATCGTAGAATGACAGATCTTTTAAAATCAAATGGACCATTTGAAGCAAAAGAAATATAATGAGGAGCTGTAGAAATGAGTCACTGTAAGGGAACTGCTCAAATGGGCTTATTGTTTTTTTTTTTTTTTTTTTAATGGGCCAGCCTTGGGTTTTTTTTTTTTCCTTTTGTTCTCTATCCTTTTATGACAAGCAGTATCTTAATTGATTAGTGCATAATGCTTATAGTTTGATGTTCATTCTACTTTCACTCAGCTCTTATGGTTTGCAACCTCACATTTTACTTGTCATGTTCAGGTCGCGGCTTTCAGGGCTGTGGTGAATATTCTAACTAGGTTTGCTCTTCCCTTTTGATGCTTAATGTATTGAATAGTACATGCATGTTTTGTTCATGCTGAACATGAATTTTAAGCCTTTTATGTCTGAAAATTGTGGATGATGACATGCTTATGTCTAAATGGAGTTTGGATAAATGCTGCATGTGGATCCATTGCCCTGTGAAAAAGGAATTAAGAAATGGATGCATATGCAAAAAACCAACCCTTTTCTACATCAAACTGCCCTTTCAGCTTTACAATTAATTCATTCTCTTGGAACGTAGTATATGCTTTTTAAACTGTTGTGGTCACATCTGGCCCCTTGGCATTTGATAACATGTGCAATTTTGTACCATAGGGCGCAACAGGAGTCTGTGGATGACAATGAAAGAAATCGTTTTCTTGTTAACTATGTTGATTATGCATTTGATGACTTTGGGGGACGTCAACCACCAGTTTATCCTGGTCTCTCTGCTGTTTGGGGGAGCTTAGCTCGAAGTAAGGTAAAAGCTTACTGGTCATCTGTTTTGGCTGTTAAACTATGAGTACAGTGTAATGGATTATACCAGTTCTTGGGTACCATATATATGTGTGTGTGTGTGTGTGTGTGTGTGTGTGTGAGGCGCTGATTAAGTTATCTCTCCAATTCACCCACTATTTCAGTGATTGCTTACTGACGCAAGACACCATTTCCTAGTTACAATGAAGTGCCTTAGTTCATAATTTCATGCTTTTGTTTTCTTTCTGGAACCGTCTTCATACCAGGATTTTCTTGCGCTTCATTTCATTTAAAGAGCTGCTGTTCCTGGTTATATTCTCATAAAGTAGTCTTTGCTTTGGTTTTTGAGATTAATTCTCCTTGTTATGGATTGTCAATGATTAGCAGACTAATAACAGTCAATTCAGCTCCCCTGGTTTAGTCAATTGGGTATAAAACAGCAATATCAATGAGAGAGAAACTGATTGCTAGTTAGTAGACAATACTTTTTGCAAGTGGAAAAACATGCTGCATGGATGCTGCACCCTTGCTGCAGGACATTAATGTACGGCTATACTATGCTACTGCCATATTTACTTGATCCCTTTGTTCAGGCTAAGGGCTACCGTGTTGGACCAGTCTATGATGACGTATTGGCTATGGCTTGGTTTTTCCTCGAACTAATTGTCAAGTCAATGGCCTTGGAGCAGACTCGACTTTTCTATCACGTTCTTTCACTAGGTATGTTTTATAGCATCAAAACATCCACTTCGCATCTTAATTAAATATGAGTATCTCTGAAAAGAAAAGGTCTATTCTCTTTCTCTGCTTCTACTTTTGCAACAATTGCAATAGTTAATTTTAGGTCTGTAAACATGTGCTCTTATTCAAATGATGCAGTCATTTCACCATTCAATTTGCATTCTGAATCATTGTATGATCCTTAAGTGGTCTCATCATCCTTTATTTTGCAGGTGAAGATATTCCACCTATGCAGCTGAAAGAAGGTGTATTTAAATGCATATTGCAGTTGTATGATTGCCTTCTAACAGAAGTCCATGAGCGTTGTAAGAAGGGATTAAGCTTAGCAAAGCGGTTGAATAGTAGCTTGGCCTTCTTCTGTTATGATCTCTTATCAGTGATTGAACCTCGCCAAGTTTTTGAACTAGTACGCTTTTCCTTCCATTTAATGTATGATTATCTCTAATGGAATTTAGTGGTTCGGATTTGACTCTTTTTGTTGGAGTGGTTCCTCACTTGCAGCGAAGTTAACTGCTTTATTCATATTAAACTGGATTTCTACATCTTAAGAATGGATAGCTTATCCTGATGTGATTAACTTAGCGAGAATTTCACATATGGCTTGGCGTAATTTAAATATGTTTTTCATGTCAATTACAGTTCCGTGTTCAGTTGTCTTACTTCTCATTCATCTGCTACAGGTGTCCTTGTACCTGGACAAATTTTCTGGAGTATGTCCATCGGTTCTTCATGATTGCAAGCTTACATTCTTACAGATTATATGTGACCATGATCTTTTTGTGGAAATGCCTGGAAGAGACCCTTCGGATAGGTAACTGTATGAGTTTGAGAAATGAGATTTGCCTCATCTAACTCTGCAAGTGCAACATAAATTGTGCATCAACTTGCACCCACCACTTTGTGTCCTTTACATGGGTAATCCAGTTTATTGGAAAATGTGGTGGAGCAGTTTACAATCTGGTACTACTTGATAGCCTTTCGATTACATAGACTTTGGGAGGTCTCTTGTATGCCCTTGAGCAATCATCAATTCCCACTCTTGCTCTATGAAGTTTTACAAGTTTTTCTTGAAAAACTAGTCCTCATAACTGCTTCACACTTTCTTTCCTGGCCTCAACATATTATAACTTGCCCTGCGCACACAGCTGGTCTTAGTCTCCTTGCATTCTTCAAAATATGTTGGATGTGGAAGATCTTATCTATGCATACATGCTGCAGGAACTACCTTTCATCTGTCCTAATACAAGAAATTTTTCTCAGCTGGGATCATGATGATTTGTCTCAGCGTGCAAAGGTTGGTTACTGTGCTAATAATTTGTACTAACATATTTCCAAAATTTAAGTTGGTTTCTGAATATATTTTCCTCTATTTACCATTATAGTCTGCAAAGTTGGCAAACATTTTTTTTGTTCTGTATGTTGACCTTTATCATACGATTTGTGCAGGCAGCTAGAATATTAGTCATCCTCCTATGCAAGCATGAGTTTGATGCTCGATACCAGAAGCCTGAAGATAAACTCTACATTGCACAGCTATATTTCCCACTCATCGGACAGGTACATTTCCCTACCAAGATCCCAGACTGTCTATTATTTTGTGCTTTCCATTGAATTTTTATTCAGTTTTCAATTTCAACTGTTTCTTTCAGAACAGATTACAAGAAAAATTTGTTATGATGCCCAGCTTTAAGGGATTCTTCTTTTATTCCTTTTAAGTATCATATCAAGTATCCTTTCCTGCATTTGTCCCTAGTTAGAATGCATAAATGTCAAACTCGGGCCAGTTGAAAGATTAATTTTCATCTGTTCTTTCATAAGTGAAATTTCTGCTTTTCTGATTGTCTTGTGAAAATGAACAAGTAGGTCATGCCTTCTTTTGATCCAGATAGTTTATAATATTAATTTTTAAGAAATCAAAATATGAGAGAACTGTCTATGTAATAATTTGCTGAGTAAGCTGTACTTCACTGGGTTTGGAGAGTGTAGAGTTTTATGTTCACTGAGTAAGCTGTAGGTGGTAAAACTAAAGGTGCAGGGTTTTATGTTCACCATCTTAAGCAGATTTATGTTAGTTACTGAGGTGGCTACATAGTATTTTGACATTCTGTCGATGCATCTGAACAGGACAATTACATAATTGCTTAAGCTTGATGCATCAGGTTGAAAGTACTACCTTGATTATAACATCTCTGATCCTGGAAGATGTTAAAAAAGAAACTAGAGGCTTAAACTTAATTAACCTTATGACGTGATGTTTGATTTTTGTAATGGCAAGGCCTATGTTTAGGGTTCATCTTTGCTACCAAGAAATTACTTTTCGCCCAGTCATTGCGTTAAAATTAGGCAATCACTGTGGATGTTTTGTTATTGTACCTTTCGGGGCTTAAAATGAAATTGATAGTTGCCAGTGCGACCCTGATCCTGGGGGTTAGTTGCAATACCACCTCTATTGTTGTCATTTTCCCCATCATTTTATTGTCTCTATCCGTAATAAATGTACTGACAATTGCGTGCAAATTGAAGCTACTTAATGTCCCTGGTGTGACAGCTATATAGATGAAAGACTTAAATTTGTCTAGTGAAAGCAATTTTCACTTCTTCAGATCTTTTTGTTCTCTCCAATTTAGTTTGCTTTCATGATATGTGGGGAAAAGATTCATACTAAATGAACAAATTTAGCATAGTAAAAGCAACTTGGGGGGTAACCTAGTTTCTCGCTTGGAAGTTCCTAGCATTTTCATGGTCTTGAATTGCAGTATTATCCTTTATCCTTTTCTCTAAGTTCTGAAAATTTCAAATTTGAATTTATTGCAGATCCTAGATGAGATGCCTGTCTTTTACAATCTGAATGCTGTGGAGAAGCGTGAAGTTCTGATTGTTATTTTGCAAATTGTGCGCAACCTAGATGACATGTCACTTGTCAAGGCGTGGCAGCAAAGCGTTGCTCGAACCCGACTATTTTTCAAACTCATGGAAGAGTGCCTTACTCTCTTTGAGGTTCGAGTCCATTTCCAATATTTCGATTTCTTTCTGGCTTGACTTCTGGTTAGCTCATATTTGCTACAGGAATATCAGTTATAGATTAAGTTGTTCTTTGAATTGGAATTCTTAAGAATTGTTTGGTTTAATGCTGATCAGTGACTGAGAAATTTGCTTAATTTCTTTCTTCTTTTTTGTTTATGAGTAAATTTGTTGGAGGCATTTAGTTTGTTTAGTGGATCAATAGATGGCAAGTTAAATTCCTTAGAGTATAGAGGTGCTTTACGAGATAGTAATTATAATGGTTCATTATCAGCTTGGTGCTTGATGAGATTTTTCCTTTTGGTTTGTCAATTCTTTGTGGAATTATCACTTGTCATGAATCTTCCTTACAGTTGACTGATGAAAATGCTCTTGATTCATGCCTTTTTCTCCTTTGCTGTTAGGATTTTTCTATTTCAATCACCATAAATTATCTGTCTGTCCTTGCAGCATGGAAGTCAGATTTACTAGGATGACTGAGTAGTCTCAGTGCTATCCTCCTTGCTCAGAATAGTAATTGCATTTTACATGATTTTGCAGCATAGAAAACCTTCTGATGGCATGCTCCTTGGCTCCAGTTCTCGCAGCCCCGCTGGGGATGGACCTGTCTCCCCAAAGTACTCTGAGAGACTTTCTCCTGCAATTAACACGTATCTTTCAGAGGCATCAAGACAAGAAGTTAGAGTAAGTGAACTCTTGTAAAGCATTTAAATTGAGAGTAAGGTAAATATGTTTTGTCTGCTTTAGTAATTCCTGATCCCAGAGGCCATCCTGGTGAATGTTCTTTTTAATACTGGAAGCCATCCTTGTGAATATTGGTTTCCACTCAGTCTCTAAATTTCTGCTGCAATATCTTTATGCAGCCTCAGGGAACACCTGAGAATGGTTATTTATGGCAAAGAGTGAACTCCCAGTTGAGCTCCCCAAGTCAGCCGTATTCTTTGAGAGAAGCCCTAGCTCAGGCTCAATCTTCAAGGATTGGAGCTTCAGCTCAAGCTCTGAGAGAATCCTTGCACCCAATTTTGAGGCAAAAACTGGTATAGTGTTTACAGTATTCACCATGCTGCTGCTCTTGTTTTTCTTGTTTGAAGAAGTTTGAATCATTTGATTTTCACTTAATGAAGACAGCTTATAATCGTGGCAATTACTACAGGAGCTTTGGGAAGAGAATTTAAGCGCTGCTGTCAGTCTTCAAGTTCTGGAAATAACCGAGAAATTTTCCACAATGGCATCAACTCATAGCATCACAACAGACTATGGGAAACTCGATTGCATGACTGCTATTTTTATGAATTTCTTCTCCCGAAATCAACCACTGGAGTTTTGGAAAGCTTTATCACCTGTCTTCAGCAGTGTCTTTGATCTTCATGGAGCTACCCTTATATCCAGGGAGAACGATCGATTCTTAAAACAAGTTGCTTTTCATCTGCTGCGGCTAGGAGTTTTCAGAAATGACAGTGTTCGGAAACGGGCTGTTGTTGGGCTTCAGATACTTGTTAAGGTAAGCTCTCTAGACTTAACATCATACTCTTCTCTGCCAGCTAGTACAACCAGATTATTGATGGTATGCATTTCATAATTAATTTGCAGAGTTCTTTCTATCACTTAATGCAATCTGCAAGGTTAAGGGTCATGCTGACCATTACAATATCAGAGTTGATGTCTGAGGTGCAAGTCACTCAGATGAAATCTGATGGTACGCTAGAGGAGAGTGGTGAGGCACGGCGACTTAGAAATTCTTTGGAGGAAATGGCAAATGAAGGCAAGAGCCCTAGCATATTGAAAGAATGTGGTCTTGCAGAAAATTCTCTCGTCTCAATTCCAGAAAGAATGACAGAAAATCGGTGGTCCTGGTCGGAGGTCAAATATCTCTCTGATTGCCTTCTTTTGGCACTAGATGCAAGCCTTGAGCATTCTCTTTTGGTAAGTTATGATTGCATGTGTGGTAGCATATTTGTTTAATGATTTATGGGTGAGGTGAACCTCATATATATCGGTAATGTATCAGTGACCATTCATCAGATTGGATCAATTACAAATAGTTGGAGTAGTTCTGTCATCTGAGTCACCATTCTGGTTGAGAAGAGTGGATCATGTTATAGTTAAAAGTTGGCTGTACTGCATCTGATCCAGCGAGCTTGCTGACCATAGACATCTTGGCTTTATCATTAATTACATGTTAATAAGTTTTGGGCTTGTGTTAAGTTAGCCTTTCTCTGATTTTTTGTCATTCAGGGATCTTTGATGAATATGGATAGATATGCTGCTGCAGAGAGTTATCACAAACTTGCTATGGCTTTTGCCCCTGTCCCGGATCTTCACATTATGTGGTTGTTGCACTTGTGTGATGCACACCAGGAGATGCAGTCTTGGGCTGAAGCTGCACAATGTGCTGTGGCTGTTGCTGGTGTTGTAATGCAGGTACATACATTTAAATTATCAAATATAGTCACATACAGCTTTTTTTAAGCAAATGTACTCTTTCAAGCTTGATGGTTGGATTCTGTATGCTGTCACAAAAATGTTCCTCTATACAATCACATTTTGCTGGCTCTCCAAGGAAGAATTGTCATTTATAAATAGAAGATCCAATGTACTCTGCCTATTGTAAGTTAGCAAGGACCTAAGTTATGCTTTAATTTACAGCCAAATACTTGTATCCGTGATAGAAACAAAGACACAGGGTACAAATAATTTCTACTCTTGATGGACAAGAGATACCGTTGGTAGGACATCATTTTCCTCAACCAAAGTGAGTTCTTTTCTGATTTGTGAGGTATCTAGAGTTTATGTCTCTATACTTCTCTACGAAGACTGCTCAAACTGTTTGTTGTCTGAGATCTATTTATACGGGAAACTTATCACAACTAGTTATTGCTGATTGATTGGAAGAACATATTCTATCAGATACTCATGCAGTCCATCTATATCTTACTTTTCTTATTGCAGGCCCTAGTAGCTAGAAATGATGGTGTCTGGAGTAAAGACCATGTGACGGCACTACGTAAAATTTGCCCAATGGTCAGCAGTGAGATCAGCTGTGAGGCATCTGCTGCAGAGGTTGAGGGGTATGGTGCTTCAAAACTCACAGTAGACTCTGCTGTGAAATATCTGCAGCTTGCAAACAAGCTTTTTTCTCAAGCTGAGCTTCATCATTTCTGTGCAAGCATTCTGGAACTCGTGATTCCAGTTTACAAAAGCAGGAGAGTATATGGACAGCTGGCAAAATGTCACACCTTGCTCACCAATATCTATGAGTCAATCCTTGAGCAGGAATCGAGCCCAATTCCTTTTACAGATGCTACATATTACAGGGTGGGATTCTATGGTGAAAAATTTGGGAAGCTGGATAGGAAGGAATACGTTTATCGGGAGCCCCGTGATGTGCGCCTTGGTGATATTATGGAGAAGCTTAGTCATATTTATGAGTCCCGGATGGATGGAAACCATACACTGCACATTATCCCGGATTCTAGACAAGTAAAAGCCGAAGAGTTGCAGCCAGGAGTTTGCTATCTACAGATAACTGCTGTTGATCCTGTGATGGAAGATGAAGATTTGGGGAGCAGAAGGGAGAGGATCTTTTCTCTATCTACTGGTGGGGTCCGTGCACGTGTTTTTGATCGCTTTTTGTTTGATACCCCATTTACTAAAAATGGCAAGACTCAAGGTGGGTTAGAAGACCAATGGAAGAGGCGGACGGTCCTTCAGACTGAGGGCTCATTCCCTGCCCTTGTGAACAGGCTCTTGGTGATTAAATCTGAGTCTCTTGAGTTTTCGCCAGTAGAAAATGCAATTGGCATGATTGAAACCCGTACAGCTGCACTGCGCAATGAACTTGAAGAGCCTCGCAGTTCTGAAGGAGATCAACTCCCACGCTTGCAAAGTCTGCAGAGAATCCTCCAAGGCAGCGTGGCAGTCCAAGTGAGTGCATATTAATGGCCTTTGGCAAATAACTGGCTTATGCTTGACCAAATAACTTGTCTAGATCCATGCACCTCTTTCTTCATGATGACCTTTTGACATTTAATCTCATGTTGTAGGTGAATAGTGGGGTTCTTAGTGTTTGCACAGCTTTCCTGTCGGGTGAGCCTGCCACGAGGTTGCGGTCCCAAGAACTACAGCAACTCATCGCTGCACTTCTTGAATTCATGGCTGTTTGTAAGCGTGCAATACGGGTTCACTTCAGATTGATTGGGGAGGAAGATCAAGAATTCCACACGCAGCTTGTGAATGGGTTTCAATCTCTCACTGCAGAGTTATCTCATTATATCCCCGCCATCCTCTCGGAGCTTTGAAATTGTTGTACTATCACTTGTATTGAGTGTATGTGCCTAGGCTTTTGGTTTTCATTAGCATCTTTTGTAGTTTCAAGTGCTTTCTTTCACACCACCTTGCCAAATAGCATCATTTGTTGCTTATGTTGGTAGGAGAATGTGTTCATATCACATCATGTGTAATGTCATCTGTAATTGCCGTCGCTGATGATGTGGATGCTTTCAACAATTGTTCATATCTTTGACCTGGTTCTTGAATGTGAAATGCCCAACGAAATTCTGCTTTCCTTTTCTTTTTCTTTTTCTAGATTTCAATTATCTTAGCACTTGTCGCACAATCCGACTATGTCGGAAGAGGAGTCTCATTGATCGTTATGAGAATGTTTAATGACACGCAAAGAGCATATATGTGCCTGAAAATTCACTTGCATTGGTAATCTGGATCTGTATTTGTCAATCCAGTGCATCAATGATTAGTAGGAAAGTTGTTCAAAAAGTCTTAAATCTACTGCATTTTTATCAATTTAGTTATAAACCTTTTAACTTTGCTAATGTAGTCCTAAATCTTTTTACTTATTGCCGATTCAGTTCATCCGGTCAATTTTGGTTGGAAAATACGATGTAGATAATTTTTAATAATATTTTAATATTTTTTTTTTTTGAATTATTATTATTTTTTTTTTCCTCACCCCCCCCCTCCCTCTTTTTTTTTTTTTTCTTCTTTTTGGGTTTTTATGCCTCTTTCGATGGCTGGCCACCGGCCACAGCCAGCCAGCTGGCCTCGCTCGCCACAAGCGAGGCTCGGCTAGTCGAGGGGAGCCCTTGCCCAAGCGTGGCCTAGTAGGGGTCGCCTGGGCAAGGCCAACCTACGCCCAAGCCAAGGTGAGGGTCGGCCTCACCAAAGGGAAGCCCTCTCGTTGGGGTTCACCCTCACCCATACGAGTGTCAGACTTACCTAAATCAGATCTAGCGAGGTTAGCCCTTGCCGAGGCTAGGGCAGCCTCGCTGTGCGTCAGTTGGCTAGGGGCGAGGGCCGACGTCGCCAGATCAGATTGGTCTAGGCGAGGCCGACACTACGAGCCCCGGCGAGGGCTCCCATTGATGGGGCTCCTCACTTGGTTGGGTCTCGCTTGTGGCAAGCGAGGCCAGTTGGCTGGTTATGGCCGATGGTCAGTCGTCACTTGTGGTTGGTGGTTGGGTGGTTGACTAAGAAAACTAAAAAGAAAAGAAAGAAAAGAAAAAAAGAAAAAAGAAGGAAAAAAAAAGAAAAAAAAACAATAATTCAAAAAATTTCAAAAAAATCAAAATGTTATTAAAAATTGTACACATTAGCGTCAACGATCATACGTGGTATCGCTAGCATTCACGTCAGTATTTTCCAGCCAAAATTGGTTGGATGTACTAAATTAATAAGAAGTGAAAATGTTTAAGATTAAATTGGCAAAGTTAAAATATGTAGGACTGAATTAGTAAAAGTGTAATAGGTTTAGGAATTTTTGAACAATTTTCCCAATGATTAGCTGCTTTGACAAGTGAGTGTAACCTTCTCTTCTTCTTGAACCCTACTAATCTAGGCTAATTAGGTTCACATCAAAGAAAATATTTGGTAGTATTAAAGCGCCATGTAAGTGACTAATGTGGTACTCACTTATACAGTCAGATCCATTTGCGACTTGACATGTGGCAATTTCTGACAAGGGACCATTAATTTTGGAAAAATTTAAACACCTGCAAGGCTGCAACAACGTCATCTCTCTTCAACCATCCTTTACGATCATGTCTAGTTTTAGAGAAAACATCCTCAAAAGGAGCTCAATTTTTAACAATCCATTTTGTCACTTGATCACCGCGCTTTGACAACCTCCATTTTCACCTAGAAAACTGCCGCTTCGAAGACCATCTTCGCTGCAAAGACCTCCATAACTTTTGAGATTGAAGTGTGTCGAGCGGGGTGAGCTCAATATTGAGTTTGATAGCGGTCCTCTCACTTAGTAGGTTGAAATTAGTCTGATTGGATTTTAGTGATGCGTGTGTAATAGTCTTACATTATTTTGTGCATATACTGCTAGTAATTTTTCTGCTTGAATATTCGTTGGCGATTGAGATTAACAACAATCATGGAAAGAAAAAAATCAGTGTCCAGACACTTACAAGGACTATGTTGTTCCATTTTTTAACTACAAATTTTCTGCATGCACGCGCATTTGCATGAGCGCATGCGCTTGAAGTCATGCTTGGGTATGTTAATGTCTGAGTATGAGAGAGAGAGAGAGAGATACAGAGACAGAGACAGAGAGAGTCTTGGAGCAACCACTAGTATTTGATGATATCTCAAACATCAGTCTAGCACTCTGTCTCAAAGGGAAATACGGTTACATGTCTAGGGCGAAACCTCTTTAACAACTTGAGAACAAGAAACACCCGCTTCTCAAGCAGTAACTTTCATCTTTTTGGCACAGAAAATCATTCTCCGTGACCCAACAACAATGAAGACGCATCTTCCAGTAATCAGTTTAAAGCCCCAAGATGTCTCACCATGTCCTTTTGCATCATCATGAATGTTTGAGCAACTTCACAGCCTCAAAAACAGCAGAAAAGTCTGAATCACCCAGTCCCAGGCTCCTGGCCTTTTTGAAAGCCTACAAGCAGTGGAGATGACAATGTGAATTTATCTAAGATCACTTTGGACACGGTGCAATGTATATTCAAGTAAAAGAAAATGAAAGGGTAACAGAATATCAAAGCTTAATATATGTCTCAACATTGCCTGAAGAAGTGAAGGGCTATTCATACAGAATTAAGGTACGTTCAATCTAATCGCTATGGAACCATTTATTTATCTCTTTAATCCCTACCCTGTTAGCATTACCCAGAAAGTCATCGCCCCAAGAAATGCAGTACAGGACATAAAATGGAAGCAACAAAATCCTCAAGTTTCATTTGTTTTATAAGGATTTCTCTCTGTGGAGAATAATGTCTTACAGTTCATGACTATGACTTTTCAATTCATTGTGTACTTGAAAGTCAGTGTCATTTGGATTGGGAATAGCAAGCACTACCCCACAGTGGTTTTGATCCTATTCCTAGCAATAATTCGGTAACTTCTAATCACAGTAGAGTATAAGACATTAATAGAAGAAAACAACCTCATTCGAAGCAGCTGCAATTGGCATTGAAAGGGCATTTTCATCCCCAAGAGCAAGAGCCAGCCTCATGTCCTTCTGCTGATGTTTCAGAGGAAAGGCTGGGGCGTAATTGCTCTTTATCATAGTGGGTCCTTTAAGTTTGAACATTGGGTTAGCGATTGCACCAAGATCCTGCCAAGAAAAGATTTTTATCAGCCATCCATGATTTAACTCAAGTAAATCCGAACAGGTTGATCATTGTCATACCAGCACGTCGAGAAGAGTATGAGGGTCCAATCCACTTCGGCTGGCCAGTTCAAGTCCCTCCGAAAATGCATTCATCATGCTGCGATAATAAAAATACTCTGTGAGCCATAAAAATGCCAATGCACCATAATCAAATTTAAAGAACGTAAATTTCATTTGGTAAATCTTGAACGGAACTGATTTAGTTCTGTGGGACCAGAACAAGTACAGAATTTAACGTCTGACGAGTTTATAACGATAGCACGCGAGATTTAGATTAGGTGCAGACATGACAGCAGGGCCTGCAGTGGCTTCTGCTGCAGTCACAATGCTCTCATATCAGAGCCACAGAGATCATTTACTTGCCATTACCAAGAGCTGCTAGGACTTCCCGCACCCGGATATCTAGATTCTAATAGCAACTCAAGTTGACTTCCTAATTGCTATACCATCATAATTTGCTTATGCAGACAACGACACCCTTCTTCTTGATTGTCAAACTGATGGTTTTTTTATTCCCATTGCACAAAGATGGTTTCTTTGAGATTTGCAGATCAAAATGCAGTTGCAGTGTATTGGCTGCCTAAGCCTCAAGATCCATGCAAGTGGCTTACAGTGCAATGAGTTATTAATTACACATTAAGATTCAGGTTTAAGCTAATCTAAAATTACAAGATATTGCAGTCAAGATTATCTAGCATGGACCTGGGCCACGAGAACTTCCATGTAAGTTCCTGTTTCAGTATTCAGTTTTGTCTTTCACCTAATAAAAATTACAATGAGCTTCACCACTATCTACGTTGAACTTTTAGGTAGGCCGCACCTCTTCTATTCTCAAAGTATCAAAAAGCTATGGGGATTCACCAATTGTAGATAGACAGAAACAAGTACCAGCCCATTATCATGTTCACTACAAGCTTCATTTTAGCTCCATTGCCAACTGGGCCCAGGAAGAAAGACTTCTTCCCCATGACATCGAAAGCTGGAACTGCTTGCTCAAACAATGCCTGCAAATACAAGGTCAAATGATAAACAAATGTTAGAGATTGAATGAAGAGGGATTCTTGCATTTTCATCCCGATGTTCTCACAGCGTAGTAGTCCATCTAATGACATGATATTTGCCAAGGACAAAGACACATCGCCACTTTTAGGGCCTTAAATAAGTAGTTATTATTATTTTTCTCCAGAAATATCTTCTTGACACATTCTCTTTCTTAATATCTTACAGTTATCTTTGCAATATAGACTACGGATTTGGGAAAATGGCCAAAACCCTTTGAACGAAGGAATCCTGACTGACAAAATGCAGCGCTGGTGTAAACTCTCAGCAAAGGCCACTGGATACCTACCAAAAAGATATAAGCCTTGACAAGACATCGAGCAATCCATAACTCAAGGAACAGACTCATCCTCCTTGGAGGTTCACATGCATTATTGTCTCTTTGACCAGGAAGCTTTTGTCATAGATATGATCATTTAGAAAAGTTGTGACCTTGAGATTGTGCAGAAGTGGATGTAACTTATAGACAGGACCACAATAAGTCTTGGACCAAATATAATGCTTTCATCTTTATCAAAACCATTGCCTTCAAGATTCAACTAGGACTTTATGGGGAATCGGCCAATGTGATACTCCTTTCCCAGCTAGCAGTTCAGCAGAAAACATTTTTGTCGTATGTGCAGCAGAAATTAGTCTTGGAGTGGCCACATGAACACAATTGATGAAATGGCTAACAGAAAATATGAACCTCCATGTAGACCTAAGTTCAATGTGTCTTCATCAACCTGTTTCTATTGTCCATCAGATGCAAAGCAGTGCCAAAGAAAGCCAAAAAGGTACAGAGACAGAAAAATCATCATAGCACATGCCTTTTCTCCAGCTGCAAGTATAACTAATTGTCCATCTTCAGCAGGCTTTTTACTACCCGAGACAGGGGCTTCAAGGAAGTGACCGCCCTTCGATTGAATGGCCTGGAAATTATCAGCAAAGAAGCTAAGCCACTCATGGCCAACACTCATTCTCTTCAAAGCATACTTCATGTGGAAAAGTACTAGGAAATCTTGACAAAGATGATATGTAGAAAAAGGAGAGATATCATTGACACCAAGAGTCATACAGCTGGGTTACCAGTGAACGGACATTTTTTTTGCTATTTTCCAATAAAAACACTGAGCCACCTGATATTTGTTAGTAAGTCAAATCATCAATTCAGACCTCGCTTATCTTGATTGAAGTTTCGGCATCAACTGTCGACATGTCTACGTAACCTTTTCCAGCACAGACCTCCTCAAGAACGCCATTCTTGTCAAAAACCACCTAGCAGTCACCGGACAGACAATCGCAATTAGGATACAGAAAGACAAGCGGCAGGCAAAACCAAAGTATTAATTACCAACCGAAAGAGCAGCTGCAGGGTCAGATAACATTGCGATAGTATACTTGCACTTCTTGACTACTGCGGCTGGCGTATCTCCAACTATAGCACCATGCTCCACCAGTTCATCGCACTGAAACAGAAATGCATCAGAAGCGAAACAAGGACTGCATGAGAATGCAACTCCCCAGTAAATTAATTTGATGAGATATGGGAACTGTAAAGGCAGATGATGCTGGATGCATCATCCAGACATCATAAATCAATATGACAAGTGCAGATCCAGTCAAGTCTGGTAGAACCAACTTTCATCAGTTTTACTTTCGACAATGATCCTCACATAAGCACCCTCATCTTTCAAGTTTCCCATCCACTTACTAGATAAAGAACTAGAGCAAGACTTCAGCGGGGTAAGTGCAAAGATAAGATGATCATTTATACACATCCTCTGCCACCACTTTCCTTCGTCCCACTGTTCTATCCTCACCCGTGATTGCAATTTACAAATGTTTACACACATCTGCGAACTGATCAAATTATGTGAATCCATTCTGACCGGTGCAGTATATTCAATAATCAGCGCAAAATCAAACACATAGTAAATTTTTGGCGAAAAAAATCGATTTTTAGAAGCAATTAATTAAGCCTCATCTCTCTTCTATTCGACCATTTGGTAAATTCGATTCCTTTTTATCCTTCTTTCTTTTATTCACCAGATTACACGATCAAACACTCAGTGAAGAGGACAGTGGCCATTCATCAGCCAGACGATATCGTCAGAAGTCTGGAAATACAATAAAGAGGACGATAAAACATCACCCAAAAACACAATCGCAGCAAAACGAGCTCCACATCAATGAAAGAATCACAAACACCATCCACCCAAAAAGCGAAATCACGATGAAGAGACGTGCAAGAACACATGAGAGAGAGTACCTTAGAGAGGGTCCTGTTCCAAACAGTGACCTTGAAGCCGTGCTTGAGCAGATTCATCGCCATGGCCTTCCCCATTATCCCCAATCCCAAGAACCCAACTTCCATCTTCCCTCCTCTCTCTCTCTCTCTCTCTCTCTCTCTCTCTGTGGATGCTGCTGATGAACCAAGAAACGGAGTTCTTGAAATCTGAGACTACGCCGGCAGCACCATGCCCACGAGCATTGCTTTTATTCCCACTTCCCACCACAGAGCATTATAAAGTTAAAAAACAAAATGTATTTTTCTGGGGATCGAATTCTAAGACAAAACTATCCTTGTCCCGACCAACTCAGCCCTATCCTCAATTAACACCCACGTTAGAGGTAATGAATTGATTTTGAATCTATGAAGAAACAGTACAACGTGAAATATGGCAGTTTTTAATTTGACCCAGTTGCAAACGGATCGTTTGTGATTTCCTTCTCGATATGATTTACGAAATAGAATCAATTTGTCTTGTGTGAATAAGCGCATTAAAAAAAAGTAGCATCACAAGATTCTTCCTTTCAATAGTGTTCTTAGCATCGATGGAGCTCGATTAGATTATCGAGACATTTCTAATTCAAGAATTTGAGGTTATATATTCAAATCATGCTAATTATCTGAAATTTGCGCAGCTTAAAGTTATCCTTACAGATTAAAAAACTTAGACTTAATCGGGTTAAATCTACAAAAATAAAACGTTTCTGTACGATTATCATTGTTATCATTTGGTAACATACGGTAACGTTACTGTTGTTTTAGAATATATCTGGACGGTGCAACCTGGGGCCTTTAATGAACGGATCAGATCGATCCACATGGCGCTCGAACGCGAGGATTAGGTTTTTCCTTTGCTGTTTTTTTCTCCGACTGTCCTGGAGCTCCGCTCGCTGTTGGGAGATTCGGGCCCGTCCAATAGCACTACTCCACGTCGCTCTTCAGGCCCCCGATCAAATGACGAAAGAGCCCCTCCCATTCCGTGGCCGCTACGGTCCTCGCAACGGATTCGTCGCGCCACGTCATCATCTGTATCACTGACCGATACGACAAATTTGCCCTCTCCTTTTTTTTTGACTTGATAAAATAAAAGGCAATATATCATCAAAAATCTCAAACTTTATCTGATAAATTTATCTGAATTTTTTGGACATAAAAAATCTTAAAATTGATCAATTATAATACATTTATTTCAAACTTTTTTTCGCGACATAAAACATTATAAACTTATATTCGCGTGACATAGCATTTTGTCTTTTACTTTTTAAAAACAGAAAGAGAAAAAAAGAGAAGAAAATGCCCTTGACCATAAAATTTGAGATAAATATGTTGCGTTTAGTAAAGTTTAAGATTTTTTGTGTCAAAAAAAAAAGTTCGAGATAAATTTGTTATTCTGGACAAAATTTGGGGTTTTTTTTTTTATGGAATTAGTGAGTGGAGTTGGGTTTGAGTTGGATAAGATTGAAAATGGTCTGGTTTCACTCTAAATTGGCTCATTTAACTTATTTTGTCCATCTATATGTGATACAAATTTAAACCTAAGTTCATTTCAGTCTACTTTACAGAGAAGATTGGAGTATCACTGTACAATGCCCAGAAGCCTCAAATTCTAAGCAATCAATGTGTATCAAACCAGATTTTGACCTAAACCCATAATCATTCCAGGGGAGCAAAAGAAAATAGAAATACACAAACGACAGCCACAGCCAATGCAGTTAGATAGAGCCAATACAAACAAACACCTACATTGAAAATTAGAGATAGCAAGGCCAAAGAATGGAGCTTAGGTAGGTGATGAAGAGTGCTAGAAAGATCGACTAAATAGAATGCGATTCCAACGTAAACATATACTGAGCCACAGATCACACAAATGGTGCGGAGGGAGAGGGAGAGAGAGAGAAATTCAGTTACAGGGAAAAGAAATTCAGTTGCTTTATCTGGATCTTGTTTTCCCCCTCTCAAAGCTGGAGCGAGGCCAAACTGGCTTCCGAAATTCATTACAATCTGCTTGGCACAGCGTTCCGAGGGATCGAGTTAAAGCAAGAGTGACAGGCCTTTGCAAGTGGGTTGGGTCTAAATAAAGTCTAATCCCATTACCACCCACACAAGTGTAGATTATATTACTCCAAACCCACATGACCCATTTATTAAATTTTACTGACCAATTTGAAGACTCGGCCAATTAAATATGGGTCACAAATGGGGCATAACCCATTTTGACAGTTCTACAGCATGTGATCACTTATCCGGTAGAATGATCTGATTAATGCATATTTAATCATCATTCTTTGAAGCTCACAGAAAAGATGCAAGAAGATGGACTTTTGGTGTCCGTCAATCGATTGCATCAAAACAGGTTCAGCAAGAAACAGACCGAGAAGGACAAGTGAAAACCAGCTCTTATATTGGACAAAAGATATCTTAAAACAGTTTCCAAACACCATGTTAAAGAAACTCAATTCAAAATGATTGCGCACACACAACAACAGACACAAGGACCTACTTCTACTCTGTGCGCGCGCATGCATACCCACTTGCACAAAGGCAGTTGTACGAGCATGAGGCGGCCACAATGAGCTACTCAAAACGGTCAGCACTAATGCTATCAGGGAAGACAATAGTGGTAGTGGAAAGCATATTCATATGCACGTGTGTTCAAGCAACGCATCCTAGTTTTGTTTTACAAATGGAGGTTAGCCAACTGGTGTACACAGTGCTTGCCACAATTCGCCAGTCTCTTGGAAGTGAAGACTGTGATCGATTACGTCCACATCCAAAACCAATAACTTCATCTTTAGTACGGATGCAAAATCGCTACACCTAGGGACCTGCATTTGCATTGCGCATTGCCTGGCGAAGTTCACCCAAGAAGTCCATCTGGGAACCGGGAGATCCAACACCCGATGGGGCTATTAACTGGACAAACAAAACCAGAAGCATGATGAGAGAGAGAGAGAGAGAGAGAGAGAGAGGTTCTTTTGTTCTTTTTTCATCTAGGAAAGGGAATTCAGAAATGCAAACCTGATGAGGAAGTTTGGTGCTTCCAGAGTACATAACAGGTCTTTCTGAAACCACAGAACACAAAACAGAAAACCAGGTTAGTCGAGGACGATAACCTTACAAGCAGGACATCCTCACAGAGCTGCAACGCTGTTTGACTACACACTCAAAAAGAACCATGGTTCAATTCCCAGCAGGAAAACAATGATGCATCTTAAGCACGTAACGAAGAGAAACATGGAAGATCCAACAAAATATCACTACAAACTTATGACTGTTTAGTTCAGGATACCGAATTAAAGAAGTAAAGCATAAGTTCCTAAATATAGGGCTGTGACTCGACATCCCAATTAAGTCCTTCAAATTCTTTCTCTACGCCATAACGATCCAAAAGTTACATTGACCAGAGATATAACAGGTGAGACATGAAGGATCTTTATTCAAATTATTCCTTCATGTGATTCTCTCTTTGGCATCAATGCTCAAAAGGGAGCACAACTTATATATGCAGAAAACAAATCATAAAAGATCTCATTGATGCAGCAGCCCAAACGTCACCATCACTCTTCCATAGGCAATCAAAAATGCAATCATCAGTTCTCAAAAGAATAAGACAATATTAAAGGCTAGGCATATTTCTTGCTGCAAGATTCTTTTCATATCAAGCCAAAAAGAAAAGGTTCATGCCCAATTACTGTTGACAGCATGCAATCTGATTTCACAGGAGAAGTAAATTAGCTAATCAACAAATTAGAAATAAGATGCCCACAGTCACATTCGATAGCAAAGGAGACTAAATCTGTTCAATGGAGCTGAAATATAGCCTGCATTGCTTAATATTTTTGTTGATATACAAGTTGTCCCCACACAATTTTACAGTTGAAAACATGCAATTTTGATGAAGATGGTGATGTATTCCATCCATCAACACTCATATGAAATGCTTGAGTGAAAAGTAAAGAACTATTTTACGTACCAGATGAATCTATAGATGAATCATTGCATTTGTGAATTGTATCTTCCCAGCCTGAGATCAAAATTAACAGGTTAGGAAGCAATGACTTACAACATAGAATCAAAATCTTCTCCTACACATGCTAATTTGACTATTAAATGCCAAATAAATACGCTAAATGGAACACTACTCAAGTGCATAACTTTTTCTTCTTCTAGAACTCAAATGCATGCATTACCATGTAGAATGAGGAGAAGACCTAGACAAAAGACTGAACCATCTAATTAACTCAAGTCAGTGCAACCTTGTGGATCTCTTAAAATAATGCAGTAATTTTATTTATTTATTTACATATAATGTTTCCAACCATGATTTTCTTCTGAACAAAATGCTGACATTCCAGTGGATTATAAGCTTTATAGCTTCACATGCTAGTTGACCAGACTCTTAACATGAAAAGTCCACATTTCACACAGGCACGGAAAATAACCGTCCAAATCCTAACAACCATACAAGGACTTTGAGTTCTCCAAATCAAAATGATCTAATTATCTACTTAACAGTATTTATAAATCCGAAATAATTTGAATTTGCAAAAGAAGAAACCTTTATAAACTCAAAATAATTTAAGATCAGGACATCTCATTTCAAAAGCTGACTGTGTAACCCCAAAAGAGAAAACGAGTCTTCACATCAACAATGCTTCTTTGACGATCAATATTTTTAGGACATTCCTTTTTTAACATATCTCTAACAGACAAGGCAAATTAAATCCAGGCAGATTCCCCTTTCATACACACACACACCCCTAGAAAAGCAACATTGTCATGCAACAACAGGTAAGAATGACCATGTCTCTGAGGACACCAATTTATATTTAAAAAATCACGGGATAAAAAGAATGATCTATAAACTACAACACCCAAAAAAAAAAAAAAAAAAAAAAAAAAAAAAAAAAAAAAAACTGTATGAGAACGCCATACGTTTATTTAGAAACCGAGAAGCTTCGCTGGTAGAGCACCCTTCTAAGGGAATCAATGGCGAACGGCGGTTTTCCTTGGGAAGGTTGCTACCCACTGCATCCCTCTGATCATTGATGGTGTTCCTTAAAGCAGCCGTGTGATTCTTCTCTCCATCACTTACATAAAAATTGTTTGGTCGATCAAGTTGCTCTATGAGAGCAAATGAAAGCACATTTTAGCACACCCCAGTAAGATTGGTAATGTACAGAACACACTAAAAATAGGAGGAGCATGCCAGCAAAATCCCAAGCCAACTTCTTTATCATGTGCCTAAAAGATATTTATTCGCAATTTCTCACAGATTGCAGACCTACCGATTGAATCCTGAACCTAATCCCACCTCTCTCTCTCTACGGCTACACCGACCACAGAATTAGAGTAGCAGCAAAGTGATCAGTGAGTTGTCAAAGGGCAACCTTTCTATTTACGAGACAAGAAGCGCCCCTCAATCGACTAGTAAGATAGCATAAGACCATCAGTCGTCCCCAATTTCCATCCTAATCGATTAATCGTCACTACAACTCTCACAACAGTCACCTTTCACCCTTTGAAATGACCCAAGAACCATAAGAGGCGAGACGTCTCTACAGAAACCAACGATTAGCGTCGCCGCTTAGGTGAAGCAATAATAAAAGATCCCAAGCAAAAACCCATCGCACGAATCTGATGGAAACAGATGACGAGATAACTTAGAAGCAAAAAAACATTTCGGACCTCCGGATTTGCGCCGGTTGAGGGAGCGATTCCTGCGAGTGCCACCGCTAAAGGCAGTTAATAAGAGAGCCGATCAAAAAGCCACGAGGCCGAATGCGAACCGCGAGGAGCTCGAGGATCGGGGAAAGGTAAAAAAAAACCTCTGATTCGGAGGAGCGTAGCGCTTGGAGGAGGCGGCGGAGGGATCGGCTGCCGGAGCTGCTGGAGAAGGGTTCTCAGGCATCTTTCTCGCTGCCTTCGACGGAGCAGCAGCAGCAGCCGCCGGCGATGGAGAAGTCGGAGCTCCGATCGGATGGATCGATCCGACTGAATCCGTCGACAGCGTCGCTTCGCTTCTCGTTTCTTCGGATAAGTCAACAAATCCTGCTCGAGTCTTTTCGTTTTCTTTCCCTTTCGTAAAAGTGAAAAGGAAACAATAGTTGATACGACGAGGCGTTTTCGGGAAAATTTGAGAAAAAGACCAGAGTTTTCCTCTTTCCTATGGCCTTTTTTTTTTTTTTTGTAATCAAGGAAATGAGTTGATGTTTTTCTTCTCTTTTGTTCTATTAAGAAACAGCCTACAAGATCATCTCAACACATATAGAGGATAAAGATGAGTACAGTGAGATGGAACTCAAATCTAACCAAACCACCATATAATAAAAGCCAATATAATTTTTAGCATGCCCAATATGTGAAATTAATTTTAATTTCTTATGTAGTGTTGTCATAAATTAGCTATAAACTTGATTGCTAAAATTGATGGAGAAATGACATGTATAAGGTCCTTTATCTTTTTCTTCAACTTCTTTTATACTTTTTTAGGAAAGAAAAATATTTTTCTACTCTTTCTTTATTTAAAAACATAACGTTTATCCAAAATTTAGCAGGAAAAAAATTGAAAGAAGAATGAAGTTGGTTATTGTACCGAATGGAAGATTAAAGAATTTTTGCAACTGCACCTTTTATTGGGTAGTAGGTGGTATTCCTTTTTAAACTTTAAAAAAAAAAAAAATAGAAGTGTGGTTGCATTCCAAAAATCAGACAAAAGTTAAATGAAAAGGTAAAAAGCAAGACAAACTTCAATATTGACTTAAATATGTAGATATACAAATAGATATACAGATGTGGAAATGAGCATACGTAAATTTTTATGACTTTATATTATTAGATCGGATCAAATAAGAAAATGAATGATAACGATCAAACTATTCATTACTTTGTAAAATACAAAAAAGAAGAATTTATTGCAAAAAGAATCGATTCCTTTAGCCATCACATATATAACAATGTAAGGGCAACACATCATATTCTAAATTGCAAGAGATCGATCATTCTCTATTTCTTTGTAAAAATATATTATTAACTAAGAACTTTACCTTTCATTTTATTTAAAAAAATACATTTATGTAAAATACTATACAATCTAATCAATATATATATTTTTCTTTTTGGGGGCATACAATAATTTAAGTTAAAATGCACATATATTCCAAGAGGCGATATAAATAAATACCAGACGAAAACACCGCCAAAATCCTCTCTCCAAAATCGAAGCCGAACCTCCGCGAACCGGGAACGGAAGACCGCCGAGCGATGCAGGACATGGCGGAGGAGGATCTCGATCGAGCCGCCGCCGCCGCCGCCGCCGCGGAGACGGCGATCGCGAGGCGGCGGGCGCCTCTGAAATCCCGCTCCGGCTTCAACGATCGCTCCAGCTGGAAGCACAAGGTTGAGATTCTTCTTAATCCGCAGTAGTCCCGGTCGCGTTTATGCTCCTGGGTATTCGTCGGATTCGCAGTCGGTTGCGTCGTCGACGCGCATTTTGTCTCCCCGATTGTTCCGACGCGGGTGTTTGAGTAAATGGGTCGTTGAGAAATTGGCCGTTAATGCCGTGGTTCGTGTCGTGTGTAGCTCAGGGAGAATTGCTACCGGAGGGTCCGGGAGGATCGCGGCCGGCTGCTGTGGAAGATGAGATTGCCCGATTCCGAGCCCTGCACTAGTCAGGTTCGGTGATTTTCTCCTCTTCTTTTCGAATGAATTCGAAGTCGTTTGTGTCGTTTGAGTTGTTTTTTTGACGAGGGAGTCCGCTCAAATGATCCTTCTTTTGGGTATCTTTTTCCACTTTTGATGGACTCGTTATTGAGTAAACTGCGTTGTCCGTGGTTCTCCATGCGTTTTGACTTGATTCGTAGCTAAGTGGAATGTTCTCTCAAAGTCCTGAAGTTGAACTGATCAAATAGGACGCGACGTGTAGAGATTTTTATGGGGTGGTGACTGCAGATTCTAATGATTGGCGAATATAAGTCCAGACGGCTTGGTCAATTATGTGGAGGAATTTAGGGGTTTACAAGATTCTGGAATTTATGCGTTGATGGACTACTGCAAATTATGTGCGGACTAGTGTTTGGAATATTGCTAAATATGAGGAGTGGAGAGTCTAGGTTCTTGCCTTGCCAACCAGTACTCCAGTAATCATGTCCAATGAGTTAAATATTTCCGCGTCAGAATTTCCTTGTCAAGCAGTGAACCAAGGATTGTGCATATGCTATGGGTCCTAATAAAGGATGTCCAGTAACCTTCTTCTGATTGTTTGCCCTAGGTTGAGGGGTTGATGTTCCTAACTTGAAAGTGAAGGAACTCCCAGTAAAGTCTTATATGCATATTGCAGTAGTTCCCTGCCATAACAACCAAAGGAAGCCTGCTTAATTTCCCTTGTACCAGTTGCAGCTAACCTGTTTTCACTCGATGGGAAGCTAACTATCAAATTTATAAACAATGTTCATGCCTTTATAATAAGGGGGAAAAGAATGTTGTTTATCCAGTGGTTGTTCTTGCAGGAATATATAAAATCTGCTTTTAGGGACATTGTCTCTGATGAATTGAAAAAAATAAAAAGTACCTCAGTTGCTGACAGTCTGAAAACTGTGCATGGCGCCCATGAACAAGCTGATATGCTTTGGGAATATGATGGGCTTCATAATGCTTATCAAGGTGATTGCGAAGAGATATTGTTGGAAATGCAAAGGATATTTTACGAGGATCTTGATTCAGAGCGAAACAGAAAAGGTAATGCTCTTTAGCAAAATGAAGTTTCTTCAGAGCGCTGTCTAATCACTTATATTATAATTTGAGAACAACACAAACTAAGAGGTAGAGAATTTTTGTTTTTTTAGATGCACTTCCACAATTTAAGGAGCTTGATTCTTTTGCACAGTTCTTTCCTCCATTAATCATGTCAGACATTATCCTCTTAGGTCAAGTAGTTCTACTCCCTCAATTAGCTTCATCTGTCGCCCAATATATGGGTGCTTGACTCTGCAATTTGACTGCTGAACTTAAGTATTTCGTTTACTGTGCAGAGAGTGAAAGCTGTGTTGACAATTGGGAAGATGAAGAAGATGAGCTTTTGGCATGTGCGGTTTTTGAACACATGCAGTTGAACGAGGATGAGGTATAATTAGTGTGCTCAACGGTTGTGACAAGATTCATTGACTAATCTAGCTTACATGGAAAAGGGAAAGAAGCTTCCCTTAGAAAGTCTGTCATAAATTCCTGAGTTGATTTAGGTATCAATTTTATGCAAGCTAAATGCAGATACAATTATGTGTTTGTGTGAAAAGAAAGCACTTAGAATTGTTGATTCATCTCTAGAGATGGCTTAGAACCAATAGTTTAGTATCTAATGGATTTTTCTGTTCTAATGCTCCATCCAAGAGTCATAAGTATTTATCAAATCTGTTCCTATCTATGGAAGGCTGCTGGATCAAATGACGTCATTATTGTTTATTTTAAATTTTCAGATTGTGCTCTCTTTTTCTTGTTTAAGAATACTAATGTAAAACTCAACTTTCCATTTTAAAAAAGAACTGTTCGAAGAGCTGTTAATATCTTTGCATTTTAGTCAGTGTGGCATGGCACTTTACTTATGATGTGGCAATATCATCATTGAATTCACGAAATTTGCAGACTTCTACACTAGTTATGACTTAGTTCTATTCTATTCTGAAGTCTTCTTTGTTACGTTTTTGGCCTTAATTTGGAGATATGTGTTCCTAATCCTAACATAACAATTGCTGGTGCTAGGTAAGCAAGAGGGTTTGGTGCCCAATTTGTAAGCAAGGAGAGTTGCAAGAGAACCATATTCTGATTTATTGCACCCTCTGCAATCTGAAGCTCAACAAAGGCACTGAGGTCCTGGTCTCCTCCCCTGATCTTTGGTATTTGAATATGTTATAATGCGAGTAGCTCGTATCATTCTCTAATGGCCGATGGTGTTGAAATATACTAGCCGACTGGGGTATGATTAGTGGATAATCATGGACAAATGTCTGAATGTTATGTTTAAACCTGCTCCTTAAATCACGATGAAAAATCATTTGTGTGCTTGTTCATGTCAAGTATACAATTGCCTAACGTGTCGAGCGATGGGGTGGTTGCTGATATCTTTACTCAGTTAAACTCAATTCACAATTACTTAGGAGCTGTACTACAGAGTATGGAGAGACAATCACACTTAATTCCTAAAACCCTAACTTATCTAATGACCATCTACTACCAATTCATTGATCCCACTAAATATGCTTCAATAGTTGATGACTCCAGAAATCATTGTGTTTCAGGTTAACTTGGATTTGTTGAGGTTTCGGCTTGCAGAAGCTCATTCGGAACATCTTGATCGAGGTTGCAGATTAAAACCCCACTTCAGTGTCGAGACAATTATTGATCTCACAGCTCTGTATCTAGTCTGCTCTGGCTGTCAAACATTTGAGGTTGTCATATAGCTTCTTTTCTTGCTGAAGTGTTTCTCTTTAAATTTTTTAGGACAAGATTTTTCTTTCGTGTAGAATTTATTTATGTCATAGAATTAGTTCATTGATTTGTGTTGGCTCCCACAAACTTTCATGTAGAGGCACATAAGGTCATGTCCTTGCTAAGATTGGTTAACTGGATTATCTCTTCTTGCGACTCCCATCATCATATCTAAGGAGTAGAATTAGAGGCATATCATCCTTAAATTTTAACCAGTCTCTTGGACTATCATTGTTGCTGCTAGATGTTAATTATTGTTACTCCCTTCTAAAGATGTTATGGGAGGTAAATTCAACCAAATGCCTGTCAAAGTGTCAAGATCTGATGCTCTATGGTTGTTATGCCTCAACCTCTTTAGAAAAGGTCTCAGCCATTTGATCATATCGTTGTGACCATAGAAGGGAGTAGAATAGTAGATGAATTTGCGGAGAATGGTTCATGATCATGAAAGGATTTAAATTATGATCTTCTTTTGTGTTCTATTTATTGAATATTTCACCAAAGAAAATGACTGTTCATCAAAGAGGCTGTCCTGCGTAATAATGGTGCTCAGAGAGCCTACTGATGTCGGAGAAGCCAATTTCAGATGGGCAGGGTGAAGGCTGTTGTGCCGAAATGGGGTTTCTATAGATCCACCCGGGGGGGGATCAATTCCTCGGTCATAAGCCGTTGTAACCACATGGTTTCTAACAATTCTTATACAAAGTGCCGTAACACATAAAAATTTGCGATCAAAGTGGGAGATTTTCTTGTTTGATGGAATGGCTACCGATGTCTTGAGAACCAATTACTCATGGATTCCAGTAAGTCCCTCGGCAAGAGTAGCTGCATAAACAGAGAATACCTTTATAGAATAGAGAATTGCAGAAATAGACCAAGCAGATGTTTTGCATGTTGTGAGCATTGAATTACCATCCATCTAATTTGGCCCTAGTGAAGAAAAAAAACTTCAATTCATGTTTTCAGTTATATTAGTTCCCTGATCATAATCAAGGTTGATTAAGTCATAGATTCGAATTATAGCTCAGATCAACATAAAGATCGAGGACAAGACCACCCCAAATCCTATCTAACAACAGTCTTCCTACACTCCACCTTCAAACTCTCTTGAAACGTTCTGCTTGTCATTACACTGTTACTGATTCTATAGCTAATTTCTACCAGTCCTGTTTTCCTGGTTAGTCACATAGGCCCTCAGAGAAGGCGACTGGGTCAGGACATCAGGAGTGACTGTGGTGTTCTGAGTCCCATTCTTCAGCATCATCCTCCTCCTGGCTATGTAACCCCTGACCCAAGGAGTCACATCCTCATTGATCTTGATCATGATGAAGAAGACAATGCGGTATATCACGATCATGCTGAAGAGCACCGTGAGGTCTACCCATTTCGATCGGCTCGCATCTATCTGAAACACGTTTACCAGAATATACTCTCCTGGGATCTTGGGGAGGTCTGGCGACTGGTTGTCGAACAGCAAGCCCTTCAGGTCGTTCTGGTATTGCCCCTGGAACAATTGTTCGACTGATTATAATTATCTTAAGAATCTTTTGCTTTCGTGTAATGAGATTGATGAAATTTTCATCCTTTACCTGAAGAGCCCAGAAGTGGAAACTGATATAGGACATTGGATACCGCCACACCGGCTTCGGGATGTCCTTCGGGAGCCTGAAGTAGCCGGAAACTAGCATGAATATGCCCTGGAATAAGGAGCAAGTATTAGGTGACTTGAAATTGAAAAGAGAAACATGATTGGTTGGTGAAGGAGTTCAGCTCAAATCACTAGGCTGCATTTTATGCCAGTTTCAGCAAATTCAACTCTCAAGAGCAATCGATGCAGAAACAAGTTGCTTTGAAGACTATTGTAGATTTCTGAAAGGAAGGGCTAGTTGTTCCTAAGTCAAATAACTGGATAATGATTCAAACTTATATATGCAATGTATTGCAGACTCATTCATCTGTGTCGAAAATAAAATCGACAGCAATGAATAATAAACCTGAATTCCAGCCCCTATGATGATGCCCATGAGGAAGTTGGGGACTACGCTGGCGATTGCCATCATCAAGCTCTCGACAACAGTGACGCTCGCGTAAAGGGACAGGACAAAGAACAGGTAGTGTATGAACCCAGGGTGGAGGTGAACCATGAAGTAACAGATGGTCCCCGAGAGGAACGTGATCAATATGAGGAACGGCATTGCAGAGAATGTGTTGCTGACGACGAATGCGGTGACACCGTAGTGGCCGTTCATTCTCTCCCTTTGGAAAACCTGAAGATGTTTGGACCGTTATGTACAGTTTGGTCTCATAGCCATCAATGGTCTGTGAGGCGTAAGGAAGTGAACGTCACCTTCATATCTTCTACAAAAGATGGAAATCCTCCTATTGACATAAACGTGACAAAGCCAAAGACGAAAGACGCACAGGCACCTCTTGCCTGTATGACAAACGAAATCGAGAGATCAAGCATTAGCCATAGGTGATACTTCCTTAGATAAGGTGAAACGGGGAAAAAACCGATTAATTGTCCACCAGTCATGAACTGTAAACAGAGCCGAGAATGCGAATTTTAACATACCAAGATTGAACTATAGCCGGTCCCTACATTCAGATAGATAGTGCCGATGCAGATTGTCACCAGAACATAGATCACGAGCCTCAGCCAGTAATACCCAAAGTCCCTCGACATGTTAGTGAAGGAACGCTTGGTCAAGACAAAAGCTTGCATGAAGAAACTAGCCTGACTGCCTCCTGAATCGAGTATCGTTCCTTTCTGCAACAACATGGTATGGAGGATACGGTAAACCAGAAGAACTCCACAAGAAACGGTCATGACGGGAAAGAAGTTGAGTAGCATATACAAGAAACGGAAGCTGACTTACAACTCTGGACATGTCCTCGACCTTTTCTCTAGTCGAATAGTAGTGTTGGGAAGACCGATAAAAATCAATGAGAACTTGGGTAGCTTTAGCTGTGGTAGTCCTATCCAAAGGATCATCACTTGCCAAAACCTGCTTAAATCATCGGAATTACCTCATCCCAGTTTAGAATAACATGATTCGTTGATTGCAACCCTAAGTTCTGAGAAGCTCTGATGTGCATACAATGCACACATATAACTCAAGAGATTTGAAGAAAATAAATTTTTGTACCTTATGTTTCATAGACCCCTTGAGAGTGGCTTTGACTTTATCAAAGTCGGAGTTGATGCATCTGAGGAAATGATCAGATGGATTCCTCAGAGCAGGGCATGGGAATCCAGCTTGAGCAAAGAACTGCAGCATTACCAAGCGTCATGTAAGGCTCAAGAGCAGTTTTGAAACATCAGAACAATTCCGCGTCTTGAGAACAAGAATCGATCACCTCGTACGCTCCAGAAGCAGGACCAAAATAAACGTTCTTTCCGCCGGAAAGAAGGCACAACCTATCGAACAGCTCGAAGACTTCGCTGCTCGGCTGATGTACGGATGCAATCACGGTCCTGCCATCCCTTGATAGGCTGCGGAGTGTCTGGGTCACGAAGAAAGCTGAAGCACTGCCATAAAAATCGACATACTAGGAGTAAAGCTCTAGTTCAATCTACTATATACTTTCACGCTGATTTTCATGTTTAGTACATTACAGTTGAGTTTGCCTATAATTATGATTAAATCAGCACCTGTCGAGGCCGCTGGTGGGTTCGTCAAGGAAGAGCAACCGGGGGCGCATGAGGATCTCGAGGGCGATGCTGACGCGCCGCTTCTCCCCGCCGCTGATCCCGCGCAGGTGCCAGTTCCCGATCACTGTGTCAGCACAGTCCTGGAGGCCCATCTCGATGATGGTGCCCTCGACCAGCGCCCGCTTCTCCTCCCACAGCATTTTGTCCGGCAGCCGCAGCCTCGCCGAGTACATTATCGTCTCCCTCACCGTCAGCGTCCCGATCAGCGTGTCGTCTTGCGTCACGTACGCCTACATCAAGCAAAATAACGAAAAAATTATCAATCGTACCCTCGCATACAGAATCGAAACATCACGCAACACGACTACGTTATGGTCAAAATTTGCATCTGCTTTCTAAAATATTAATACGTGAACACTTCAAGAAGTCAATTTCTATTGTGCCCCACAAGATGCGGAGCACAGTGCTCATATGAAATGACAGGTCTTTAGGGTACTTTCAGTGCGTACTCCACTTTCCTCATATACAGAAATGTGGATCCTCCACTTGTTGGAGACTCATTAACTATGAAGGACAGCATACGCATAAAGAGGAAATTGTCTGGCAGGCTTTCCTTAAGAACAATCAACCGTGCAATAAAATTTCCCAATCAAGGGGTACCATCTAACTCCTCATTCAATACACCAAATGAACCGGACACCTAAAACTCACATCTGAATCCGACGAAAACTGTCCAACTTTCTTTAACTGTGCCTGACCTAAATACTTTGTCCTGACTTCGTTTCGGTTCAGTTCTTTAAGGACGATGATCATTTAATTGACCACGTCTGATCAAGTACCATTCTTGGCTTAATTACAAATAGCCTCAGACAGCCAAGTTCCAAATGAAACGGAGCTGATTAACCTACACGGTCGAAACACCCATCGTCTGGTTGGTCTTATTATAATTTCTTAACCGCTGTCTTTAATATTCATAGAATCGTCACTGTTTGAAGGGGAAAAAAAGAAAAGGATGGTAAGAGTAGCCAGATTACTCACAGCACTTCCAAAGGACAGCTTGGCCTTGCGGCCATTGAGCAGGATGGTGCCGGTGAGGAAGGTGTTGGCAGCGAGCCGGCTCGCGAGGGCGTCGAGGAGCGTCGACTTGCCGGAACCGGATGGCCCCATGAGCGCCGTGAGCGTTCCCGGCTCGGCATACCCCGTGAGCCCGTCGAGCACCTTCAGGGCCTCCCCATGCCCAAGTGTCACCGTCACAGTCAGGTCCCGCCACGCCAGCCGAGCCAACACGTCGCCGCCACCGTGCTCCACGTCGTGGCTCCTGCCCCTCCACAGCGTTTGGCTTAGCGGGCTCAGCCCGATCACGAACCCTCCGTTAGTATTACTAGTAGCACCATTGTCGTCGTGATTGTTACCGTCGTTCGCGTTGCTGGCTTCATGCCAACTCGCTTCAATCTCCATCTAATTCAGAGAGAGAGAGAGAGAGACAGAGAGAGAGAGAGAGAGAGAGAGAGAGAGAGAGAGAGGATGGTGTGAGAGGGTGAGAGAGATGAAAGTGAAGAGAGCGTAGGATGTGAATGAATGCAGTGGAGAGAGAGAGAGAGAGAGGGAAGAAAGAAACGAAGAGTTTGTGACGCTATTTTAACATGTATTTTCATGCAAAAGGAGCCTGCAACTGAAAAGGTTCATGACCAAAATGGACGAACCTTCGGCCACGCAAATGGCCAGAAGCTCTTGATGCCTTTTTGTCAAGGAGAGGAAAAGAGCAGCATACGACTCTCGATGAGCAAGAGCAACTCCTTCTATCTTGAAAATTTTCTTTTCAACTGGTCTCTCTCTTTCTCTCCTTTTTGTCAAGGAGAAAAAAAAGCAGCATACGACTCTCGATGAGCAAGAGCAACTTCTTCTATCTGGAAAATTTTCTTTTCAACTAGTCTCTCTCTCTTTCTCTCTCCAGGTTAAAACTCAGGAACGCGTTCCTTCTTTCTTCTTCTTTCTTGAACTTGGAATTGGACTCGCATGGTAACATTGATGGATGCTGGTGGGTGTTGGGTAGGGCCATTCAATGCGACTTAACCGACCCACCGTGAGAAACCCTAATGAAATTATTATTAAACCCTAGAAGAACCAGTTTGTCCCGCGGAGGCGACAGAAGAGCTCAGAGGCTTTCGAGCTCTTTCGGTGCTAGGGGAATTGAAGAGGGTACCTAATACGAAGATCCAGTGCAATTCAAATGGCAACCCTAGTAATGTCCATTCTCAAATTGTAGGGGGAGAGATGGAGAGAGGTGGGGCTTGCGAGATCAATATAGCAGGCGATACGACATACTACTATTGGGGCTTGAATCGGGTTCATTTAGAATGCCATCTTACAATCGTGCACATCGCTTCACATACTCATTTTGAATGTTGGATTGGATGAGCCACATGTCGCTTATTATATCGTGGATGCCTAATTGTCATCCGTTCAGACTATTGAACCTTACTCCTACTTTTGGATACTTGCTAATACATGGTATTTGCTAGAGCTTTATTTTACTCGGTAAAATTATACGCATGTGATGTGATGCTGGTCCCGTTAGAACCGTTTCGTATTGCTCGGGCGGGACATATAGATAGTTTTATTTTGATTTGATCTCGTTAGCAGCCGATGAACCCGAATGAGATTGCAATTAATTCCTTTAGACCATCTCTTAAATATCCCAAAATACAATCCGATTCAGGGAGAGAGAGAGAGAGAGAGATCATGATAAAGAGTTGATTAGAAATTTGACACTAGCCGTCGATTAATACAAAGAAGACGGATGGCGGGTTCACGAGCGATTCCTGCGTCATATATGTCGTCGCGCGATAGTGTCACGTAGTTTTTAGTTTGGTGGTCGACCTTGAACTCGGGGGGGTTCGATGTTTAGATGGATGGCGAAACCTCGGCAGCTTATTCAACGCCACGTGGACGCTTCGACGGCGCAGATTCTCCCGTGTCCCGACCGGGCCGCCCGCGATCTTGCCACGTCGTTGCTCTTCGGATGGTACAGGAACCTCATTTATGCATGGATCCTTATCAATTGTCGCTATCGTGTCGTGGTAACATGCGGACGTGCGCCCCCGATCTTGGCTCACCATCGTCCGTCCTAATTAAAAGGAGCCACCTGGTCCAAAATCCTCATCAAAAGCTTTGAAAAAAAAAAAAAAAAGAAATAAATGGAGAGAAGACTTTTTATATTAGTTTCTCAATGACCGTACCTATAACGTTGTGCAGGTGTGAGCATGGCTTAATGGTAAAATCTGAAATGAAACCTGAGAATAGAACCGATTCCAACTATCTAGTTTTAAGCTCCAAGACATGTAGAATAAATTTTAGGTTCCAAAAATTGGAAAATTTGTTTCGACGGGTAGAATCTGATTTCTACATTGATGAAACTTGGAACTTGAAATCTGAAACCTAGAACTTGAAACAAGTTTTGTGTTTTTGTTGATCTATATTTTCGCACGATCTTGCAGTATTTATGATATTTAATGATGAATATATAATATGTAACCACTAGTTTAAACTTTCATTTTATGATTGAATTTTACTTTGTTAATATTTCATATTTTTCGTGTGTCTAAACATAAGTTATAGTCAATGAATTATTATAGCAAGTGGTGATAATCAAATGCGATAATTCATTATAATCATTCAATTAATAATACAAGTAAAACATGGGTGTACCTTGGAATTTATGATTGCGTAGAGTGGGTTCTAGATTCCAAAATATGAGGAACTCTTTTAACAGATAAATTCTAGATTGCAGGTAGAACCTATACAGAACTTGGAGCCATTCACCCCTAACGTCTTAAGTCTCGTATTGAATTGGAGAGATTTTATCGAGTTGTCAATATATAATACCGCTCTCCAAAATTGTCACGACCTTACGATGCTCTTTATGAGAGATTGGCCCGTGTGGGTCAAGCCAAGCCAATCGATTAGTGAATGGTATCGAAACAGGAATCTCTTTAGTAGTAACGAATGATTTAAGGCTTTGACAAAACTTATACCGAACCCTGATTTAAGGATAAGCCATGATGTAAGTGCCAGACAACAGATCCTAAAAACGTGAGCAACACGCCCAATGTCTGGGCTTGTTTAAGTGTGAATGCTCATTAATGAGATCGTCTATCCCGAATAGTCGCCTATCTAGGCTATTCACTTGAGGGCTTAGGTCCATATGATCGGCCTGGAAGGTTATAGCACTGGATCCGCCGCGCAGTCGGGTATAAACCTGACTTCTATACGGTTCTCTTTTGGGCGGTTTTGTCAATGTAACCCGATTTCAGCCGTGTTAGAAAGGTTTATTCACGTTTTATTGGCCTGTTTCAGAAATGCAATTTGATTTTTGGAATGATCCCCAAATTCAAAACGTGTATGCCATGACCCTATTAATGAATCCTCATCAATATGCAATGATCCATGACCATGATAGGCCAAAGACCAAGACGAATAGAAATCTCTAAATAGATAGCTGAACGCATGATCAATAGTGAAGAGCTGTTCCATTTTCGATCTTATACTCCAATTGTTTTGCCAAAAAAAAATAAAAAAAGAAGTATTTTCTTAAAAATAGTTACTTATATTACTTTTAAAAAAAAAACTATTGTTTACAAAAATGAATAAAGAAAAATATTTTCATTATTTACCAAAATATTTAAACATAAAAATTGTCAATGATGAAAATATTTTTCATTAATTTATC
The DNA here is from genome assembly GCA_016097545.1 of Eucalyptus victrix. NCBI lineage: Eukaryota > Viridiplantae > Streptophyta > Magnoliopsida > Myrtales > Myrtaceae > Eucalyptus > Eucalyptus victrix. The sequence goes on along the minus strand of CM027845.1, from coordinate 26,399,509 downwards.
AAATAAAGTGATATAAGTAATCTTTTTTAGGGAATTGTTTTTGAGATCAATTATATTTCGCGGAATACATGAATTCCTTATTCTCTTAACCTTTCCTTACTATTTACTTTGCACGCGACACTCATGATCTATTTTGCCAGTTTGCCACAAAAAAAGGATGCATCACTGCTAATAGCGCACGCGTATGCATGAATAACTGCTAATAGCATTGACATTGTGCTGACTTGAGATTTTCATGTTTATAAAAAAAAGGGAAAATTACAAAACAAAGTATATGAAGCTGTTGTTAATTACTATAAGGCGGGCACATTTAAGCGGTGCAATTATAATTCGAAACACAAGCTCCGCTTCTTTTGCCGAAAATTAATTATTTGAAAAACCTTCAAAAACGAACATTTCTATGCTTATTGATATCAATAAATGAAAATTTTTTTATCAATTATGAAAATTGCTAAATTGTCGATAATGAAAATTTTTTCAATCAACTACTTATTTCAAGTGATATAAATGATCATTTTAAGAAAAATAATATTCAAAAATATTCATTTATCACATGACAAACGGAGTCATAATATTCTTTCATTCTCTCGTAGTATGAACTGTTCATTTTTCTTAATATCACCTTTTTGCAAGTGCCTTGGATTAGTCGTCTAACAGAGCGGCGGTAACGCAACCGCAATTCGGATGAAGTCAAGATCAAGCATCGACTCCTTCACTAAGTGAAATCAAATTATCGAAATGTACGAGGCTCCGATGATAAATTCGGGGTGGACACCAAAATTCGAAAGTCAGATTTTTCCACGGTTGCTTGTGCTTTTGCTTGATTTGCACGCCGCAAGACAAAATGGCCCAGGCCCGTATCAAAAGCCCATGGAAAAGAGGTCCGGACTCCGGAGCTAGTACGGCCCAAATCAAAGCCCAATAAGGGACGAGGGATCCCTCTGATCCGCACACGTGTTCCCATTCCGACCGTTGATCTGGCTCGATCCTTTCCTTTCTCAACAGCTTGGGCCAGCACTCAGCAGTTTGAACAGGCTGCTTGGGCTATGCCACGGATGTATTGTCGATATAATTACTATCCTACCCTCACTTCTAAAACTATCTCTCGCTGTAAAATATGAATCTTTTCTATCTTATAAATTATCTTGCCAAACATAATTTCTACTTTCGTCGATAATTTACTTCCATCAATTGATAATTCATGTAACTTGTGAAAAGGTGACTTAGCGAAATGTTTGAGATACTATTGTTATACCCGCAATTGAAGTTGAAAGGTCTTCGTGTTCCTTGTCCTAAGAGTGTTGATGTGATGTTACGCAAGTGGATCTCTCAATGACTGTTATGGCTTATCCCCTCTCCACGTGCCAAAAAGAAAAAGAGACAGAAAGAAAAACTTTTCATTTGAATAAAAAGGAAGGGCCTTTTTGTAAAATTATTTTTTTTTTTGTCGGTTTTGAATTTCTATTCAGCAATTGCCATTCATTGAGTCGTATTGGATATGGAAATAACGTATCCGTCCAATTGATGGAACCATAAAAGATAGAGATAGAAAGATTACGTGTCTTAATTAAACAATAAAGTCTATTGCAATTATTCACGTTTCGTACCAAATTTCATGAGTTTTAAAAATTAACAAAACAAATGGTCGGAACAGTAGATTACTAACCATCATTCTTTAAACCAAATTTTCTCTCTCCACAATAAAATACATCAAAATCCACGGAACGAGTTGAGAAATCTACATGTTAAATCGACATCAGAATTGCCCCATTTAACGAACCAAATCTAAATTAGGAGATGTGGAATCCTTTTTTTGGGCGACATTGACATTAGAAATTCATTTCAAGGCATGATGAAGACGTAAATAAGACCGCAGGGTATGTGTCAAATCATGCCACGAAACGAACTCCGACTGTGGTCCGTCCCCCAGTCCCCTCGATGGTCCGGGCCGACATCCCTCGCGTGGTCGCTGTCCAAGGAAACTCAAAAAATTAAAACGAGGAAAAAAGAAGACAGAAGAGAAGAGAAAAATTGAGAAAATCGGGAGCGCGAACCGCTAGCGAAGAGGCCACGTGGCTTCGCGATGGGAGATCAGGATCGAAGTGGGGCTACGTGAATCCGACACGTGGGCCTCGTCCCCCACCCCACCCGGGATGCGGCCAAATCAGCGCAGTTTCGCTCCCTCCTCAGCGCAGCGGAGATGTTGCGAATTGACGGAATTACCCTTCCAAGCATGGCGAAACCGGGAATATCCTAATTGAGAAATTTCGTTTTGCGAAAATTCGAAGGGATGAAATTTCCTCGGATATCCACGTTCTATTCGTCCTATTGAGGTCGGTTTTACGAAAGTATGCGTGCGATCTTTTGTTTTATCGAGATTGTCCGGTCTTGAAAAATCAAGATATGGAAATACTTAAATGGACTTTTCTACTCCTAATTATTTTGAATCTTTCTTCTTTGATCTTAAAAAGTAACAACGACAGGTGGTTGAACCCAATGCTTTTTTATATAAAATTATTGATTGGCTTGATTCAGTTACTGAATCTCGAATCACTTTATTACCGTACAAGTCGACTTATTTATCAAGTTTAATTTATCACCGTAACTGGTATACATGACTTGAGTCGGTCAAAACTTTTGTTGCGATGTTATTTCATATGAACATGGAAAGATAATAATATTTAAGAAACCTCTAACGAAGTACGTCCAATAACAAGAAGATGTTTTGTATCGAATAAATTATATAATATCGATTTAAAGAAGTCCGCGGTTGCTAATGGAGTTGTTATGTTTCTTTTTCACAAAGAAAGGCATCACCTTTCACCCACTATTTCTTTCACCCCAACGTGCAAATTGACTTTCATTTGGATGACAATTTCAGCTTTCACTTTCATGTGTTGCATAAGAAAAGATACCAAATCTTACCCAAAATATAATGCGTGCATGTGGTATCTAACTAGGAAATGGACCCTAACACAGGCCGTGTGAGTAGAAGTGGCTTCTTTGGTTTTTACATGTATCGAAACGCATCATGAACCGATGACAGCCAAAAGTTGCATTACACAACATTGGTAACCAATAAACAAGCTCAAGGATGTCGTTCTTCAGCCGATAGTCGAGGTCTCCGGCAAGAGAGATAGATGCATGTAAAAATTTGAGTGAAATTTAGCGAATGTGTTTCGACTTTGTATAAAATCCTAAAGCCTCAATTCACTTACCATTTACGCCATTTTGCCACCTTATTGGATGTGTGAGACCCCGGCCTCATTTACAACAACATTATCTCCACTTTGGTCCGTCACTCGTACAGTTTCGTTTTTTCAGCTTCGCCTAAAAAAAGACCTCATCGCAAGTTTAAGATTAAATACCATCTATATATATAGCACTTCACCTCATCGCATTTGTCATCTTAGAATTAGAGCCATACTTTATCAAAGCTCTAGAGCACCGACGATCACTTCATTCTCGACGGACGGACCGGATCGTTAATAGCATAAAAGTTGGTGCCTTTCTAAAGCGAAAACGCGAAAGTCAAGATCGACAGTGCCCTCCTCGATGCCGTTCCTTCATGGTGTCACTGGATGGGACCAAATTTGTCATCGCATACGAAGTTAGGGCTCCCGGTTTTTGCCTGAAAACCGTCCCTTCACTTCGCAGTTCACACCTCTGATATATCGAGCCGAAGCGACGCGACGCGACGCCAAGAACAGAAGAGCAAAGAGCCAAGAAAAGATAAAAAAGAAAAAAAAAAAAAAAAAAGACACGACGGGAGAAAAAAACGACTCTGCTCCTGGTCCTGGCTGGCGCTGCTGCCTTCCCTGAACACGCGGCGAAGCGAACTCTCACGGCTCCGACACCATTTCCCACCTCGTCTTCTCTCTCTCTCTCCGTGTCTTTCTTCGTCTCTGTTTCTCCCTCAATTCGCTGCATAAATATGCAGGGCGCGCGGAGAACGTAAGACACCAAAAAGATCCGATTTTTAATAATCCAAACAGTCTTGAAAAGTCCCCACCTTTCTTCCCCTCATCCGTTTCTCCTAGATTCCCCTTAATTCATCTCTCTCTCTCTCTCTCTCTCTCTCTCTGCTTTGTCAGCATCAAGCGTTTCTCACTTCGCCTCGTTCCTTTGCCCTGCTTCCGCACCATTAACTGATCCGGCGTTTGAGGAATTCGCGCACACCTGTTGTTACTCTCCCCATTACGTGACGCCTCGTTGCTGCTGCCGCCGCTGCTGGCTGCTGCTTCTTCTTGCGGAGGCTCTGTATTTATAGGATTCGTGGGTTTCTCTCTTCCTGGCTTTCGACGTTCTGTTTACACATGACGAGTGCCCCTCGCTGATCCTCTCGGTCCTATTGATTTCCGATATCGTCCCTCTCTCGGGTTTCCTTTTTTCTCGTCGCCTTCCCCTGTTTTGGAAATCTGCATGACTTTCCACGCTTCTGCAAATATGGAAATTATCCTTCGGCTTTAATTTCTTGCTTCTTGAGGCGCCCTGCCCTTTTCGAGAGGGACGAGCGCGGTTGGTGAAAGAGGTCGTCATGTGGGTTTTCGCCGAAGTCGCCAGTTCCGCTGATTCTCTCCCCACCTGCTTTCGCCCTTCTTGCATTCCGTCGGAGTGATCGCCTTGGGAGCGTTCGAGAGGTACGTCGATTTCGGAAGCGGCTGCGATGGCGTTTTCAAGATTTCGTAACCCACCTAATCTGCAATGCTTTCTCGACTCCGTCACTCCAGTCGTTCCTTCAAGAACTGCTTCTAAGGTACTTTTTCTTTTTCTATCTTTTCCCCCCTTTCTTTGCCTGTGTTTAATTATGATTCTGACGAGAAAAGTCTCTGTTTTTCCCCTTTTGTTCTGAATCTTTAGCTTGAATTTTTCTTTTCTTAATGTGGGTATCACTCTGAAAGGACCGTTCTTTTCTCTTCCTTTGTGTTCCTTTCGAATCCTCTCGCTGCTGAATTTTGGAGGAAATCAGATCTTCTTCTCCTCAAATTTTGTCTGCATCTCTGTTTTATGTTCTGGGTGCAACGAGATGATGGGCTCTCTTGGGTTTTACTTTGATTGCAGAAGGGTGTTGGGATTTTAGCTTGGTGAATCTTGTGAATCCAGTTCTTCTAGCGATTAAGACACGTTTGATTATATTATTGCGTGATTAGATAAAACTGTTATATCTGCAAATCTGGATCCAATCACGGTGGTCTCTTGAGATTATAGAATTAGATTATTATGTGATCATGATGTGGACATCCAAAGTGTCAACCTCAGAAGGGATAGATACAACTCAGGTCAAGAGTGGGCCTTGCATGATCACTAGCCGTCGACTCTTGGGCCTTGGAAGCCCCTTGAATTTCTTGTATTGTAGTTGGTAATATTCTTTAGGTGCCCAGGATATTCCTTTTACATTACCCTCTCTGTGTTTTTTTATGTGCTCTCTCCTGCATTTCGTCGTCATACCAATGGATACCCCACTCGAGGAGGGCCAGGATTCCCATTGACTGTTTACATCATGCCTGTAATGAGTACATATATTGTGGATGGTTGGAGAAAACTTTCAAGATCCTTCTCTTATCCTAATTAAAGGTGGTGAAATGCCTAATATAGCCTGATCATTTTTAACACCTTGGATTGACCTTGACTAGTGCTACACTGGTTTGACACTGATTATGTGTAATTTAACCTAATATAGCCTGATCATTTTTAGCACCTTGAATTGATCTTGACTAGTGTTAAACTGGTTTGGCACTGGTTATGTGAAATTTAACTACTGTGATTCAGTCTAAATTGGTTTCGGATTAAGATGCTTTAATTTTATAGAGGACTTATATTAGATCCATTGCTGGTATAAATAACTTACGCACTGACCATTAGATTATTGACGTGGGTAAGAATTTGGTGAAACAATTAAGTTCAAACACACGTCACTCATCCGACATGAATGTGTTAGTTTTCTGTTACACTTGCGGTAAACCTAATCCGCTGATTTATCACAGACCTTTCTCTCAGCCAGGGTGGAACGTGCTAGATCAGCATATCTGACCCCGGGAAAGCTACACTCTGTATGATCATCTCACGCTTTTAGGTCAACCAATGAGTTGAGTCTTACATGCGTGACCGATTGATTTTCAACATTTTCATGCAAGAAAGTTGTGTAAGAATCAACTTCTTGAATGATGACAATGACGTGGGTTCTATGGGCAGCATACATGCGCACGTGGAGCGCATATGGTGAATGCACATTAGACACACATGGCATATAAACTCATGGTGCTCTCTGTCTCAGTGCTCCTTTTTATGTTCGACTTCTTCAGATGCTGAATTTACATTTAAGAGATACAATTATTTCATTTCTAGAAATAGAATATGTCAATCATTACAATTAGGTGACGATCCCTGCTAGATGGAAAGGAATGCATCTCTTAAGTGCAAGGACACAATATGAAAATCTTACAACTTCTCAGTGTCTTTTATAGTTTTAGGCTAATTTGCATGCCATCATTGGGCAGATGTAGCTCCCATTATAACTGTTAACTATGATCCAGTTGGCTGCATGGGGAAATTACCTCTTACCATATCACCGTTTGCTTAGTCCCAATGTTGCTGTTATGGTAATCCTACTACCCATGGAAAACGATCAGCCTTTGGTAATCTGTTTCAAGGAATTACCTTTCCATTTTCGCCCTCCACTTTTCCTGAATTATAGGACTTAAAAGAAAACCTCAGTTCAACAGCCTTAGAGGATTGGGGCTGGTATTATTTTCTCGGTGTCACACTGTGGACTCAAAAAGTCATCTTGGTAACTCGTATTCGTTAACATGGGATCCTGAAAGTGTCTGGCTAATTGTCCATATTTTTCTGAATGTTGTTATCACGAAAAACTAGAGAGATGAATTATTGACATCAACTATTGCCTCACCATTACCTGCAGAGCCACATTCATGATATCAACCATCTATGGCAACCTGCTGGTAAGGAAATGATCAAATACTTTGAACTGAAAGATCTTTGGCATAGCTATGAAGAATGGAGTGCATTTGGTGTTAGTACTAAAGTCATGTTAAGTGATGGAGAGACGGTTAAGCAATATTATGTGCCCTATCTATCGGCAATCCAAATCTACACTAATCAGACCATTGTTTCTAACAGGTACTTCCGATTGCCTTTTTACTTATTTCATTCATTCTTTCGACCTTCTTTTCTCTTTTTTTTTTTTTTTTTTTTTGGTCCTGTTTCATCCAGTTATATTGTTTTATCCGTGGCATCCAAACATGTCGGTCTCATATAATATTTAATTTATTGGGATTTCCTTTATTTGGGCGTAGGAACAAAGCGGAGGGAAATGTTGTGGCGGAATTTGAAAGTGACTCTTGGAGTGATGATACCGGGAGCGATAAGCTATCAAGGTCCTTAAGCAACGATTCGAGCAAGGCTTGGGATAGCATCTCGGAAGATTCGAGCTCAGACCAGCCAGTTTCATGGTCAATGAGGAATAAGCTTGGCTCCATTTACTTGGAGTACTTCGAGGCATGTTCTCCTAACTGGAGAATTCCTCTGTCGAATAAGGTGATCCTCTTCGACTGGTCACATTGATGAAGACACGTTCTTATATCAGCTTCCTCCATTGCCTCGTCGATGAATAGAAGAGTTGTTAATTATAATTTAGCAGTGCAAGATCTTGTTCATTGAATGAAACTGTGGTTCTGTCTGACTCAGATGACCGAATTAACAAAAGATCATCAGGCACTGACAACTCTTAGAAGCATGGATATATCTCCAGCCAGCTGGATGGCTGTAGCTTGGTAAGTTTCATGGCATTTCTTTTCATATTCTTGGCCAATCATAGGTAGTTTAGGCAAATTCATCATTGCTACATTAACTAAGGAATGTTCAACGTCACCAATGTTCTTTTCATAATTATGTTTAGTCATTCAAGTCGTTTCTGTTATTTCCATTATGGAATTTAAGTTACTTATTTGTCTCAACAGGTATCCAATTTACCATATTCCAAACAGCAGCAACGATAAGGACTTGCTGACTTGCTTCCTGACTTATCACACATTGTCCTCATCATTCCTAGGTACGTGATTCACTGCAGCTTTGCCTGATGGACAAAGTTATAACGATATTCATTTGCTGAAAAGTATGCATAAGATGTGATGGACTATTTCGGTCAATCTCCATCGTTATTTATCATATCAAGAAAACAATAGCAGGTTTTTCCTCCAAGACTAATGCATTGGCCACTTAACTAGCAGCATCCTTACAAAATTTTGATTGATGATTCTATCGATTTTTTTGATTTAGTAAACATTTCGAATTGAGATGAATGTTCATGTTTGCATTTTTACTGACAAAAAATGGTTTTCTTTTTTATTTCTTTGAATGCTTCTGCGTGTGACGTCTGCCACTGATGTCATGCTGTTTCTTCTGCAATTTCACAGATTGTGCTGATGATTTTTATGAGGACGACCAATGCCATCCTCTTTACATGGACAGTAAACTGAAGGGGGTTGGTTCTGACAAGATTCGGCTTAGTCCATTTGGGTTGGCTGCATACAAGATGCGAGGTGACCTCTGGGTGAAACCGGACACATTCGAGCATCTCAAGTTCACCCAGCTCCATGACGCGGCTCATTCCTGGGCGAAGCAGCTCAACGTCTACCATCACGACTTGAACTTCTTCAGCCGCGACTCTATTGTATAAACCTGTTCTGTGAAGTAGCTTTTTTTCGGACCGGCTGTTTTCCTTTCTTGTCAAATATAGCACTCCGGCATCTCCCCCACCTAATTCCGCGACTTAGAGGATGCAGCAGAGAGCTGCAGTTTTGGTCGCACCGTGAAATGGAGCAAACCGTTTGATGCTCTTTTGCTATCCATTGCTATCCATCTGACGGCTTTGGTTTAGGAAGTTTTTGATGGAGAGGAGCTAGCTGTGGACACTGAGTTTGTCTACTGTTCATGTACCAGGGAACTTAGGTGACTGTACTTTTGGTGGTGATCTCATTGCAGAATTTTTTTCTTTTTTAGATCTATTGCGTTTTTTTTTTCGCTTTCTTTTTTTCTTTTTCTGCTTCGTTGTTGATGCGAAGCGCGGCCATGTACATTCGAACCTGAGGATCAGTTGCAGATGATGCTCTATGTGCAAGGGTTTTGCTGTAATTGAAAAGGGCCACTCTTTGATCTCTGACAGGCTCTTTGGATTGTTTGCGCTTGGAAAGAATGTATGCGCGTGAAACACCGTGAACTGTGTCAGAGGACATTCTTAAAACGAAAATGGCAATTAAAGGTCGCGGAGTAGATTGTTTTGCAATGAAGGGGTGTATTTGTTTTAAGAAAAACGTAATATTTTTGGAAAATGTTTTCCGGAAAATTATTTTTTAGAAAATGGTTAGTTTTATTTCTGGAAAATCATTTTTTAGGAAAATGGTTAGTTTTTATTTATTTGATGATACATGACTGAAACTATTTTATGGTGTTTCGATCGCATTTGAAAAACTGATTGAATAACATTTGATCTAATAATTGACAATAATGTGCCTCTTACTTCCAAATTAATTTGTTGAGTCCATGTTACTTAATAAATGGATTTTTTCTCGATCAATTTAGTAAATCTAAAATTTGAACTTGCAAAATGAAAAGGAAACCTAAATTCACACACACATATATATTCTGAAAATGGACATGATTTCCAGTTACAAGAGCAAGTCAAACGATCTCATTGATCGCTTCAATACATTTGACTCTCTTCAGATGGATGTGCCTCCTGTGCGGCACTCCACAAGTTATCTTGAATTGCCTATGGACACCATGAAGGATGCTTCCAATTTTGCCGAGCAACTCAAGCCGATGAGTTTTGCCCTTGTTAAAGCCAGTCAAAACGATCTCATTGATTGCTTCAATACATTTGACTCTCTTTAGATGGATGTGCCTCCTATGCGGCACTCCGCAAGTTATCTTGAATTGCCTATGGACACCATGAAGGATGCTTCCAATTTTGCCGAGCAACTCAAGCCGATGAGTTTTGCCCTTGTTAAAGCTACCAAGCAAGTTCATGTTTCTTAGGTTGCTATAGCAAGTATAATTTTAAAAAGCAATTACATAGAAAATGAGAGGTCTTTATTACATTTGTTCCTCACATTATCCCATGCAGTACATGAGCCAAACATTTCATAGTTTAGTACTAATGTCTCTATCTTCCCATGACATATTAGGATAAATTGTGCCACAAAAAGGTACTTGGATAGCTACTACAACAAGTAATCAAAGAACATTGTGCCACAAAAAGCGACTTGGATAGCTACTACAAGTTACCAAAGAACACAATGTTCAGACAATATCAAGAACAAACATTCAAAGTTTGATGCTTAGCTACTTGAATAGCTACTACAAGTAACCAAAGAACAAGTCTAATGTTCAAACAGTATCAAGAACAAACATTGAAAGTCGGATGCTTGTCAATATCCACTTTCTCTTCTATTTAAGAAATCTTCGAGCCATAACTTCTTTAGCTTAACACTCTCGACAATGAATGCTTTTGCAACTTTCTCCTTGTCCACTAAATAATCAAAGGCATGTGCAAGGGTAGCTTCATCAAAACCTTCAACCTCCATCACTTCTTTGTAGAGCTCAGCAACATCTAATTGATTTTGACTCATCTTTTACATTGCAATAGCAACCTCTCCAATTTGCTCCGAGAGCATTGCAAACCTATCATCCTTGTTAGTGGCACGACTTTGCTTTCTATTAAATCTTGAAGGATCTTTTATTCCTTTCATAGTATTGTCATTACCATCATCTAGTTCAATTGAGAAGTCTGCATCCCCAAAAGAAGGTAAGTCGATGTCTCCAAATTGTTTTGCAAAGCATCCCGTGGTCATGTCTTTTCCAGCCACCAAAGTGAGCTCATCGTACATCTCGATTTTCTTGTTCAAGTACTTCTCATGGGTAGGATGTGCCTACAAAAAATCACAAAAACACAAGTATATAAGTAGGTAGATTTACCATTTATGATTACAGTAATCCTTGCAATCTGCACATCATCTATCTCTCTTAGTGTTTTTTTTTAATATCTAAAGAGCATATGACGCATAAGCAAACAAAATTATTGCAGCCTCCAATTCCTACATATCTCAACATGCTGCATGTATAATAAATCTTTTGAATCAGTGAATTTCTAGTTGCTTGAATATAACAAACTATAGCGTACCAAGTTACATAAACTTAACCCACAATTTTTGGATATCAAATGCCAAGGATATTAAGTTATATTGAAATCTAAAAAGCACATTAACATTATTTTTTCATCATAAACTTCCTTCCAAACAACTGTGATCATCTTCAAGTTATGGTCCCATTGAAATCCACTCTTAACCCGCAATTTTTGGATGGTAGCCCAATTGTTTTTAATAGTTCTAAGATGATTGTCCACATAATCAGGCTCACATTTTGTCCCAAATTTCTCATTTTTAGCTTGAGCAACTCGAACAAAGGAAGATAGTTTAAAGGTGGTTGAAGGTTTGTTCCCTTTGAAAGCCTCATAAGTTAGTGCTTGGACTTCCCTTCTCTCTAATCTTGCCCATTGCTACATTATCAGACATATCCCACACAAGAAATTGTGATAAACAAAGAATAACATAATAACGAACATCATTTGACTAATGGGACAAAGAAACATCACAATGATATAGAGTAGTAAATCAAGTTCACATTTACAAGAACTCCAATCATAAAGTATTCATGTCACGTAAAAAAATATCAGACAATTTCTAAGAAGATACAAATACTAAACTTTCATTCTATGCCTACATAGTCATCCCACATTAAACGTGCGATACTATCTCTTTTTGTTATCCACTCTCTATTTTCCTCCCTCTCCTCTCAGTGTTTGTTGATGTCTTCTTTCTTGACTTTGAGATTCGACCTCTACATTTAGTTCTTGCATAAAGTGATTGCATAAAGGGATCATAAGAGTTAACTCCCATAATGAAGTTATGTAAAATACAACATACTAAGACCACATCAACTTGAGTATCAAAAGACCAAAAGGGTTTGACATCTAATACACAAAAAACGCTTTTTTAGGACCTCGAATGCCCTTTTTACTATAGATTGTAAAGATGAATGGCGATGATTGAACAACTTTTTCTTGTTCTCAAGTGAGTGGTCACTAAACTCCCTCTTGTGATATTGAACTCCACGATATGGAGAAATTATTCCTGGTTGGACGCCGTATCTAGCATTAGCAAGATAGTATTTACCAACCAATTTCATGTAAAGTTTCAACATGTTTCAAGAAAATAGGGTATAAATTTTATAGAAAATATGGAATAGTCTATACCTTCAAGAATTTTCATTTCTCAAGGCCTTGAAAGTGCATTTGTAAGAATACGAGAGTCATGGGATGTGCCTTCTCAACTAGCCAACACATAATTTTTTTTTTTTTAAAATCATAAGTAACAACTGTAAGAACATTTTGTGTTGTTTTCTCTTTTCGACCACGAAATTTTCCTTGAATTTCTAGGGGAACCGATGCACGGACATGGGTATCATCAAGAGCTCCAATATAATCTCAATGTACTTAATAAGTAAGTAAATGTAACAACATACTATCAAAATAAAATTTGTGGCACTTGTCATATTACATACCTTAAAATGCGAATAAAATCTTCGACTCTTGGATATTGTTGCAGGTGTGGTGATCTTATAACATGCTTATATAATTTTAGAATTGCTCGTAAGACAATTCTAAAATATCAATGAATGGTCGCAGTAGACCTATTGAACCTTGACCCTATTACTCTCAACCTCACATTATGCCCTAAAATATGGCAAAAGATTAGTAATTGCTCTTTAATTGACACATTTACCATTTCGTGTAAAAAATTATTTGACCCAAGGACTCTACACAATTCAAAGAAAACTTGTGGTCTCATATGTATTTGATCGACACAACTAGTATCTTCTTAATGTAAAATGCGATTAATTAATAACTCTCTCTCAAAATCTCTTTCCCTCCCATGGTACTCTAGGTATTCGACTACTAAAAACTTCATCCTCCATTACTACATACCAGTTGCCATTATTGATGTAGCTGCGTCAATTATTACTCCTTTAACATCATTATTTTCCATCTACAAGCAATAATAATAATTTTCATTGAGTCTATTATGACATACGTTTTATCTTAAAGGTAAACCCAATAGCAAACATTAAAAAAATAAATAAAGAAATCATTAAAAGGATCAGGAAGGCTAGTGCAGCAACATTAGTAAGAACATAATCAACTCTCGAAGGAACATGTAAGCCAATCACTCTGTCTAATAGGACGTGATATGTTACACATAAAAGCACATATCTCGAAGGTCAAGCGCTCATATAGATTACCTTATATCCCTTGCGGTAAGGTAAAATCTCCAATTGACCTTGTGATAAATGGAATTTCTAGGATTAGATTTCCAAAATATCGCTTGAAGAAGATGAACGAAAACAAGAATCAAACGACTGTAACACAAAGAATCAACACCAACTCAACAATGTAAAGCATCGATCAAATTTTTTGAGCAAAATTGAGCAAAAAGGTCAAGTGCTTGCATAGATCACCTTTTATTCCTCACGGTAGGGTAAAATATCCAATTGACCCTTGTGATAAAACAAGAATCAAATGACTGTAACATAGAGAATCAACATCAACTCAACGATGTAAAGTATTGATCAAATTTTTTCCATCAAAATCGAGCAAAAAGTTCAAGCGCTTAGATAGATTACCTTATATCCCTCACAGTAGGGTAAAATCTCCTATTGACAATGTGTTTGTTTCACTGAAAGTATTTTACCAGATAGAGTTTTCCAAATTTTCAATCGTTTGGTTCTCTAAAAAAGATTTAGTCAATGGAAAATTCTTTCTGGTTAACACAAATATTATGCATTATTTTAGAAAAATGAGTTCCTCCTTCTTAGAAGGAGAAAACACTTTCCCTTTTCATCTTTTTTCTCTTTGACTTTTCACTTTTCCTCTCTAGACTCTCTCGCTTTTTTTTGAGGTATGCCGCTCGCTCTCCCTTCACTCTTTCGCTCTTTCGCTCATCTTTCTTCTTCGGCTCTTCTTCAACGACACTCATCTTCTTCGCCATTGAAGGTCCATATCTTCTTTTTCATCATTGAAGGTCTAGCTCTTCTTCAATGACGCTCAACATGGTTTCGGGTTTTTTTCACTTTTTCTGAGGTACGTGGTTTGCTCTCCTTTCACTTTTTCACTTGCCCTTCTTCTTTGGCTCTTCTTCACCGATGCTCATCTTCTTCGCTATTGAAGGTCCAAATCTTCTTCTTCGTCCTTGAAGGTTTGGCTCTTCTTCAACAATGCTCAACATAGATCCAGGTTTTGTCTCCTCTCTGATTTGAGAATAATCTCAAAAAAAATTGATCGATGCTTTACACGTTGAGTTGATGTTGATTCTCTGCGATTCAATTGTTTCCGTTCATCTTCATCAAGCAAAATTTCGGAAATCAGATCCTAAAATCTTATGAGGCATAAGTGGATGCTCCTCGCAAGCCTTTCGTCCTTTGGCTCAATGGAGCTCTCTCTTCCCAAGTAATTTCTTTTTTTTTTTTTTTTTTTGGTGTGAAATTTACATTTCAAAAATAGTGCAACTCATGAGTTTAGGTCTCCTCTCTGCTTTTGGTCAACCAATCTTCACCCTCTAAAACACTCATTAACGTATGAACACAAGAAATTCTCAGGAACAACAAAATCAACATCAACTTCATCTTTCATTTGCCCTAGTTTTCTCTTTTTCCAATCAATTCTTCCTAATCATGTGGGGGGCCTTTATCATGAAGTCCTTTTTAACTTTTTCACCTCCTTTTGAATTCCCTACTTTTTTTTTTTTTTTTTTTGGTCTGGAATTCCTCACTTCAAATGGTCTAATTATGTTATTGTTGTTTCACAGCTATTCAATTTTATGATCCAATGGAACTCAATTATTAAAGTACTGACAATCAAGGATCGAATTGGAAGGAGTTATCATGATATCATGTCAATTATTTTAAGTCGTCATTTCTTGTTTTCTGTTTTTGACCCATAGTTTCTTGACTTATTTTTGTAATCTTCACGGGCCTAGCTCCTCATTGTGAGTCATGAATTCTCATCACGTTACATGTGATGGGCCCAAATAAAGTTTGGCCCCCCTTAAAATTTTACATACTTGTGATCTTACAATGAATGGACTATCTCATCATGTTACACCTGATGGACCTAGATAAAGTCCTGAGCCTTCAATGTTAGATCAAAAGGTAAAAAATCACAGTAAGATTTGTTGAATTACTAAGATTTATTGCATTTGAATTCGATGGTAAAAGGTTAGATGGACACAATACTACCTAGGAACCAAATATCACCTTATAAAAATTATGTATTTTACAATTGATTTTAATTTTTAAATCTTGTAACTATATCTATATCAATGGCAAGAGAGAGGACTTCTGTAATCAACAATTTAAATACCCCATATAGCAAAGATAAAATAAAAAAATAATGAACTTTTACAAGCTACACAATCAGCTCGTAGCTACATAACTTTTTCATTACACTAGTCATGTTTGTCATTATTTATTTTGCAGTTGATAAATTTATAAAGTGGCAAATGTTTTTGCCTACTTGTCATTTCTATTCAATGGTTTCAACCATGATCCACTCACCCGGGACATTTTGTATATATTTTTTAAGTGTTCGATGTTACTCGCGACCTGTCACGTAGACATCATTCTTAAAACGAGGAGCATGGCTCCCAATTAAAGTTATTGTTGGGGCATTGGGGGCAATTAGAAAGCTTTCATTACAAAATTCTTATACATTTTGCATGGACAACACTACCACCATGCGAAGGCTTTCGATATATAACATAGAGATAAGAATATCACAAGTGTCATAACATTTTCATGGTAGTTACTTAAGGCCAAATTTTTTTCCTCAATCACTCGAATGCTATTACTTCTAAAAAAATATTCCTTGGTGCTATGATTTTCAATCGACCACTTAAGTGTCATAATTTTTCAAAATGTTCATCCACATGCTGGAAATCTAAGATTGCATGTCACTTGCGGGGGAAAATTATCCAATAAGTTCTAAACCTATTGTATGAATGCTAATTTAATTCTAAGCTTTTCAATTTTTCCAATTTAACTCTAAACCATAGCATGAAAATCTAAGGTGGTCATTCCAACAAATTTTCGTTGGAAATTGCTAACGTGACGTGGCAGTCTAGTCATCACCAGCCGTTTCGAGGCATGGGAGCGTCATTTTGATTCCTATGCAAACCTCGAGATTTTAGGGTTGATGACTTGATTACGCTAATGCACCATTGTGGTACCTCTAACTTCGAAGATTGTTATCTAAGTGGTCATATGATCTTGATTATCAATTATGGTCCCAAGGGCATCGAAGTTGCTAAATGATCGTGCAAATGTTTTTGTAGGGTTCGTTTTCATAAAAGCCTAAGCTAATCCTAACCTATTCTAGGAAATGGACAAATAACCAATTTCTTGAAAAACAATGCGGTAAGTAAACATTCAAATATTGAAATGACTTTAAAGTAAATGCGAAAAAAGGAAACCCAATACAAGTTGGGCAAAGAATATAGATGGCCATGTTATAAGTCCTAGCCATCAGCTAAAACCAAGTCAAATTCAATTTCTTTTAAAAGGATACTCCATTAGGAATAAACTACATCTATACTAATCAAATGAAACCAAGCCACATCTAATGCTAAACTTAAAAATTAATGAAGACCTACTTCCAAGCATTTTCCCATTTTTTAAAAATATTTTCGAATTTTCATTATTTATTTAAATTATAATAATTCCAAAAATGGTGAATCGGACTGGGTCCTTAAGCCCAATTCCAATAAAGGTAGAATTTCGGCCTCACTGAGATGAGCTAATGGGCGTAATTGAGTCCATCCTCAAACCTATCTAACCTTCCTAATCCCGATTTCAGAAGACATCCGAGTTAAGCCCATGTTCGTTTAACCTAAACCAACACAAATTAAGAAGACTCACGACCAGCCTGCTCTTCCACTAAAGCAACGCCAAACCTATATTAAAGCCTATTTCAAATAAGGAACCCAAGTCCATGTTAAACCCATTTATCATTATGGAGCCCATACTCTAATTTTCCATGCTTCTCAGAACCGTATCCATTGTTTTCGGTTAGGGGACTGAGAGCTCATTAAATTTTTCCACTAACTCATGAACCTTGAGGCTCACAGTTTAAGATCGACGCACCAAAATCTAAAGCCGCAAACAAATGAACTTCACTACTGACTGACTACCCATCATCATATGCATTCCAGCCGTACACTCCATGGCTCCATTTCCTGCAACCACCACATAAGCAACACCAGAACATGCGAAACAAGGGGCGTAGTCTCTACCCATCCCAACGACACTAAGCCCACACTAAGCCTTGCTCTGGACGCCCATGACAAGCCCACTACACTAATGTCACTCTAAATCATTGTCTAATATTCCTAAAGCTGAGCCCACCCTCCATCACGTCGTTCTTCCTCTCCTCTTTCTCTTCTTGTTTCACCAATTTTTTATAGCCTTCCCAGAGATGAACTCATAAAGCAAAACATAAAACCCAGAACATCAATGATCCCGCGACGATATACATCTATCATATCCCGAACTAAAAAAGATATACTTCACCATCTAATACCTGTCTCCATTGGACCGACGCCAGCCACTGCTTCCGGTCTGGTGTTCGCAGACACAAAGCGAAAAACGCGAACAAAATAGTAGTGTAGAGGGGCATTGATCGTGAAAATGACTTGAGGATCAATTAACGCTCTCAGACGACCAAAGGAAACAAAACTTGCACAGTTTTCATGAGCATTTTGTCAAACAAGTTGTGTGCGACCGGCTAGGAACAAAGGGATTCGAGGGTCGGCTCAGACAAAAACATCAAACCAAGTGTAAGATCAGTGAGAGAAACATCTCATCCCGGTCCAAAACACTGGATAATAAAACTTGCACAGTTTTCATGGCTTCTACCACCGCTAGCTTGCCGGCCGGCTGGTCCCAACCCACAGATCACACCGCCACCTAGTGCACAGGCCGGGCTGAATGGTAAGGGATATGGAGCCGAGATCCTCGCGCTAAGGGAAAAGTTCGGAGAGAAAAGTCAAAAAGATTTGGGTGGCCTGCGACCCGGGGACATGAGGATCTGCCTCTTTTTTTAATTTATTAAATAACAGCTAATTTTTTTTAATTCTTTTCGTTAAATTTTTTATTTATTTTTTGATATTTTCTATAAATTCTATTACTATTAATGTAAATGCTCCTAATGTTTATATATCATGCAATTTTAATGATTTTTTAAGGGTTAAAAATTTATCTCCGATTTTCAATGCAATTAAAGCTAAAATTTAGATATCAACATAGCACAGTGCACATTCTACACACTGTCCACCGCTTATTCACAAAAAGGCTTCAAGTTTCCATAGATAACCAATTCATTCATCTCTTGGTTGTTTGGGCCTAATCCATTGATCAATTTGCACATATCCTATTAATATATGAAAAGATATATAATCCAATGTCAAACTATACATTGTTGAATGAATGTATTGAGACAAATTCTGTTGAAATTAATTAAAAAAAAAAAAGACAGTAAAATATAAAATAGAATCAGATGAAGAAAAGAGTTCCATTAGTTATTGGTTCTAATTGAGAGGAAGAAAATCAACATTAGATTTCGAATTAATACTTTTAAGCAATTTTTCATTAGACAGATAGTTAGAACCCGTGCGGCGCACGGAATTCTACCTAGTGTCAAAGAAAAGCTTCCAAGCCAGGACAAAACCACTCACTTAGTAGGAACGATCTGGTCTTATTCCTCTTCAAGGCAATAAACAGACATTTACAAAATTTTAATTTTTTTCCCGGGAACGAGAACGAGCGTGCCATTTCTAGTTGCCTTAGAAAGCCACCAATCCAACTGAGTGTTCATAGGTTTCTTCTCGTATCATTCACGGTGGAAAAAAGGTGAAATCCGGGGTCGCCCATGCCCTCTCAAAGTCAATGGACACACCTTGCTCATGCAAATCTAATGCCTACTTTTAGATAGTAAAACATCAAGTGATAATCTTTCCGAGATACTCATAAGGAAGAGGCTGCACGTAAGGACAGAAAACTTAACATACTCGTGAGATACCTGAGATTGATTCATTGACTTTTACCGAGTTCAAGTAAGAAGTTGATAATTGAGAAATACTAGCTTTTGCTAATTAGGGCGCACAAATTCCATTTAGTTATTGATTTAGCCCCAGGAAGAACCCGCCCTGCGGGTATTGATGTCAGTTCCGGACGTTCCAAACTTCCACTCTTGGTTTTGGCTGCTTAAAAGGCAAGAAACGCCCTACAAATTCATTTTTGATGAGCTATCATGTCGACAACATTATCCTCATCTTATGTGAGCCTGATTGGACCTGAATATGTCCTTAAACTATTCCCTCCTAAAATGACCATCCCGGGAGGACTCTTCCTCACAAGCCATTTACAGGCAAGTGAGAGGTAGTAGTATGGGATAACGGTACCATTGGGAAACCCGATTGTTTTCTATCCCGGGCGTGGTTCGGGGAAATGACGAGGCTGAGCAAAGACACTCGTTTCCTATCATAACATAATGATCACAAAACTGTGAATTATCCCAGAAGAATTGCACATACAAGACTTTGTAATGTGATATGTGAGATGATATTTTAAACAAGTTCAAACGATTTGGCTTAGAGACAAGTGATTTATATTAACTATGAACAGACGCTTGCTTACCCGAAAGGTGGAAAATTAACTATCATTTTACACTAACAAAAAGAAAACATTTTAGACTACGCATCTTCCTATTTCTACAACTAATCGACATTTCACTGCCAAACACGGAAGCCAGAAAAGGTGAATGCGTGACGGTAACTCGATCGGAAACTTCTAACTTCCCGAATGCAGTCTACAAGTTCCTGCCATCGAGATCACGGAGTTGTTCTAAGGTGACTTCAAAGAACGGCAAAGCCAGTGGTGCTTGAACTCGAAGCTGTCGCGAGACTTGTGTCATGGTCGGTCGAAGATGAGGATTGGTCTGCAAGCACATGAGTGCAAGTGCTGCGACAGAAATTATGTGTTGCGCATGCTGATTTGTTGGACGCAACAAGCGTTGATCCAGCACATCCTTCAATGGTGTTTGCGACTTGGATTGAGTGGATGAAAATACTGACACGACATAATTTCCCGGATGCTTTCCCATGATCATCTCTAGTACTACAACTCCAAAGCTATATACATCACATTTTTCAGTTGGAATGTTGGTATAAGCTAGCTCTGCAATTGAAGAATTCAAAGTCCATTGATAATCTTGTTAGCTGTAAATAAAGACTCGGACATTTGCTTGCACATAATTAAAAAATTTCCAATGACAACGCAAGTTAGGACAGTAAATTAATATGCTTCTACAAATAACATCACCTGGAGCGATGTATCCTATGGTGCCAACAATAGCAGTCCAGTTGGTAGAATTTGGCCTCAATAATCTTGCGGTGCCAAAGTCTGAAACGTGAGCCTCATAATCAGCATCCACAAGATGTTGTTACTGGCCAAGTCTCGATGGATCAATGGAGGAAAACAGTCGTGATGCATATATGACAGTGCATCCACAATTGCTCGAACCACGTTTATCCTATTGTACCAGCCAAGCTTTGATGCTCTTTCATCATCATTCAAAATTTTTCTCAAGCTCCCTCTTTCGGTGTACTCATACACTAGAAAACAATTTTGTGCATGAAAGCAAAACCTATAAAGCTTCGCAATGTTGCGGTGGCGAATATTTTGTAAGGCTTCAATTTCCCTTTCAAAAGGAACAATGTCGACGGTCTCATCTTCCTGGGACGATGGTATTTTCTTGACTGCAACAATTTGACCTGTTGGTAGATCAACTCTATAAACAACACCATAGGCCCCTTCTCCCAAATAGTACTTGGAGTCAAATCCTTCCGTGGCCTCCATGATTCGCTCATAGAAAATTTTGCCATCAAATCTCAAAATACGCAAGAAATCTAAATCATTAGTCTTTGTCTGTGCATTCCTCTCTTTCTTGATAACCTTTCTTCGACGACGTATTATGAGGACAATCAAGAAGAAAGAGAGAACAAGGAATCCTAAGAATGAGAGAATGAGGATAATGAAAATTTCAACTCTGCCGTGTCGATTGTGTTTCTTGCTCATGATAGGAATATTGCATTTCTCTAATCTAGGCATGTTCCCACACAGCCCCTTGTTATGCTGAATTGCCTTAAATGGAGCCTCCTTAAAAGCTTTGACATTTGGGAGAGGACCTTCCAAATTATTATAAGACACATCAACAGAAGTTAATGCCCATAAGTTAGCAAAACCATGTGGGATGGTACCAGAGAGATCATTGTGGGAGATGTTAAATATTTCTAGGACTCTCAGTTTTCCTAGATCTAGTGGTATGCTTCCAGTTAATAGATTCTTACTCAAATCAAGAACGTTTAGGAATCGTGCATTGCCTATCTGAGGAGAAATGCTTCTCCCAATTTTGTTTTGGCTCAAGTTCAAGCTCAGCAAGTTGGTGCATAGGTTGACCTGTGGTGGAATGGCTCCACTCAAATTGTTCGATGCTAGGTTGAGATGTTCCAATCGAGATAAAAATCCAATTTCTTTAGGAATATCACTTGAAATCCCATTGTTGTTGAGGATGAGATCTAGCAGTAGTTGCAAGCTTCCCAATTCTCTCGGAATCTTTCCACTTAAACAATTTGAAGAAATGTCAAGTACGTGTAACTGAGCCATCCTTCCAAATATGGGGGGTATCTCACTAGAAATGTTGTTGTTTGATATCTTTAGGCTCGTCAAATTAGGGCAACGCTCCCATTTCCATGAAAGGATGCCGTTCAAATAATTGTGGCTCAAGTCCACATAATTTAGATGTGGATATATTCCGAATGCTTGTGTTATGTTTCTAGTAAGTTGGTTTCCTTCTAGTCTCAATCTAGTTAATGTGCTACAGCTCTCTAAACTTGTTGGGATGGGACCCATGAATCGATTATTGAATGCATGGAAATGTTGCAATGATCTCCCAAGATATATATCTTCCGGTAGTTCCCCCTCTAATTCATATGAGATAGATACAAAAATCTCAAACCTGTTAATTTATTGAACTCATAAGGCAAGGAACCATAGAATTTGTTCCAAGCAAGGTTTAATTCCTGAAGAGATACCAATTTCCCGATCTCTTGTGGAATTGAGCCTGATAAAAGATTCAAGTAAAGGTTTAATTCGATTAGATTAGTCAAGTTATGGAGAGATGATGGGATTGAGCCAGTGAGATTGTTTTCTCCTATCTCAAGTCGAGAAAGGAGAAGCTAGCCTCCCGATTTCTGAAGGTATGGGTCCCGAAAGTCCATTATTCCACAAAAAAAGATGCTTCAGATTCCTCAAGTCACTTATCTCTATCGGAATTGAGCCAATGAGATTGTTGTTTGATATGTCAAGTTGAGAAAGAGAAGTGAGCCTCGTGATTTCTGTAGGTATGGGTCCTGAAAGTCCATTGTTCCACAAGATAAGATCCTTCAAATTCCTCAAGTCACTTATCTCTATCGGAATGGAGCTAGAAAGCATATTCTTTGAAAGGTCTAAACCGATTAAACATGTCAAATTTCCGATAGAATGAGGAATTGAGCTAGTGAGATTGTTTGTTCCCATCTCAATTCGAGAAAGAGAAGGTAGCCTCCCGATTTTTGAAGGTATGGGTCCCGAAAGTCCATTGTTCGACAAGATAAGATCCTTCAAATTCCTCAAGTCACTTATCTCTATCAGAATGGAGCTAGAAAGCATATTATTTTGAAGATATAAACTGATTAAACATGTCAAATTCCCGATAGAACGAGGAATTGAGCCAGTGAGATTGTTGTATGATATGTCGAGTTCCTCCCGATTTCTCTAAGTATGGGTCCCGAAAGTCCATTTCCCCATAAGATAAGATCCTTCAAATTCCTCAAGTCACTTATCTCTATCGGAATGGAGCTAGAAAGTATATTATATGAAAGGTTTAAACTAATTAAACATGTCAAATTTCCGAGAGAATGAGGAATTGAGCTAGTGAGATAGTTGTCTGATACGTCAAGTTGTGAAAGAGAAGTGAGCCTCCCGATTTCTAAAGGTACGGGTCCCAAAAATCCTTGTCGTTTGAGCAAAAGAAGAAATAAATTTGTCAAGTTTCCAATAGAACATGGAATTGAGCCAATGAAATTATTGGTCGATAGGTCAATTTCTATAAGAGAAGTGAGCCTTCCAATTTCTAAAGGTATGGGTCCGAAAATCTATTTTGCCAAAAGTAAAGAAATTTTAAATTCCTCAAGCCACTTATCTCTCTTGGAATGGAACCATAAATGTTATTGCACGAAATATCTAATCTGGTTAAATTGCCTAATTTTCCATGAGAAGGAGGAATGGGCCCAAAAGTTGATTTGCACGTAGTTGCAAATAATGAAGACTCTCCAACATACCTATACTTGGAGGAATATTCCCGGATAATTCATTGATGGAAAGTTCAAGAAAGTTGAGTTTGGAAAGGTTACCAATACTTGAAGGGATGGAGCCATAGATCTAGTTGTTGCCAAGTTCAAAGCTAACCAAATTTGTTAATCGTGAGAAGTTAAGGCCATCTAGAATTCCTCTCAAACCGAGATCATAAAGATGTAGATGGGTGATGGCTCCATGGTTGTCACAAGTGACACTAGTAAAGTGGCAAGGATTATTGTTGTGCCATGAAGAGAGGATAGATTGGCTATGGTTGTCAAGAGTAGATTTCCAATTTAGGAGAGCTACTACTTCATCCTTATTCTTGGTTGCGTCGACAGCGAAAAAAGGAGTGGAGGAAGTAGACTCGCTGCCTGCCCCATGAAATGAAGTGGGGTCGACCAAGAAGAGTAAGACAGAGAAGCAGAAGACATGTAAAGGAGACACGGGTGGACAACGATAACGAAGAAACCATGATTTGGGGAAATGGATGGTTTTTGGAAGGTGGGAGTTTGTTCAGGTCTACATAACATTAACAAGATTGATGGCATATTTATAGATGGAACATCATTCTCAAAGCTCTCCAGTGGACAGCATTTTTCCTGAATGGGGCCTTCGCAAACAATTATTTTTATTTTTTATTTTTTGTGATTGGCGATATATTGCAAAATAATATATTTTCCTTTTCCAAACAGTTTATCATGTGTCATTATGTATAACAAGTAAGTAGTACCAAACGATGAGACTCGATCGCTAGTCATCATTTGAACAAAAAAAAAGAGATCGTGGTCAAGTCCAATCTTTGGCTTCTCTCTTCGCTTCCGCCTCGGTATCTCCAGAGTCGACTATTTCCTGATCATCTCCCCCAATCCACTCGACATTTGGGTCCTCTACCTACCAACATTGCGCTGGAGATCCTCCATATAATCCAGTTCTCGGCACCTTCAATTGCCCTCGCCACCTCCAAAACCTCTCGCAAAGTTCCCCCTGCTCGAAACGGTTCTCATCAACTCGCCAGGAGTCCGAATCCCTGAGGACATCGGTGACTCGAACTGGCTTTTCCAGCTGAATCATTGTCTCACTGTGAGACCCAGCGGTGAACCTAGTCCGCCATCGGGGACGATGACGGGGAAAGTGTAAGGGTGGCGCTGACCCAACGTAACTTGATCGGCTCAGTTTAGTTGAATTGGGAAATTTGGGGATTGGTCAGATGACCTGATTTTGCCTTGTGGTGTAGAACAGCCATGATTAAGAAAAAGTGGTACTTTGATATCAGACAAGGAGTATGGCTCCCAATTAAAGATAATCTTGGGGCAATTAGCAAACTCTCATTTCAAAACTCCCGTGAATTTTTCATGGACAAATCCTATCACATGCCAAACGAGAAATAGTACTATGCCCATTTGAAACCCCATATACCATCACATAAAGATTCTCGATAGATGAAGATATTTAATGAAATATTAAGTGTCAATGCATCGACCAATAAATTTCAGAATTGATCTTTTTCGTATAAATTGGTCCAAATGATTGAGGTTCAACCATGGTTTTTTTTTTTTGCGCAAAATGATTGGTTCAACCATGGTTGCTGACTTTCTTTTTTATCAGTTTGTGTGGTAAAAAGGAAAAAAGTAAAAAGTTATTGGAAAAGAAACTTCAAAAGATAAAAAAGATTGTTAATGGCTTTCTCCTTACCTAATTCTTACTTTGTAATAATTAAATGTAAAGAACTCAAAAGCCGTGCCTCTCGGGCCTTTGTTGTTAGCTTGATCGTGGCATAGCCGATAGCCGAGGCATCATCGGGTTCTCTGCTCCTGGGGAGATGGAGCGACAAATCATTCTTTTTGAAGGAAAACCTAGTAGTTGCAGTAAGGGAAGAAAGCATAGAGACTCCACTTCCACTTCTTCCATCCGCTCTATACCTAAGAAAATTAGAGATATTTAGGCTTTGATGTACTTTTTGGGGGGAAAGTGCTTAAAAAGTCCTAAACATTTTTTGGTGCCAATTTAATCATAAATCTTTTTATTTAGTGTCAATTTAGTCCTTTCCGGCCAATTTTGGCCAGATTTTCTAATTGGACGCCGACCCGGTTGACATGGCATGATCGGTGTTAACGTTGAAAAAATTTAAATAATATTTTAATATTTTAATATTTTAATATTAATTTTTAATTTTCTTTTCTTTTTTTTTTTCTTTTTTTTTTTTTTTCCCCTCCTCCAATGGTTGTTGGATCTCGGCGACTGGCTAGAGGCGACGCCGGCGAGGTTGACCTTCCCGCCACCGGCCACCTCGCCCTTGCCGTCCAATGTGACAGTGGTCGCAAGGGCGACCTCATGCTGCGTGGCAAGGGTCAAGCCTTGTCCATGGTTGGCGAAGGTCTAGCCTCGCCCATGGGAGGGCGAGCCTTGCTAGCACCACCTAGGCCACGAGGGTGAACTAACACTGAGCTGGCGAGGTCAAGCCTTGCCCATGGCCAGCGAGGTTTGACCTTGCCAGTGCCACCTAGGCCGTAAGGGTGACCTAGCGCTAGGCTAGTGAGGTCGAGCCTCGCCTATGGCCGATGAGGCTCGACCTCACCGAATCGCGACTTGGGCAGTGCCGGCAAGGACAAGCCTCACCGCCTAGTGCAAGGCCGCCCTCATGGCCATTGTCGCGCTGGGCGGCGAGGGCGAGGTGGCCGGCGAGGTCCGGCAAGGACCTCGACCTTGGCCGCCGAGGTCCGCGACTAGAGGAGGAGGGGAGGGAAAAAAAGAAAAAGAAAAAGAAAAAGAAAAAAATTCTAAAAATTAAAATATTATTAAAATTTATCCACATCAGCATTGATTAGCATCCAATCAATAAAAAAATCAACCAAAATTGGCCGAAAAGGATTGAATCGGCACTAAGTAAAAATGTTTAGGACTAAATTGGCATCAAAAAAGGTTTAGAACTAAATTGACACAAATATAAATGTTTAAGACTTTTTAAGCACTTTTTTTTCCTACTTTTTGGTTGTGAGTATCTTAATAGCACCAACTGTTCGGTGGATATCTTTGCTTTGTGCCAAGTCTAAGTATAGTTCCCATTCAAATAACACCAGTATTTCTTCTAGATAATCTCATAATTTTTCTAGAGACTAGGGCAAGCAAAGCCCTTGACTGAAAATTGGCGAGTGTTCTTTGGACTACTGGTGTAAAGGGCACGTAGGTAGTGAATGCGAAATCACAACCTTCCTGTTGAGATCAATTGAAAGTTAGATCTCTTACATTTCAATCTATTAGAGTTTCTTCTTCGAGCAACTTTTTACTTCTTTCTCCCTTTGCCACATAGACTGATGAAGAAGAAAAAATAATTAACTGTTAGTTTTTTACTCGCCACACAAGGCAAAGAACAGGCATCGAGGGAAGCAATTGAAAAAATAGTTCAAGCACCTAAAGAAAAACCAAAAGTAAAAATTATCATGGGCAAAATCGTTGAACATAAATTACAAGTGGTCAAAGAGTTTACTGTTTCAGAAATCAACCAACTACCAAATGAGCGATGACAAACATGACTTGTGTAGTCAAAAAATTATATAGCTAACTAGGGCTATGTGAATTGTTGGTTACACATCGCCGTTGCTATTGATCTAGATATAGTTATATGTTTAAAATTATGAAATACATCATCTATATGAGATGATTCAATGATCTCTGAGAAGTATTGTACCCGTAAAATCTTTTATTTTTAGAAGACTTTTTTTCTTTCATAAAAAATATTTTCTCTTCTAATCAATTCATTTTCAAAGGGAGAATGAAGCAAAAATTGCTTGAAAAAAATTCTCTCGAAAAATTATTTCCGTGAAATGAACTAGGAGTCTTAAGGGTCCGTTCCATTTCACGGAAAATGAACCATTTCCCAAAATATTTTCTCATAAGTCATTTTTCAGGAAAATGACAATATTTTCCCGTGTCCGGTTTGAAAATGTTTCAAAAAATATTTTCTAGTGTTCGGTAAAAAATATTTTCCGCTCGCCATATTAATCAAACGATTCTCGAGCATCAAGGTCAAAACTAATCACACATGTTTCGACAACGATTCAACAAAACTAATGAGATCGACTTAGCTCTTTGAATGTTTATTTGGTCCGATGACTAGCCAAGAAAGAAGTAAATTGTGGTCTCAAAAAAAATAAAAACAAAAAAAATAAAAAAATAAAAAAAAGGAATTAAAAATAATTTGAATAAAAAATAAAAAAATAATTCGAATAAGAAAAGAAAATCTCTTGGAAGAAAATAGGATGAACCAAGGATTTGTAAGTTGTGAGATAAGAGATCATGTTTAAAATGTTTTCCATTTTTATAAAATTGGAAAACAAAATTTTCCACTACTTTAGAAGACTATTTTTCTTTTGATGGAAAGTATTTTCCCAAGAAATTCATTTTCGGGAAACGACCACCAGCGGAAAAATTCGGAAAACGTTTTCATAAATTATTTTCCCGGTTCAGTGGAGCCTAAAAAGATAGAAAAAACCCCTTTCTTCACCATCAAGTGCGGTGAAAGGGCCATGCCGTATCTCCACGCTATCATGATTTATCATTTTCTTCTTGCCCAATTCTTACTCTTACAATAATTAAAAGAAAAGAAGACCAAGTCTTCAGCCCCTAGAACACTCATGAACATATGAACACATGAAATCCTTGTAAAGAACAAAATCAACATTAGCTTTATCTTTGATTTACTAGTTTTCTTTTCTCCAATCGATTTGTCTTAATCATGTGGAGCGCATTGATCATGAAATCCTCTTTAAGTTTTTCACATTTCGAAAGGAATACGACTCATCTAGTGTGGGTCTTCCTCTGCTTTTTCTCACTAGTCTTCGACCCCTAAAAGACTCATGAATGTGCGAACACATGAAATCCTTGTAAAGAAAATGTCAGCTTTATCTTTGATTTGCTCCGGTAAATCTTTGATTTACTAGTTTTCTTTTCTCCAATCAATTGGTCTTAATCATGTGGAGGTGGGTCATTCATCACGATGTCCTCTTAAAGAAAATTATTTATCTTTGATTTGCTCCAGTTTTCTTTTGAATCATCCAACCCTCTTTTGAATTCCAACCCCACTCCCTCAAATGGTCTAACTATATTATTGTTAGTCCAAAGCTATAAAAAATTTATAATTTGATTGAACTCAATAATTAGAGTAACAACGATCATGGATTCAATCGAAAGGAGTTATTATCATGCTATCATATCCTCAATTATTTTAAGTTATTGTGTCCTTTTTTTTTTCTACTTTCGACCTATATGTTCTTGACCTGTTTTTGTGGTTTTCATGGGCCTAGCTCTTCTCCGTGAGTCACAGATTCTCATTATGTTACATCCATCCGTGAGTCATTTAATGATGAAAGAACTTCTTATTATGGATTAAAATCAAATACTTCAACATTATATCAAATGGTAAAAATCATAATCTTTTTTATTGAATGACCATTCCAAATAAAGTCTGATTTATGGCATTCCCACTCAAAAAAATACATGTGAATCATTTTTAATGATGAAAGAACTTTCTTATCATATTATACGTGATGGATCGAAATAAAATCTAGATTCTTCAACATTAGATCAAATGGTAAAAATCATAATCACATTTATTTAATGACTAAGATTTATGGCCTTCCAATTCAACGGTGAAGGATTTATCTTTCTTCAACGCCAAAACCAATTTTTTTTTTTTTATTCCAATGAATTTGTCTTAGTCATGTGGAGTGCTTTGACCGTGAAGACCTTCACTCTTTTATCTTCTTTCAATTCTACCCTTCAAATGGTCTAATCATGTTATTGTTAGTGCAAAGCCATTCAATTTCGCAATCTTGGATCCAATTGAAAGGATTCATCGTGCTTTAACGTCCTTCATTTTTAAGCAATCGTTTCCTTTTTTTTTTTTCCTTTTTTCAACCGGTAAGTTCTTGACTTTCTTTTTTAAGTCTTTATGGCTTAGTTGGTCTTGAGTCATGGACTGTCTCCATGTTACACCTGATGGGCCAGAATAAAATCACGTCCCACTGGAAAATTTACAAAATATATAATTTTATGATGGAGGGACTTACAGTCAAAATTTAGGCCTAACATCCAATTTGAGTCTACATAGCCTCTACTTCTCTGATCCATCGAAAAAAGTCGTAGCACATAATCATACTAGTTTTATTGTACTGTCCATATGAAATACCGTAATCTATAAAGATTTAAAAATTTCACGGTAATCCAATTACTATCTCACACTTTTTCTCATAAATATTCCATGCAAAAGCCGAGATAAGGATTCCGAGAGACATGAGTTGATTATAACAAATTATAAATAGATGGCTGAAAATTTTCTTTCTTTTATCAAGTGCGTTGAAGGGGGGGGGGGCACCACATTCTGGGAATTAAGGTTTAATTTGGCAATTTTGAAAATTGAATTTATACCATTTCGGGCAAAAATTAAGAAAGCGTGGGACTTCCTGATTTTGCCTGGTGGTGCACAAAAACCATGATTAAGAAAAAATGGAACTTTGATGTAAGTTTATTCTCTATTATATTCACAAGGGACAATAACACAAATAATTCTTGAAATTTAGTCAAATATGCAATGTTTTCTCTCATTTTTTATTTATTTAATATTGTCTTTGAATCTTTAGCCCAATATGCAATATGTCCCTAAATTTTGGTAAATATTCAATCTAATCCCTAAACTTTACGAAAATATGCAATATTATCATTCCATTAACTTAAGTTCATAAATAATATGGAACATTCTCATATAATTTAGAGACTAGATTGAATATTTACCAAAAGTTTGAGGACTACATTGAATAGATCAAAAGTTCAAGAATGACATTACACATTAGACTAAAAAATTTAAGAACCACATTGGACACATTAAAAGTTAAGGGATGATGTTGTACATTGAGCCAAAGTTCATAAACTATTTATGTCATTTTCCCTTTTCATAAAACATTTACAACTCCGTTGATTACCTTTATAAACTGAATTAATGAATGGATAATGTTTCATTAGCAATCGCATATCCAAAAGTCAGTCAGCACCAACTCAATCACTTAACCAACCCCTTGAATCTCAATCTATGTACAATTGTAATGTCCATTAAAACCATGAGTAGAAATTCACTTTTTATTCCTTACTTCCTCTAAATATTTTGATGGACACACTTTTACCTTTTCTTAACCCAGAACATTCAAAATTTTGTTACAATGAACAAATACCAAATACATAAATTCACATACAAATTTATCATAATTTTTTTAAATTTAAATGATATTTTAAAATTTGACCAAAAGCAAGAAATTGCTTTTTACTTTTTAAAAAGCTTAACTAAACTGCCTCATAACTTAGATGCTCAAAAGATGCCATAAAACATTGCTTGAAGCTTTCTAATATCTAGTATAATATTCATTTCCCCATCCGATGTTTATACAACCAAAATGCTTTAAGCACGTTAAGACATGTTACCAACAAATAAACAAGATCATTCCCGCCTTCATATTTGTAAATACGAGGAATAGAAAAATAATTCGTTTCTCAAATTTATAGTATTTTCAGCATGTGAGCTCAAGCTTCAATTGAATTTGCTTTCTTATTGAGTTCAATTGATGTTGGTTTTGGACAATTGAGTCCAATTGAACTAAAAAATTAAAAGGGATGACAACCACGAATCCAATGGTAATGGGCCTTTGTGCTATAAACAATGTCCTCAAATCTAGTGCTGTCGTTTCCTATTTTCCTTTTGGCCGACAAGTGCTTGACTTACTCCTTATGTTAGGCATCACAAAAACATATTGCTATAGGAAATTAAGTACATTTAAAATAAGATAGCACGGAAGGGATTACCTTGGGAGTAGCTCGATATTTATCTGGGGTTGATAATTGATAAGCATGAGCAGCGGGAGGCTTGGTCACTGAGGTATTGGTTGCCTTGGAACCTTGACAGCATGATTCTGATTTATTTTGACAAGTAAATGAGTTCCATTACGGTGATAAACTAATATAAATTAGCTTCCTAGAACACCCGGCTCAAGCAAGGGAAACTGGTTATATTAAAGGCATCAGCACATGCTTCATTTGGCCGTGCTTCCTTGTTTAGGAACCCTCGTGGTGAGTTGATCCTTTCTTTCAACTACCCAACACGTGAGTGTTGCTGTTGTTTTGGATGATAAAGATATTCTGGGATTTTGAATCAGCTGAGGTTTGATCTTTTCCTAGAAAATATTTAATGCCATACCCGGGATTTGCATTCTGATGTGGCGACGCATTTTTTTGTTGGTTTGACAGCTGGTTGTCCTGAATCTTTCCTACACTAGTTGATTTACTGTGACATTTCAAGATGAGAAATATGCTAAAATCCATGAGTTGAGTGCAGTAGCAAGGTGAGTGGAAGAGATCCGCTTCTCATGTGGAGCAGCTTGAAATGGTTTTGTGGGATATGGAAGAGCATTCGGGCCACCTGTCAAAAAATATCCAAGACATAGTTAAAAGTGTGAGAGAAATCGAGTGGAAAAGAGCTCCTGTCCCCGTCGGTAGTAACTAATAACCACCGGTATGTGTCTCTTGTAACTGTACTATTCTTGTTCATGTCTTTTTCCCCTTTAGGTTGCAGACAAACTTCCCTTACCAAAAAAAAAAACTACAGGGTGGATTGAATATTGTCTATATAAATTAGGATAAGTTTGTTTCATGAAAAACTCAATAATGAAGGAAAATATTTTTTAAAAAATACTTTATTTTTGAAAATGTTGTTTCCTGTTTGGACCTCATTGGAAAATGCTTTCTTTAAGATAAAAAAATCAAAATTTAAATAGATATTTATTACTTATTTATTTTTCCTTTTTTCCCTTCTCTCCTACCCGCCTCTCCACCTCACCCATCGCCCCTTCCTCCTATCCACTGCCATCACCGCCATCTTCGACGACCTCGCCTCCCTCTGCGGCGATTTCGTTCACAGGTGAAGGAGAATGAGAGAAGGGAGGAGGAGTTGGGGTTTACGTTCACAGGCGAAGAAAGAAAAGAGAACAAGAAAAAAAAAAAAAAAAAAAAAGAAAAAAAAAGAAAAAAAAGATATAATAATAATAAATTCAAAAATTTTTATTAAAATTTTTTCTAATAATAAATTTTTCATTAAGCAAAGACCTTAAAAAAATTTAGAAAATGTTTTCCGATTTTTTCAAAGGAGCAATTGTGTCCTAAATTTAAGCTTTGAAAAGAAAACGTTTTCTGTTGACTAGGAAAATATTTTTTGTTAATTTATTTTCCTAAATGAAAGTGAGGAAAACGTTTTTTTGGAAATTGTTTTTGCAAAACAAAAACAGCTGAAGTTTCCTTTGAATTGCCCTCTCGAATATTATCCACCCAGTTTTTGCTTACCCTTAAAAGATTGATTTGTTTAGTACACAGATTCTTGAAAAGGAGATAAATGCTAATTAGCAACCAAAAGAAGAATAATGTAATATAATTGGATGCTAGTTGAATATTATGCTGGAAAATTTGACATGATGAGATGGAGACAGTGTATTGGTAAGTCCAATTTTAATTTTTCCTTTAACCCTAAGATTTGTCATAGATAAATTCAAAGCTGCACTAAGAAGTAGAAATATGCGTGCAGATTCACAGCGCCGTCCAATAGAAAGGGTAATTCTCCCAAAGTTCTTGGAGGCGTAAGGGCAGAAAAGCGCAAATGGACGAGGCGTGACGCACGAGGGATTAATAAAATTCCTACTTTATTCTTCTTTACTGTGATTTCTTCCGCTATAAGTCGAGATTGCAATTCTGGGTTGGGGAGATTGCGCTTCTTTCTTTGAAAAGACGCTCGCTTTTCATTCTTGGAAAAGGGCAGAATCTATAGGACTGGCTTTTTTCATGTCGGCGACATGATAAAAAAGGTGGCTTGAATCGGACATTTGCAGATTCAACTAACCTCAACGACCCGACCGAGGATTCTTGGATTCTTGGTCCCTCGTCTTCTTCGTCCATTCGATCCAAGGGATTCCCAGGTACTTGCCCCGACTTAACACCGATCTTCTTCTGCAATTCTGGATCCATTTCTCGGTAGCTGTGGAAAATTCTTTTGTTACCAGATGAGGAATTAGTCTTCTTCTTTCACCGATAGAGTTTAAGTCGTCAGAAACTTTAACTTTACCCGTGCAGGGTAATCGGTGATTCTTTTTCTCTGTTCCAATTTCTGAGCAATGGCGATGTTTACATTTGACAGTTCTTTGTGAGCTAAGAGTGATGATTATCTTGAATTCATTTCGAGAAATAAATCTTGATGGCAAAACCAGTCGAATGTTTGAAAATGCTTGCGTGTGATTGCTGGATGAGGATATAGTCACACAAGATCTATTGAATGATTATAATGCAGACCAAAATCTTGCGCAAATTTCACTCCTTTTATCGAGTGATTGATTTTTTGATAATGGGTGGTTGGTCCTTCCCTCAGCGTAGATAAACGGACTAGAATGGTTCTGAGGTTAGCCTCCTCTTATATGAGCTTACCTCAGACCCCGCACGGTTCGAGCCGTCTTTCCCAGCGCATCCCTTTGAGAAAATTTGGAAAGATGTGGAAGAGGGGTTGCACCAGGAGGCCGGATATATTACCTTCTCTAAATGGAGATGATGCTTGTTTACGGGTTTTTGTGCTCTCAGATTTGCACACAGACTACTCAGAAAACATGATGTGGGTCGAATGCTTGTCAACTGTTAAACACAAGAGAGACGTGCTTCTTGTTGCTGGTGATGTGGCAGAAACATACAACAACTTTGTTCTCACGATGTTGCTCTTGAAGGAGAGATTCGAGCATGTCTTTTACGTGCCCGGAAACCATGATCTTTGGTGCCGTAGAGGGTCAGAAATTTCTGTGAGTTGACTTCTATCTTTCATAATGTTTCCAAGTTCACTGAGTAACAGTTGCAGTCCTTTTGAAGAGTACTGTGGCGAAGTATGTGATTGCTGTTAGTGTTATACTCAGTCCTCGTGCATAGCTTGTTATTATATGGTCCTCAGATAATGTAGAAAAGAAAATATGATTTTTCTTGTTGCCTTAATCTCAAAACTTGATTGCTGTCGCTTTAAAGAATGCTGGCTATCTCCAAACACCTCAAAATCCTTAAATGATTTATGAGATTTACAGTGTTTTGCTTTTCCTTTCGATCTTTCATCTTTGGAATGTGGAGAATTAAAATTACTTTTCTGTTACTCAAAGAAGTCTTTTTTTGCCCTTGCATTATGGACATTGCTGACGTGGCTTCTTTCCTCTGTTGCCAAGCTGACTAAGAGAAATGGAGAGAAGCCTGCTGATCTTCTTAAAACTGGAATTGTTAGATTCATGCTGCCCAAGCTTTGTCATTTCATATTTGTATCAACCTGGATAAGCTAATATCTGAAGGCGTATGGCATATCAATTTTGATCGCAAGCTTAACACTGGAGTTGGAAAAACAACTGTTTCTTTAATATAGCTTGTAGTAAATATCCGACTGGCATATTCATCCATTGCCTTGGCATGATAGTAACCTCTGTCATAATTCATCTAGGGTTCCTACCCACAAACTCTAATGATCTCTTATTCTTATAGAAGCAAATTAAACATCATATGAACTGACCATGTGGAAATG
Source organism: Eucalyptus victrix (assembly GCA_016097545.1). Lineage (NCBI taxonomy): Eukaryota > Viridiplantae > Streptophyta > Magnoliopsida > Myrtales > Myrtaceae > Eucalyptus > Eucalyptus victrix. The sequence continues at coordinate 26,364,312 of CM027845.1, read as the reverse complement.
ATACACAGTTCGGTTCATTGGAAAAGCTGGAGAAACTACTTGATGCATGTAAAAGACTTGGTGTAAAGACGGATCCAGTGGTCATAGGCAGCTTGGGAATCATTCCTTTGTTCTCTTGGTATCATGAGGTGACTGAGTGATTTTCATTATGTCTCAGAGATTGTTACAGAACACATTATTTGATAATTTTCAGCTTTTCCTGCTTTCATTTAACGAAGAGTTATGCTTCCTTTCATTAGAGCTTTGACAGAGAGGACGACATAACCAGTTTCCGCATCCCCCCTTTGGAGATGGTGATTCACTTTCCTTTATCCTTGTAAGAATTTGTAAGAGCTTCACTTATGACAGTAAGCTACAGCCTTTACTGATTGATTATAGAATAAATTTTACAGAGTACTTTGTCTGTCGTGATGTTATCCATGCTTGTTATGACTTGAACCTGCAATCTCAATTTTATTTCCTAACATATATTTTTCTCTTGAACATGATATCTATCACAGTCCAACTCCAAAAGTGTTGCATGCAGACTAGTCAAGCTTAGAAAATCTACTAAGTTTTCTCTACGATGTGCATAGTGATAGCCGGCTATCAGTATATAATTATTGACAGAGTGCTGCACAAACTCATCCTGATATGTTAAGTGCTGTGCTATGTTGGACTCGAACCTTCTTTCTTTTTAAATTTCGATGGTTTGCATTTGTTAAGTCTTATTGGTATTGGCTGCATAGATACTGAACAAAATTAACTGAATTTGCTCGTGCAGGCATGTAAAGACTATCATGCATGCAAGTGGCCAGAGGAGCTTTCAAACAAAGATACTTCCCTAGCTTCTTACTTTGATGCAATGAACGAACATAATATGGATATAGTGGAGGATATCAAAAAGACATGCGAGCAGATCATCACATTTTCTCACTTCGTTCCGAGGTACTGATTTTCCTTTACACAAAACTCCTATTTAGTTTTTTTCCCCTGTAGTAGCATTATTGTCTTAATTTCATCCTTATTGGAAGCCTACATAGCAGTCCCTATCACTCTGCCTATCTCAGTTTGCTTTGTTTATTTTGATCAGAGCACTTCTTGTAATCTTCTATTCTGGAAACCGATTTGTTTTTTTTTTTTGTACCATACTTTGAGGTGTGAAGTTTGAACTGTGCCCGAAATGTAGAATTAGCCAAAGGCCATCTGTGTTTGTCAAAGGCTCACTAGGTGATGATTTTGAAGTCATGTAACTTCATATCTCCCAGTCCCAGGTCATCTCTTATTGCAAATCATTCCCCTTTCCGCATCATCCACAGAGGAGCAACTCAATGGTTTGGTGAAAATTGTTGGAACTTGTCAAACGGTATAAAGCCTGTGCTCGAATATAATGTTATATCTAGAACCGCAAAAGTTTTGTCCAGCTCCCCTGATAATATTGCATCAGCTCTTTACGGGCGTAATGACTGATGGGAAGAGGACCACTTTCTTGAATACGTCTATAGCATATGCTTAAACAAGAGCAATGTGCATTGCAGACCTTGAGAATCAAGAAGAGGGGACGAACTTGACAACATTGTTAGTGGACTTGTCTGCGCAAATATATATTTTACTTCTCAAAACGTTCTGGCAGTTCAATATTTTGCTTCTTTGTCAAATGTAGCTAAGTCTCATTCACTATCATGAGTTGGATCATTCAAACAACTGCAAGGTCTCGCAAAATATATCCACGTAACGCATGATAATCTATTATGTCCTTTGCGTGGTCTATCTGCTCTTCTTAGTAAAATATGGAATGATGGCCAACTTGTACTCATTGCTACATTGCCAGACAAGAGTTATGCCCAGAAAAAAGGATGTTGTTCTACCCAAATCTCCCCAAAATTATTGGTTCTGATAGCCTCGAGGTTCGCCTAAGGTCCATACACGGGGCCGAAGGGAGTGGTTCAGCTTGCCATGTCTTCGGCCATACCCATTTCTGCTGGGATGCCGTGCTCGACGGAATCAGGTACGGTTGATTTGTTCTGCCAAGATCTAGCGCTGAAGCTTTTGCCATCACTTCAAGTTCAAATGACCATCTGTTGTATGAAAATTCAGTTTAATGTTTCATTCGTGACTGATGTAGCTTACTGAGTTTAATCACATCATGTAGATACGTGCAAGCGCCTCTGGCTTACCCAAGAGAACGGAAGAGAAGGATGAACGGCGGCGAAAATTGGCTACCCTTCTGCATCTACTCCGACGGCGAGTTCGCCGAGAGGCTCTCGCCATGTTACTGGTCAGATTACTACTCTGTAAACCCTCGACGACCCCATAACACTGAACTTGCACCCTGGGTTGCTAGATTCTACAGCCAAAGAATAAATACCACACGATAACTTGTTGTCAAAGATTGTATTGAGCCGAGTTCACACAGAGAGGAACCCTTCTTCTGGCGTCACCAGCAATTTTCTCTGATACAATCAAGGTACATTTGTATGTTGTGTTCTCTTTTGATTCTGATCATGCCCTCTTGCCGCCTTTAAACCTTGATTAGACAATGTAGGTGAAACAAGATCACCAATTAGTATAGTGATTCTAGCTTTGCAATTTCTGCTTATTGTACCTTGATAATGATAGATCTTGCGACGTGGCATGATCATAAAGTGAAGCATTCATGAACTCTGATCGAGACACTTGGAAGGATTTGGAAATCTGAAACCAGATACCAAAGAGAAGGTTTCGCCAAAATCATAACTGTGCAACATTCCTCAGTGAACCTTTTATTTCACATAACTACAGGAGTTCAATAGCAAAATGCACTGAAATTCAGAAGTGGAGGGACGGTGACTTTATGACATTACACACAGACAAGTGCACGGAAGAAAAAAGGTTACAATGCATTCCAATGCAAACCCAACATCAACAGGCATAACTCAGAGCTAAACTGAACCCACATGACCTGGCTAGTAGTCCTCAGGAGCCAAGGGCTGGTGGTGAGTGTGGAGTGGTGCCTCAGTCGGTATCACCAGGTACTCGTATATCAACCCTGCGAGAGCTCCTCCGATGAGCGGGCCGAGCCAGTAGATCCAGTGGTGCCTCCACCTCCACCCGACCAGGGCTGGTCCGAATGCAAGGGCTGGGTTCATGGATGCCCCGTCAAATGGCCCGCCCACAAGGATGTTCGCTGCAACAATCAGACCAATGGCAAGTGGGGCTATGATTCCCAGGCTGCCCCTCTTGGGGTCGATCGCCGTTGCATAGACAGTGTAGACCAGCCCGAATGTCATGACTATTTCTAGGAGCAGTCCGTTCATTTCTCCCACCCCTGATCCAAGGATGAATCCAACTGGTCTCTGCAAAAGAATCAACACAAATTGATACTGCTGTCACAAGAAGAGAGGAAAAATGCCCAGGGACACAAAAATCAAAGCGTTTTCTTAGTGGAAATGGTTCAATCATTTACTAAATTCATTGTCCTCATGTATCCTATTGGAAGCTCAGGACTAACTGTGATAACATGAAGGATAACACAATGTGAACATAGCATTATTCAAAATGGGAACAAGCGAAAACCTAACACAAAACCAAATGGATTGTCGAGATGAACATCTTGTTCTTCACTGGCTAGAAATAGCAATACACGTCATGAGAGTCGAGCAGAGGGAATTGATTTACGTTTCCAGCGCTTAGAGTTAAAGTAGCAACAATAGCAACAGAGGTCATATTTTACGCTTGTCACTACCCTGAACAGTGTATGAAGCAGTGTTTTAGTTTCACTAGTCAATCCAATATGAGCAATTGAGCTAAAGCATTTCACTAATGATTAATGAAGAAATGAGCTGATGACACATGACAAATCACTTGATATAGCTTCAAATTTCAACATTAATATACAGACATGATAGAAAACTAGACCTATCTGTCTGAAAGGAAGAGCAATTTGGACTTGAGATACGGAAGTGTTTACCATTCCGGCAGTCACGAGCCTCAACAGGAGTGAGGCTAGTATGGCACCCAAGAGCTGAGCCACCCAATAGTATATGGCTCGGATAAAGGAGATCCTCCCTCCGACAAGGGCACCGAGAGTGACCGCGGGATTCACATGACCTCCCGAGATGTTAATGCTTGATGCGACTGCTGCGAACAATGCTAAACCGTGTGCAAGCGCAATGGCTATCAGCGAAGATGCTGGTCGAGTTACACCAGTATCTATCGGGTACAATTTGTCTACAAAACAGAGCATATATTTGGATGATTTTTACCGTGGCTTGCACGTATCATCTAATCTTCACATTATAATGCAGTGAAAAGGAAAAAAAATTAAAGCCTGAAGTTTCATCCAGTGCAGTCCGTACCATCGCAAGCAAAACTTAATCGAATCACTTGTTAACAAGTGCTCAGATAGCGGATGTAGTGAAAATTCGATGTTCGAAAGATCATTAAATATCAAAACCATGCAATCGCAAGAACAAGTCTCAACCCGTTCAGTATGTACATACGAAGCGTCATCCTGCTCCTGTCATGTTAAGAATTCGACAGATGGTTCGAAGAAAAAGAGAGACACGGGGAAGACCGACGTACCGAGAGCGAGGCCGAGCCCTCGCCGGCGAAGACGAAGATGAAGGTGGAGAGGAGCTCGGCCAGGGTGGCCCTCAAGGAGTCCGGGTGGGTCGCCTCGTTGGCCCTCCCGAACACGTACGCGCGAGCCGGGCTGGCATTTTGGGTCCGCCTCGCCGCTCGAGATGGCAAAAATAATTCCAAGTGTTGAGGGTTTGTGAAAGATCCGAACGATGGAGAAGGTGAGCAAGAAGATGGAGATGAAGATGAAGATGAAGGTTGGTGATGAGAGGGCTTCCTGCATGGGCGAGAAGTGGAGGGGGTGTCTGCATAAAATGGACGAAGGAAGGCTTGGACTCATGTGGGACACTTGTTGATCTTCCTTGCAATGAAGTTGCCACGTTGAGAGTTTGGGTGCCGAAACCTCCCCCATCTTTATCCCCTTTTCTCTGGCTTACTTCGCAAGAAGCTCCTAAGTCAAAATGGAAACACCCCGTAAATCTCACGAACAGCTCTAGGTAGCATCGATTACTATAATAAAATTGAAAATTGTGTCTGTTATCGCTATTAAAGAATTGTTACTGTAAAAATAATAAAATTGATATATAAAGTATTAAAAATTAATTACTTAATTAATCATGTCAATTCTAAAGATAGTAATCGAGAGTTTGAATTTGATTTCGCTGTTAAAATTGTTGCATCGGTTGAGCATGAAAAATGAAAGATTACATTACAAAGTATAAATGAGTATCGTATTTAATGTATGATATACCATCGTATATGTAAGAGCAAGACTATCTTTGTCTATGTACTCAATATGCAATAACCGATTCATTAACGAAGTATTCTCGAGACTTTTTGTTAAACAAAAAAATAAGAAAATTTGGATTTTAGGAAATCACATTAACTTGTTTTTCGGGGTTAATATGCTGTTGTCCAGCATAACCATCAAGTGCCATTAGTGTACATGGGCGGGCCCGACACCAGATCGGATCGGGCTTCAAAAGGTAATTAGGCTTTATTCTGAGCGGGCCGGGTTCAATCCCGACCCGTTTGTTTCTTGTGAACCTTCTCTCTCTCTCTCTCTCTCTCTGCCTTTCTGATTCGATCTCTTTCTCTTTCTCCGATTGATGAAGAAGCGATCGCATGGTTAGAGACGAACAAGCAGTAATCTCTCTTCCTCCTCTCCCTCTCGAGATTGCAAACATTTTAGGTGAATTTAGTTTCCGCCGCGCGCGTTCCTGTCGTCCGCTGATTCTCTGGTTTTTGAATGATTCTCCCGGTTGGCGGAACGTAGGATTGCTAGAGTCCCCGGGATTAGGGAGTGGGTCTGTTTCGTGAACTTTGCAGTGGTTAAAAATGCACGACTGCAAACGTAAAACATGGCCCATATCCACCTATTGCTATTGTATTTAGATTCAGGTAGCACAATTCTGTCTTATTGTTTTCTTGCTTTTGGTCGTGTGAACTGATTTTTGAGTTTCTAACACCTTCTTGGGGGAGCTTGCTGATTTTCTCGTATGACAATCGTGAGTTTTATCACCACGCCAAGCCTCACGGCTTTTAGCATGAGATAGACCTTGCATGATTCTACCACCCAATTTCTTTATTTTGGGAAATCCTCCATATCCGTTCTGCTGCTGCTGCTGCTGCTGCATCATCGCATTTCAGCAATAGTTTCTCTCTTCTGTTGGTCCTTTACGAAGTAGTTGTTACTTGGAAGGCACAAGTAGATTACTTTCATGATATAGACCATAAAAAATTTGAGCTTTCACCTTGTTCTCGTCTCTTGTGATGATCTTCTTGAATCTTGAATTTTAGGGTTTCTTCCGTGCCCACAGTTCGGATTCACTCTGAATCAGTGATATTTGGAAAAGTGTAGCGATGGATGGCTGGGCCAACAAGGACTGTGAGCAAAGTTCAGTGGATGCTACAAACACAGATGAACCTAGCGGTAATACTATACTATAACTGCACTTAGGGCGTGCCATTTCACTTCGAAATGATCAACCTTCATTTAATGATTATCTATTTTAACACACTTTTTTCGTACTTCCACCGCATAATATTTATCTACATCATTTGCTATTCTCCTTGAGTTATATATCGTGGTCATTGGCTTTGTCTAATTTCTTGACAAATCAGATGCGGTGAAAGAAAGATCTAGAGATCAGAGACTGGCTTTCCCTGGTGACCCGAAATGTGTGATATGCAGCCGCTATGGTGAATACATATGTGACGAGACAGAAGATGATATTTGCAGCTTGGAATGCAAACGAACTCTACTAAGCAGGATTAGTAACTCTTCCAGAGGTGGTCATACATCTTTAAAGAAATTACCAACAGTTGATGAGTGCTATTATGTTAAAGATGGCAATGATAAAACCGGATCTCAGTCTTTACCTAGTGACCAATCTGAAGTGCTTAGGAAAAGACTTGGCATCCATGTGAAGGGAAATTCAGTTCCTGCACCCATTTTGTCTTTCTCCTCTTGCCCCCTTCCGCTGAAGCTTCTAGAAAATATTGAATCTTCTGGCTATGAAATGCCCACGCCTGTGCAGATGCAAGCAATACCTGCGGCCCTGACTGGCAAAAGCCTGCTTGTTTCGGCTGATACAGGGTCAGGGAAAACAGCATCCTTTTTGGTTCCTGTAGTTACATATTGTGCAAATAACAGCCAGCAGAACTCTTCAAACGGAAGAAATCCTCGTGCTATTGTATTGGAACCAACTAGGGAGCTCTGTATACAAGTTGAGGAGCAAGCAAAGATGCTTGGCAAGGGTTTGCCTTTCAAAACTGCACTCGTTGTAGGAGGTGACCCTATGGCTGGACAACTGTATCGCATCCAGGAAGGAGTTGAACTGATTGTGGGGACTCCAGGAAGACTTATTGATCTATTGACCAAGCATGACATTGAGCTGGACGACGTCATGATTTTTGTTTTGGATGAGGTGGATTGCATGCTTCAGCGTGGCTTCCGTGATCAGGTGATGCAAATCTTTAGGGCATTATCACAACCCCAACTGTTGATGTATTCAGCAACAATCTCTCCGGAAGTTGAGAAATGGCAGGAACCATGGTCAAAGATGTAACTGTTGTCTCTGTTGGCAAGCCCAATGCTTCAAATAAAGCAGTGAAGCATATAGCCATCTGGGTGGAGACAAAGCAAAAGAAGCAGAAACTTTTCGATGTGCTGATGAGCAAGCAGCATTTTAAGCCACCAGCAGTGGTGTACGTGGGTTCTAGACTTGGTGCTGATCTGCTAGCTGATGCAATAGCTGTTAAGACTGGAATGAAAGCCTTATCAATGCATGGGGAGAAGTCTATGAAGGAGAGGAGAGAAATCATGCAGTTATTTTTTATCGGAGAATGCCCTGTCATTGTTGCAACTGGAATTTTAGGTCGGGGAGTTGACTTGTTGGGTGTGAGACAGGTGATAATTTTTGACATGCCAAATTCAATTAAGGAATATGTCCACCAGGTTGGGAGGGCATCTAAATTAGGTGAGGAGGGTACGGCAGTTGTTTTTGTGAATGAGGAGAATAAGAATGTGCTCCCTGATTTGGTCGAACTTCTAAGAGCTTCCGGTGCACCTATTCCTCGGGAGCTCCTTAATTCACAATACACAAGGAGTTTTGCTTCTGCTGGCAAGGGGCAGAAAAAGAGGAAGCAACGTTACTAAGGTTTTGATCTTTATTTTCTCAAGCTGCTTTTTACCAAACTATTTATGCAGTCCTTTCTTTTAGTGGAATTGTATTCTCCGTTATGGTAATAAATCATTTACAAGTTGAGGAAATTTGATAAATGAGGTAAAAGGATACCAATTTAATTACCTTTTATAACTTCTGCCATCTGCGTTCCACTAGAACAGTGCTTTATATTTATGGTAGAACTTCCTAGTTTTATGCTTGAGTGCCATTTCTGTGCTGAGTTATAGAGGCCTTGTATGTTGGTCTGCATTAGTAATCCATTAATGACATAAACAGATAGCAAAGTGTAATCATTGGAAAGTTGATTAGATGAAGACTTCTCAAGGTTATGTATGCCATGGCTTTTTAACTTCCCACGGTTAGCATATAATTGTAATTTATCATTATGGAGAACCTTCTTTTAATTTTGAAGGCAAGTTTTTAGGATGAAAAGTACCTGAGGCTATTCTACCATAATATACTGGTACTGTTACTGACCAGAGATGTAGAGCCAGATTTGAGATTCTGGTGGACCTACCTGTTTTCATTGATTTTAGTTTTGCCAGGACACATGATAGCAGTATCAGCTGTTCATAATATAATTGAGAGACAGCGACCACCTGTGTTTAGGATGAGTTGAACCTATCAGAAAGGTTATGTGCCATGAGTTTCTAAATTATTGGGCATGTTGCTGATAACAGAAACTAGTTTGTTATCATCCAGGCATTTTCCATTCCTAGTTGTGTCAGAACACACTGTCTTTGTGCGGCTGAAGTGCTGCAAAATCAGTATTTACATTAAAACTGAATGTCTTTAGGTGAGTGCTTTTCAGGAACAAGAAGATCTTATGGCAGCATCTCATCATGCAGACAAGATGTCACTAGTTACGAAAGATGGGCAAAATATGGTGGTATGTTTCTCTTGCTTATTTTTCTGTTTGTTCATCAGGAGAGGTTATCATCTGTAAACCATGTTTCCCATACGGGGGGTGTTGAATGGTTTTGACGCAGCTATGAACATCAATTTCAATGAATCTTTGTCTCCTTGTGTGTTGTAACAATTTTCAAGTCCCTTGATCTTCTCTATCTGCAATAGCTCTCCAGGATCTCCTTAGTTTCTCTGAATGGTTGCTGTGATTTTCTTGGATTGCTTCAGTTGCCTGGGAAATGCTAAACATTTAAGCTGGTATGATAATTTCTCCTGCGAGTGTTGTGTACTTCTTTGAGTTTCCCACCTGTATATCTGTTTCCCTCTCTGTGCAGGATCAGTTTCTTAATCTTATGTTCTGATCTGCAGGAGCTGTGCCGCAACTGGTCCTGGGTGTCTACATTATATGGGGAGACGAACTGTAATGGCATGTTTAGGGTGCCTGTTTACTTCAAAGAAAAAAGATTGCCTCGACAAGAGGGTGCACTTAAATCAGGATCATTGCGGCGGCATCAATGGCAAACCAGCTGCTAGCCTTGATCTGTATGCGCCACTGGAGGCTGATTCCTTGGTATTCACTGATAAACGGCGAGATCGTCTTTCCTGGGATAGCTGCAGATTGTGCTGTGTGGCGACAGCATGAATGTCATGTGAAGATGACAGATATACTCATGCTTTACAGAGAATTCCGCCGTCCCTACTTTTCATAGTCCTTATTTGAGGTCTTAACGGATGCGATGACTAGCACTTGAACTCAAACGATGTTCGTGTTTTGTATTGGATTGAAGGAGGAGCTGGAAATTGATCTGTCTTTCAAAAATCTTGACAGAAAGCAGCAGTGAAGCTAATCAATGAAACTTCGATGTGAATTCTGCTTCAAATTCCTAATTTCAAGACCCCCCTCAAAAAAAAAAAAAAAAAACAAAAACAAAAACAAAACAAAACACTAGATGTCGTCAGAATAATGCTGTGGTAAAAAGTTAAAAAATTTCAAACTATACCTACCGTGGTATATGTACACTAAATATTTTTTTAGTGACATAAAAAAATTCAAATTATATCCATTATGATATATTTATACTAAATAGAGAAGTCTAAAATTATAATTAATTGTAAATATGTGATACATATACTTTCTAGTCATGTCAATATGGTTTGCTTTTTGGTGTCTATGTAGGTAGATGTTTTATAATTCTCATTGACAAAACTTTGATAAAGGAGGAATGTGTCACAAAAGTACAAATTTGAAATTTAAAAAAAAAAAGAAAAAGATTTAGGGTAAATAATTGGGCATATGTTATGATTTTTGATGATATTTGCTCTCCGTGCTTAATGAGAGGCTTGAGAACGTCTTTACCACATCAAAATGAAGTTAACAATCTAGCATAAGTTCTGACCAAAAGAAAAAAAAATTTAGCATAAGTGTAATATTATTGCATCAATATCTAAATCCATTTTGGACATTTCTCAACCTGCCATTTAAATCGCAAAATTTTCTCCTTTATTTTACCAAATCCCCATTTGCGACGCATTCTTTTTGGGGTTCTAGTAAGGAAAACTGGAAAAAACAAGCGGCGAAGAAGAGACAACGACGCCGAGGACTGGCTAAAACTCGCCCACCGGTTCATATATCAACTCGCCGAGTCGGCCGCCGGTTCACAATGACTCGCCCGCAACTCGTTAAAGCCCTCACTCCCAATTTCAAAAACCCTCTCTCTCCCCTCTTCTCCCTCTCTCCGTGGCGACATCGGAGTCTCGCGCGCAGAAGAGGGGCCGGCGAGCACGCGATGAGCAGAAGAGGCTGAGAAAAATATGAGGGCTTTGCGGATCATTGCAAGAGGGCGGCGATCGACGCTTCGTCTCGGTTACTCCGCTGCTAAAGCTGGTACCTTTTTCTGCCTTACCCATTTGCCATGATCTTTCTTCTTCTGCTGTTTTGGGTTCAGTTTTTTTTTTCTCTATATCTGCTTCCCTCAATTTCAATGGCGGCTCTACATCACGGTCTAATTTGGATGGAGGAGGGCTCATATTTTTTTTTTTTTTAATTGGGTCAGTTGAATGTGCAGAATGCAAATGGCTCCTTTGTTTTGTTTTCGAGTAGATGTGTATGGTTCAAAGAAAAACCAGAGAGGCTTGAGAGTCGCGATGTGAGATGAGATGAGATGAGAAAAAAGACTTTGCTAGAAGTGGTTATGCTTTGCTGGGATTGACATGTTTGAAGTCACTGCATGTAGTGCTGCTTGAAGTTTTGTCTGATGAGACCATTGAAGTTACTTAAGGGTCGAACTGGATTGAAGAGCTTTTGCTTGATGTTGGTGTCTTTTGTGGAGAACCTGGAACATCTATTTTCCTTTAGGGGGAAAGACATATATGTAGGGGTGATATGTCAGGAGTTTGACGGTGCTGTTTCTTTTTCGCTTGATGAATTGATTTTGCTCGAGGACATTTTGTGAAAATTTAGGGTGTCGTTGTGGTCATGTAAAGGGTACACAGATGTCCCCATTGCAGTAAATGTTAACAGAATGACATTGTGACTGGGCAGTTACCAGGGATGATATCGGACTCGAGCATTTTTTTAAGCAGCTATATCAGCCTTATTGGGAGTAAAAAAAAAAAGGATTATTTCAGTAGAAGAAGGGGTTCTTTTAATGTTGTTGGCAACTAGATGCATCACATCAAGAGATCAACTCTAGGGGGATATTATGTGGTTAGTCAGTATCCAAAATAGAAAAAAAATTCAATTGCCAAACCTTTGCACACGTCAACTTAATGTTGCATTCAGGCTAGGTCTAAGGATGAGCATTTGTAAGAAATCAGCATCTGGTTATGATTCCTGAATCAACTTTCATCTCTCGACATCTTTAAGAATTGAAAACTTTAATATGCAGTTTTTAAATTTCCATTCTGCTTGGAAACAGGTTGACCATTCCTTTTTCCCATTGTAATTTGTCTAATTCAAGTTCGATATCTGACAGCATTGACAAACAGAACCGATGCTCATGGATCAAAAGTTCAATGGTGCTCCATATCGAATGCTGCATCTGTTTCTTCTGAGTCACCAAATTCTCATAAAAGCCGCAAGCGGATTCCAAAAGATGAACGTCAAGCTATGGTGGAACATTATGTTAATGAGTATGTATATATATCGAATGCAGCATCTGTTTCTTCTGTTATGTTATGCTCTTCATATGTGGCAATTATGTGAATACCTATCAAATTTCCTCTCTGGAGTTGTTGCTTCTTAAACAAAGTTAATTGGGATATTTTTCTCTTTAGAAGACCGTGTTTACTAATTCTGGGGTGGCTGTTTGTTTTGTGAGGCTCTCAAGTGAAGTAGACTGCATTTTCCTACTGAAGTTTTTCTTTGCTCCATCCCTTGAGAACTTTTTTTCATAGCCTTGGTGTTAGCACTAGTTACATGGTTTTGCAAACTTTCATGTTTCTAGAGAAGATTGGCCAATTTTGGGTTTCTCATACAGATCATTTGTATCGATATGCTGAAATGAGATTTTAGTTTGGAGAGCATTTCCTAGAAAAACAGTGGAAATTATTGTTGCTTTTCTGTTGGTAAATGGTATGAGGCCAGGTAATACACCGGTAGTTATCTATTCAATGTGAAAAGGAGCTCTCCTTTCTACATAGGACATTGCTCCTTTCCCCAGATCTAGTGGAAAAAGTGTCTTGTCAAAGTCACGTGTCTTGTCAAAGTCACGTTTCTTTATGTTGCTTCTGACTAACATATTTTTTAACTTCAAAGAATAGTCCATGCTTTCACGTACTTTCACTCCCATTTTAGATCAGTCAAGAGTTGGGGAGCAGTACAAAGCAGATATCCTTCCCTGGAAGGTTATTGTTTTGACTGGTGGTGACCATTTATACTGAAAATAGCTGGAGAAAGGGGCTCATTTTGGCATTGTGATCATGGTTATCCAAATTCTTATTCTCTGTTTGAGCAAGTAAGAATATTCCTTTGCAGGTACAGATTAAAGAATGCGGGGAAGTTTCCAACTGCTTCTGATGCTATGAATCATGTTGGTGGTTCTTATTATGTTATTAGAAAGATTATTCAGGAGCTCGAGCACAAATACAAGTTACCTCAATCAACTAGTGGAACTGAAATATCATCAGGTCCCAAGCTGAATCCTGTGAAGAAATCCAGCACTAAAGTTGACACCTACAGTCGCATAGTGTCTGTGAATGCTGTGACTGAAGTTGAAGATGATAGGTTGATGTCTGTTGTTGCTGAGAGTCAGGGTCCAAGAGAAGAAATTACAGGTGTTTCTCATCTGAGTCACAACAAATTACAGGATATTAACAGGAAGGAAGTAGAGGATGACGATAGTGATAGTGTGGCAGAGAAGAATAGTGTCAAAGTGGAAGTGCGGAATGTCTCTTTGGATGTTCATCCACACGAGGATAATGCTAGGCATTCTCCCAGGGAAAATTTGACAGATTCTGGTGCTTTGGAGCTGCAAAAGGAGCCTTCACATGATGTTGAGACTGTTAAGTAAGTCTTGCTGCCTATTATCATGTCATCAATGGGGTAGTACATGCTTATCCTACGTTGCTGCATTGCATCCTCTCTTAATTATGCTCGACCAGTCTTTACATGCCATATATTGAATGCTTTACCATACCTCGATATTAACTCTCTCATTATACTTGGCAAATGATAAAGAGTAAAAATACTATAGTTATAGATGACAAAGCCTTCCTGATAGAGAATGACAAATCCTCGTCATGATTTGTGTGCATGTAGAGTTTGTTTGGCATGCACCAAACCTGCTATCGGAGCATAATTGACGGTTTTCTTCTATTGGGAAGTATATTTTTGTAGAAGACCCATGTACATCAGTGCTTTTCTCAGATGCAATCTGTGTGCGCACACTAGTGCATACTCAAGCAGGCACCAGTGTGTGCACGCATATGGTCGTGTATGTATGTGTGTTTGCGTGGGCACACCCATGCAGAGGAAGGCGTGAAAGCATCTGCTTACACTTGCATTTACATGATAAGCATCAATTAATATGAGTTATCCAATTATGACTCTGCCTCTGTATATAGGAGTTCAGATGTGAAAATTTTTTCTTTGCACGTCATGAATTATTACCATCCTATTATTGGTCGCATGCTGACTAGAAACTGTCATTCAGAAGGAACAATGATGTGGACGAATCCAGAAAATCATCTCTGTGGGGAAATCTTAAATCTTTTGTAGATGGTGTTGTCAGTATCTGGAAGAAACTGTAAATTCTCAAGGTAATTGTTTGGACTTTACAGGAACCTGTCTTTTTCAAATGAGGTCAATAGATGGATGTCCTCCTTTAGTCATCCCGGTATAATTTGTATGTTTATGGAGAGAGAGAGAGGGAGAGAGAGAGAGGGAGAGAGGGGGTGAGAGAGCCCCAAAGACGATTGACCGGCCTTAAAAAGTCCGGCAGCCAGGTCTCTCATGATACCAAGAAACAGGGCTCGACGAGAGTGAAATTCTTATTGAGTGTCGAAGCATTGCGTGTGAGGACTTGGAGAATTTCTCTTTCTTCTTCCAACACGGAGGTTGTGGAGGGGTAAAATGCCGTTTTGAGCTGCGAGGTTTGTCTTGTGAGGAGAGGTCTCTCGGAAGATCTTGTGGTGTTCATGAAGGTTGTCCGAAGCACTTAGAACGTCCTATGCAAAGAACAAAACAGCAATTTTTGTGGCTCTTCGCCCGTGCAGGATAACAGTCGTCCCTGATTTCCTGAGCTTTGTACCATCTTTCTAGACTAGCTTTATAGCCCGTCCGATGCACGGGACTAAACGGTGATAATTTGAAATATGAAATATGTAGAATTTACCTATAGAACTTCATGTTCTCTAAGACTGCTTATGCTACGTTGCTTTTAAGATGGGACGTTTGATGGAAAGTTTTAAGATGAAACATTAGGTTTGATATTCTACGAAAATGAAGGTAGAATGGAATAATTTTCGCATAGATTTATTTTTCTAATAATCCATATGTTCAACTTTAACAACTTCATACAGCAATTTTTATTTATTATGATTGGTTGATCGATCTAGTAAAACCAAAATTGCTACTCTTTTTTGTCGACAATTTGTGGGGATCATTCATAATTAAGGTGAAGGAGCATGTGATAATATGAAATGGATGGCAAGTTCCATTTTATTCTTTTGGGACATTGAATACGTTGTGCTCTTATTTCTCCGAAATCTTAATTTGTTTCTAAGCTCCGACCACCCGATTGCCAATTGTCCGTTTGTCGCTTGAACTAGAAAGTTGATGGGAACCGATCAAACGGGAGGATTTACTCTGTCGAGTCGCTTATTTGCAACGATACTTCTTCTGGAGAGCCCCAAAAAAGTCATTTTACTCTGTCGTGTCGCTAATTTGCAACGATACTTCTTCTGGAGAGCCCCAAAAAAATCACTTTTTCCTAGTTATCAAAAGAGAACGAGGGCTTGTCCACTTCGAGAAGTATTAAAAAACGACCTTCTCGTTCGGATCTCAAAATGGGGCGAAGCTGTCGTATAAACCGCCGAAGCAAGACAGCCATTCTATTTCAAGCTGCTTTTATCAATCCTCTCCGACAATTCCCAAACCAATTAAACAAACTCTAGAACCACCCTTACTAACCACTTTTCCTAGGCTTTCTTCTTATATATAAGCCTTCCCTTTCATGTTTTGTTTTCACAACACACTGACATGGCTTCTCCTCGCACCATGCCCTCCACCATCCCTTGCCACTTCGCCTTGGCATTCCTCATCGCCGTTCTCTTCTCTCCGGCCCCGAGCCTCGCCCATGGATTGCAGCAGAGCCCCTCCGGCTTGAACACGATCGACCAATGCTGGAGGACAAACCCCAACTGGCGGAGGCAGCGGCAGCAGCTGGCCCGCTGCTCGGTTGGTTTCAGTGGGAAGATGACCAGCAACATTGGCAGGGGGACCGTGCGGTACACCGTGACCGACCCGAGTGATGACCCATTGAGGCCGAGACCAGGGACACTGAGGTATGGAGCCACTTTGATAAATGGCAAAGTGTGGATCACGTTCGAGAGGGACATGACCATCAATCTCCAGAAACCTCTCCTCGTGAGCAGCTTCACCACCATCGATGGCCGTGGCACGACTGTTCACATCACCGGAGGTGGATGTTTATTGGTCTATAAGGTATGTCCCAAGCCTTCCTGCATTATTCTAGTTTTCTTTTCTGTTTGAATTTGAGAAGGTTGCATATATGCGTTGGAAAATTACCTCCCTACGTCAATGATTGATCGTCTGTCACAATATTTTCCGGTTCACTGAGTTGGGTATTTATGAGAAATTAATTGCTTGTGATCAGGCTACGGATGTGATTATCCACGGCCTATACATCCACCATTGCCAAGCGCAGCCACCGAGCCAGGTGATCGGGCCAGACTCCAAAATCCTGCCCCTCGGCCAAGTAGACGGTGATTCCATCCGGCTTGTGACAGCGACAAAGGTGTGGATCGACCACAACACGCTCTATGCATGCCAGGACGGGCTCCTCGACGTCACGCGAGGGTCCACCCAGGTCACCATCTCCAACAACTGGTTCCGAGACCAGGACAAGGTCATGCTCCTCGGCCATGATGACGGCTTCATCCGCGACCGCAACATGAAGGTCACCATCGTGTACAACCACTTCGGCCCTAATTGCAACCAGCGAATGCCAAGGTAGTAGCTGAGGTTTTCGGTTCTTTGCACCCGCGATTAGTTGGTGGCAACGTTATCGACCGGAGATCATCTCCTTCTCCCGATTCGCTCATTGACATATTCAATCTTCATATGAACTAGGGTTCGACACGGATACGCACATGTGGCAAACAACTTGTACCAGGGATGGGAACAATATGCAATCGGAGGAAGCTCGGGCCCGAGCATCAAGAGCGAAGCCAACCTGTTCATCGCACCGAAAGGAGGCAACAAGGAGGTAAGCCAGAGATCACGTTCGAACGCGGATCTACTGCATTCAGGCCAAAGACATCGATAAAATTGGTGATCTTGATGATGTTGATGCGCAGGTTACATGGAGACTAGGAAGCCACGCGAGCAAAACGGCTTGGAGCTTCTACTCAGTGAGGGATGTGTTCGAGAACGGAGCTTCTTTCAGGAAAAAGGGAAAGCTTGGCGGCGCGAAGCCTCGCTACAATAAACAACAGAGCTTTACAGTCGCCGATGCGCAATCCGTGAGGTCGCTGACCAGCTCGTCGGGTGTGCTCAAGTGCTCTAGGACATGTTGATGCTGAGCGATACTCAGGTCGATCGAGCATACCTCGATCTAAAATTACACCTAAGAATTATCAATGATTAGATAACATGGGGAAGAACACGGATCGATCTGTGCTCGAGGCTAAGTAGAAATGAAGTGTCTGCATATTTCGGACGCTCTTCTATGTACCTGACAGTTTGGAGGATGATAACAAGCATAGTATGAATCCAGTATTGGTGTTCTAAATTGTAATGACATGTATTTGATTCTTGAGCGTGTTCTTGCGCCCTTTAGTTTTGATTTGATTTTTCATCCCATTAACAATTAGCCGCTGTTTAATTAAATCATCGGATGCAATATAAGTTTACCATAATAAATTGGAACAAGATGCCACGAAAATCCTGAACAAAATGAAATAATTGTCAAATTATAAGTGCAGCATAGATCTAGATAGAGCGGTAAACCTAAATCCATGTAACATTAAAAGAAAAAAAAAATCATTTTTCCACTTCAAAATAATTGAAGTGTATCATGACGTGCATTTCCCGTCGGTGACAAATTTCGTGGGACTCTTAATTGAAAAGGTTTCACATCGGCTCCTCCCTTTCTTCCTTCTCAATCTCGAAAGCAGCGAGAGAAATTGAGAACAACACAAACAGTGAAATTTCTACTTCTGTAAATGTGGAAAAAGAACAGAAAATTAAGTTGTATTTACAGCACTAGCAATTTTTGGAGTCACTTGGAAGAATCAATCAAAGTTGACTCCGCCTGTTCAAGCGCACTTGGAATCCATTGACTAGCCTCGCCGAGGGGAAGAAGGACATCCGATCTTCCTTCAATTGGGTCCACCTGCTCATATTAAATTAAAGTTTGTCAGATTTAACTATGTCTATAAACAAAAGGATGCTCATTCTTTCGATATTATTATAGAAAAGATAGAAATATAACCTGTAATTAGTCACAAAATAATGGAGAAAGAGAGCAATCTGAAGGCGAGCTAGTTCTGCCCCTGGACAGAATCGAGCACCTCCACCAAACGGTGCATAGAATTGACTATTCCTCCAATTTCTCTTTTCCTATTTCATGTCACAACAATTAAATCGTTGAATGCTTCGAGAACGTTTGTTAAGTATACTTAATGAAAAATATTACAATTTTCAAGAACACCAGTTATGAATTTTCAAGAAGACCGATTATGCGTCATGTAATTTTAATAGTCAAAATTATCGTAGGAGGACCGACCTGATTATCGGGGTTCAACCATCTCCACGGATTGAAGTCGAGAGCTCCTGGGTACAAGTCCTCATCCAGATGAACGGCTGAAAGAAATGGGACGACAAAGCATCCTTTGGGGATGACATAGTCTGCATCGGGCAGTATTATTACAAATCCATCGTGTTTAATTCGTTAATAAGCGATTAATTCATTCTTATCCACTTAAGAATACAAAAGAAAAAAATTCAAATACCTTGATACGCAACGTCCACCTTGGCTTCCCTCATCAACCAGATTGCAATCCCCCCAAGTCGCAGTGTCTCGTCTATCACCTGCACCAAAGAGTCTAGGGTTTCTGAGTATTTGGCGTCAGGACAAACTTTTGAACTCGGGAAACATCATTAACATCATAGATAGATTAGGTAACATGCAAGCAAATTCCAGGACTGCATTGGACTTGGAAGTAGATTATTGATGAGATAGATTGCTGGAATATGGGAGTTTTTGCATTAATGACATAATAAACCCGAAAACCGGGTTTTTTTCTTTCAAAAAATCATAAATTTATCCCTTCTCATTTCCTAGGGAAAAAGCAATAAGAATGACTTACACATTGTGTGAAGGGCATTGCTTTGTAGTCCTGCCATGTGAGCATCTCAGCTTCAGCTGCATTGTTCCTCTGTAAACCCTCTTGCTCTTCCTGCTCAAACCATAATTTCACCCTTTAGAAAAGAACATAGTTTCTTTTTCTTTTGGGCTAATTATTCTCTTGGGCATGTTTGTTATTTACCCGGAGTTCCTTCAAAGCTCTGGGGCACTTAGTGAGGAAGTAGATGGCGAAAAGCATGGTTTTCGCAGTGGTCTCGTTCCCAGCGAAGATCAGATTGATGATGAAGTCGGCGACGGCTTCGTCGGGAAGGCTCTCTTCACCGAGCAGTCTTCCGAGCACGCCATTGCCCACCTCTGCCGAGCCTTGAAGTCTCCTAATCTTCGCAATCGTCTCGTTTATCTTGCTCACTATGTTATTCCTAGCCTACCAAAGGCATGTGTACATAATCTCGTCACTTTAGTCCTAATTCCTGGCGTATAAAACTCAGAAATTTCTTCTTTTTGTTGAAAAATTGGACCTGATGATAAAGTTTGTCTAGGCCTACCAATCCAACCAGTAAACTTGATCAATAGGCCTATTGACCTACCAATCGCCTCGGGTCGAATGGGCCCAACAATACTTTAGGCTGGCCTAGACAATACGATAGGCTTAATATTAGCTTGGACTTAATCAATGATCATCTTAACAACACAATTTTAAGGTATAAATTGAGCGAGTCTGAACAAACAATTTCCTTCTTAATAAGTGCACTTCGCGCTTATCCTAATCATTTGCTATGCAGAAAATTTGTATCTCATAAATTGGTAGGTCTTTAGTGTTTAGGTCTAGAGTAGGTCTGTCCATTAATCTTGTCAATTTTACTGATTTAAAATTTTTTTGACAACATAATCCCGCAAATGCATGAATATACCTTCATGGCAGTGTGGTAGGCAAAGCCGGGCAAGTTGATGGGAAGAGAGAGACAACCATCGACAAAGTCAGAGAAGTGCCGAGCCATGTTGTCGATGTCCAACTCGCTGGTCATCCCCAGCAGTTGATTCACCATCAGATTTATTGCCACCTGATTCATCATCAACCCAGAAAATCGCTCATGTCACGAGTTTTCATGTCCTAGAGGTATTAAAGCCCGTAATAAAGCAGTGGAACTTGCCTTTCTACAAACATCTTGTAGGACAATGACTTGATTGTCCGGAAAATTGCAGATGCTCCGAAGCATGACCAGCTGAATGTCCTCCAGGAAGTGGCACTTGAGCTTCTCCAGGCGCATCATGTTGGAGGCGATGCCGTGGAGCTTCCTCTGCTGCTCTCCTTGGACGGTGATCACTCCGTTCTTTCCCACCAAGTCCCGGAACGACTTCGGGTAGCTCGATTGGAAGAGCTTACCCTCGTTCTGCATCACGAACCGGTTGAATGCTGGGTCCACCGACACCACCGCCTGCTTCCCCAGCAGGCTGCACGAGAATATCTTCCCATACCTGCTCAAAAGAGAATCGACCCCATTCGCATTTAAAATTTCTTTAATCTTATGTGCATCTTCTCTTTTAGAAGATTAACCATGACATATTTGAATACTCAAAGTCAGGCAAAGTTATGATATATCAAGTGAAATTGCATTAAACATAGCTCATAGCATAATATAAATCAACAAGAATAGCTTTTATTGTCTTTTTATCTATTGAAAAACTAAAACAGTTACCATGATATAGGCCTATGTATCTAGTCAGTAGCATAATATAACACTGTAAAAGGGAGTTCGATGTGGAAACATTTTGCTTGTCTGAAAAAAAAAAAAAAAAACAAAGATTGATGACAAAGAATAATTAAAGCGATTCTTATCAACCTCTATCATTTGTCCTTTGCACCAAGAAAATGTAGCATGCATACCTTTTGGCTTGTTGCTCGACGAAACGAGGCGGGTGTGAACTCGCCACTGCGCCAAACCATGCAAAGGTGTCCCCGACGAGCGGCCACCCTGTACTCCCCGGTGGCAACTTGTACCCGCCACCACTGCCTCCTCTTCCGCTTCTTCTCTTCTTCGTCTTGGAAATTAACTTCACGAGAAATGCGATAAATACCAGTGTCGTCGCAAGGATGATCGCAGAGCTTAATGGCCAACGGTCTCTTGAACCAGATGTCGTTTCTCTCATTTTGGTGATTAGCTCAGCTCGGGATAGAGATCGGAGCAAACCTGGCAAAAAGACGTTCGTCGTCATTCATTGTCTTCTTGGTGAAATGGCTTTATCACTTAGTGGAGCATCACGTTTGGTATATAATATACGTACTCGAGAAATTTATATTAAGCACAGAATGCGAGGGAATATAAAATAAGATGTTGTTTATTAGGTTGGCAAAAGCATACTTGTTGACCTAATTGCGAAGACCTAAGATGGCCACGTATGTATTTGTACTTGAGAAAATTTAATAATTATTTTGTCTTCCTAGAAAATCATCATTCCCTGAGTTAGATGATCGGGAGAAAATATGTAATAAGTTTCCTGGTCGCTGTTGTTCTTATTTTTTTTGGTAAAAGGATGGCGAGATCTTCCTTATAAAGAAGTTTATGTTTAGGAAAATGGTGAAAATGGCTAGTGTGCTAAAATTTTAATTACCATACACCTTACTTTGGTAAGAATAACAATAGAGAATTGATCTAAATTATTAATAGCTATCAAAGCTACGAAAGATCATCTAAATTCATTCTTCTCATATGTGTGATTTGTTATCCCCGTAATAAGGCCGCTAAGTTAGTAGATATGAAATTTTAGGTCACCAATATATAAGCTTGCCATATATGTTAATTTTGACCAATATATAAGCTTGCCATATATGCAAGTCGGATTAGGGATGGGGTGCGGAATTTGACAAACAGGGAGCTGCACATGCAAAATAAATTAGGGAAAGATATGGCTCTCACACATTGTCAGACAGCCTAATCAAAAAGCTTAAGCTTGTAAGTAGAGGAAGACTGCACGTATCTAAAAAGCATATAACCTCGTATAAATATTTTAACAATATATATGAGTTGCCATCCCAGTAATAAGGGGACTAAAATAGTAGATACTCATTTCAAATCCATCAATATATAAGCCTGGCCTGTATTTCAATTTTCATGAACTCTTACAATGTTCTTTTGACTAATTTTTATTTTTCCCTTTTACTGCGATTGTTTGGAACCTAGGTACGTAATTCCTGTCTTCTTAAAAAAGAGACATCTAAGACGTGTTTACTTAAAGCTTTCACTAACTTACTGATGATGCAGAACTTCACCTGTTATAAGTAACTCTTCAAAAACAATGGGTCATAACTCATAAAACAAAGGGTGGCAGCTTTTCTTCGTTTCATCTGCAATTAAAAGCTCGTCGTGTGTTGTTCAACAGCCACAATGAACTCTTATATGGCATTAGTAGCATCTCTCAAGTATCAAATTATCATATTTATATTCAGCCAAATCAGACGTGATTTTCATTTCTTTTTTTTATGAAAGGGACAATGAAAATTGCGAGTAGGGTTTGCAAACCCTCAATAGTTATTACAACAGGAGCTTCACACTTGTTGCAAACCGCCCCAAAAACGTAGGATTGTAATGAAAATATTGTTTAGGGGAACTAAATCAGTGGAGATATGCATCGGTAAGGAACTCAACCTCTACAGATATAATGGAGAGGGTACCTCAAATGTTTGTAAGAGTAGATGAAGTGCAAATAGACTTCTGGCGCGTTCACCTGAGACGACAATTCCAGGGTTCACTTGGCAGAGAGACTTTAAACTTTGAAGCGAAGTGGGAAGCACAAAACACTGGCTAATCTCTATGCTTCTCTCCTTAACTACTCCAGTTTTGAATCGTCAAAGAGAATAGAGAACTGTAACGCATAAATATAAAGAAGAGATCCAAAGAGAGGTCAGTGTAAAAACTACTTATTAACTTCTTCCACACTTATAATAGAAGCATGTTAGGTCAGTGCAAAAACTAATATTAACTTCTCCTACAGATATAAGAGAAGCTTGTTCTTATCTTATGGAGAAGAACAAGACCCACCGCACCTAGAGAGAGAGAGAGAGAGAGAGAGAGAGAGAGAGAGAGAGAGAGAGAGAGAGCATGAAAAGAAGAGCTTGATTCTCTAAAAGGGACATGATTATGATTACGTGCTCCAGCTGAGCCTAGGAAAATAAGGATGAAGTAGAACAAAATGAAGCAAAAAGCAGCAAGGATAAAAAACAAACTTTGAATGGAATACAAGAGGAAGCTAGAAAGATTATTCTCTAATCATAGGCGATACTAAAATAATCTCTATATGAATTTAACCAAATTAAAAAGAGAACCAAGGGAAATTATATCCAATGGAATGATTAATAGGTGCAGTGAAATGGAATATATGCATCACATGCATGTGCAGGAGTGTAGAGATAAAGCAAAGCAAAGACTAGAAAGCACCTCCTAGATACCTTGATGTGGAATACTTCTTGGCTGAGGCGTGCCCAGAAAGAATATATGATCTTCCCACTTTGAATCTAGACAATAGAAAAATCAACCATAATCTGTCAAATAATCAACATCTCTCCTTTGTTGATGTGTATAATGTTTCTTCAGTAACTTTCGGAGTTCCTCCAATGCTTCAAGAAAAAACTGTGAGACGTAATAGTCAATACAAACCACTAGAACGTTATCTTTATGCACAAGAAAGGCTTGAAACTTCATATTGGCAAGCGCGCAGAGAGAGAGAGAGAGAGAGAGAGAGAGAGAGAGAGAGAGAGAATGAAGTTGGTATTAATTATGCATAACGCCTGTTCCACCGAAACAGCATAAAACCAGGCGAGTAAGCTTCAAGTTGGAGAGATTCCCAAGAAGACAAGTTTGATCATCCAACTCAAAACTAGTTTGACTCGCATAGTTTAACGTTTAAATTACAACAGGCCACATTGGACTTGCCACCTGCTTGAGTAATATCTGCGCATCATAATTCGCGAGAGAGAGAGAGAGAGAGAGAGAGAGAGAGAGAGAGAGAGCATTGACCAGTTATGAGCTCGAGACTAAAGAAACAAGTCATTCGTGCTTTTTCCCCACCTTCCGTGCGGTTCTTGGTATTATTACGTTAACCTCTCCGTGCATGCGTTTTGAGGAAATATGATTCTTTCACCCATCAATGCGCCCTGGAAATGACGCCACTCGCGAGGGTAACAAGGTCATCGCGAAAAGGTAAAAACTAGGGTTTATCGATGAATTCTGGAGCCACTAAAAACCCGGTCAAAGAAGGAACGTGCAAAGGACAGTTTGAAAAAGGTTTAGACGTAAAAGTTCGCAATATTCTAAATTGCAAAGCCTAAAATTCTGCCGAAACTTAGCCACACATCATCGAAATCATGACTCAGACGTGCGATACCCTCAAAAAAGAAAAAAATAAGGGCAAAACACTGTAGACCTGCTTCTTTGCAATTACTTATGCAAGAGTCTTGTCCACTAGGGTTTATGCATGTGCATGTGCATGTACATGCCTCTCGATCATGCATGATGTGCGCCATAGTTTAATGCAGAAGCCAAAGGTGATGACTAGGTATTAATCGTGCCCTCATTTCTTTAAGCAAGCCTGTTGTTAGTTAAGGCCTTTGACCATCCCACTACATATAAATAATATATATATATATATATATATATATATATATATATATATATATTTTTTTTTTTTTTTCCGTGGACATTGTGATCATTTATTCTATGTTTACCATGGTTGTGTTTAAGAAAGTGCCATTTCGGTCCATGTCCTTTTCTTAGAATAGGGGTTTCTCTTTCTCATCATCTCCCTCCTGCTCCGCGACTTTGGAGGTCCTTCGAGAAGGTGCTTTCTACATGGGAGACCATATGGTTTTAATTAATTGAGCAAGCGGTCCAATCGTATTTTATTTTTGGCCATTTTCTGACTTTTTAAATGTGCTTCTATGGTGTTATAAAAACTATTTGGTGTGAATCAGGTCGAAATTGATGGCCCCAAAGATGAAAATAGTGATAACACCTAGGACCGTCAAATGGATGATTTGAGTCAAGTCGAAATTGGTCCGACACAAAATTAATCTATTTAACCTGTTTTAATCCATTTATACAAAATACAGATTAAGTGACATACACCCAACCCAACATGTATCCAATCATATCCAACCCAATAACGTACTTTCATTTTTAATCCAACCTATAAATATCCATATTCTCCTAATTAACCCACTTTAAGCACTTCATATGTATTGTTATTTGGATTAAATCACTATTTTGACTATAATAAGATGTAGCTAGCAAGTATCACCTAGAGGGGGGGGGGTTAAGAGGTGATTCTATAAAATCTTGACAATTTAAGATAGAATAGAAAGAGTCAAGAACAAAATTCGAACAAAGGTCAGATTCTTGAACAAAGTTCAAAATCAGTTGAGTAGTAGAACAAACTTTGAAGCACATTGTGAGTGTGCAATAGAATAATGCAATAAACCAGAAGAGTTTAAGGATAAGGGAAATTGTACACAAGGTTTATAGTGATTCAGTTTATCAGAAGTTTACATCTACTCTCTCACACTAACAACTTACTGGTTGTATTTCCGTTGGATAATCAATGAAAATTTACGGTCAAGCTGTGCCGCTTATACCCAAGCGCTTCTATCTAAAACTAGTGTTGGTTATACCCAAGCTGATAGGGCTTGTTATCTTAAACCAAGCACACACTTATAACACTATCAACACCTCTCAAATGATTATAATTTTAACCTCATGAAAGACAAGTGTATAAGCTCGAAGTTTGCTTAGACTTTGGAATTATATATTTTAGACTTTTTCTCTTACTTGTTCCTCGGCACTTTGGTCTCCTTGTATGCTATTCCACTTCCAAACTAGCCATTGGACAATCTCTAGAAGATCATCTTCCAATTTACCCATTTGACAGATTTATATCAAGAAGATTAAATTAACCGTTGAGTGACAAAATTGAATCTCCATAAGTGGAGCATCTTCATTTAGAAAGAACTCGTCTTGAGATTGATTTTTCAATCAAATAGGATTGAGTCAATCAAATCTTTCTAGGTGTGAAATCCAAACCACATCATTTATGTACATTCTAGATTGATCTTGTTTTAGACCTATCACGTTATGGACTTGCTTCGTTCTAAACTTGCGTCAAGATGGGAATGTGAGTAATTCTCTCAATCTTTATCTTCAATATAAAGTCTAAACTTAAGTCTAAACCTGTTCATCTGAAGTAAATTCCACAATCTAGACTTTGGTCTAAACATATTCATCCTTAGAGTCTACGTCAGAACATATTTAGCCTAAAAGTCTGGACTTTATCATAACACAGTCTAAATAAGTTAATGTTCAACATAGTACCTATCTTCTAGTTCTTTCAAGTATAATCCTTGATAATATCATTTACACGTTCTATTAGAATATTATATACATTGTGGCTTTTGCGTTTTTCAATGAATTACTCAATCTTTAAAAATGTTAGTAGTATTTGATTATTTCATTAAATGGAACTTAAGATATTGAAAATGATAATTTATGATGTTCATAGATTGCAATGACAAGAACTAAAATAAGAATATTACATAAAAATAATAATGCCAAATAGAACCGAAGAAATATATAATCAAAATTATGATTTACATCGAAGTTAACTCCTCGTTTCACAAACTTATGAAGAATATTACATATTATCATCTAGTTTTATTGTTGTATATTCATACCTTGGCTAAGTGTTTGCCTTACTACTTGGGGGTGCTTTCCTTTTGGTTTCAGCTGTACTTCGGCTCCTTTGGGTGCTCTGCACCAGACAGACTTAGGATTCCGAGGAAAAACGTTGATATCAATTCGAAACTTGACGTCATGTGGGGATCTGCCGTCGTGAAAACATTGATTTGGGGAGATGATCCTGACAGAGACTTGATTGAGCCTTTACCTGAGTATGGTGATGGTGCTGTATTATCCCTTCTCCTAATTGATAATCTTGCTGTCCTTCTAAATCCATCTGAATCGTATATGAGAGACATTAATTACTGGTATCTGCTATGGAGCTCTTCCTCCTGCCTTCTATCCTTTGGGCCTGTGCGTGCCTATAAAGCTGCACGGGGTGATCTTGTTTGAGTTTACCTGAGTTTGATGCATTTGCCGGTTTTCTTAGTTGAGGAGAATTGTACTTTCTCATGATTCAAGGATTTCCCCAACTAAGCTCTCATGCTTTTTCCTCATACCATTGTTTTTAACTCCTGGGGTTCAATTCCAGCATTTACACAGGGGGAACCATTGTAATGGTGAAATGTAAACATGAATTCTAAGTCCTTCAGCTACAAGAATAAAGTAATGCCTGCAGGGCTTTCTGCAATGGATTATCTTCTAACACTTTAATAGTACCTATCTTTGAAAGAAGAATGATGTTTAGCAGAACTATAATCCACACCACCCTTTTGAGAAGGAAACACTGTGTCTTGAACAAATGGCAACAGTTCTATTACAAAATTTGCGTGATTATGAAAGAAACCATACATTTGGCTTTAGTCTATTCTCTTTTCTTCTTTGATGATTATCTTAAAATATTTCCTGTTAACTAATAAAAACAGCAGGCTTCAAATTCTACATGAATAACTGTGCTTGCGTTGTTAGCGTTGGGATCCGATGTGATTTACTGTGAGGGAGCAGTTAAGGATCTGATGGAAACATTGCTGCAACTTTCAGGAACTCAAACAACCAATGCTTTTGCTGGAGAGCTTCGCAATGGTATGCTCTCCTTGTGCGTGTATGTGTTTTTGTGAAAATGTGCACTGGGCAGGGATTGATGCATCTTCCACGTGGCAGATAGTATTCAGGAATACTTCTTGGACGCTGCGATGAAGCACTTCATTGTTGGGCGTACAGATGAGGCAGGTTCCATCCTGATTATTGCAGCCGGCGAGTGGCAATCTATGTCCTGGTGAAGAAATGAAACTCGATGAAACCGAAGAGGGGTATGACTCGGGGAGATTAGTTGGTTTGATGCAGATTAGTTGTCACGTTTCTCATCGATTTAGCATTTAGTACGTCTCAAT
This sequence comes from Eucalyptus victrix, assembly GCA_016097545.1. Taxonomy (NCBI): domain Eukaryota; kingdom Viridiplantae; phylum Streptophyta; class Magnoliopsida; order Myrtales; family Myrtaceae; genus Eucalyptus; species Eucalyptus victrix. The sequence goes on along the minus strand of CM027845.1, from coordinate 26,336,074 downwards.
TTCTAGGAAAAATTCATCCACGTCTCGCAATTTAAAGGTGGACCAGTAAAGATAGAACATCTGTATCAAGCCAAATCCTCTCTCTTCAGCATCAAAAGGATCTGTGGATTGAAGGCGTAATCCATGAATGCTGTTGCTGCTCTTCGCTGGGTCTTGCCTCGTCAAGGGGTGCGCAGAACATCTTTCTGGAACTCCAATCTCGACAGCTTAGCCCAACCAAAGTCAAATCATCATCGTTTCGTCGCTTTTAAGCGCGGAGGAATTGGCAATGTCGTCGATGAAACCAGTTTAGAAACCACCTAGGAGTGACGGAGACGAAATTTTGGGAAATACATGAGAAGAGCTAACTAATTGTGAAAGCAGATATTGCGGGGATTTTTGGGCCCGTATAACTATGGTGAAAGTACTTGTCACGCCCCGAACCCCGAGACACGTGGAACAACCCGCCATGGTCATGCAAACGCGACATTCCCAGGTAGTGTCGCCGACCCCAAGATATTTAGTTATTAAAGCGCATGCGGAACGTTTTAAGAAATCCCTGACAGAAACTCGCGGGATAGGACAGCAGGAAGAATTAATTCAAAATCAAACGAGCATAATTCCATACATCATCAACAATCCAAGTCTTACATACATCAATAGGATCCGGAGGCTATATGCACCAAAAATGGGTTAGAGTTTATGTGCATCAAAAAGGGGTCAGCTTACATAGCAAGGATCAGTCCGCCAAAAGAGAGTCAACCACCCTAGAATTACAGTCGGCCCCATTAGACGACCCTACGTCCTCGGATCTAACACCCAAGATTGCGGGGGCGGGCGTTGATCACTCCACCGGTAGGAAGGTCCGCCACGCCCTTGCCCGGATGGCATCCAAGACCGCCGGCGGAATATCCATGCTATCTAGTGGGCCGATCCTAACACCATCTCGCTCCGGTACGATACCAAGCTCTAAACATGTATGGAACGCTTGTCATGCACGTTCACCTGGACCCGGATGAGGGTCCTAATCAACAGATAGACCCAAGGACTCCCGGGGTCAGGAGCACTCTCCGTCCACTGGTCGATCTCTGTCGGTAGGCCACTCATCTCCGGGGGTCTCGCCATCTATGGTCCCGTAATATTTTTCCCCAACCGGGATGAGACGATGTCTCAGCAAGTTCACCCCCTAAACCCCTATTAGAAAGAAAATACGCCCCAAAACAGCTTAACCACGACATCAAGAAGACTTACCTCGCCTTCGTGCCTTCCTGCAAGTTAGTACAATTCATATCACTTAAGCACAAGAAATGACAAGAAGGCAATTTATCGGAACTCAATCAGTTTCACTCAATTTCGCAATCACAGCAAGCATTTCCAAATCATCATTATCCACTATCACACCAGGGCAAAGCCTACTCGTAATTCGGCTATCTACTGATATCTAGCTAGACACCGCCTCCCCACCTTGGAGCGCACTTCGTCAACACCTCGACGGCATTCCCGAAGGAGCATGGATCCAGTTGGCCTAGCCTTCACTGCGACCCGAGCCACGTCACTCTCCTGACGGCATCTCTAGAAGAACAAAGGTCCAAAATCGGCCTAGCCACTATCGCGACCCGAGCCACGTCACTCTCCCGACGGCATCTCTAGAAGAACAAAGGTCCAAATCGGCCTAGCCACTCTCGCGACCCGAGCCACGTCACTCTCCCGACGCATCTCTAGAAGAACAAAGGTCCAGTCGGCCTAGCCACTACTGCGACTCGAGCCACGTCACTCTCCTGACGGCATCTCTAGAAGAATAAGGATCCAGTCGGCCTAGCCACTCCGCGACCCGAGCTTTTCAACTAGCACACGACAATTTGATACCAATCCTTAGATATTTTCCATTTCACCCACATAATCCAATTACGACATTAACCACGAATAATCAAATTTCAATGCCGAACTCGACACTTAGGATTTTCTAAATAAAATTTCATTCTTTTCAAAATCAACCATCAAGTTGCAATATCCACACATCAATATCAAATTCTAAACATACGCAGCGATCGGCACGAAATTCTCGAGCAATTAGGGTCAAAATAAATTTTTCAAGTTTTTTTTTTATAAATAATATTTTAATGAATTTCGGAATAAAATATATTATTAAATAATTCAACAATTTCGAAGCATTTATTTAAATCATAAATAAACTCCTTTAAGTCACATCAAGGTTCATTTTAAAAAAAATAAACATACTTAACCATTAAACTAAACACACTTTACCTAAATTAATCACCTTAATATAATCCACAACTAATTAAGCCAATCTATCCACCTAATCCCAATCAACTTAAGCTAAACATACTTAGGGCATCATTAACTCGCTAATCGCGGATTAGTGAGGTAAACTCACCGGAATCGCTTTCCGATGGGTCTCCGGCGAAGAGCACGACGACGCCGACGACAAACCTACACGGATCAAGCCCAAGCAAGCATTAAAAGGGGACCAAAATGAGCCCGGAAGATCCTAGATCTCGCTGGTTTTCTTTCCAGCACTAACCGAGCTTGAGGGGAGGGCGGAACGGCGACGGAACGGCGGTTGAACGGGCGGAGAAAGCTCGGCGGTGGCGACTAGGTCTCGTGGGACGACGGCTCACGGCGGCTCACGGTGTCGGACGGTGGTGGCGGAGCTTCGGCGACAACAACAACAAGCGGTTTGGAGCTGCGACGGTCGGGCTTCGCGGCGGAGACGGAGGCGGGCGGCTCGGCACACGGGTGAGCGGCGACGGCGACGGCGGCGAGACGGCGACGAGCGGGCGACGCGGCGGGCGGGCTGCTGCAGCTCGCCGGACTCTCTCCCCTCCCTCAAATTCGAAATCCCCCCAAGGCTAGAGGTTGAAGATGAAGTGGATGGGACACCCCCACTTTTGTGGGCCAATCGGTAGTGACACTTGTCAAGCTCCCTTAATTTTGCCTCCACCATGACATCACCTGCTGATGTCATTTCCCACTAACTCAAATCCTCACAACATCTTCCAATAGGTCCAATTCGTTTTCCGCCGGGGTCCAAGCTCTTGCACATTTAATTATTTCACTTTCTATAAATTCCCTTCTAATTGAGTCCAAATTAAAGTCCATGAATTAATCCAATTTTCCTAATAAGATTTGCAACACCCATTCGTTTTCAAATTTCAAAATCCAATTCAATTTCACGGTTAATTTCACTCTAGTGCGATTTTAGCGCACCTAGTCCACCGAGTAGCTTTTGGGGAAATTTTCTTGCATCTCGACCCGAGGGTGATCGGTCCCCAAGTCTGACGCGGTAAAATTCCTTAATTACTTCACTCAATAAACTAGTTCTCTCGTGAGTGGCCAACTCTGAGAGACGAGCTATATGCACAGATGAATTTCCCGACTCAATCGACTGAAAAGAAATAAACTTGAGGAAAATTGGGATGTCACAGTACTTGCACATCGCACTCAGTTCAATCGAAGTCGCAGCAGTACTTTATAATCATGCCGAAAGAACCTGAACATCACATCCAATTCAATCGATTGTCTTATTATCTTTTCTCGCGGTATTGAGATGCAGAGATTAACACAACATGATGTTTAGATTGTTTACTCTTAAAGATCCAAAGAGTGAAAGATAAGAGATGGCAAATTGAACAAGGAGGAGCAGTAATTCGACGAGTTTTCATTCGAATCACTAGACAAGACGAGTAAATTTTTCGATAATCGTGCATTAATGGAACTAGGACGTTGCTAAGAAAATGGATATGCGAAGGGACAACCGGTGGAACAAATTTGAGAAACAAATCTTGATAGAAAATTCTCAAATATCAATAAGTATTCTTTTGATAAAGAAAATGGAAATTCCTACTTAGCCTATTTAATACTTTGAATAACTCATCAAATATAAATCGCAGGATGAATTTGGTTCAACTTTGCAAATGCGCTTTGAATGTAATACAAATATTGAAACCCAAAGCCCTTTGGAGAAATGCAAATTGTGATCAGTAAAAACTCTTTGCAAATAGACTTTAGGTTCAAGTGTTTAGCCAAAAAAAAAAAAAATTGCAATGGGCTTTAACTATATATATTTAAAGAAAAGAACTCAAGCTCTTTGCCAAAGCCGATGAAGAGCTACGGCCATCAATGAGCTAGATCTAGTTCCAACGGCCATCAATTGAGATCGTCTAACCTTGAGCGACCTCTGGTGAGGTCCACACATGACACAAGTGACCACTGCATGGGTTGCGAGGGTTGTGCAAGACTAAGGGGAGAGGCACTTGAGGTCGTGAGACCTAGATGGTGGTCACGTGAGGTCACATGCCCTCACCAGCTACTAGTTGGCCCTTTGCCGGCCAAATCTATCCTCGCCAGCCACCTTTGTGCAAAGAAGATGAATAGTTACAAAAATGCGCAAAATTGAAAAATTAAAGAATCAATGAGGGTAGTTTTGAAAAAAAAATGTTTTAATCCTAGTTTTAGCATTCTACAATGCTACTTCGGAATGCTATGTGAAAGTAGCATTGGGCTTTCATCATTTCTAATATTAGCATTTGGCCAAAAGTTATTTCAAAAAGCTTATCAAATGCTTTGGCATTTGCCCAAAGGGCTAAGGAGATTGAGAACCTTTTGGGAAAGCTGAAAAATCATACCGTCAATTCCGTTCCAAAGTACTGCGAAAACAATTTCACCAATTCTTAATACAATAAAAGTCAAATTAGAAACCCACACATGTATTTTAACCTAATTTAATGAGATTTCAAAGAATTGCCAAATAAGTAAAAAATTTAAAAGTTGGCTAGCATGGTGAAGAGGTGGGGTTGTACAAAAAGAAAAAAGCATTGAGGGAAATTTTTTTAATCAAGTCCAATATACTTAACTTTTTAAATAAAATTAGGTATTCGACCCTCTATTTTGACAATTGTACTCATTTTGTTTAGTAATGAATATTTTCATTCACGTTTGCAAGCGTGAAAAATATTTAATTATGGATTTATTGATAATAGAAATCCAACATTTATTTTGTCTTATAATAAAGATGTTTAAACTGTATGTTGTGTATTTAAAGAAAAGATTTTTTATATTGATGATGCCTTTAATAATTATCTTTTCTAGTTTCTTTTTTATTTGATTTATTGTTATTGTTATTGTTATTTATTGAATCCCACTTGGTATCCCCAAAAAAAAAAAAAAAAAATCCACAGTTTTCTCAAGGAATTCCCAGTTTCCTTAAAAGAACTTATGGTGAGGGCAGCCCCGTCGCCCTTCAAGGAATGCCGTGCCGTCACCCTCTCATTTTCAATTTTTTTTTTTTTTGACTCCCCATTACTTCCTATTTTTTCGGCTTAATTTAGGATTAGATTAGAGGATTTAAAAAGGCCCAAGAAGCACTAATATGAAAGGGAAACTCCCGAAAATCCATTAGGTGGAATTTTTTGAATATGAAGAATGAAAAAACAAATTAAATACTGAAATATAAATAACCACAAATCGCTAGTGGCAAAATATAATCACTAACTAAAAAGAAATGATTAATAATAAATTAATAGACAAAAAAAATTATCCATTGATTCAAAATTCTTAGATGAAGATACACAATGACCTAACATTATGAGATCAATTTTAAGATTACATGAATCAAAGCTAAAGCTAAAATAAAAAGAAACGATTTTCAATTGAATTCCATATAAAGTTTCTTTTTGTGTTATTGAGTTTCTTTTATTCAGGAACAATATCTCCCGAATTTTTTCTTTGGCTGGAGAATAATATTCATTATTTTAAATGTTATAATTTAAAACTTTTTAGACCATTTAAATATTCACTAGGTATTTACCTTAAATTATTTTTTAATGGTCAAATGAGTCCCCCATTTTCCATCTTCTAACATATGTGGCTGACGTTGGACAGTCTGTTTTCCGAAATGACAGCACCGATCTCTACTCATTTCCCATGGAACTGCAATCATTAGACACTCCTTGCCCACAACAATCTTGGATTACCGAATCCACGAGACGACCGGGCCGGGGCCAGATCACGATGTTCTGTCGGCAAAGTGGTTTCCCCATCAGTTCAGAAAAATTTAAGATTGTTAAAAATGATCTCTCACTCGTCAACTAGTCCCAGTCTCTCTCTCACTATTCTACCTAACGGCCAAATTGCGCTAAAGAAAGCAAGATCCGAAATTAGCAAAGAGTTGAACCATCATCATCATCCTTTCTTCCTTCCTTCTTTGCTCGCCTCCTTGCTTCACCCGCCCGACGCTCGCGCGCTCACCTCCATCTTTCCAGTCACCACCATGTCCTCCTCACCCTCCATCATCACATGCAAGGGTCTGAATCTTTTTCCTTTCCCTTTGGGAAAGTGATTTCTCTGCCTTTTCTTTTGTTCGGGTCTTGTTGGGTTGTTCACGTGTTTCTCGATTCTATGTCGAGACAAAACATTAGCTGCGGTGGCATGGGGAGCTGGACAGCCTCTGGTGATCGAGGAAGTGGAAGTGAGCCCGCCTCAGCCTCAGGAGATCCGCATCAAAGTCGTCGCCACTTCCCTCTGTGGCAGCGACGTCAACGCTTGGGAATTCCGGGTAATCGATTATCTGCCCTTCTTCTTCTTCTTCTTGTTTCTTCTTTTTGTCCGTCAACCTGAGCCCGATATCTTTAAAGAGAAAGTATAGAGGCATCGTTCATGTGAAGTTGGGTCTGACGGTAAATCTAGAATTGGGCTGAGTGTATCTTAAGCACGAAAATTTTCTTTTTCCTTTTAGCGAGATGGGTTGGCCCCATTGGGTTTAATTTTTATACCTATAACACGAAAGCTATCCCAATTTCCTGATAATATACATTTATTTGAATCCTATGCAGCTAACGATACATTGAGATAATGTCATTTTGTGCTGTGGGTCATTTCTGTATGACGGTCTGCGCAGCGGTCAATTAAGGTCGTAATCAGTGAATGTAGCGTCCATCACTGTTGTTGGTACAGCAGTAATGTCTCGAAATATGATTGGTCTATTTTATCACTTCGCCTACAGTATCTGCCACATCACTTGTTGGAATAGTGCAATGTTAGAAAGTCTAACTATATGCAGGGAGGCCATGTGACAGTACAGGGGGAAAGAAAAAGAAACGCTTTCTTTTGTAACGTATAAGGAAGAAAAAACAGAGATTTGATCTGAAACATCACCCTCTGTACGTATAATGTCAAGCTAAGGCTGAGATACAGCTCGGAGCAAGCGCTTGAGCCTTTAGAATAAGATAGATACGTGTTTCTGTGCCGTGAAGATGATGCAATTAGAATGACAGGCGAGTGCAGTAGAGTACTGTTGGAAGGCTAAGCAAGTGGAGGAGAGACTAATGAGGGAACCATTTTTTTTTTTTTTTTTTTTCGGTTTATCTTTTTGTTCATTCTTGACTCCATGGCGTCTCAGACCACGTATGGAGAAAGGTGCTGCAGTTAGAAAATCGTCTGAGTTATTTCTTGTAGATTTAAACACTTGAATGTTATTGATAAATGAGTTAGTTAAAGGTGAATTCTCCTCAGGAGTTTCAAATGTTTCAGAGAACTCCGAAACATGATATCAAGGAGATGTCCACCATTCTGAGTTTCCAATAAATTTTCATTTCCCGGAATCACGGCCAAATGGGGATGCCATGTTGACGATCACTTGAAATGATTGGCGGCGGCAAAAAATTCATCTAGTCAAATTGTCAGTAACATTCATGTGCCTTGCACATTGACATCCTTAGCTTCTGCCCATCTTAGAAAACTTTTCCAGCAAGCTCACGGTTGTTCTGATATCGGCCTATCAGTTACTTGTCTTTGTTGAAGCAACCTTCCACTTTTAGTCCGTGGAGTCTCTACATTCATTATCATCTTTACTTTAAATTATTCCTCTGATCTGAGATAATTCTTTGAACCTGGGAGCTGTGAATATTGAGGAGTCTTATATTCACTACTCTTTTGATCCATCTTTTAATTTTTAAGAATGATATTTTCTACTAATGTCTGTATGATTCTATCTTCTGAAGAAACTCAGCACTTGACTAAAATGGCCAGCCCTTTTCCTGTGCAGAATATATTTCCTCGCATATTTGGCCATGAAGCAGCTGGGTACTATGCTTCTTCCTCCTTTCTCCTTGCACCACTTCATTTTGAACGGATCCCGGTCGATGTAGCTCACATTAGAGACAGAACCTGACAATCTTGCTTTTTTAAAACTGATACACGCCACGAAGAACAGAAATTATGCAGTAATGCTTTTTATCGTTGAACGTTCTTATGCAGGATTGTCGAGAGTGTGGGGGAGGGAGTGACCGAATTCAAGGAGGGAGACCACGTGTTGACGATGTTCATGGGCGAATGCAAGAGATGCCGGCACTGTACATCGAATAAAAGCAACATGTGCCAAGCACTTGGGTGGGAAAGGAACGGCGTGATGCACAGCGACCAAAAGACGCGCTTCTCCATTAGAGGCCTTCCTATATATCATTACTTGGGCGTTTCGAGTTTCAGCGAGTATGCGGTGGTGCACTCGGGGTGTGCCGCCAAAGTCAGCCCAACGGTACCTCTACAAAAAATATGTATTCTCAGTTGCGGAGTAGCAACAGGTGACATATCTTACCCGATAGCACATGGAACCAAGTTGGTCACAGTACAATAAGAGTGCATTTGGTAACCATTCTATTTCCGGAAACAATTTTTACTAATTTTTTTAAATTCTGTTCTAGAAAACAATTTCTAAGTTTTTGAAAGCGTTTGGTAATTGTTTAAAATTTTTATTCCTAGGATAGAAATGCATTTAATAAGATTTTTAATTTTTTTTTGGTTTCTTTTAATTTTTTAATACTTTAATTATATTTTTTCTCTTTTTCTCTTTTTTTTTCCTTTTTTTCTTCTTCTCCATCCTTCTTTGTGGTCGAGGATTGGCTAGACAAAGTCCGGTGAGCTCACTGGAGCCTCATCGACTAGGGCAAGGTCTAGCAAGTTTGCCGAAGGCTTGAGTAGCTATCGTGAGGCTTAGCCTCGCCAAATCACCGATGGCTAGGCGAGCCTTGCCCACCTTGGCGTCGCTAGGGACTAGCGACACTTTGGCAAGTTCATCGACCTTCAGCCAAGGCCAACAACCAGCCAAAAAGGAAGAAGAAGAAAAGAAAAGAGAAGAAAAAAAAAAAAAAATTAGACTTGATTTTAAAATTGTTCTCAAGAACAAAAAATAACTTTTCTCTACTTCTTGATTCCATTCCAAATATATTTCTGAAAAAAAAAAAAAAGATTTTTGAAGATTTACCAAAAGAAATTTTATTCTTTTTTTTTTCTTTTTTTTTTTTAATTTCCAGTAACAAAAGAACAGAATAAATTGTTTTCAAGAATATTATCAAACATGCCTTAAGGTCTTACTATTACTAACAACCTCCAACAATGAGATTACACAGGTCTAGGTGCGGCTTGGAATGTGGCCGATGTATCCGAAGGATCAACCGTGGCAATATTTGGTCTTGGAACTGTGGGTCTTTCTGTAAGTGCTTCAGCTTTGCAATTACTTTATGTTCACTTATCCAATGAGCATTGCCGATTATTCAAGTAACTCTCTTAAATAAGGTTGCACAAGGTGCCAAACTTCGGGGGGCTTCTCAAGTAATTGGTGTGGACATTAATCCTGAGAAGGGCGAGAAAGGTAAACAAAGAAATGTACTTTCTTTCATTCTGAGAACTTATCTTGTGAATCGAACTAGCCTTGATAGTGATCCGTGCATGCTGGAGCAGCAAAAGATTTTGGAGTTAATGTATTTCTCAATCCAAAGGACTATGATGAACCCATTCATGAGGTATGTTATCCTAAAAGTATGAGTTATCTGTCGAAACCAATCCCCGGAGAGAAATTAATCGCTACAATCTTGGTATTCAGGTCATCAAGAGGATGACAGATGGGGGTGCTGATTACTGTTTCGAGTGCACTGGCGATACAAGAGTAGCTTCGACTGCATTGCAGTCTTGCTGTGATGTAATCTTTCTTTCACTGAACCTCATTCGTCTTGGTTAATTTTTTCAAACCAAAATAGTGAACTTCTGTCTAATGTTGTTTCCTTAAGGGATGGGGTATGACTGTGGCCCTCGGCGTGCCAAAAGCAAACCCAGAAATGACAGTTCACTATGGACTGCTGCTCACTGGAAGGACATTGAGAGGTTCCGCGTTTGGAGGATGGAGACCAAAATCCGATATGCCATCATTGGTGGACATGTACTTGAACAAGGTAAGTGAGATTTTATACTCATACCTAAATTCAATGAACATGAAGTGGCGTTTCACCTTTCTGATCTTTGTGACATGTCAAATGAAAGCTACTAACATCAAATCATTAAGACATTTGGATATTAACCATCACCGTCTAAAAGTCACCCGCCACAAATGAAGAATCTATGTAACCAACAGATCTGTAGAATTTTCCCTGATCAGGGTAGCGGAAAGCAAAAGGACTTCCCCGTTTGAACAACAGAAAATGCGCCTTTGATGTGTATTGGGAATGCGCTCAACGGTGCTGTTGTGCAGGAAATCCAGGTGGATGAGTTCGTCACCCATAACTTGCAATTTGAGGAGATCAACAGAGCTTTCGAGATGATGAAGAAAGGCAAATGTCTGCGCTGCGTCATCCATATGCCGAAGTAGATCGCTTGCATATGAAGAGGTCGGTCCGGTTGCCAGTTCTCGGCAGCGCCCGAGGCATAGAACCAATGTCATGGAAGCCTATTTCACCAGGACAAATTCCCTTCTCACTCTCTCCTTTCTCTCATGAATGGGAGAAATTCTCTTTGCTGAGATTAACTTTTGGAACTGAGCTGCCAATCAAAAACCGTGACTTCTGAAATGTGAGGCCCGGTCTTGCCATCTGAATGCCCCGCAGCAACATAATAAAAAAAAAAATTCCATCCATATTTCCAGATATTGATCATATCATATGAGATTCATGTCTGGGAAGATAAATCAACTACTGTCTTGGACTCTGAAGTTGACAAACCATGCGAGAAAAAAAGGGTCGGTGAAGTTGCATGATAATCGATAGATTGAAGGCGTTTATGAAAACAAAAAATAAAAAATTGGTAACCCAATAACAAAAATTTATAAAACGAGAAAAAAAAATATATCCATTGATAAGTAGCTCAATTGCAAATTGAAATCCACAAAAAAAAAACTCGTAATTTAATTGGGAAAGAGTTACCGTATAATTTAGATAAAAAAAATGATGAGTTTCTATAAGAGTTGATAATTTTAGAGTGTTTATAACAAAGGCAAGTAAAGGTAGATGCAAAATAAGAAAAAAAATTGATAAATTGTATACTATCACAAAGAGGAAAAAAGAAAAAGAAATGCATGTAAGACAATCTAAATATCTTTTTCTGATTCTGAAAATCGAAATGAAAAATGAGGGTATCCATGGAGAAAGGAAAAAAAAATTAGAAATTTCACGAAATTGAACTGCAGTTTTGCTGTGCTAATCACTCAACTAGAACTTTAATAAAAAAAACAATAATAATAATAAGAAGAAGAAAGATTAAGACAAATGAAAGCGGAGACGGAGCGGAAGAGAAGAGACGAAGTGGAAGTAGACGAGGAGCGGCGCTGGCGATGGCGGCTGCGAGCGCCGTGCGTACGGAGGAGCCGGGAGAAGACGACGACGGCGGCGAAACGGTGGCGGGGCTGGGCTCGTACGGCGGGAAGGTGAGGTTGTTGGGCGGCGGCGGCGGAGGCTGCTACGAGGACGGGGAGGCGGCGGCGGCGGAGACGATGCTGCTGTGGGGGATCCAGCAGCCGACCCTCGCCCGGCCCAACGCCTTCGTCGCCCAGTCCTCCCTCGCCCTCGCCGTCGAAGCTTGCGGTCACTCCCTCTCCATCCTCCAATCTCCTTCCTCCCTGGTACTGACTCCATTTTTTATTTTATTTTTTTTTTTTTTGGGGAATTTCGCGAGTTGCCGTCGTTCTCGCGCTAGGGTTTAGCGGAAGCGAAACTCTTGTTTGATCGCTCGATTCGATGACCTTGAGCGAACTGCTAATGCGACTGTTGTTAGAATGGAAATTGGGATTCTCGAAAGGTAGAAATTGCATACCTTTTGGATTTCTATGATGAACAATGTGTCGAAACGATGTGAGGAAACTTTGTTGATCAATCTTTGTGGTATGAATGAGAATCTACGGAGCCTTTTTTTCCTTTTTTTGTCTCAAAGGATTTATTTTGATGTGGTTGTAGATTACTCCTGGAGTTACTGGATCAGTGATGTGGGATAGTGGGATTGTGTTGGGGAAGTTCTTGGAACATGCCGTGGATTCTGGGATGCTTCTTCTTCAGGGCAAGAAGGTTGTTGAATTGGGCTCTGGATGTGGATTAGTTGGGTATAAATATCGTAATCTCTTGAGTCCTAAGATACATCAAATGAAACTCGAATTCTTACTTCATGCTCATTGCAAAAATTATGATTTACGCCAAGGTTAACTCCTTGTTTTGCAAACTTATGGAGAATATTACAAGTTTATGATGAGTTGATATTTCTTGGCTGAGTGGTTGTGCTACTCACTTGAGGGTGCTTTACTATTTGTTTCAGCTGCATTTCAGCTCTTTTAGGTGCTCAAGTGATTCTTACTGATCTACCAGATAGATTAAGGCTTCTCAGGAAGAATGTTGAAACGAATTTGAAACAGGACAACATGCGGGGATCTGCAGTTGTGAAAGAACTGATTTGGGGAGATGATCCCGACAGAGACTTGATTGAGCCTTTACCTGACTATGGTAATGGTGCTCTTCTCCCTCGATTGATAAATTTTTTGTCCTTCTCTATGGATTTGAATCTTGTAGCATATCAAATTATTTATTACTGGTTATCTTCTATGGAGTTTTTCCTCCTACATTTGATTCTTTGCACCTGTGTGCCTCTGCACGGGTTGATCGAGTTCAAGCTTACCTGTCTTTGATGCATTTGCTGGTTTTCTCATTAGAGGAGAAACTTGCTTTTCATGATTCAAGGATTTTCGCTAATAAGCTCTCATGCCTTTTCCTCATGTCATTGTTTTCATTTCCTGGGGTTCAATTCCAGCATTTACACAGTGGGAGTACTTCAGCTACAAGAATTAAGTAATGCCTGCGGGGCTTTTTCAAAGGATTATCTGCTTATGGTTGTAATATTACCCATCTTTGAAAGAAGAATGGTTCTTTGGCAGAACTATAATTTATACCTCCTTTTTGGAAAGGAAACACTATCTGTTCATCAAACGGCAACAATTCTGTTGCAAAATTGTGGGACTGGGATAGAAACCATATATATGTTCTAAGTTTCTCTTTTCTTGGTTGATGATATTCTTAAAATGCTTCCTGTCTGATTAAAAGAACTTGAAATTATAAAATTTTATGTGATTAACCATGCTTGCTTTGTCAGTTTTGGGATCCGATGTGATTTACAGTGAGGGAGCAGTCGAGGATCTGATGGAGACATTGCTGCAACTTTCTGGGACTCAAACAACCATCATCTTGGCTGGAGAACTTCGCAATGGTATGCTTTCCATTTGTGTTTGTGTGTGCGCGCGTGCGCGTGTGTGTGGGGCACATGCACGTGCACGTGCACAGGCACATGTTTAAGTGTGAATATGTGCCTTGGGCAGGGGTATATATATATATATTGATAAGTCCTCTACTTGGCAGATAGTATCCTTGAATACTTCTTGGATGCTGCAATGAAGTATTTTGTTGTTGGGCGCATAGATCAGGCACAGTTCCATCCAGATTATCGCAGCCAGCGAGTAGCAATGTATGTTCTGGTGAAAAAAGTGAAACTCACCGAAACTGAAGATGGCCTATGACTCAGGGAGCGAGTTCTGTTATGAGAAGTCAAACAGTTAGGCATGCTGGTGCATTGTTATTTTGGATAGATGGAGATTAGCTGTTAACATTTCACATAGATGTAGCAATTAGTGGTTCTCAACTTTTGATAAAATTCGACCATCTCTTGCCATCTAAAGGTGGATCAGTGGACGAACTTATGTGTCTCAGACTCTCAATAGTGTACTTTTAAGCTGTCAAGCCGAAATTCTCTTTTTTTTCAGCATCAAAAGATCTTTGTATTGAAGGATAATTCATGAATGCCGTCGCCGCTGTTCGCTGTGTCTTGCCTCGTCAAAAGGTGGGCAGAACCGTCTCTCTGGAACTGCTATCTCGACAGCTTAACCAACCAAAGTCGAGTCATCGTCGGTTTTGTCGCTTTTGAGAACGAAATTGGCAACAGGGTACAATTGAAATCGGTCGGAAGAGAAACTTCCAGAGAGGATCTCAACATTTTAATAGGAACCAACAAGGAGCGACGGAGACGAAATTGTGGGACATTGGTAGAAGGAAGGAACTGATTATGAAAAAAGAGTATGCTGGGATTTGCGGCCCTGTATAATTATGACGTAAGTACCTGAGCATCACATTCAATTCGTCGATTTTCTTTTTCTCTTTTGTCGTGGCATCAGTTTATAATACATAGACCAGCTATTATTCCAATACAGACGTATCATGATGCAGGAGCAGTCCATGGTATAATCTTGTACATCCAAAGAGTGAAAATATTTGAAATGGCAAATGAACAAATAGGAGCTATAATTCGAAGAGCTTTTCTATAATTCGCTATACGGTGGCCAGAAAAGATAATTCACTAGACAAGACCAGTAGATTTTTCGATAATCGCACACCGATGGAACTCTAATCAGAGAATTCTTGCCCAGAACAGCCATGGATTACAAAAACCCACGACCCAGCAGATGCCAGATCACACTGTTCGGTGGCAAGGTGGCTTCCCTGTAACTCAGAAGAGTTCAAGGAAATTTGAATGAAAAGAGAGAATAAGTAGAAGCATCAACCCCTCTCGCTCACCAACCACCACTCTCTCCGTCTCTCCTACCTACCACCAAATAGCACTATAGAAACGAAATTCAACGTCAGTAAAAGGCTATGTTGAACTATCATTGTCTTCCTACCAGCTCGTTTGCTTGCCCTCTTGTCTCATCCACGCAACACTCGCGCGCACCTCCCGCTTTCCAGCCACCATGTCGTCCTCACCATCTGTCATCACATGCAAAGGTTAGAATCTTTTTCTTTACTTCTTGGAAATTTCTCTGAATTCTCTGCCTTTTCTTTTGTTTGGGTCTTGTTGGGTGTTCATGTTTTCTTGATTCCACGTCGAAACAAAACATTAGCTGCGGTGGCATGGGGAGCTGGGCAGCCTCTGGTGATCGAGGAAGTGGAAGTCAGCCCGCCCCAACCTCAGGAGATCCGCATCAAAGTCGTCGCCACTTCCCTCTGTGGCAGCGATGTCGCCGCTTGGGAATCCCAGGTAATCCATCCTCTGCGCTTCTTCTTCTCTTCTTCTTTTCGTCCGTCTGCCTGAGCCTGATATCTAGACAGAGAAAGCACAGTGGCATTTTTCATGTGAAGCTGGGCCTGACAATAAATTTAGAAGTGGGCTTCAAATGTTTAGAAACTCATTTACAGAATCAGAAAAAACCATTTCTTAGTAGAAATTATTCCTGAAAATATCAAACGCACCTTCGTGCCTGGTCCTGCCATCGCTATTTAAATCACATTTTCTTGGAAGAAAATTATCAAGTAGAGTGCGTTCTCAACTGCATCTTGAATCAACCAGAATGACATGCAACGGGTCTTAAGTATGAGGAATTTCCCCCTCCTTTTTTGGAGATGGGATGGCCAGAACCTATCTATAATGTGAAAGCTATCTAGGGATAATCTCAGAACTTTGGTGGCATTTGGTATCAATTTGCTTATAGTCGGTAACTTCAGAATTCTTCTCTCCCACAAAGCCACTAATTTATTATTGTTTTACCTCTCCAAACTCTATATCATTTTAATACATCATAGATCCTTGCTGTACCATTACGATTCATTTTTTTATATATATATTTAACTTAAATAACGTGATCCAAATTTTTTTCCATGTTACTTTGTAGAAAAAGCTTCTATTATCGCTGTATATGAATTTGGGAGATACTAAATAATTCCTGAAATATAACACGTCATGTTACGTTTGTGCATGTCTATTCTTGTACTGATTAGTTTTTCCAATCTTTGATAATTTTATGTGTGTGTATCTTTTACAAGAAATGATACATTGAAACAATATTGTATTAATGCCTAAACTGTTCGTGCTTCATTTTTATTTCTATCGATTTTGTGCACGCCGTCAGAAAGTCGAACTCTATTCAGGAAGCCTATCTGAAAGTGTTGATCATGGGGAACTTTCTATAAGCAAGCGATGTTGCACATCTTTACATACACAATAATTTCCCATGGATCATTGTTGCCTTGGGGAAAGAAAAGGAAACACTCTCTTTGTAACATGTAAGGAAGAAAAACAGATAGTTGATGTGAGCTCACTCTTAGTACGTATAATATCAAGTTAAGTCAGAGATGCAGCTCAATTAAGCAAGCTTTGAGCCTCTAGAATGAGATAGATACATTTTGCTGCGCTGTGAAGATAATTTAAGAAGAATGACAAGGGAGTGCAGTAGAGCATCATCCCAACTGCTGTCAGTTTGAGAGGCTAAGCAAGTGGAGGAAAGACTAAAGAGGGAATCGTTCTTTTTGGTTTATCTTTCTGTTCATTCTCGACTCCGTGCATCTTGAACCACATATGAGGAAAGGTGATGCTCTTAGAAAATGGGGTCATACTTGGCAGTGTTTAGGTCTTCATGCTGCATTCAGAATTCCGAGTTATTTATTGTAGAGTAGTAAAACACTTGAATGTTTTTGATAATTGACTGAGCTAAAGGTGAATTCTGCTCTGGAGTTTCAACTGTTTCGGAGAATTCCGAAGCACTATATTGAGGAGATGTCCATTGTTCTGATATTTATATTGAGGAGATGTCCATTGTTCTGATTTTCAATAGTTTGTCAAATCATGGTTAATCATGGCCAAGTCAGGAGTGATGTTCATTTAGTTGATTTGGACAGTAATATTCAGGGGCCTTACACATTGAACTCCTTAGCTTCTGCCTATTTTAAACAACTTTTCCAGCAAGCTCCGTTTGTTCTGATATTTGTCTATTAGTTTCTTGTCTTTGCCAAAGCAACCTGCAACATAAGTCTACAGAGTCTATACATTTTTATTTTTATTTTTCCTATTCTTTAACCAAATTCTACGCTCTGAGATAATACGTTGAACTTAGGGAGATGCAAATATTCAGAAGTTGCATATTCACAACTCTTTTGATTCATCTTTTAGTTTTTAGAATGATATTCTCTATTCACGTTTCTATGATTCTACATTTCGAAGAAACTTAGTACTTGACTAAACCGGCAAACTCTTTTCATGTGCAGCCTATATTTCCTCGCATATTTGGCCATGAGGCAGCAGGGTATTATGCTTCTTCCCTCTTTCTCCTTGTGCCACTTCATTTTATTCTTCAGCCTGTAATCAGTCATACAGTTACCAGAGAGTTGAGAGATATGAAATTGCTAATCTCTTTGTGTTCATG
The DNA here is from genome assembly GCA_016097545.1 of Eucalyptus victrix. Lineage (NCBI taxonomy): Eukaryota > Viridiplantae > Streptophyta > Magnoliopsida > Myrtales > Myrtaceae > Eucalyptus > Eucalyptus victrix. The sequence goes on along the minus strand of CM027845.1, from coordinate 26,318,595 downwards.
TCAAATATTATACGGCTGCCTATTTGAACAAATCTCGGTCAATATAGCTCATGTCGGACACAGCAGGACTAATCCTCCGGCATTGATTTTTTTATCAAAGAACAGATTACTGAATTATCCAACAAGAAAAAAGGCCAATTCTATATTAAGCGTCTTATCATTGAATGATGTTAACTTATCATTAACTTGATTATGCAGGATTGTCGAGAGTGTGGGGGAGGGAGTGACAGAATTCAAGGAGGGAGACCACGTGTTGACATTGTTCGTGGGTGAATGCAAGAGATGCCAGCACTGTACATCTAATAAAAGCAACATGTGCCGAACACTTGGTTTGGAAAGGAGCGGCTTAATGCACAGCGACCGAAAGACGCGCTTCTCAATTAGAGGCAATCCTGTATATCATTACTGTGCCGTTTCGAGTTTCAGCGAGTATACGGTGGTGCACTCAGGATGCGCTGCCAAAGTCAGCCCAAAGGCGCCTTTAGAGAAAATATGTATCCTCAGTTGCGGAGTTGCCGCAGGTAACATATCCTACCTGATAGCGCATGGAATCAAGTTGGTCACTGTACAATAAGTTCTCACCGCTGACAATCTTGAGCAATGAGATTACACAGGTCTAGGAGCGGCTTGGAATGTGGCCGATGTATCCAAAGGATCAAACGTGGCAATATTTGGTCTTGGAACTGTGGGCCTATCTGTAAGTGCTTTGGATAACTCTCTGTTCTTCACTTATCCAATGAGCATCGCCCATTATTCTAGTAATTTATCTTTAAAAAGGTTGCGCAAGGTGCCAAGCTTCGGGGAGCTTCTCAAGTAATTGGTGTAGACATTAATCCTGAGAAGGGTGAGAAAGGTAAACAAGCTGATATATTTTCTTTCATTCTGAGAACTTATCTTGTGCACCGAACTAGCCTTGATAGTGATCTGTGCATGCTGGAGCAGCAAAAGATTTTGGAGTTGATATGTATCTCAATCCAAAGGACTATGATGAACCCATTCATGAGGTATTTCATCCCAAAAGTTTGATGTTATACTTGAGATTGGCATAATCCGTCGAAACCGATCTCTGGATTAATCACTGAAATTTGTAATGCTCAGGTCATCAAGAGGATAACTAATGGGGGTGCTGATTACTCTTTCGAGTGCGCTGGTGATACAAGAGCAACAACAACTGCGTTGCAGTCTTGCTGTGATGTAATCTTTCTTTCACTGAACCTCCTTCATTTTCTTTAAGGAATGTTTTTGAAAGGAAAATAGTGAAACTTCTTGTCCAATGTTTCCTTAAGGGATGGGGTTTAACTGTGACCCTTGGCGTGCCCAAAGCAAAGCCAGAAATAACAGCTCACTACGGACTGCTGCTCACCGGAAGGACACTGAGAGGTTCCATGTATGGAGGATGGAAACCAAAATCCGATATACCATCATTGGTCGACAAGTACATGAACAAGGTAGTGAGATTTTATGCTCGTCCCCAAGTTCAATAAACATGAAGTGGTGTCCTGTTGTGGCAACTTGCATTTTCCCTTTTGATATGTGATTACAGGAAAAGCCTACATGTTCTTGACATGTTTAGGAAGTTGCTAATGAAAATAAATGGAAGTTATCGACAGCAAATTACTAAGACATCTAGAAACTTGCTGCTGTAGAATTGTCTGTGAAGCTCGCCGCTGTAGAATTGTCTGTGTTCAGGGGTAACTAAAAGAAAAGGACTACCTCCTTCAATGCATATTAAGAATGCCCTTACCGGCATTGTCGTGCAGGAAATCCAGGTGGATGAGTTTGTCACCCATAACTTGCAACTGGAGGATATCAACAAAGCCTTTGAGCTCATGAGGGATGGCAAATGTCTGCGCTGCGTCCTCCATATGCCAAGGTAGATGGCTTTGCTTATGAAGAGGCTGATACAGTTGCCGGAGCTTTGCTTATGAAGAGGTCGATACAGTTGCCGACTCCCGGTGATGCATGAGGCTTAGAATGAATGTTACGGAATCCGATTTCATCACCAGAAAGGCAGGGACTCTGGTGGCCTGAACCATTATTTTGGCTTCCACTCTCTCTCTCTCTCTCTCTCTCTCTCTCGTGAACGGGAGAAGAAATTTACTTTTTGCCGAGATGAACTTTTGCACCAAAGCAAATTGAGACTTCAAGAATCTGAGACCAGTCTTGCCTCCTGAATGCCTCCTGCATCATTACAATTCCATCCATTTTTTCTCTATTTTAGGTGCCGATCCTGTCGGATAATGATTTACAAAAATCTTGAAGATTCCCCGTTTGAAAGAAAAAATTGAAGTAGTTATCTTAGACTATGGCCATAATGAACAGCACAATTATATTGTTAACACTAGTACTAACTTATCAAATTTTACTTGCGTAATTCATTAATGTTTCAAATTTATTGACTTTAATATGAAATTGCCAACCTAAATTAGAGCGACTTTCCAACTATTGTCAAATTAAATCACCAAGTAAGTTTGGATTACAAAATTTTGATCGAATTACTTACCTGCATTTTACTTTTTACATTATGAACCTCTCAGAGTTATCAAGTAACGGCAACTAGCAACTTAAATGAGAATTGGAAAAAAAGTTGATAAATTGTTCAAATGATGATCGGCAAATTCATATAAAATTCAATATTTCTCTAGTGTTTTAAGAATAAAATATAATAATTGGTAAGATTTGATAATTTGCTAATTATAAATGAGGATCGGTGACTTCATAAAAGTGAATTTAAGCAAATGAACACTATGTAATCTGGAAATTTGGTAAATGGTACATTTTTTTCCCAGTAGATTATGTCACTTAAAAACTCTTAAACCGCAAGAGTAGAATTATCCCAATAAACAGGTACAAGGGATGCTAGTAACAACACAAAGTTAACTTCTGCAGACCCTTTATGACATCTGATCTGTTAAAGAGTCCGAATCTCTACCGACACCATCTCGCAGTTTTCCTGGGCCAATTGGCACGCCCTGAAGTACCGAACGCACAGGTGTAGAAAATCTTTGTTTAAAGTAATCGAATAGAGCCACTTGGCACAATTCCAAAACAGTGTCAAAATGCCAAAACCAAAGAGTAGGTCAGAAGCAACAACTTTCGAGGATTAAACCCAAACCAGCGGGACACCTTTCTTCTGCTTGTGTTGTTAACTCTTCTACACAATCAAAGGAAACCATCGGTAGATGAACCACCCCATGCAAACTTGGCTTTTTTGTATTTGTTGTTAGGTGGGGAAGTTGGAGACCCTGGAGAATTGCGATCCTATATTTCGCTCTGAAGAACAAATCAACCAACTCAGCTCATCAAGAAACTTGTCTAGGTGCCAAAAGTGCCTATACTCCAGCGGAAATTCCAGAATGCATCGTCAGCTTAAGTTCGCTGTACCAGAAGCAATGGCAGATAATCAGAGAATTCATCCGGCAGTTCCGGTTGCAACAAGTGCCACGGCACCTTTAGTGCCGCCGAGCTCTTCTGTTTCAGAGAAAGGAACCCAAGTTCATCGAGCTTCTTCGTCGCAAGGTGGTGGACCTGTGATATTCGCGAAGCCACGGAAACAAAAAGGCTGCTGCTGCAGGTTATTGTGCGGGCTCATTAGCCTCCTCCTCCTCATACTGATCCTCATTGGAATAGTTGCAGCAGTTATTTACTTTGTCTTCCAACCAAAACTTCCACAGTATTCCGTTGACCGCCTTCAAATAAGTGCTTTGAGGCTGAATTTCGACCTGACCCTGTATGCACAATTTGATGTGAAGATTACGGCCACGAATCCAAACAAAAAGATTGGAATCTATTATGAGAAGGGTGGCAGATTAAGCGTGTGGTATTCAAATGATAAGCTATGCGAAGGATCATTGCCAAGATTCTACCAAGGTCACCAGAACACAACAAGACTTGACATTACCTTGACTGGCCAAAGCGAATCTGGGAGCACCATAATGGCAGCACTGCAGCAGCAACAGCAAACAGGACAAATCCCTCTTGATGTAAAAGTTGATGCACCGGTGTCAGTTGAACTAGGCACAATGAAGTTGAGGAAGGTTAAAATCTTGGGCCGATGTTCCCTGGTGGTGGACAGCTTGAGTACCAATAGCTTGATCAGCATCAAAGCAAGTCACTGTAGTTTTGGGATGAAGCTTTAAATTGTTTCGTTGTCATGAGTTACTTCTTTTTTCTTCAGTTTCTTTTGTAAACTCAATTTCCATATTCTCTAGACAGAGAAGATTCATTTGTCAGAAACTATGATGTGTCAGATAACCTATATATATATTCTTTTTCTGAATTTCCTCTCCCTCTCTCTCTGCGCATGCGCGCGCGAGGACTCAAACATCTTGAGAAGCATCATGGTACCTGAGAATACAAAAAAGACAACAGTTGATCAGGAACTGCCTCAAAAGCTAAGAAGCAAGGAACATGGTCCGACCATTTTAAACAATGCACATAAATCAATACTCAGATTAATGATCGACGTTTCTATGTTTCTGTCACTAAAAAGAAAAAGGAAAGTATAAATGCCATCAATTTTGGGCATTCAACTGAAAAGAACTTAATCCTATCACGACAATCCAAGAATCTGAAAATTGGATATTTTGAGTGCAAATAATGAGTCCAGAGAAAATGTATCCAACATATTGCAGTCTCACAGAAACAGAGAGAGAAAATCCGACACCTCTCGCCACACATTGTCCCAATTTGACTAAATAGGCAGTCCAGAATTTTTTGGTAATCATCAAAATAACATCAGCATTGAATTAGGTCAAAAATTGATTAATCTAATAAATACTAACCTTCTTTTCCTAAGATAAATTCCGAAACTCTGCTAAGATTTTATGTTATGCGATTAGAAACAATGTCGCGACCATGTCCTGCTTAAAATACTAAATCTGTGTTCCACAAAATCAAGTTGTTAATTCCAGGACTTCAAACGGCAAAGTAAGCAGTGCGCTTACACTTTTAAGAAACTAAATCAGGCTACTTAGGGTGGGGTCGAGGCAGGTTTTTCTGAAGGCATTTTAACAGAAAAATAATAATTGAAAATATGTCCAACAGTTCTTACCGAAAATATATATATATATATATATGTCCAACAGAAAAGTAACACATCACTCAGCAGGTAAGGTAATCTATATACAAGTCAAGTTGCACATATTACCTTGAAGTCCGCTCGCAAACACATGTCAAGCCACTTTCAGAAAAAATTTTGTAGCTAATTTCCAGTTAAAGCACGTGGTCTATGCTCAATCGTATGGAGAGACATCCCGGTCTGAGAAACTGCTCTAACAAAAGCCATATTTGCAGTTAAGGTCGGCGCACGCCAGTAATCTCCAGTGCCAAAAATAACCTTGTTCTTTTTAGCAAGCTTTCTGGTAGTTGGAAGACCGATCATGCGATCTGAAGGATTATCCGGAACAACACTGTTGCAAATCTAACTCTTTAGCTCAGTGAATTGCCTTTGATCGATATTTCTTTTATAAGTAAAAAACAAGAATGATGCGGTAAATGTAAATAAACATGATGACTAGATAATATAGAAGATTGATTTCGCTAACACCCTCATCTTATACTGCAAGTGAACAAGGGACCGACTTACGAAAGCCATTTTAGTATCTGATCTGCTCTTAGCTTCTCCTTGGTCCCTCCATACATTGCTATTAACTCTTTGAACTCTGAAAGAACACTTTCACATATCACACCATTCTTTCCGCAAATTACTGCACCCAGCTCTGGGAGGATTGGCTTTTGAATCTCAGAGTTTGCCTGGAAATTGTCAAAGCTAATATTACTGGTGCTGAACGTAACACTTGGGAGATAAAGCAGAAACCAGTGGGTTCACAAAGTAAAATTAATGTACCTGTGCAATCACAAAAGGCAAGTTGCCTTTGAACCGCTGCCTCAACTCACTTTCTTCCACATTCAAAAGTTTCTCCGCACCACCATTACTAATGTCTGATACAAGAGCAATTAAAGCTGTCGTATCAAAATTTATGAGATCACCTCCACTTAGTTCCTCTCTTGTTTTAGCAGAAGCCATATCTTTCCCTTTCATGGGAGGTCTCAAGCCAGAAATTAGAGTGTCAAAGGTAGTAGGATAATTAAGGTTCACATTTTCCTCAGAATTCTCCATCTCTGCAGCACCCAGTATTAATTCTCCAGCTCCCACTTTGGGATCTTGAGCCGGTTTCTCAAAATTATCCACCTTTATTTCTAGGGCAACCGATTCTTGGTAAGACCTTGCAATTATATTTACCCACTCACCTTCCATTTCCTCCAAAAAGCCAACACTGGAAAGGGGGACGTCAGCTTCCATTTCATACTTAATGGCCTGAAATTCGTCGACAATCTTCTTGAGAATGGAGTCAGTCACACCGCGTGAAAAGAAAAGAATAATTGACGAAGGCCTCAGCGTCGGCGAGAACTGAGCAGCAGCAACGACTTGCTGAATCCTCAATCTCAATCCCTTGCCTTTATGGCCATCGTGCCAGGTCACATGGTTCGGGTTCCTATCAGATACAACAACCCAAACCGGGATTCCTTTCAGCGTGCACACGATATCGACATGAGCAATCTTCGAACCGGACTCAGCTCTCCGCACCTCGCCGCTCGCAGGCAGCAGAGGGACAGGCTTGCAAACGCGCGAAACTCCCGTGACCGGAAGATGCTGGAGAACGTGAACAACAGCTTCGAGGTGTCCGATATTAACACTGCCAACACATACTCCTCAGTAAGATCGCAAAACTATCCGATATTCTCCTCAACCAAAACAAAATTTTACTTCCACAAGCCAACCGAGGGGAAAGAAAAAGCTAAAAACGAACGAACTCGACAAAGAAAAATAGAGTTCATCCTGTCTCTTCAACAAGACGCAACTCGAACTCGACAGGCAAATCAACGATCGAGCATGGCAATGATCTAATCGCAAGTCTCGGCCGAAAAAGCACGGCCGGCTTAGCCCTATCGCGTAGAGATTGAGAGCGTGCCAACGGTCCAATGAGGATACAGAGAGACTGACCTGAGAGGCGAATCCGAAGAAGGAGAAGAGGCGCGTCGAGAGAGGAAAGCGAGCTCGGACTCGGCCAGCTTGAGGAGCGTGCGCCGGCGAGGACCGGCGACCGAGGGAGGCAGCCGGCCGATCGCGTCGATCAGGCAGACGCACCTCCTCTTCGCGCCTTCCGCCGGGTCGGCCCTCGCCGCCATAACCGCTCTTGCTCCGCCCGGCGGGAACCGGAAGGGAATCGAGAATGACGGCGGAGCGCGAAAAAGCGGGCGGTGGGGTGCGACGAAGAAGAAGAATCCTTCGACCTTTCTCGCGACTGCTTCAAACGACCTGCCGTATGTATCCCGGGCGGGGGTTAACTTCATGAGACTGCTTAGTGCACTGCTTATTAAAGGTTTAGATATGAATTAGCAAATAAACATATGAAATGCATATACTTTATTCCCATTTTATTTTGTGAAAGAAAATCTCTCTTTTATTATTGATTTTTGAGAGAAGACGGAAGAATGGAGAATATGGAGGAATATAAATTTCACTAAAATATTAATATCAATGAAAGTGAAATGTCAATGATGCTAAAAAAAATGGTGAAGATTGATGAAAATATTAACAACCTTACGTCCAATCATTTCGCGAAAATAATTTCAAGAAAATATTTTTCGGATTTTCTAAAGATTTGTTTCAAAGAAAATGAATTTTCTGGGGAAAATATTTTCTATGAAAGAAAAAAAAAATCTCCTACATTAGGGCAAAATGTTTTCTACTTTTAAAAAGTTAAAAACATTTTCCTCACTTGATTTTTTTTTTGTGACATGTAAACGGAGGACCCACCGCCCGACGTCCCACTTAAGACTCCGAGCGAGCATAAGGGGATTCAAATTCCTTCCTTTCATGGTTTCCTCACTTGATCTTTTTTTTTTTTTTGATACTTAGGGAACGTCTCATACAGCCGGCAGTCGACGGGTAAATCCTGAAGCGACGCTAGTAGATGACCCACCACCCCGACATCACACTTAACCTTTGTTGTTGGAATTGTTAGTCGAAAGGAGTGAAGACCGGGAAATCTCTTTATTAATAGAGAAAGCACACCCGGAACCGGGGAAAGGCGATAACGACCAGGCTATCTCCGAGGCTATGGGGCACTCGCGGTAGAAGAAGAAGTTAGGAATAATGCTAGCTCAAAAAGAAGAAAGGCTATTTACCTTACTTCCCGACTTCCCCAGGGGAGGTTGAAAAAGCTGCGATTGCTTTTGTTTCAGAAGTTTCATTTGGCTTGGTGGGTAAACCTTGAGCGATGCTAACGGAAGACCCACCACCTCAACGCTACGCTTAAGATTCCGTGCGTGCTGTGGGATTTGAACTCTTCCATCCTTAGTAGATGTCATGAGAGCTTTTATCCAGTTAGACCACCGCAGGCGGTGGTTCATCACTTGATTTTTCTTATCTCACATCTTTATAAATCCTCACTTTCTCCTCTTCTTTCTTCTTCTTCTTTTCTTTTATATTCGAATTATTTTTAATTTCCTTTTTCTTTTCTAATTCTTTTCTTTTTCTCTTCTTTTTTCTTTTATTTGTTTCCCATTTTCTTCTTTCTTGGCTAGTCGTCGATCGTTGCTAGTCATCGGCCGTTACTAGGTGAACCTCAAGCTCATCCTCGTGTTTTGTATTCTTGCTTATCATTTTTCTTTATTTACTTTATCCTACAATTGTCCCATATGCTTTACTTCTTTTTGTTTTTGTTTATTAGAACACAAAAAACGTATGGGGAAAACAGACCATTCAACTGGAAGATTCTTATCAGGTTATACGTGCTTTGCTTCTTTTCTCTTTTGCTTCTTTTTAAAATCCATACGGATATTTTTTAGAGTAGATAAGCATTTGACAACAATGAGAGAACAAAGATATGAAGCAAGTTTACCCGAATTTAAAGACAAGTTCATATATGATGAATTTATAGGTCAGTAAGTAATGTATGCCTAAGTGGTAAAGTTTTAAAAATATTTTCCTTACCGATTTTCGAAACATTTTCAGATTTTAGCTAAACACTAGGAAAATATTTTTCCCGAAAATGACCAATTTTTCGCGAAAGGAACAGACCTTAACAAGATATTTTAAAGAATAGAAACACAATTAGAATAAAAGAAAAGTGTCTCGACACAAAGGGTCAAGTAACAAAAATTGGATATTCATTATACATTTTCAAATGATCTATTAAAAAAAAAATCATTGATTATATAACATAATCCAACTGTGCATTCTACTATAGGTATATATGCAACTTAGTCCGTTCTTTACATTCATATACAATTCTCTGATCCTTTTCACAATAAAGACGCGCTAAATTTTCCTCTCAACTGGAATTGACTTCGAGACACCAAATCATTTATTTCAACAGGAAGACGACATCGCTTGGTTGAGAAGAGAGAGGCCACTACTTTCCCACCGGAGTCGAGACAAATTACACCCAAACAGATACTTGTACAATTTCAAAGGCCTCTCTTGAACTGACCATATTAAAGACACAACCAAAAACATACAGGAAAATGAAACTTGATCGAGAAAAATTTCCGTCATTGAATCCAAACAAACTCCTCCAACGATCCACTTTGCTTCTGTATCTTCCATATCTGAAATCGACGGCATCTTTGTATTCACTGAACATGATAATGTAACATTTCATCTTGTGCCCTTGGACTGGTTGGCCTCCAGCCTGCTTCTGTCTGTTTTCTCCTCATTCCAACAACTATGCATTGAAGGGAGCTGGTATTCATCGGGTTTTAAGGCCAAAGCAAAGTCGGGCAAGGCCGGTGCACTTTCCCTAGTCCTGCTACATGATAGTAACGCATGGGATCTATCAGTATGCTCATGTCAAGATTCTCACACATTTTCTATAGGCAGAGGAGGACTTACTTATCTTGGGAGTACAGATCTCTGTTTATCCGCACTTTAGCAGAAGCATCTTTTGGGATTTTCTCAGATATGTACTTTGTGGTTCCCCAAAGCGGTGGGTTCCTGCAGCAAGAGAAGTTAGTTTCTATTGTCCAACCAGAGAAAATGCTGCTGCTGCTGCTGCTGCTGCTCTCTCTCTCTCTCTCTCTCTCTCTCTCTCTCTCTCTCTCTCTCAGACATACACACACAAAAGCACATTAAGGCATGGACGGAAACTGCGCTCACACTCTCAAGCAGATAAAGCCAGCTAAAGGCAAAGACTAGTGCACCAAGTGACGCTGGCTAGTGGGCCATAAATGAGCACGAAATACTGCACTAAACTGCAGGAGGAAGGAAACTCTGTTTTTGAGATGAAATCGACCAAGTGTGAACTATTCCTCATTTCGCTTGGCAGCTTGATTTTTGCTTGGATCTTACCTGATGCATTGGGTGAGTGGAGTATTTCATAGGTTATATAACTACTTAGGTGGCTTATTCGTCATTTAAAAACTTACCTGCTTTGGAAAATTGTCAAACCATAAACATAGGATGAGACGAAATTTGATTTTAAGTTGAATACATCCAAATGATTCTTTTTCTATCATGGTTTACTAACTTTAGCCATAAACTAACTTCTAAACCTAGATCTCTCTCCATCTCATGGACTACCAGACTTGCTTAGTCAGCAAAAAGTGATTTTTTGACCAAATGGAGAAAAGTGGCCGCCAAAGTTGTAGGCATGGTAGAGATATCGAACTAATTCCAGTTACTCGCTGAGAGAATAATGAAACTAACAAAAAGCAGCAAACAGGAAAATTTTGAATTTGTCACCTTGACAGAGGAGGTGTAGCGTCAAATGCCTCAGAGAGCTTCTTACTTTCTTCGAGAGACTTGACTGCTACCTGCAAAGCAGCTGCTGCCATTCCATGGGACTTCCCCTCATCAAGTATCAGACCATGGAAATAATATGCTGCAGCCTGGTGGAAATATATTGGCATTGAGGAGATTATTATAGATGAAACAACATGAGATGTGATGCCCCCTAGATATGGAAGAATGAGCAATCGTCACATTGGTTTTTATGCCCATATTTTGACCTGAATTTCTCTCTTCCTAGATGTTCCCAAATAAACTAATTAGTCTCTGGTTTGGCATGCTAACTTAGTATCCCCTAAATAATAATAACGATAATGCAATTGACTAACAATCATCTTGTTTCATGCCTAGTCAATTACCAGTATTAAGCACTTAACCCAAGTTTATACTATGAATAGGTAGCTAGTTCAGTGGTTGTGAGAAAAGGCAATGGGATAGTAATTTTCGAACCACTGGGTTTAATAATCTTTGTCTGAAGGTCCATATGATAATGAACAGTGAGAACCAACTACAGTTCATATGATAGAGCATTTTTCCTCTGTTGCCTCGTGATGAAACCCCTAGTCAAATGAGGAAGCATGTCCATGTGAGCGTTATAGGCCATAGCCTTCCCAAATAAGAAAATAAATAACAGTTTCAAATTGATAATATTGTCTGTAAAATTTAGCTTCAAAGGTGATGGAATAAACGTAAGCTTGGATACATGGATTATGTAATGCATATGAAAGATACTGTGCAACAGTACCAGTCCACAAAAAACCAGATGTTCACGCTGTCTGATATTAAACACTCAACTGATTCAACCTAGAATAATAAGCCAGAGATTTGGTATGATAATGATCCCTTTCGTCTTGAAAGTTTAAGACGCATAGGCACAATCTATCGAGCAAAGGGATAAAAGAGCTAGGCAGAAGAAATCATGCCAATACCTTTGCTTCAACGTACTTCCATTTGACATATTGACGGTGCTTTTCTCCCCAACCGTTCATTAAGGGGAAGTTCACAAGATTCTCTTGAGCCTTTAAAGCAGAAAAACATTGAAAAGCCCATTCATAAGTCAGACAACAGCGCCCAAATCGAAGAACACAATCATATCAAGAAGTCAAAAAATGAAGCAGGCGTTAATTTAAGATTCTATCAGGCTTTGAGCAATTGGTTCAAAGTTGGCAGATCTTACCTGCTCCCAGTATTTTACTATCTCACAGGCAAGCCTACGCTTCACCGCCAGAGTGGCTTTGGAACTGTCTATGGCCATCCCAAGTTGAATGTCAGCAGCCTAAATCAGTTCTTGCAAAAAATTATCCGATAAGTTAAGAGTGAAATAGCATGCATTAAAAAACGAGTTGGAAAAAACGTTTATGCCATTAATACCAATGGAAGAGATATCCTTCAACATTCCGAACACCTAACACAGGGCAAAGAGGTCGTCTAAAGAAGCACCATACTAGATTTCTTACCACCCACACACACACAAACACATAGAGGATCATCCCCTAATTTGTAGTTTGTCCAGTGTGCATAATCTTTTTCAAGTAGAGATATGGCGTACACAGCATATGTAAATCAATACAAGTACCAAGTATAGGCACACAGTTGACATAATTGCTCTTAGGATCACTGCCCAATAAAATTTGGAGGTGAATTTTGCAAATTATATTGTCTCTCCTCGACAGAGTCAAACCTAGCCCATGAATTCCCTAAATCTTTGAGTTCACATCAAGTTGTTTATAGAAGTCTCGTATAAAGCACTCAAACTGCTATCGTGGTTTTAAAGGTTTTAGCCCCTGTGATTAAACAAAAAATGATATACAGATCACTGAATCTCTATCTAAACTGCCTGACGTTATCCTTAACACTATTCTCCTCTACAGTAAGTTCAGAAATTTATGTGAATGCAGGTTTTCTGAAGTAGAAAAATACTTAAATGATGAGTGTTGGTCTAAAGTTGATAAGCATTAGCAACTTGATTCACAAACTACATCTCCTCAGGAAAATAAATGTAATACCTGCCCCAGTGCTTGGAGGCAAAGTGCTTGAAGAACTCCGTCTTGAAGGTCTACTGGTAACTCTCTCCTAAGATGCAAAAGAACCATCAACATAATTAGTACACCTTCACTTCCCATAAAGCTGCGTATTTTGAATGTTTGCTGCAAACCTGAGTTCAGCAGGGAATTTCAGAAGAACGTGCTGAACTGCATAGTCCAAGAACCCAGCTGCCTTTAGAAAAACATCAACAGATGCTCTCCTGCATTCTGTGGTAGAGAGATAAGGAGGAGGTCAAACATACTACGAGGAATAGGAAGAAAGAAAACAGATGATAAGTGAGAGATCTGTTAAAAAAGCCTAACAGTTGTATGACAATATCAGACTACTTTATCAATACAATCCCATGGCTAGATTTGTCCTTGTGGAACTTTAATTGGACTTTGAGAATGCACAAGCTGTTCTCTTTGAAATCATTTCTCTTGTTAGTTCTCACAGTATCCATGCTATGGAATCCCCATAACTCATGCCTAAATGATGTAAACTATGCCAAAAGTTCCAGTGGTGTCCCTGGCCAAACAAGCAAGGTCAAGCTCCTTTACTCCACATTCCTTTATCGTACCCTATTGATGATTTTTTGTCCAGGATATTCTCCTATATCTTCAGAGCTCCCCATGGGCCTGGAGGAGTTCAACAGCCTAATGAAGGACAAACCTGTCTAATACAAATTTGGTTCTCTATAGTAAACATAACTGCAAAGAAGTCGCTATGCCATGACAGAAGCTTTTTAGGTAATTCAATTCACGTATACTGAAAGCTGCTTCTCATGGTGCAGAAGGTAGTGTGGGACCAGATTAAAATCTTCCCTTATGTTCTGGTAAGTGCTTTACAGACACAGTGCAGAATCTTTAGCATCTCACAACCACCTTTTAGACCAATTAAAATGCACAGAGCATTCATGTAACATAATATCTGGATTAATTCCTATAAGCTGATGGTGTAGAGCTATAATTTATGAACCATAAGAGAACAAGAAGAAAGGGAAATTAAACTCCACTGCATTTTCTTCCATCCACCCAGACATACTAGAAAATCATTGAAACCTATTGGTCCAAATGCAAATTTTCAGTGAATACAGGAATCTTGTAGTACCAACCTTCCGAGACTTTTGACTGAACGCCATCAGCTGATGTCTTTGGAAGGAGCGTTATGTTAGCTTGCAACAGCAATGCCATTGCCATCATGTGCAAAACTGACAATACCTCATACCAAGCATTAGATATGGCGGTTTCCTGCAGAATACAGCTCACATCAATCCACAATAGCCTATCATGGCACCTCAGAAACAAGAATATACACAGTTAGTTCCTGACCTCTGCTTCATCCTCCTGATTAACCCAAACGAATTGTACTTTGTGCATCAGATGGTTTTCTATGACATAGACATTATCAATAAGATCAGCAAATCTCTTCAATCGCACACATTCCAAGAACACAAAACTATTTGACATTTACCTTCTTTGACCAATCCCAATAGTACAGGCAAGTAATCTTCCAGAGCCTGCTGCAGATCAGTCAATGTCGAACCTCCTGTAAGAAGTTCATGAGCAGGTCGACAAATTGAGACCACAAACAGTCGTAATGTGGAAGAGACAAAAAAGAAAAAAAGGCTGATGTGTTGCAGGGTAGACCATGCTGAGTGGCACTTTTTCTCGTCGATCTCTTGACTGTAGGGACTCCTTCACCGGCCAGCACGGCTATACGGGTCCTAAGGGCAGTCAGGAGTTGCACCAAATTCCTCGATAGATGGCTGCCCAGTGACTGATAAAAATCGACTGACTTAGGAATCCGGAGACCCGGAACGTAGACAGAGACCTCCCCAATGTCTTGTGGCGTCCTTCTCTTACCACCATTATCCACCGGCGTTGACACCAAGCATCCCATATCTTAAGGCTTGGTCTATCTGTAATGACAACACAACTGATTCAATTTAAGATGTCAAACAGATTGAATTTAACATGAAGAGCAGACTCCCTCCCCCTCCCTCCCTCCCTCTCTCTCTCTCTCTCTCGCGCGCGCGCGCGCGCGCACAAGCACCAAGCGGGCGCACATGCATGCAACATCCGCAAGACGCTCGCACCAGAAGGAACGGGACAAACTCAAAAGCAAGAAAGCTCTCAGTTCATCAACTCCGGAAGCATTTCCAATTAGAAGAGACTAGAACAGAGCTTCTTCTTCGCAAATTCACCGTATAACTCAGAATCAAATGCTAATCCTGCGATCACCGGGACGAAATGCAGCAACCCCACAAGCGGAGAGAACAAGCAAACCAGCGATTGATGAAGTAACTACATAGCTAAGCATTTCTACAAAACAACTAAAAACGACTCTTTTTTTATTGGAGCAGCGAATATTGAATTGCAAAAGCCATGGATACGCACGCCGAGGCCATGAAAACATTACTTTCATCACTACCTCAAAAGAATGCCGAAGCTCGAACAGCAACGAACCCCGAGAAAAACCCCAGAAGAAGCTGATCGCAAAGTTCGAAAAGGTACACGACTTTTCACTCGCCGAGAGAGAGATTGTGGAAGGTTCTGATCGAACTGTTGACAGAGAGGGAATAGAAAAATGGATGGACAGTTGACAAGATACGATATTTTTTCCTTCTTATATTATAGTGGGAGGAGACCCATGTCGTAACCCAATGACATACTGGCGACGACCCACTCGCCACCATTTTTAAAGCTCTCTCTCTCTCTCTCTCTACTGTAACTCTTGATCTTCTTCACTTCCTTGTCATTCTCATCACAGTCACATTCATGGAGACATCTATTTCCATCTTACCTAGTCAAAACCAGTCACATCTCCCCTGAGGCACAGGAAAAAAGAAAATTTCAGTCCCCCTCCCTTGTACTGTACCTACCTAGGTAGGATGTGTTTACTCTAATTCCTGAAATAAAAAATAATTTACAATAAAAAAATTCATATTTAAAATAAGAAAAATGAATATCTTAACCTAAAAATGAGAACTTTTTTTTTTTTGAAAATAATTTCTATAAAAACCATTTTTTTTATCATGAAAATTTCCCCAATTAATGTCAACCATTTTAGTATGTTTTCACAATGTAGTCATTTGTGTTTGACTTGTATTGCTAGCAAGACA
Organism: Eucalyptus victrix; assembly: GCA_016097545.1. Lineage (NCBI taxonomy): Eukaryota > Viridiplantae > Streptophyta > Magnoliopsida > Myrtales > Myrtaceae > Eucalyptus > Eucalyptus victrix. The sequence goes on along the minus strand of CM027845.1, from coordinate 26,302,651 downwards.
CATATCTTTTCTATCTAGTCAACCCTGTACCATCATTTTGATCCTATCCTTTGTTTGCATTTATTTTATATGAAGATAATCATAATAAATTGAGAAAAACGGTTATTATTAATTGTTCAAATATTAAAATATCAAATCAAGCATTCATCAAATAACTTAAACTTTTGAAAGTAGCCCTTTAGTTGCCTCTCTTATACTCTTTTGTCGTATATTATACTTCCTAGAGATAAATCCAGCTTATTTGTGAGAGAAAGTGTTATAATATTTAAATAGGAACATCCTAATATTAAATTACGCCTTCATCAAAGTTGATAGTAATACCAGGGAATTTTACATCAACTAAATAACTGTTGCGATATTTCTACCTTTCTACTTTTGTTGTTATTTTACCTTTTAGTTTCTTGCATATTTTAGACCACGATCCACATAAACACGCTCACATGCTAATGAATTCAAGCATATGAAACAATAATTGATCCTAAGACAGTCATAATTGCCCCCCAAAAAAAAAGCACATAATAATAGCATAGAATTAAAAGAAAAATAATGCTCCTGGAAATTTAGGGCCTACATGTTTTCGTTCTTTTTTTTTTGTTTATGAATAGAATTTTTTTTTTGGTTCCCAGGAACAAAAAAAAAACAGAAACGCGTTTGTTTGCATTTTTGTTCAAAATCGGATTTTTTGCTCCCGGAACACAAAAAGAAGAGAAATGAGAAACAAAAAAAAAAAATTGTTTCTTTTTCCAGAAACGATTTTGAAGAAACACTTCTCCTTCTCTCTCCTCTTTTCTTCTTCTTTTCTTTTTCTTTTTTCTTTGGTTGGTCGCCGACCTCGGTCGTCAAGGGCCGGCGACGCCGTCGAGGGCCGGGCGACCTCGCCGAGCGTCGCCGCCCGGCGAGACTCAAGCATTGTCGATCAGGCGAGCCCAAGCTCGCCCGGCCAAGGCGAGGCTCGGCCTCGCCGCGTCGGCGACACTAAGCCTCACTAAGGGCTGGTGAGTTTCGCCGTGGCTAGGTGAGGCTACCGGCTAAAAGAAAAAAAAAAAAAAAAAAAAAGAAAAAAAGGAAAAATAAAATAAAAATATTTAAAAATTAAAAGAAACAAAAAAGAATATAAATTTACCAAATGTGTTTCTATTCATTTTTTATTCTCGAATAAGTTTATAAAACGCATCTTTTCGGTAAAAAATTATCCCCCGAAACATAAACACTTTTTTTCTATTTCTGTTTCCTGGAATAATTTTTAAACTGAAACGTTACCAAACGTGCTCTCATATACTTTAACCTACGCAGTGGTCCAAAAACATTAAAAACACTTGACTTGCATTCCCCGAATGTAGACGGTTACGACAATTAATAACCACTGTGCATGAAAAATATTTCATTTTTGTGCCAAAATTGAAAAATATCGGTGTCCACCCTTGACCGTTAACATAGTATCTCAATTTCAAATTCAAATGACCATCTGAGAATGACAAGCCCAAATTTCCTGTTTTTGACACTTCATGTCTACCCGTGGGACAATCGACGCGTGGCATGTCACGAATTGATCGGCGGAATAGCAATAATTAGTTAGGAGTACGACCAATTTGCTAGACACGTGTCCCCCCGGGTGGAGTCCATGGCCAACCAACCCATCAAATGACCCACCAAGCATAACGTCGTATGATGCTAAAAAAAAAAAAAGTTTTTAAAAAAATCAGAAGGATTGACCCATACCTTATCTTTTTTTCCTATTGGCTATCAATTGATACCGTATGTGATAGAATCTCGTCCAACGCTCAATATGATTCACTCAATTGATGATCACCTCTTAATAAGGTTAATCGAGTTCAAGCGATTGTGATTCTTTCTCTCTCTTCATCTAAAAACATTTGATTAGCATGATAATGTATCGCTAGTTCATCAATCAATGGCAACATGTTGTTGGTTCCCTCATGAATAAGAAGTTGATTACCAGTTTCCTATGACTATGACTTATTTTTCAATATAATCAAAGAGATATCAAGGATTATTTTGTACTATCATGTGTTTATTCCGGTCTCATATTTTGCATGGGCATGTAAAGACATCCTTCAGTTATGGTGGTGCCATAAAATGATGACATCCAAAGTGATGCCTTAAATAGATGTTGATTTTTTTTTTTAAATGATGAGGAAGCCTATGCCAGATACATAAGTTTCATGTTTATGAAATATCTATTAATTAATCTAATGTACTGGGTGGACAGTTTGATGCAATGACTCAAACTTATCAAAGCGAATCTTATGCACTCGAATTGGCTCATTTTCATATCACTTTTGATCTCACGACCATATATATATTTACTTTTGTAATTACCGTTTAAATACTTCTAAGCAAAATCTCAAATTAAAGATCTAGGATTCGAGATTTGGGCAATTTTTTCAAAGAAAGCCAAGTCTACATAACGAGGGCTATTGTTCTTGTAGTCGGTAATACTAATGATAATTGATGTGAAGGTACAAGAAATTTTTAAAAATAAAAGTCATGTTTATATTTAAGAATTATGAAAGTGGAGATATAAATGGTTGTTGTTGGGCGTTCTTAACACTAACACGTGACGACAAAACTCGAGGGACAACTTCCAAGCGGACAAGCAATCTCCACTGGATCGCGGGCATCCAAGAATCGTCAATCGAAACAAAGGAATAAAATCGCGGGACGGAACAAGGATCCAAACGTTTGCCTTTTTGGGCGACGCCAACAGTTCGGCATCGCGATAAAAATCTTAATTCTAGCCAGCACATATTCCTCCACGTTTCGGCTTGCCAGTTGCCAATAATGTGGAGGGCCCCACCTGTGCCCTGCGCCGCACGTACACGTGCCACCTGGCCACCGCCCAACGCCATCCGTCCTTCCACGTACACGGACACGTGGCCTCATGACGTCACCCGGACGCATCTGAATCCAGGCCCCGATTGGTCAATTCGCGAAGGGCGGTGATATTTTCGAAATACGATGATAAGAGGCGATCCAGAGGGCGACACGCGTCTGTCGTGGTGGCGAGGTCTTGGTCCTGACCTGGAACGCCGCTGCGAAATTACGGTTTTAGGCCCCGAGCTGACGGACAGGGCTCGTGATTATTGAAGTTTTATGGGAAGCGGGGGTTTTGAAATTCTGCGACCTTCCGGAAGGTTGACTGGAACGCGGTGGACGGCTAGAATATTGCCACGTGGACGGCGCCCGACGTGCTCACTTGCGGAGCCTTGCCGTTGCAGATCTCTCATCTTCCTCTTTCAAAGTCAAGGTCCAGCTGGATGGCCGAAGTCGGTGCCACGTGTGGTCTCTTATGGACCGTGCCTGCCAGAAAGATCCGTTTGGCCAATCGAACCTAGACATAAATGGACGGCCCCCGTTCCATGCTTACGCGGCATGCGTGTCGAGTCGTTGTCCGACGAGGATGGGGATTATTAGGTTGACTTCCACGTTGGTGGGCTGATCGATCTACTTTTCTTTCCCTCCTCTTCGTAACACGTGGTGAAACACAAAAATATCAAGGCACCTCGACTCGAAAGGGGTCCATTTAATTAAACTGTGGAACCTAACGTAGTTGAGGGAGACTCCTACCTCTATTTAATGGTGGTCAATTTCAGATTTAATCAATTCTCACTTGAAAAATTGGGAACTCAATCATACAATGTCAATTTCCAGTCCATTAATCGGTAATTGACCCTGTCGGCCATAGAACTAGACGAGATCCTTTGTTGGGTACCCAAATTGTCTTAGAAACCATGGGTGGTAATTTTTTTTTTTTTTTGATATGTGTTATAAAAGTTACTATGGTGTAGGATAAAATTACTAATTATGGGAAACGATAATAGTGAAAGAAGAGGTTACTCCCACAAATAATTTGTAGCTTATGCCTTTGTTGAACAAAAAAAAAAAAAATTATAGCATCCAAAAAATCTTTAATATATTATAAGATCGTCAATTCAATAATAAATTTTTCAATTTGATGAATATGATTCTAAATCTTTTGATAATTGTCCTATATTATTCATTTGTCTAATTCAGACTAGAGCCAACGTAACGGTCTAGTCAACACTTGTCATTTTATATGACACAGTTGACGGCTAACGTGCTTGATCTTAAAAGAAATGACATCGTTTTGCTTTTTTTTTTTTTTATTATTAAAAGTCTTATATATTTTTTTCCTTTCCATTCATTTATTTATTTTTTCTTATTCTAGCATTCATCTCGAGGCCTCGACAATGATTGATGATCTTAGGTAAGTGGCCCTTGAGGGCTTTCACAAGCCTCGCCTTGGTCGCAATCCTCAAGCGGCAGAGCTAGCTAGATGAGGGTCCCAGCCATCATCGTCCGGCCAGACGAAACTTCTAGATTCCGGTAGCGCTAGCAATGCCGTACACACACACACAGAGCGGATAAAACTTACTGGGCCTGGTCCGCGTTTTCATGACGGCCCAAATCCGTCGATGTCCATTAGCAAAAGTGCGTCGCAACGGTCGGAAACGTACCTGGCAGAAGTAGAAACGGGAGCGCGCGTAGCATCGGGCGAGGGCGAGGGCGATTTCGTCCGATAAAATTCAGTTTTAAAAAGGATCTTCGTTTTTCGTTTTTCCCTCTCTTCCCCTGCCGGACTTCAGTCTCTCTCTTCACTCGGATCAGGCGGAACCTAGGGTTTCTCTCGATCAGGCAGGTCCTCCTCGCTTCGATCTTCCGCAGATTCCGGAATTCGCGATCATTTTTCCTGCTTCCGATCAGCTTCGGTTCCGTCCGATCGCCGTTCGACGATGGATCGGAAGAAATGCGAGGCGAGCGGAACGGCGACGAACTCGGAAGGACCGGCGTTCGCGTTAAGGACGCCTCGGAAGATCGGCCAGCCTCTGCGAACCGAGACTGAGGTCGTGGATGAGTAAGAACCTAGACGGCGCTCTTTGCTTGTTCTATCGAGGATGTAGTTCCCCCCCCCCCCTTTTTTTTTTAATAATAAAATTATAGTGAGGATGATGGTGATGTTTCTAATAGGTTTAGGTACGAGGCGATTGCGGAGCTTTTTGACCACATGACCTGCTCGCTGAGGCTGCTTAATCTGTGCAAGAAGCCTCCCACGTTTTGGAATGTCAGTGCTCAGGTGGAAGTTCTTGCGAAAAGGTAATCGCTTGGAGCCTCCTTGCGGTACCTCGCTTAAGCAATGTATTACCTTCACCCGCGTTAGAAAGAAGTTTTCGTCAGGCCGAGGCCGTTGCGGTTGAAGTTCTAAATGGGCTGGGCATGTTATCTTGTCTACTTGATGTTCATGATTTTAGTGTAGTGTATTCTGTGGTCCCTTATATGGTTCCTTTTCTTTCCGGTCAGAAGGAGGAGGAATTTGATGAACATGTGAGATTTTCATGGCAACTATCATTTGGGATATTCTCAGTGCATATTTTCTTTAGTTGCTGACAGTGTCCTCTCTCCCTCTCTTTCAGAAAATTTCTATACAGCCATCTTGCACAGATTAAATATGTACTTCCTGAAGTCATACAGATAGAGAAGCTCCTTATTTATGATAAGAAAACTTCGTGCATGAGGCCAGATGTGAAAATCACAGTGCAACTTGATGCCATAGAGACGCGTCATGAACAATCTGGCTTCGTGGCACTGCGGGAACTTTTTATGTTGAGGCTTGTTGATTATTTCGCTGACCATCCGGAGGTATTACTGTCCTTTTCCAGTAATTTTTGTTTAAAATCATTGTAAAAAGCATTTGAATATTTGGCAAATGGAATAGGACAAGCTTTTAACAAATTGATAGTGGTTTTGCTCTATTGAATGGTTGGGAATGAGAAGTAAAGGTCCTTATCGTTTGAACTGAAGTCCTCAAAAATTATGCTGCAGTTATAGGTTTGAGATTTTGAGAGAGTAATAGAGCTGTAGCTCACACTAGCTTACACCATAAATCAATTGGTTGACCTGATTATGTATTCTTCCCACTCTACTAAAAAAATAGGTTGACTTGATTAAATAAGATGGTAAAACAAACAAAATACTTCTGTAAGCTCCTTATTTGAGTCATTATTGCTTTGAAATAAAACTTCAACTTCATCAGCATTTATGTAAAAGGTTCCTTTTTCTTGTAAAAGGATTGCTTTTATGCCAGATTATACAATGTCATATGTGATGTAAGGAAAACCCTAAAACAGTGTTCTAATACCAATTTGATGTAGTTGGAGAAGTAAAAAGTAGCGAAAGGAACAATACTGGGCTAAAATAGAGTTTATTTTGAATGAGGCAAAACTAATGATGAAGAGACTTAAAGACCTTTCATTACTAGGGTTACAGACGTAAGATGATATAATTTCTTGATCTAAAATAACTACTTATAATCTCAATGATCGAATGTAATTAAATATTCACATGACCATCAATGTGACCACTTACAACCCTCAAATTATATGAGAAAAGACTAAATAAAGAAGAAAATCACTTAAAACTACTAAAGTAGGATTATGCTTCTGCAGCAGTATGTCAGGATGAGTGTACCGTATAGATTTATCTGGGATTGAATTTTTTTATGTGCTCATTCAACTTCTGGTAAAATAAATGGAGTTTTGAACATTTGGTCACTCACTGGCCCATTGTGTTGTATCCTCCACCAGGCTTCTGTTGTTCCAGAGGCCATGTTACCTGGGCCTTTTCACCAAGGCAATCAGATCACTGACAATGAAGATACTATTGGAGATTCTGTGTTCCAGCGTCAGTCAACAGTTGCTGATGGTGTAATATTGTCAGAGGCATCTGGTTTACCCGAGTCTTTCAGCAGACACTTTTCTCAGAAGTTGGTTGTATCAGAGAAAACTCAACTTTTAGTATCACCAGTTACCTTCTCTTCTTCCTCATGCACCAATCCTACCAATCAGGAATTGCAAGGTAGACAAGAGGGACACTTAAATGTTGTATGCCCTGAAACTATCGGTGAGATCAACCACAATATCAGTACGGAGGAAGAGGAAGAAGCTTCTTCTGGTTGTTGTAGGTCCAACTTCATTGTTCCCTCTGTTGCATCGCCTTATCCATGCTCATCTGTTGACCCTATCGACAAGGAAAGTCCTGCAGTCAGGTTTTCCCCATCTTCTGGAAATTTAATGATTGACACTCCGGCACAGATGACCCCAAAGAGATCAATTTCTGATTGTGACAACGATATTAAATCAATGAGTAGAAAACAATGTCAGTCATGTGAGAAGCCTGCAAAAAGGTCTTTAGACTTCTCTTCCCCGAAAGGTGATAGAAGTTCCAAGGATAGATCAGAGACTTGCAAGCATGTCCATGATTTCGGCCCATGCTCTCTGAAACTTGTGGAAGAAAAGAATCTCTCAGGATTTGCAGCAGGATTGCATCAGGTATGTAACACAGTTACATAGTTTGCTTCACTCTCAGTTCTTTGTAGACACAGCGTTGGGGCCAAGTCTAATTTTTGTCTAGGCTGCAGATTGGTGTCCTTTCTGTGTACTTGCATTACGTCATATGACATTATTGATAAAATTAAATCAGCTTTTCCTTTTTCCCCTTTTCCCAGAGCAGAAGTTGAAAATTTAGGACAGCTAACATGATGCCCCTCAAAGCACTGGTTTATAATAAGATAAAAGCTGGTCAATGATGATGAAGCTTCTTGAGAATTGTTTGCTTGGATTGAAAAGAACTTGTCTTCTTTTTATTAGTTGAATCTTAGCAAAGCATTATGACCTTTTAAATAAATAAATAAATCTGCATCAAAAGAACATAATTGTGAACTTAATGTTTGATATTATTTTAACACAGAATTGCGTTAGGAGTTTATTACATGAGCAGGATCTATGCTACTTTTGTAGACCTTCCATTATGTTTTTGGGGATAATTATGTGCTCATTTTGCATTTTTGTGGGCGACATTATTTTTACTTATGCACACTTCTCTTAGAGACAACTCACGCTTGCTGCTCTCCAACAGCCTCACTATGATTGCCTTGACATTTCCTGTCACAGGAGAATGAGAGAGGCCATCTTTCCAAGGACCACATTTCGGCCAATAGAAGTTTAAGAATGTGCCAGGACCTTTCTTACTTGAATGGAATTGCTGCCACAGTAAATTATGTTTTTCAGTCGGTTGGCTGCTCTTCAATCACAAGGGAAGAGCTCGTGCACAAGATAATAATGAATAACTTTGAAGTTCTTGAGAGAAGTATGTAAACGCGGTTTAGCTCTGTAATTACTTTATATCAAAATTTTATCATATCAAACTTCAGTTTTGATGATTGCAATATCCTATCTACAGAGGAGGTTGAAGAGCAGATTGATTTTCTTGGGAAATTGTTTCCTGATTGGTTCTGCCGAAGATCAACACATAGCGGAGATATTATATATAGGTAAAACCCAAATTCTTTCCTGTAATTACAGCATAAAAGTATTATTTGTTCGCTCTGAATATACAGAGTTTTTTGGGTTTATACTTGGCAGAAGAAACATGAGAAAGTGCAATTTCAAATTTATCAAGTTGTTTATGTGCATGACCCAATCTGACTTGTATTCTCTTTTTATGGAGTTGTGAGGGTAGATATAGAGAAAACTTTTTCAAAGTTAGAAAGAGCATGGGATTGTTTGTGGGATCTCTTTAGTGTTGAAAATGAAGCTGGGACAATATTTGCTGATAGATTTTTATCTCTGATTTAGCTAATACTTTCAGACTTTCTACAAAGACTTTGCTTTTCATAAAGCTCTCTTCAGATTTTCCTCAGCTAATCAAGCAATTCATTTTTCAGAAGAAGAGTTCTTCTCTGGGACTGCTTGAGGTCATTGATGAGATTTATCACTATTATCACTACGAAAACATTTTCTTCTTTTGCATATGCATCATCACTGAGACTTTTTAAACCTTTGTTGCTGTTACTGGATTCTCGTGAATCTACACTTACATTGTACTTTCACGTCGTTTCTTTTGCTGCGCTGCTGTGGCCACGTCATGAAACTCATCTTTCTTTCCGTCGCCTGCAGCATTAGGGAGGGGACAAGCCTCATTAGCAGTTGACAATGTTGGGAAGCTACTGCAACTTACAGCAGGTATTCCGTTTTGTTGCAAATTAGACTAGGAGGAGAAAGTGCCATGAGGTTCAGTTGACATTGCTTGCATCTCCAATATATACTCAAGGTTGTACTGTTTAACAGATGCAACAGACTTCCCTGATTACCACCTACTTTTTAACAGATGCAACAAATTCCCTAATTACATGTACTCGATCCATATACATTCTTGATTCTTCTTCATTGCAACTATACGTTTTCTCATTTCCACACTCCAATCATATACATATTACCTTATTGTGCATTCTAGTATAAATAGTTTTTTACACCAAATTTTATGTTCGGACGGCTTTAATATGCAGAAGACAAGTGACCACTATCAGCTACCATCACATTTACTGGTTACCTTCAAAATCCTTTATGAGGGGTTACAAAATTTTAAACACTATCTAGAAGATGGTGTTTTTAATCTCGACTTTTTAGTTTGATTTTGGGTTGTGAATCTGTGATCCAGATCAATATCCACGTAAGCCTACATGCGATAGACTCCTTCGTGTGACACTGATCAGATATAATAACAAGTCCATTCGGTTTTTTTCTACTCCAATCCGCATCCTGACGTACCTACCAGCCGAATGACAGCTCAAGATCGGATCACAAGAGGCGAAATTGTCCAGCTTTGAGCATGCATTTTCACGGCATTCGCGGATAAGTTTGCTCTTTCCCACCTCCGCCTTTTCTTGAAGTCCGCATAATTGGGTGTACGTGACGTAGTAAATCCAGCGGTGAGCCATGTTTTCATCCGCCGAATGTGACAAGTTCCCACGTGATGTCGAGGATTTGTCATTTGTTTGACCGGAGCACGTCTAAATCGGGAAAGGTCCATCGTTTACGGCCAAGGACAAGATATCTTTTCGCAAATTAGTCCGGTCTCCAAGAACCGATCAACCCCGACTCTCAATGCGTAGCAAGTCAAACCCCGACTCTTATCCCTAACGTTTCATTCGTGGTGAGTTTTGAATACCATACATGGGTGAAAGTCAAACCACGCCATCAATGCATCGTTCTGCATTCTGAGCCGCCTCGCCCCCATCTGTTCTTCCAAATCCTATCCCCATTTTGACATTTCACGCCTCCACATCTCTCTTTTTTTTTTCATATAAATAGATTGACTCACCAACCTTTCTCTGCACAAATCGATCACTATCACACCATGGACATGAAAACCCCACTCTCTGTCCTCCTCCTCTCCCTCCTCCTTTCCTTCTCTCCCAATCCCTCCAATGCAGCATCATCCCCTGTCCTCGACACCGACGGCCACAAGCTCCAGACTGGCGTCGGCTACCACATCCTCCCGGTCCTCCGCGGCCGAGGCGGCGGCCTCAAGCTGGGCGCCTCGAGGAGCGGTAACTGCCCCCTTGCGGTCGTCCAGGAACAGCAGGAGCTCTCCGATGGCCTCCCTGCCAAGTTCTCCCCTGTGGATGGCAGCAGCACCATCCGCCTTTCAACTGATCTCAACGTCTGGTTCGATGCGGCGACGATCTGTGTGCAGTCCACGGTGTGGAGGCTCGCGGCCTTCGATGAGGAGGTGAAGCAGTACTTCGTCGAGAGCGGCGGGGTCCGGGGGAACCCGGGACGCGAGACCTTAAGCAACTGGTTCAAGATCGAGAAGGTGGACGAGGATTACAATTTCCGGTTCTGTCCCACGGTGTGCGACACTTGCAAGGTGATATGTCGGGACGTCGGGATTTATGTGGATGGTGCGACGCGGCGTCTGGCCTTGAGCGACGAGCCGTTCAGGGTCAAGTTCAAGAAGGCATGAGGCGCGACTAGCCCAGAGTGCATGCAGATCATGCGAGGCATAATATGGGCAGCACGGAAAGGGAAGGAATTCTTAAATGCTAAATAAATCCGTACTGGAACCTATTTTATGTAAACGTGATCTTTGTAATAGCATGTCAAATAAATTTCTAATAAGAAGCCTGTGAGCTGAAAATTCCATCCCTCAAAAGAAGAAATTATAAATTATATTCGAGTGTGTAAATTCATCAAATGCACATCTTACAATTGTTTCAATTGCTTGACTGCTAGTAAAAGCACATGTCAAGTAATTTGCTTATTTCTTGCATACTTTACGCTTCCACATGCTTTTAAGAGAAATAAATAAATCTCTCAAGTTAAAATAGGTTTCTTTCCTTGTCACCATAAATTCTAACATGCTCGTTTCTTTAATAATTCAAAAAACAACATTAATTGCATCATTTAAATATATTTTGGATACTAGAGGATAGTCGCATAAGTTTACCCATCGAAAAGTGCTTGGTGCTGATAACACAAAATTGGATTATTCTGCCGCGAGGCGTTCTTCCCATGCCCTGCATCCGGAATACACGACATAGCACGCAGTAAGTCCCCTAATTTCACTAGAGTTGAACAAGATCATCTCTTTTGCCTTCGTTTACACCCGATTAGCTAGTGTCATCGCCTTCTCAAGATTCTTGAAGGCCTTCTCGTACCTCAAGAACCCCATGAACCAGAACTCGTAGTCGTCTTCATTGAGTATTTCTATGTAAATTCCGCGCCAGATTGTTCACGTCCTCGCTCCGGTTCGCTCGCTTTAGCTTCTCTGTCGGTATCAGAACCTGCGAAGATTACAACAATCGCACATGTCATTCATCAATTCATTTCGTACTTTATGTTCTTCAGAGTAGGTGTTGGGGCTTTTTTCTTTTTCACTTTCAATAGAATTTCCACACAGATTGCAAAATGAAAGGTATTCCTACACATAAGTGCAACCCGCTTTTCCATGACAATTTTTTCAACCCCGAAAAGGAGAAACTATCTGCTTGATTTGCGTTTCCGGAGTACCTTGTAAGGTGATCGAACTAGCTTGCCATCAGGGGAAGGGAAGGTTATGGATCTCTCAAACCTTCTTGGTGTTAAGAGTATAACACAAGATACTAGTGCTGATGAAAACAGAGGAAAGAAGAAAGAAGACTTCAAGAACAGAGGAAAGAAAGAAGGCGAAAGTAAGGTCAATAGCAGAGAAAAGAAAGCTGATGAAAACAGAGGAAAGAAAGAAAACAACAACAGAGATTACAGCATGCGTAAAACTGATTTACCATTGAGAAATCAGTATTCAATTTTAAATTTGTAAAGTCAAACTCTCTGTTCTTTACTTCAGTTAGTTAGTTAATTCTGTTAAGCTAGTTAGTTTCATTCAGTTGTAATTCTTCAGTTGATATAAAAGCTGATAAGAGAAGAGCAAAAGGTGGGAGAGATTTTTCATTGTAAACTGAGCATTCATTGAATAAGAATACGATCTTACTCTCTGCATCATTTCTCCCTCTCGCTTCCATTCATTGTTCTGTTAATCAAAACTGTTAAATATGTCTCGAGTTTAAGCCCGAAGCGAAAGCCAAATTTTGAAATAAATTGATATAACGAAAGATTGGTGTATTTGGAAGTTTGGCCTGAAATAGGAAAGTCCAAACATGGACTTGGACTTGGATGTGCGAACCAAGACAAAAGAAAAAAAAAGGGAGGGGTTCTTTACTTGCAGCGCGTCACCGAAGAAGGAATTATTTGGTGGGGCCAAGGTCAAATGTTTGACTGTGGGGGCACACACGCACACGCACACACACACACACACACACACACACACACACACACACACACACATATATATATACGAGGATTCGCTTTCTTTTGAAGGTGTCTGTGGGACGGCCGAAAGTCACTGCGAGAAAACCCTACGAAGCCGCAGAGGTTTGACGATCCAAGAAGCCGCACATTCACCTATCAACGAAGTCACACGAAGCTCGAGGAGATATGCAATTTCGTGTGTACGCAAACCAGGCGTACGTAGAGTATTGTATTTTGAGCTTGAACGCGTGGTAATTTTGTACCGTGATTTGGGTTTGGGTGTAATTGGGGCTTGGGAAACACCGAGAGAGTGTTTGAGTGACTTGAGTGTGTAATCTCCTTGTATCGCTTGATCTATAAGTGAAATTCGCTGCTGCTCTCCCCGTGGACGTAGGTCTTTACGACCGAACCACGTAAATCCGAGGTCTGATTTATTTTTCTTCTTCCATCTATATTTTGTTCAATCGCTTGCCCCATCGCAACAAGTGGTATCAGAGCCAGGCTTGGCTAAGTTGAAGCGATTGATGGCGACAGAAGAAGTAAAAGTGAAAATCAACAGATTTGATGGAAAGGATTTTAGTTTTTGGAAGATGCAGATTGAAGATTATTTTTATCAGATGAATCTGCACTTGCCTTTATTTGGGGAGAAACCAGAGACGATGAAGCAAGCTGATTAGGATTTGCTGGATAGACGAGCTATGGGTGTTATTCGGCTGACGTTGGCTCGTAATGTCGCATTTAACATCCTGAAGGAGAAGACCACTACTGATTTGATGCAAGCCCTGTCAGATATGTACGAGAAGCCCTCTGCAATCAACAAAGTCTGTTTGATACGACGTCCGTTTAACTTGAAGATGAAAGAAGGTGCGTCAGTTGTAGATCATATCAATGAATTCAATGTGATTGTTAGTCAATTGAGTTCAGTTGAGATTGATTTTGAAGATAAGGTACGTGCTTTGATTCTATTATCCTCATTGCCTGATAGTTGGAATACTACCGTTACTGCTGTTAGTAATTCCTTTGGGTCAACACGTTTGACATTTGATGGGGTTCGAGATTTGATTCTGAGTGAGGACATTTGTAGAAGAGAATCTGGCTAATCTGTATCTACTGCTCTAGTAGGTGAAAATAGAGGAAGATCTGCAACACGTGTGGGTAACAGTAGTACTAATATGAACAGACGTAGTCAATCTAGGACTGCTAATGTTGTCTGTTGGAGCTGTGGCAAGAGGGGGCATCTTAGAAGAGATTGCCTTAAGTTGAAGAATGAAAAGGGTAAAGAAATTATGGTTGATTTTGCAAATAAAGTTGTAGCTGTAGCAGATAATGCTGATTATGTCTTGTTTGTCATTGATTATTCATCGTTTGATGAATGGATTATGAATTATGGTTGTTCTTTTCATGTTACACCAAATAGAAATTGGTTTATCACTTATCAGTGCACGGGTAGTGATAAAGTCCAGTTACGGAACAACGCTGAGTGCGATGTTATGGGTGTTGGTGATGTTAAAATCAGAATGCATGATGGTATCATGAGGACATTGACTGGAGTGAGGCATGTTCCAGAATTGAAAAAGAACTTAATTTCCTTGGGTGCCCTAAATTCAACTGGTTGCAAGTATTCTTCAAAATGTGGAATTCTGAAAGTTATTCGAGGTGCCCTGGTGATAATGAAATGAATCAAGCATGATAGCCTGTATAAACTTCAAGGCGAGACAGTGATAAATTCTGTTGTGGAGACGTCGGATGCATTTGCTCGAGAGTCTTTTGATTGCTCGAGGAAGACCTGGGTGTTTGTGCCAAGGCACAAGTTTGATGCTGGTGTCAGGATCTTGCAGTCAAGAGCTTTGATCGAGATGGAGACTGGTAAGTCGATCAAGCATGTGCGGACTGACAATAGCATGGAGTTCTGCTTGGAGCTAGAAAATAAATTCTGCATGAAAGAGGGTATAATGAAACACCGCACTAATGCCAATGAATCACAATAATTTGCAGAATTGATGAGCAGAATATTACTAGAGACGGCCCGAAAAATTATCTCTAGTGCTAGTATGGCTAGGAGATTCCTGATTGATGTGCTAAGTACGGTAAGCTACCTGGTGAATAGATCCCCATCAACTGCTATTGAATGGCAGACTCTTGAAGAAGTGTGGTCAGGTAACGTTGTTGATTATTCTATTATTAGAATGTTTGGTTGCCCGTGTTATTTTCGAGTAAATGATGGTAAGCTTGATTGGAGGGCAAGGTGCATATTCCATGGCTATGCACAAGGTGAGCGGGGTGATCAGTTGTGGTGCCCAGATATAAATTCACCTATTAACAGCAGAGAAGTTACCCTTGATGAGTCTCAAGTACTTCTTGCTAGGAGTGATTATAGCAGTGTTAATACGGATCTGAATGGTGTTCAGCTTAAGGTAGAGTTGCAACCAGAAACTCCTGAGGTAGCGAGTACGAGTAGTAGCAAAGTAATCGACATAGATGGTGCTCATAGCGAGGTGGAGCCTATAGAGCCAACGGTTGCTGTAACTGCTGAAATTAACATGGTACGTGTTCGATCTCTTGATAGATATGGATGTAACAATGGTTTTGCTTTATCTGCGATTGAGAAGGTTGCGTCAAAAAATCCTTGCGGAGCAGTTAAATGTGCATGTGGAGTTGGTATTCTGATGAGATCCTCGATTATGGCGAAGTTCAAGCGAGGCTTGGACTTGGATGATATCTGTGGTGGTTGAGCCCATCGGGGGCTATGGGAAAGTAGCAGCAGAATTTGAATTTTTACGAAGCGATTGTTATTTGGCTCAAACATCGAGCCAAGGTGGAGATTGTTTAATATGTCTCGAGTTTAAGCCCGAAGCGAAAAGCCAAATTTTGAAATAAATTGATATAACGAAAGATTGGTGTATTTGGAAGTTTGGCCTAAAATAGGAAAGTCCAAACATGGACTTGGACTTGGACTTGGATGTGCGAACCAAGACAAAAGAAAAAAAAAAGGGAGGGGTTCTTTACCTGCAGCGTGTCACCGAAGAAGGAATTATTCGGTGGGGCCAAGGTCAAATGTTTGACCGTGGGGGCACACACGCACATGCACACATATATATATATGAGGATTCGCTTTCTTTTGAAGGTGTGCATGGGACGGCCGAAAGTCACTGTGAGAAAACCCTACGAAGCCGCAGAGGTTTGACGATCCAAGAAGCCGCACATTCACCTATCAACAAAGTCACGCGAACTCGAAGAGATACGCAATTTCATGTGTACACAAACCAGGCGTACGTAGAGTATTGTATTTTGAGCTTGAACGCGTGGTAATTTTGTGCCGTGACTTGGGTTTGGGTGTAATTGGAGCTTGGGAAACACCGAGAGAGTGTTTGAGTGACTTGAGTGTGTAATCTCCTTGTATCGCTTGATCTATAGTGAAATTCGCTGTTGCTATCCCCGTGGACGTAGGTCTTTATGACTGAACCACGTAAATCCGGTGTCCGATTTATTTTTCTTCTTCCGTCTATATTTTGTTCAATCGCTTGCCCCATCGCAACAAAAACCCTTCATGGTATCACAACTTTCTTCCTGAGAGTACGAATCAACCTTCTTCTCTATAAAAAGATGATGAATCCACAGCAGATTGAAGCCTTATCGATTGCTGTGATGAATCTACAGCAGATTGAAGCCTTATCGATTGCTGTCTTCTGCTGCTAATGGTGGTATGTGCTCTTTATTTGAGGATCTGCGAATCATTTTTCAACACTAAACAAGAATTGTGAGTTGTTCTTTTTCCTTAATCGAGTTCTCATCATCATCAGTAATAGAATCACAACTCTGTTATGCAAAATCAGTAGGGGATTGGTTTCAGTAATAGAGAATCCTCTAGAATCTGAGTGTGAAAATGGCAGCAAGGGTGCAGAAGTATCCATTCCCTATTCATGTTAACATTTCTAACTTTGTTACCATCAAATTAGCCGAAGATAATTTTCTCCTTTGGCAAGCTCAATTTCATAGGTTTTTGAGAAGTCAAGATCTATTCGGTTTTGTTAGTGAAAGTCCACCACCTGCCAAGTCATTGCAAGTTGAAGGAGAAGAACGGGGTACTGAACCCTGATTACAATGATTGGATAAAGACAGATCAACTTGTGTCTTCTTGGATTAGTGGTGCTATCTCAGAAAACATACTTAGTTTAATAATTGACTTAGATACTGCGTTTGAGGTTTGGCAGACACTACTCAATCGATTCACGCAAAAGTCTGTGGCTAGAGAATTTGAGTTAATAGGAAAGTTGCAAGCATGTCAGAAACGTGATTGAGCTTTGGCTATATATCTCAGGGAATATAAGTCAATCTGTGATCAACTCAAGGCAATAGGGAAACCTGTTGATGAAATAACAAAGTTGTTCGGAGTTTTGGAGGGTCTAGGATTTGAGTATGAGAGCTTTAAGACCACAATATATTGCTTAAAACCACAACCAGAGCATGATGAGGTGATATCACACTTGGAGAGATACGAAGCAAGATTACAGAACTATTCTTCAAATCAGTTCAGTCCTAATCTAGTCTATTATGGCCAAAGGAAAACTGAAGTCCTACAAAGGGAAGTTTTTGACAGAGAACCAGCACAACAAAATGTCAGCTTTGGAGGACCAAGAGGATACATTCGTGGAGTTAGAAGTTATGGAAGAGGACGTCCATTTAATAATCGATATCGCAACTATGGATATTCTGGTAGAAATATAAGCTACAGACAGAATAATCCAAGTTATGATGAGGGGGAACAACAGTTCAAGCAATTCAATACTCTCTTTGGCATTGGTTCTGGTCAAGGCTTTAGACCATATGCTAGCTCCACACAAAGGAATCCAGATATCAAGTCATATCCCTCTAACTCATCA
Organism: Eucalyptus victrix; assembly: GCA_016097545.1. Lineage (NCBI taxonomy): Eukaryota > Viridiplantae > Streptophyta > Magnoliopsida > Myrtales > Myrtaceae > Eucalyptus > Eucalyptus victrix. The sequence continues at coordinate 26,285,106 of CM027845.1, read as the reverse complement.
AATCTAACTCTTCACAAAAATCTGCAGGAAAATAAAATGACAGAAAACACTTGATTAGAATGTCAGATCTGTAAACGTCCTGGACATGATGCTCTTCACTGTTGGTATAGATTCGACAATTCTTATCAAGCTGAGGAAATACCAACAGCACTAGCAGCAATCCATCTTGAAGAATCAAATGGCAATGAGTGGTATCCAGACACTGGCGCGACTGCTCACATCACTGCCAATGCTGGTATTCTTCATAATTCCTCTAAACACATTGGTAATGATACAGTTATGATTGGTAATGGCTTATGCTTACCTATTACACATATTGGTGATGCATTACTGCATACTACAGTGGATTCTTTACCTTTGAATGATGTGTTAATTGTTCCAGAAATTAAGAAAAATCTTTTGTCAGTTTCGAATCTAATAGATGACTATCCTTGCTCGTTTGTCTTTGACAAAATCGGTGTGTATATAAAGGACCACTCATCTAGCAGAATCAAGATGCTCGGAAGGAAAGTTAATGGACTCTACCGAGTAGACCCTCATGTTACAGAAGTCTTTTTCACTCAAAAACACAGGACAATTGGAGAAGATGTGTGGCATCAACGTTTAGCCCACATGAACTTGAAAATCTTGAAGTATATGGAGACTCAGCAATTGATTCACTGCAATACAAAGCTACAGTCTATATGCAAGAGTTGTAAAATAGCTAAGAGCATTGCTTTACCCTTCCCATTATCAGACTCTGTAGCTTCTAGACCTTTAGAACAGATTCATTGTGAATCTGGGGACCTTCTCCAGTTAATTCATTTCAGCACTTCAAGTATTATGTGATTTTTGTGGGCAACTTCTCTCGATTTAGCTGGCTTTATCCACTGAAACTGAAGTCAGATTTCTATAATGACTTTCTCATGGTCCAGAAATTAGTAGAAAATCAGTTTGATTGTGGAATCAAGATCTTCCAATGTGATGGTGGAGGAGAATTCATTAGCCACAAATTCAAGTCTCATTTACAGAATTGTGGAATTCAACAACGTGTGTCCTGTCCTTACACACCTGAACAGAATGGCATACCCGAAAGAAAACATCGACACATTGTTGAGTTTGGTCTGGCTATGCTTTATCATGCAAGACTTCCTTTAAAATTTTGGGTTGATGCATTTATAACAGCTAACTACATTGTTAATCTTCTTCCCACTCCAAAGTTACAAATGAAGTCGCCCTACAATATGCTATATCAGCAACAACCAAGTTATGACCATCTTGGGATCTTTGGCTGTGCATGCTATCCATGTCTCAGACCCTATGCACAAAACAAGTTTGATCCAATATCCCTTACTTGTGTATTCTTGGGTTACAGTGATCGCCATAAGGGATATCGATGCCTTATTCCCACCACTGGTCATATATACATCAGTCGTCATGTTGTATTTGATGAAAGCTTCTTTCCATTTACTCATAAATTGACAACAGACTATCCCCATCATACAAAACTATACCAACTGTGGACAAAGGAAGTTCAATTCTTCAATCCTCCATATGAAGAATGCAAACAATCCACATTATCTGAACATATAGGCCGTTTACAGAACAACAACATCATCACTGCAGCTCATTTACAGGACTCTCCTAGCTCAGAATCATCTTCAACCTCGTCTTCATCCTCACATCCATCTCCATTGTCCATGACATCTGCTGATTCTTTAAGTTCAGCACCCTCCTCAACCTCATCTTTGGGACATCTGTCCCCGACCAATTCTGCAGAGTCAGGAGCTCCTATCTCCACCACTGAAACACCAGGTGATCCTACTATTGCTCAAACTTCTTCTTCTCCAATTATCTCACTAGGTATATCATCTACTCATCCTATGCAAACTAGATCTAAATCTGGCATTATAAAGATCAATCCTCGATATGCCTGCTTAGCTGAATATTAGGTGCCTCCTGAGCCACGCTCACTTAAATTTGCTCTAGTAGATTAAGGCTGGTATAGAGCCATGAAAGATGAAATGGATGCATTAGATGAAAATCAGACTTGGATATTAGTTCCTCGCACTAGTCAAATGAATGTTATTGGTTGCAAGTGGGTATACAAGACAAAACTTGCACCAAATGGCAGTCTTGATCGTCTAAAGGCTTGGTTAGTAGCCAAGGGCTTTCATCAGGAAGAAGGAGTGGATTTTACAGAAACATTTAGCCTTGTTGTCAAGCATGCCACTATCCGCATTGTGCTCTCTGTTGCAATAGTACAGAATTGGTCAATCCATCAACTCGATGTGAAAAATGCATTTCTTCATGATAACTTGAATGAAACAGTATACATGGAGCAACCTCCTGGCTTTGTTCATCCACATAAATCCCAGCATGTCTGTCTTCTTAAGAAGTCCCTTTATGGGCTTCGCCAAGCACCGCGCGCCTGGTTCGATAAATTCAGCAATTTCCTCCTTGAAGTTTGATTTTTCTGTAGTACCACAGATCCATCTCTTTTTATATTACGAAATGGCCAAGAGACAGTCCTGCTGCTATTATATGTGGATGACATTATCTTGACTAGCAGCTCAAATACATTACTACATACTCTGATTCATTCTCTCAACCTTCAATTTCATATGAAAGACATTGGCCATCTTCACTATTTCTTAGGAATTGAAGCAAAACGTATCTCTACTGAGCTGTTTTTGTGTCAAACTAAATATGCTCTTGATTTACTCAAACGAGCACACATTGTTGACTGTAAACCAATCTCAACCCCTTTGTCCCTGCAACCAGTTATCCTTAAAACTGATCACATCCTTCTCTCCAATCCAGTTGAATATCGAAGTTTAGTTGGTAGCTTACAATATCTGACTATCACACGTCCTGACCTTGCTTTTGCCATAAATTTATTATGCCAGAAAATGCAACAGCCTACTGTAGGTGATCTTCATAGGTTAAAAAGGGTACTTTGATATGTTAAAGGCACAATTCATCTTGGCCTCTTCATTCGTTACCACAGCTCTATGCACTTATATGGCTTTTCTGATGCAGACTGGGCTGGCTGTGTTGAGACCAGACGTTCAACAACCGGTTACTGTACTTATCTTGGATTGAATCTCATTTCATGGGCAGCTAAGAAACAATCTACTATCTCCCGCTCCTCCACTGAAGCTGAATACAGAGCACTTGCCTCTGCTACAACTGATTTAACTTGGATTAGTTTTGTTCTCCGTGATATTGGACAACCTTTGCACTCTCCAACTCTCCTCTTTTGTGATAATCAGTCTGCTATCTCACTTACAGCAAATCCTGTTCTCCATGCTCGCATAAAACATATTGAAGTCGACTTTCACTTTGTTCGTGAGAAAGTTTCTTTTGGTTCTCTTCGAGTTCAATATGTTCCAAGCAAATGTCAACTTGCTGACATTTTTACTAAAGCCTTATCACGGCTCACACATTCTACTCTACGGATCAAATTAGGTATCGGTATACTACCTCTTCCTAATTTGAGGGGGGATGTTAAGAGTATAACACAAGATACTAGTGCTGATGAAAATAGAGGAAAGAAGAAAGAAGACTTCAAGAACAGAGGAAAGAAAGAAGGCGAAAGTAAGGTCAATAGCAGAGAAAAGAAAGTTGATGAAAACAGAGGAAAGGAAGAAAACAACAACAAAGATTACAGCATGCGTAAAACTGATTTACCATTGAGAAATCAGTATTCAATTTTAAATTTGTAAAGTCAAACTCTATGTTCTTTACTTCAGTTAGTTAGTTAATTCTGTTAGGCTAGTTAGTTTCATTCAATTGTAATTCTTCAGTTGATATAAAAGCTGATAAGAGAAGAGCAAAAGGTAGGAGAGATTTTTCATTGCAAACTGAGCATTCATTGAATAAGGATACGATCTTACTCTCTGCATCATTTCTCCCTCTCTCTTGCTTCCATTCATTGTTCTGTTCATCAAAACCCTTCACTTGGTAGAGATGAAGAGGAGGCCAGCGATTGGACCAGCAGAGGTTGACAAGTAGCACTGCGAGGCCTTGAGGAACCCCTCTCCTTCATCCTGAACACTTGCTTGAATATCCTCTCTCTCCCTCCTCCTAGCACAATTTTCACCCCCAATCTTAGCTTGCCCTTCACCGTCCCCGACAACTTCGGCCCTAGTTTCCCTGCAACATTTTAGCTTTCACTATTGACGGAAACGGATTCCTTAAAAAAACAAATACTTGAACTATTGAATACTAGCCACTGGGATTCGCCCCAGTGGCCACCCTTCCAACATGGAAGGGAGAGGTGAGGGGTTCAAATCCCCACATTCTCAAGAGGGGATAGGGTGAGAACGCGTAACTTTCAGGAGTGGGTTTCGACTTCTCTTGCAGGGCAAAAGTCTGAGAGTGAGTGTAAAGTAGAAATAGAGTAGCACTGACAAAAAAAAAAAAACTATTGAATACTGAAACATAAGGGTTAATACCCTGAAAAACTTCAAACTGGTATATTTGTGACAAATTTACTCCAAACTATTTTTTTGATCATGAAAATCCCCAAACTGGTATATATGTGACAAATTTACCCCGACTAACTATAAAAAAACCCTAAACAGGTACATTTATGACAAATTTACCACAAACTAATTTATTCGACTACAAAAAAAAAACCTAAAATGGTAAATTTGTGACAAATATACCCTTTGCTAAATTGAATTAATACAAAAAAATCACAAAAATTGTAAACTATGACAAACGGAGCATAAAATCCTAAATTGGTACATTGATAAACTGTCATGTGTTATTTAACTTAATAATTTGAGAATAAATTTTAACGAAAACTAATAGAGGGTAAATTTGTCATAAGTGCACTGCTTTGGGGTAAATTTGTCAAAGGTATACCAGTTTAGAGTAAATTTGTCAAAGGTATACTAGTTTAGAGTTTTTGGTGGTCAAAAAAATAGTTTGGGGTAAATTTGTCACAAGTGTATTAGTCTTAGATTTTTCAGGGTATTAACCCAAAACATAAATGCAGAAATGGGTCTGAGGATACTCGTAATACCGATCATAAGACACGTTACCAAGATTAGCGTACCTTATTTTTCACAGATTAAATATTGTTGCAGTGTCAAGAGAGATCAATTAAAGCCTTTGAATTCCTTTCTTGAGAGAGAATTCATTGGTAGCGAAAATTTGAAGAATGTACGTTTTGTTTTCACTTTCAATGTTCTTTTTTATACAACGGTTTATTTTACATAAAAATAACTGTCCTCTCTCTTATGAGCTGAATTTGGCTTAACATGGGTGAATGGGCTGGCTTTCATACAACACATTTTATAAAAAAAAACCTATTATCACACAGTCGTACATGGTGGGCTGAACATAATTCTCTCTTCTCCACTCTATAATGTTCATACCAACAAATTATTCGTGCGACTAGTATATTTCGAGAGCTCGTTGCCATACATCTGTTAAAAATTAAAAAAAAATTCAAAATAGACATAATGTTTTTGAATAGATATAGTATGTAATATCTTAGATCAATCTATTACATTTCTATCTCTCTCGATCTCTTTTTAATTATGATAATTGTATTCACAATTATGATTATCTCAAACTAATTATAATTGATTGACCAGTGAATATAAAATTAAATGTGATATTTCAAACTCGATTTTTCTCTTTCCTTAAAATTCTCAATTTCAGTTCAACTTGCTTTTCTGGAAATGACCCATTAAATTGAATTAATTCATGATAATTGACAACACTTTAAGGTAGTAAACATTGAGTAGAAATCTTGAAAACAAATAAGAGTTATGAGAGCATTTAATTGATGAACTCCTTTTTCTCAAGAATCTCATACGGCGTAAAAGTTGAGATCATTTTTTTTTTTTGGTTAAAAAAGGTTGGGATCAAAATTTTTATCTCTTATTGATCATGTCATGCATATGTAATATGAAATGCATATTACAATATTAACTCCCATTCTATGGACCGTATGTCTCCACTTTCAATACCGTATAGATAGATATTAAGACATACCTAATGTTTAATTTGATTTCATATATCTACTCATTCAAAGAATTCATCATAACTCGCTTCTCGTATCAAAAACAAATAAAATAAAATATGTGAATTATTTTACTTTTGAACATAGTAAATATTATATTCTCATCTTAACACTCGGTTAAGGTGATATACATAAATTTTAAACTTGATCTCTCAATTATCACCTGTATCATAAGCTTAAAAATTGTCTTATATCTATTTATCATACAATAAATAAAGATGATTACCTATGTGAATAGACTAATATCATATCTGTTTGATATATTTTCTCAATTTTATAATGCACTAAGTATTAAGATGCATAAATATCAAATAAAAACTTATAGGCACTATTAATGAAAGATAATTTCATTAAATATGAACACTTAGGAAAATTATCATATTCAGTATATTAGCCTCTATGTAGTCTTAGATATTTTATATAACTATAGAAAATATCTCTATGTATTGATTTCGTTATAGGATTTGCTATCATTCTATACGTAGATATATACTGCAAGTTTACATCTTTTCGTGTAACCATATTATTGACAAATTTATATTTGATATTTATATATTTGGTCTTGTTATGATATTTTAGATTTTTAGCATACGCTATCGTTGTTTGGGTATTATATTTAACCAACAATGAGTTTGTACAATTCTTAATTATATCTAAATGATCTAAAAATCTCTTAAGTCAAATATTCTCTTCTACAACTGTTGGTAAAGCCATGAATTCGACTTTTAAGGCCATACATATTTGTTTCTTACAACTCCAAGATATGATGTCATTATTCACTAAGAAAAAAGTTTCAAAGGTATATTTCCCTTAATCTAAATTACCTTCCCAATCAATACCTGATAGTCTTCTAGTTGTAGATCATTTCCTCGAGTTAATAATCATCAGTTTCCTTTAAATACCTCAGTATTCTTTTGATGGATATCCAACATGTTTGATATGGATTTGATTGGTACCTATGTACCATTTTAACTACAAAATATATGTTAGGTTTTATGCATATCATAGCGTATATTAAGCTTCAAATAACACTAGTATAAGGAATACATTGCATCTGTTCATTCTCTTGTGAAGTTTTTGGATAGTTTATTGTTCATCATATAAAATTTTGAACTCATCATGTAGTTATTTTCAACATCGATTGAATCTTAATACTTTTATTTTCTTATTTAATTAATTTTCTGCCAAACTCATAAATTTCTTAAAATAACTTAATGTTTCAGATTTATGAGAAATTAAATAGATATGTCTAAATCAAGTACAATTATTTACAAATGTGATGAAATATATAGCCTCATGCGTTGTCTCACTTTCATTGGACCATAGATATCGGAATAAATTAAATTGAAAGGGAATTAAACTCTTATTCATTTTTTAAATAGTTTCCTCATTGTTTGTCCTACTAGGCAATGCTCGTATATGGGCAAATCAATTTTTTTAATATTGCCCAATAAACCCTTTTTGGCTAGTCTATTTATTCGTAATTGGCTAATATGACCAAGTCTAGTATGCCATACATATATATCATTATCATATGAATTAGAAAAAATAAAGAGGGAATAACAAACATTGATATTAGTGTAATCAATATCCAACACAATAAAAGCATCTAGAATATAACCACAATCATAGCAACTCGTACCTAAATATAAGTCTACACCACTATTATGAAAATTCAAATTCAAATCAAGTTGAATTAATACTAAAACGGACACTAAGTTCCGATGAATTTTTGGAGTATATAACACATCATATAGGAATAAAATGCATCCACCAAGCATCTTTAATTGGCAGGTGCTAATCCTTTTAGCTTTCAAGTTGCTCCATTCATAGATTTATTTTGTTTCAATAGGTATTCGTTGAAATTCTATGAAGGCTTCTCTATCTTTCGCTACATGGTCTGTTGCTATGGAATCTATAGGTTACAAATGATTAGATTCAGTTAAAAATATAGAACTTAATACATAAGCAAAGCTCTCAAGAATATAAGGAATGTTTACTTTCTTTGGCTTGCTACTAAGGGTGAGCAGTTCCCGGTTCCGGTTCAGTTTCGTTTGGAACCTGGAACCTATCCTCGAGTACAGGTTCCTCATTTTTTGGAATCTAGAATCTACCCGTCAGAACCAAGAACCTAGAACCTATCTTGTCACAGGTTCTAGGGTCGATTCCAGGTTCCAACAGGTTCTTTTTTCTTTTTTTGATTTGAAAAGTCAAATAATTGATAGTTAGGTTCACAGGATTAGAACAACGTGACAACATGCATCATCAAGCACTATTCAGAAAATTCTAGGTTGATACCCGCAAGGCTCACAGGATTAGAACAGCCGATAATATTTATCATCAACAATTAGTCTTACAAGACTTCTACCGTTCATGCACTTAAAAACCATAGGGCCTATATAAGCACATCAATCTTAATCCAACAATAAGATAATCGCCCAGAGTTATTGACCCCTATTCTATACAAGTCCATCCAGGTACAGGTTGCAAGGCACTTTAGTAAATCACTAGCCCTTTTAGTGTGCAGATTCCTAACACGACCTATTTACAAGTAAAGGAAAAACAACTATGAGCGCGCATGACAACCATTCTGTTCCAGAAATAGTTTTTGGAACATAAATAGATTTTTCTATTTTTATTTTTAGAAGAGTTTCTAAGCAAAAATAACCATTTGATAACGACACAAAATTTCTACTCTAAAAATAGAAATTCGTTTGATAACGACACAAAATTTCTTCCTTTCGGACGGCGGCGGCGACCGAATGACCTTTAATATAAAAAATAAAAAATAAAAATGATTTAGTAACAAAAAAAATAATGAATAAAATAAAATAAAATAAATCATAAAAAATAAAATAAAAATATCCTTAAAACTAAATTTATTTCATTTATTCTATTTTATTTTATTTTACGAATAAATTTATTTAAAATGAATAAAAATAAAAAATAAAAAAAATTTATTTGGCAAAACACTCGAGGCAAATAAAAATAAATTTATATTTACTTATCATAAATAAAATATTTTTAATAAATTTAATAAATTTATCTTTAATAAACTAAAAATAAAATGATAAATAAGAATTTTTTTTATTTTAATAATTTTTTTATTTTTAAATGAATAAAATGAATATATTTATTTTTATTTTTAATAAAATGAGGAGAGGCGAAGGAGGAGGAGGAGGCAAAAACGTAGAGGAGATGAGGGAGGACTTACCGAAATTAGGGTTTAGTGAGAGAAATTATTTCGATTTCTATTCCGTAAATCAGAAGTAGAAAATTTTAACTTCTGATTTCTCTTCCAAACCCATTTCTAGAATAGAAATCTATTTCGGAAATAGAAAAACTGAATAGGTTTATCAAACGGATTTCTCTTCCAGAAACAGGTCTGGAACAGAAAAACTATTTCCGGAACAGAAATTTTGGGTTGTCATGCATCCCCTATATCACCTCCATATGGGAACTTTGTTAGCAGCTCTGTTTCAGCAGCTCTTTGCAGCCAAAATAAATGAAAGAGAAATCAGTAAGGTCGAAATCTAACATAGTGCTCATTATTCTTCAAGCTGATGTGAAGCATATGTCATCTATATATTAAGCAGTTGAATCCATCTTATAGATTTGGCATTGCACTCAGAAAGGATTTACTCATATCTGACTAAACTTGCACTTGAAAAAAGCTTCATCAAAAAGCATTAGAGCAATTTATTGGTAATAAAAAGGCCTCCCAATAATTAAAGCTTTAACTACCAAATTCTGTACACTTGACAAGATGTAAATTTATAGACAATACCTTTCCCTCATAATATCCCTGGAGTAAATAATTTATGACACCAAAGTCAGCTACAGAGATATATACGAATCTTTTTACACCTGCAAGAGATACAGGTCACGACTATATCTAGCCATACCATTGTATACATATACAATTCCCTATAGGAATATCATGAATGAACCTATCAATGCAAACAGTCCACAGAAAATGAAATGGTTTGAATGACAATAGTTCACAACAAACGGCTTAAAATCAATTTTCAGCAATGACTATGCTAGCCAACAGTCCACACAGCACACCTAGGAAATCGCAATTTGTGGTAACAAATTAGCTGGCACCGTACAAGAAATTGCCTTTAGCAAACAGTTTTGATTGACATGTAAATTTTCTAGGCTACATTGAAAACACTAGTCAAGTCAAAAGAATTGCAAGGGGAAACCCACCATTCATGAGATTTAGCATTGAAAACAAGACAAAGAAAAGCCAACACCACTAAAAGTTGCTGGATAGAAACCTTAAAGCTGAGCTAACCATGAAATTATAATACTTGTAGGATAAAAGCAATAGATGTTGAACGCGTAGCTTGTTTAAAATAAACTGTTCATAATGACAATGTACAAATGCTTACATGGAAAGAAAGAGTAGTCCTATTTTTCCCATATTGCGTGTCCTTCAAACAAATCTTATAAGACATAGAGGAGAAAAATGAATATTCATAATTTTCTACTTTTTGTGAACACAATTGGTAGTGCTACTTTTAAGGACCTAACGAGAATATTCTAGAGATAAGAGGTATCAAAGAGTGAGAAAAGTAGCACTGGCCATGGTGGCTCTGCTGGGTAGGCTCTAGTGAACCTTTGCGAGAGAGGTGAGGAGTTCAAGGCCTTTGTAATGCAAGGGGGCTAGTAGAGTTACTTGGTGAATTAAGTGTGCTGCCGGGGGTGGTGGATCCTCCTGCTTACGTAGCACCTGTGGGTTTATACTTCGGCTACCGGCTGAGGTAGTTCCTCCAGCACCAAAAAAAAAAAAAAAGAGTGAGAAAAGTCCCAAGACCCACTATAAGCATGGTAGTGATCAAAGACTAAAGAGGTGCGTAGCGTTTAAATATTAAACCTTGACTTTATCTAACAGTTTTTCGATTAAAATTATGAGTTGGTATCAAAATCAAGTTCAACTAAAATTATGAGGAATCAACTAAAACATAATAATTGATACCTCATAAACTGTTATCACACCTATTTAGGCAGATACATGAATAATCCCTTGCTATAATGACAGATGGACAATTATAATCAGTATATAAACGAAAAAGTAAAAATGGGCTATAATAAAATAGGAGAAAGTGACACAATTATTGGAAAGGCCGGATGTAATAAGGAATTTGAATTGATCGATAACTTCAGAAAAAAAAAAAAAAGCAAGTACTGCTCATAGAGGAAAAAGTTGAGTTACACTTGTTTAAAATGAATTGTATCAACAATATGTCGATTTCCAAGGAAATTGAATGCAGCAAGGAATTTAATCTCAATGGATACCATCTTTCACAAACACTAAAAAATTTGACCCTAAAACAAAAAGACAGATAGAATAGTAGAGGAAAAATTCACCAATCCCTCCATTTGTAAGTGCAATGGCCATGATAGCAGTAAGCTCCATGAAACACCAACTTTATTTATTGATGATGATCTCCACATTAAGACCATCCATATCTAAAAGAAGAAGAAGAAGAAGAAGAAGAAGAAGAAGAAGAAGAAGGGATTGAATAAAATATTCACTTATTAGATATACAAAAAAAATTACAATATATAAAGATATAAACATTACTTACCCAACTCAAATTTTTCTACATTCTCGATTCACTCTTCAACATTAATTGATAAACAAATGGCCCTCAACCAATCGTGAGTGCAAATCAAAGCTCCCACTACTTTGGGAGTTAAAGAACTTCAAAAGCCATCAAGTACACGACTTGATGTACCAAAAGTTGACTCAGAAGCAACAGTAGTTACGGGAATGGACAAAATATCTTAAGCCATCAAAGAAAAGATCTTATATTTTGCCATTAGTCTTCCACCACATCAAAAGGTTAAGATCAAAACTCTTTTCATTTTTTTCTTGAAGATACTCATCAAGCTTGGACTTGTTGTCATCGCACCTATATTCATTCGAGCATAAAAATATTTTCTTCCAAACTTGGGCGTCATACTTCTTTATTCATTCATTACCATCTGTATCGACATTGGAACCACTACTACTTGCACCCAAACTATGACCACAAAAATTTCAATCACTTGAAATAAGAGAAGATTGCTCATAAAATTCATACAAATGCTCAAATGTATTATTCACCTTGTAAATTCATCATCATAAATTTATCCATACAAGAAACTCACATAATTCAACTTGGCTCTAGGATATAACACAACCGCAATCAACACCATCATATACTCTTTATCCAAACTTCTATAATATTTGTCAAAATTTTCTTTTATTTTCACACCCATAGCTTGAAGTTTAGGATCCAAAGCATTGACCGCATCTTTCAAATATCTATATAAAAGAGCTATCCCTTTAAAATAATCATTTGAAGTAACATATGAACTCCTCAACATCCGATTGGTGGTATTATAAAATACTTTCAGAAATTCCGAAATAATAATAGTATTTTCCCAATCATCATCATTAGGAATTTCATGATTAAGCTCATTTACAAAAGATGGATTGTCTTTTTCCATTTTTTTGAAAGCTTTTCTAAACTTTATAGTGGTGTTTAACATAAGGTAAGTAGAGTTCCATTTAGTAAGTAGAGTTCCATTTAGTGGCAATATTAATAATTATTGAACCCTTATAAGTGATCCGTTCTGTCTTAATGCAATATTGAAATGCTTTGGCTCTCGTGAGAGAATTCTTTACATACCTAATCACATTTCGGATATGTGCAATGGAGTCACGTACCATAGTCAAGCCATCTCTTGCAATCAAATTCAATATATGAGCTGTGCACCTCATGTGCAAAACATTACTGTCTAATATCAACAACCTTTCTTTCGAAAGTTTTTCCCTCAAATAACCAATTGTAATATCATTCGAGTTAGCATTATTCACATTGATTGTGGACGCCATTTTTTTTTCTATTTCCCACTCTTGAATACATTTTCTCCACAATTTTTCCAATCTCCTTATCCTTGTGACTATGCATCACCACAAAGTTAATAATTCTTTTATGCAACATCTAATTTTCATTAATAAAATGTGTAGTGAGATACGAATAATTCAGATTTTAAATGAAACTCCATGTATCAGTCGTGAATGCGATCCTAGAATTAATGTTTTCAAAATAATTCTTCAAAGAAGTTCTTTCATATGAATACAATTTCATGCAATCTTTTGCCACTTTAAAACGTGATAAATGTTTGAAGAGGGATCGTAACTCACTGACAAAATCACAAAATCTAACACGCTCAATCAAGAAAAAAAAGTTGTTCATCAAGGATGATGAACCAAGCAAGCATTCGCCTACAACGTTTTTTATTAAATGACCATGTTGATAAGACGCTACCAATACTAGAATCTCCTCCCGCCTTGCTAGCCATGTCTACATTACGTGGTGCAAAGAATTTTTGCCTCTTGTCTACATTACAGGAAAACCTTTTGCACGTGGTCAAGTGCTTGCTCATTGCAGAAGTACCGTTAGCAACACAGTACTTAAGCACAGACCCACAATGAATGCACTTCACTTGATATGTTTTTCCATCTTTCTCATTAATTCTCGCATAATATTTCCAGCATTCGGATGTATATTTCTTATTATGAGAAAGATGAAAACTGGGTACCTTATTTTGTGGCACTCATGGTAGGGGGTGCCTCTTCTTCAATTTCATCGGTAGAAAACTCTAATTCCGTGATCAAAGTCATCTCTTCACGTCCCTTCACCTCCATTGGTGTGTTATCTTGATACATTAAGTTCCACTACACAAACGATAATAGAACATAATTAGAAATTTCAAAATACAGAGCAAATTAGAAATGAAACATCGAAATGAACCCATTTATTTCAATGCAACTCATATAATGATACCCATTAGCCAAAAATTTCTAAATGTGACACCAAATATATAAAATATAGAATTGTGAAAGATATAAAATTGCTGCTTTTAACATATTATTTCATTAGAATAATTTCCTAAGTCAATTTTTAAGGAAGGAGGCGAGGGAATTGCTTCTTTTTTGTTTGTTGAAGAAGGAAAAGGAAAATTGGAGACATTGGGATAGCTTATTTTACCTCGATAGCTTATTTTACCTCGAAGATTGGTCTGTACGTAGTCTGCTAGGAAATTTACTTATGTTCCTTCAAATGATGTTATTGAAACTTTAATACGGTCGTTTCTCTTGTTCCTCTGACTAATTTGTAGATGTTGCCATGGAGATGTATGCGGAACTGATGCAAAGGTTGGTTGTGAAGAATTTCCTTCACGGAAAATTGCTTCCAAATGACAACTCTATTTTTATTCAATACGAGTGAGTTGAATTTATTGATTCATTCTCTTCTGCAGCAAATCAATTAGGTTCTTTTAAGAGAGCGGAAGCAATGCGAGCAGCCTAAGATCGTCTGTACATGCAAGAATCAACAAAAAATATAAGCAAGTGAATTTTTCTTTCATACTTAAAAGACTGTACTTATAAGCTGGAGCTATTCCACATTGAGGTTTGCTCTTCACCAAACAATCTACATCTTCTTATACAAGCAAAACATTACAATCACTCATTAGCCAAGAAAACACACCAAAGCTAAATACTCTCGAAAGAAATAAATCTCAGCCACCTAAATGATAGAGACATCGCACAAGATTTAGCTCGCCAAACCTCGCATTTTCGATGGACTTTCATCAGGGATTGACCCAAAATCACGGGTAGAACGAAAGCCCTCCTTTCGGAGCCAGTTTACAATCCAACCAATTTCAACCACACTCCGCATTTTCAACAGATTTTAAGCAAGGCGGTCCCCAAATCGCAGGTAGAGCAAAAGCCCTCCTCCATTCGGAGTCGGTCCACAACCAAATCAATTTCAAACAATACCTCAACAATATTGCCGACTAAGTGAGAGAGTTGCTTGTTGAGCTTAATCTTCTCTTGATTCTCCTTTATCTTCTCCTTATACGATTCCAGCTCCAGATTCGTCCTCTACAGCTCCTCTTTCCATCATAAAACAGAAAAACAAACAAAATCCCATCAAAACCCCCATCAATGCATGGACCTCAAATTAAGATTCAAAAGAAACTCTCGTGCACAAGCCGAATCACATAAGCCCCCAACGACAAGTAAACTCGCGCCACGAGCCCGAGCAAATCCAACCGAAGCCATCGACATCCAGAGAGAGGGACAGACCTTGAGGATGCGAATCTCGTTGTCAAGGAGGCAGAAGCCAGCCCAAGCTTCAAAGCCCCGCGCTTTCGAATCGAGCAAAGAGAATACAACACAACTACTTAAGAGCTAAAAAAGAATGATACAGAGAGAGACAGAGACAGAGAGAGAGAGAGAGAGAGAGAGAGAGAGAGAGAGAGAGCTTACAGTCTCTGCCACTACGAACACTGCCTTTGGTGGGATGATACATGGTTTTAGCGAGGTCCTCCGAGCCAATGAAGATGGGGATGCGGTCGTTTTCTTCGCCGGCTTCTCGTAGAAGAGCTTTACCCAGAGATGTAGGTCTTGCTAGAGAGGAATTCGTCAAGGGACTTGAGGCTCGATTCCATGTGGAGATTCGTTAAGGAACTTGTCGAGGGCAAGCACTGAGCATAATGAGTAGCGTTGGGTAGAGATAGATAAGAAGTGTGAAGCATGAAGTGAAAGTGAGAATGAGACTAGGGTAAATTAATTTAGGGCTTTTTTTTGGAACCTAACTGGTTTTGGTTCCGGTTCCTAGAAAAGAGGAACTAGGAACTGGAACCGATCTCTTAAGAATGGGGAATCGAACCGGAATCTCCAGTTTTAGTTGCTACAGTCGTAAGCATAATGACCATTATTGCAATAGTTGTAATACTTCACCCTTGATATTCTTTTCACATAACGACGCTTTCCTCTTTTATGTTGATAAACTTTTAGTTTCTTACATTAAAAGCTTGCTTCTTTGCCTTTCCACCTTTAAAATGAATCAAAACACTTGCACTTAGAACTCAAAGCCCTTTGTGAGTAAGAACCAACATAATAAATATCAGTTTCCGGCTTAATTGCTAGGAGATTGTCATTTTTTAGCTTAAGGTAATGCACTACATCTTCAAAAGTTTTAATGTTCTCATTGTGGGTCAGGTGCACCTTCAAATGCTCCCCCCTTTGAAGTAAGGAACAGATCACTACTTGTACTTGTTGTTCATTAGTCAAAACGTGGCCAACATCTTTCAGCTCATTGATCATGTTTGATATCTTAGTCAAGTATTGTTTCATGATATGACCATGAGGCTTCTTGTATGAATCAAACATTATAGTGAGCTGTCTTAGCTTAGTCACCGATGTATGACTAAATCTTACTGCCAATACTTCCTACATTCTCAAAATGTCTAAATTCTTAAATGACATCATTCTTCATGCTACTCAGCAACATGATGCAAATAAGAGAATTTTTTCTTTTCTGTGATATCCTGAATTTTTGACCCGTCTCGATAAAATGAAATGGGCTTTTCGCTGACGTGCCTATGGTCATTTTTCTCTGAGTTAATTACTCACAAGTTAACTAATCTATTAGGTGAAGCCGTTAAGGGATATAACCGCGGTAAAATTTCTAAAAGTTACCCGATAGGTTGGATTGAACTAAAATCGCGTTCGATTGATTTTAACCACGAATTGAGCTCGGTTTCGAGAATCGAATGTTCGAGCGTATCACAATTCATTTTTAGGATGTCATCTCATCTTCCGGCAAAAATTTATTCGAGTCCGGAATTTTACGAAAAAATGGAATTTTGGACAAATCGGAAAATAAAAGTGAAATTCGGATCAAGTGGAAAAGTGAGATTTGCAGCCCAAAAATGGTTTGATTTATGGATTTTGAGACTAAATTCCCATTGGAGGGAGCATTGACATTAAGCATGAAGACTTTTGTGGCTTTTCCCCATCTGTTGTGCGTTTGGCCACCTCTCCCCCCCTCTCTCTCTCACGCATGTCTCTCCCTCACAATTGTAGCCAACCAACATTTCCCCCCTCTTTCTCTTGCACGTCCCTTTCTTCCCTAGCTGCTTCCTCACGCCTCCCTCACCCCATGTTTCTTCTCTTCTCTATTGTTCTGCCCATGCTAGCTCACGTCCCCACTTTGCTCCCTTTTATTGACCTCACAATTCCATTGCCCCGTCCCTTTTCTTCCTCCATTTTTGCCGCATCCACTCACGCCACAATAGCAGCGGTTCCCCCTTTCAGCCGGCGTCCCACTCCACCTTAGCGCCCACACCTTCGACCGCACCCTCTTCACGCCCCTAACTCGCCATCTCATCTCCATCCCATCTTCATACCACTAGCGAATCCTTATGCCAGCGTCATTTTCACCATCTAGCACACTTCCTAGCCACCATTCAGCATCCCAACTCCAGCAGCAGAGTAGCCCTAAGCCCAACCAATGCCAATGACCAGCAGCTGGTCCGCCCAACTCACCCCCGTTGTCCCCGCTCCGTGTCCAACAAGCTTCTACCAGCTCAGCCCCTCGATCTAGCTAAACTCAGAATCGATTTTCCCAGCTTGAGCTGTGAACTTGTTAGCCGTTTTCAGCTCCTCCCGGGATCCCTTTGGTGCTGTCGTAGGCCCAAGTTTCGGCCGTCTTCATGCCGCCGTCACTGTGAACTGGTTTTTGTGCTAAACTGGTGAGTTTACTCACTAAACTTTACTTAGGGAGTTAATGATGCTTAAATGTTGATTATTTTAGGCTAAATATGGCTTAAGTGGTTAGTTAGAATTGATTAATGATTTAATCATTCATTTATGCATGTTAAGTGGTTAGAGTAGTTTAATTATCTATATAGATTCATAAATTTTTTGAACCCGTTTCAGTGTTTAATTAGGTTTTTCCGGCCTAAGTTTGCGTTTATGGCATTTATTTGTATTTATTTAATTATTTGTTATTTTTCAAAAATTATTTCGTGCCGATTGCAATGGTATGCTTGGTTTATTTAATTGAGTGTTGATTTGTGCAAATTAAGTGAGAATTACAATTTTGGGTATTTCTCCCAAAATTGAGTAATTTAGGTATTTAATTGGAAAATACCGAGCATCGGTTTATAACACCAAAAATATCTTTATGTGCTATATTAAATAGTGAGATTTTCTAAAAGAAAGATATTGTATTTTTGGTTTAGGTCAACCGTATACCCACATGCGATTATTTTTATTAGGTATTTTTAACACAAAAAAATAGGCCAAGGCATTATTTAATTGAGGAATTTAACTGCGAAGCACAATGTCCTTGGTCGTGAGTGAATAATCGTGTGATGGTTCATAGTCAGGGCATGTTGATTATCGAAAGTTGAGATGATATGTGTTATGTTGAGGAAACCCAGTGGGTTGTGAGCAGGTAAATGACTAAGTACTACACGAGTATGAAACTCATATGAGTCACTCCTAGTGCCTTATACTATTGCTTACTTTAATCAAGAGCTAAGTGTTTCACGACGACTTGAGTCGCATGAGAATTACCTCTAGAGCCTTGCGGTATTGTCATGTATAGTGAAGGGTTAAGTGCTACACAATGATGAAATTTCATGTGAGTTGCCTTTAGTGCCTTATATTATTGCTTAGTGCAATAAATGATTAAGTACTATAGATAGTGAGACTTCGTGTGAATTGTATCTAGTGCCTTATATTATTACTTATTGTAATCAAGGGTTAAGTGTTACATAGCAACTTGAGTGGCATGGTAAATACCTCTAGAGCCTTGAGTTTGATCTTGAGTTTGATATCGAGTATTGATTTGTAACGTGGAGTTGGAATATGGAGTGGAGATGTTGAACTGGAATGTTGAGAGTGAATATCGGGTGTAAATGGAACTGCCAATATGAATTGTCCATGTCTGATTATGGGACCCCTGTGAGTAATTGTGTTGATTCAATTGATTGATTGACTAAGATTGAATGAGACGTTCCGAATGCTCAGGTGTTGTTACTGCACTTATGTGATATATGAACTGTGCTAACATATAGGAGGAAACTGAGGCGAAATAAGTTTTCTGTATTGTGTGCATAAACTGCCTCTAGGTGTATTTCCTTCCTAGTTGGGGTTTAGAGAATAAACTTGCTAAGACATTATCTCACCCCATCGTGGGCTTAACTTTTTAGGTCCCTAGTGTGAAGAACCCAGAACTTGAGGCAAAAGGGTCAGGAGCTTGGGTGGCTCAAAAGTTCTTTTTGGAGATGGACCTCCTATATTTAGACCTTAAAGTTGGCCTCTGTTTGTAAACCAGATTGTTTATAAAAGTTGTGTTGATTTATTTGAAATTTGTTGTCTTGTTTTTTTATCTCATGCTTGTTGTGGTTAGGGGATTAGTAATTCACTTTCGCATGTACATTAAAATGAATGGGTCGGCGATGCGTCTTAGGGTGTCGCAATTTAATCGACCACTAAGGGATGGGCACACGCTTGAGGATTGGGGTGTGACATCCCCACTTGGAGTGGTATCAGAGTTGGTCAATAGTTTGAGTGATAATGTGCAATAAGTTTATGGGATAGTTATAAGGATTGGCCTTTATTTCATGTTGATGCATACTAGTGATAGCTATTTGGTAAATTGTTTGGTGTGGTCGCTTAGCTTCTAATTCTATGTAGAATTGGAAAGCAGGTTTTTGTAAAGAATCTGCATAATGAGTGATTAGGAGTAGAGGACTCCTAGGAAGTGGTTGATAGCCTCTGTGACTCGGGTAGGACATCGACTAGGGTCGATGCCTGAGTTAGAGCGCAGACTCAGGCCATTGCAAGTGGATTAGTGCCGTCACCGGTCGGTGCTAGTGTAGTAGCCCCTGGTGATCCCAGTATCGAAGGGATCATGCAGGCGCTTGAGATGATAAGAGACCTGATGGGGGCAGTAGGCTCATAATCAAGCCGTTGCCGCTCAAGTTGTTGCTATTGTTGCCGTCGTCGCCGTTGCCGCACTTGTTGAAATTCCACCTGGGAACGTAGTTATGGGGAGGGAGAGACCTATTCACAAGTTGGTAGAACAGTTCTTGAAGTTGAACCTGCCAAGGTTCACTAGAGCAGGAGATCCCGAGACTGTATCACTTTGGATCCAAAACCTAGAGAAGGCCTTTGCATTTCTAATGTGCAATAATGAGGAAAATGTTGTCCTAGCAACATACCAGCTGCAGGGTAATGCAAATACATGGTGGAGGGCCACCGGAGGCACATTATTCCCGAAAGGTGTAGTCCCAGTATGGAACGCTTTCCTCAAAGCCTTCAACAACAAGTACTTTTTGGGTAGCGGCCGAGAGCAGAAAATGGAGGAATTCCAGTGCCTCCGCTAAGGAATGCTGAGTGTAGACTAGTACGAAGCAAAGTTCGCGAAGTTGTCATAGTATGCTCCAAGACTAATAAAAGACCTTGAAGATAAAGCTCGGAAGTTTAGGAACAACCTCCGACTAAAGCTAAAGAACCCGCTAGTGCCACTTGATCTCAAGGATTACAATGAGGTACATGGTCAGGCTTAGCTGATAGAGAGAAGTTTGAGCGAGCAAGTCGCTGTGTTTGGGTCAAGGTTCGGGTGAAGCAGGGATGAAAATAGGTTTGGGAAGAAACCTATGACTGAAGGAAGGTATCCCATTCCACCCAACAAAAAGGATGGGATTGGAAAGTTAACGCCAACTTGAATGACGTGTGTCGTTTTTGTAGGAAAAGACATGGTTTAGTTCCATGTTATACTAGGACAAGAGCTTGTTTTAAATGTTGCCAGCACGGCCATCAGTTCAAGGATTGTTCACATAGGCAAATGGGACCTTAGCAGTTGTTACCGCCGCCACCGATGGGACATAATAGAGGGAATGCACCGCAGACAAGACACCACTAGGATGGCGAAGGGGACAAGAATGAATTGAGCCATGCACCGATGAGGGGAAGAATATTTTTGGGGTAATTTTATCAGAGCGGTACGGTGGAATTTTGGTTAAGCTCGTAGAATTTCAATTTGTTGAAAGGAAGTTGTAAAAATGAGAATCACT
Source organism: Eucalyptus victrix (assembly GCA_016097545.1). Taxonomy (NCBI): domain Eukaryota; kingdom Viridiplantae; phylum Streptophyta; class Magnoliopsida; order Myrtales; family Myrtaceae; genus Eucalyptus; species Eucalyptus victrix. The sequence goes on along the minus strand of CM027845.1, from coordinate 26,264,141 downwards.
GGCTAGAGTTGTACTTGACTATTTTCCTTATGTATAATTTTGATGTCGTATATGAAAAGGATTGGTTTAATGAGCATCTTGCCTTAATGGATTGTTATTGTGAAGTACTCCTGTTTAACCCGTTAGCGTGAGGAAGTTTTGAGCTTGTTGGGAACCGAGAATGGCCTTCGATTATTTTAAATTCTTCACTTAAGGCAATTGGTTTATGGATGTAGGTTGCCCAGATTATTTGGCAACTGTAGTAGATACGACAGTTGAGGAACATAAGATAGAAAACATAGTTGCGGTACGGGAGTTTTTTAAGGTGTTTCCTGAAGGATTACCTAGTCTCCCGATTAGGTAGGTCCTCCTCGCTTCGATCTTCAACACATTAAGCAGTTCGCGATCATTTTTCCTGCTTACGATCAGCTTCGGGTCCGTACGATCGCCGTTGGATGATGGATTGGAAGAAACGTGAGGCGAGCGGAACGGTGACAAGCTCGGAAGGACCGGCGTTCGCGTTAAGGATGCCTCAGACGATTGGCAAGCCTCTGCAAAGTGAGATTGAGGTCGCGGATGAGTAAGGACCTAGACGGTGCTCTTTGCTTGTTCTGTCGAGGATGTAGTTCTTTTTTTTTTTTTTTTTTTTTTTTTTTTTTTTTTTTTTTTTTTTTTTGGTGTATTGAGGATGATGGTGATGTTTCTAATAGGTCAAGGTACGAGGCGATTGCGGAGCTTTTTGATCACATGACCTGCTCGCTGAGGCTGCTTAATCTGTGCAAGAAGCCTCCCACATTTTGGAATCTCAGTGCTCAGGTGGAAGTTCTTGCGAAAAGGTAATCGCCTGAAGCCTCCCTGCGGTTCCTCGCTCTAGCAATGTATCACCTTCACGCGCATGGTCATGTTAGAAAGAGGTTTTCGTCCAGTCGAGACTGTTGCCATTGAAGTTCTAAATGTTTCGAGCATGTTATCTTGTCTACTTGATGTCGATGATTTTAGTGTAGTGTATTCGGTGGTCCCTTATATGGTTTCTTTTCTTTCCAGTCAGAAAGAGGGGGAATTTGATGAACATGTGAGATTTTCATAGCAACTATCATTTGGGATCTTCTCAGTGCATATTTTTTTTAGTTGCTGACAATGTCCTCTGTCCCTGTCTCTCTCTCTCTCAGAAAATTTCTATGCAGCCATCTTGCACAGATTAAATATGTACTTCCTGAAGTCATACAGATAGAGAAGCTCCTTATATATAAGAAAACTTCATGCATGAGGCCAGATGTGAAAATCACAGTGCAACTTGATGCCATAGAGACGTGTCACGAACAATCTGGCTTCGTGGCCCTGCGGGAACTTTTCATGTTGAGGCTTGTTGATTATTTCGCTGACCATCCGGAGGTATTACTGTCCTTTTCCAGTAATTTTTGTTTAAGATCATTGTAAAAAGCATTTGAATATTTGGCAAATGGAAGGACAAGCTTTTAACAAATTGATAGTGGTTTTGCTCTATTGCATGGTTGGGAATGAGAAGTAAAGGTCCTTATCGTTTGAACTGAAGTCCTCAAATTATGCTGCAGTTATAGGTTTGAGATTTTGAGAGAGCAATAGAGCTTTAGCTCACACTAGCTCACACCATAAATCAATTGGTTGACCTGATTATGTATTCTTCCCACTCTACTAAGGAAAATGGGTTGACTTGATTAAATAAGATGGTAAAACAAACAAAATACTTCTGTAAGCTCCTTATTTGAGTCATTATTGCTTTGAAATAAAACTACAACTTCATCAGCATTTATGTAAAAGGTTCCTTTTTCTTGTAAAAAGATTGCTTTTATGCCAGATTATACAATGTCATATGTGATGCAAGGAAAACCCTAAAACAGTGCTCTAATACCAATTCGATGTAGTTGGAGAAGTAAAAAGTAGCAAAAGGAACTATACAGGGCTAAAACATAGTTTATTTTGAATGAGGCAAAACTAATGATGAAGAGACTTAAAGACCTTTCATGACTAGGGTTAAAGACGTAAGATGATATAATTTCTTGATCTAAAATAACTACTTATAATCTCAATGATCGAGCGTAATTAAATATTCACATGACCATCAATGTGACCACTTACAACCCTAAAATTATATGAGAAAATACTAAATAAAGAAAATCACTTAAAACTACTAAAATAGGATTATGCTCCTGCATCAGTATGTCCGGATGAGTGTACCGTATAGATTTGTCTGGGATTGAATTTTGTTATGTGCTCATTCAACTTCTGGTAAAATAAATGGAGTTTTGAACATTTGGTCATTCACCGGCCCATTGTGTTGTATCCTCCACCAGGCTTCTGTTGTTCCAGAGGCCATGTTACCTGCGCCTTTTCACAAGAGGCGAAATTGTCCAGCTTAGAGCATGCATTTTCACGGCATTCGCGGTCTTACGATGCTCATCTTGTGTGTACGCACGATGCTGCGGATAAGTTTGCTCTTTCCCACCTCCGCCTTTTCTTGAAGTCAGCAGAATTGGGTGTACGTGACGTAGTAAATCCAGCGGTGAACCATGTTCTCATCCGCTCAATGTGGCAAGTCCCCACGTGATGTCGAGGATTTGTCATTTGTTTGACCGGAACACGTTTAAATCGGGAAATGTCCATCGTTTACGGCCAAGGACAAGATATCTTTATAGACGATAAGGGATGTTGATCTTTTCGCAAATTATCTTGGACTTGTCCTTCCCGTCCATCAGATTAGTCCGGCCTCCAAGAACCGATCAACCCCGACTCTCAATGCGTAGCAAGTCGTCCTCTTATCCCCGACGTTTCATTCGTGGTGAGTTTTGAATACCATTAAATGGGTGAAAGTCAAAACACGCCATCAATGCATCGTTCTGCAATGTCACCCGCCTCGCCCCCATCTGTTCTTCCAAATCCTATCCCCATTTATTGACATTTCACGCCTCCACATCTCTTTTTTTTTTAAATATATAAATAGATCGACTTACCAACCTTTCTCTGCACAAATCGATCACTATCACACCATGGACATGAAAACCCCACTCTCTGTCCTCCTCCTCTCCCTCCTCCTCCTCTCCTTCTCCCCCAAACCCTCCAATGCAGCATCATCCCCTGTCCTCGACACCGACGGCCACGAGCTCCAGACCGGCGTCAACTACCACATCCTCCCGGTCCTCCGCGGCCGAGGCGGCGGCCTCACTCTGGGCGCCTCGAGGAGCGGCAACTGCCCGCTCGCGGTCGTCCAGGAACAGCAGGAGCTCTCCGATGGCCTCCCTGCCAAGTTCTCCCCTGTGGATGGCAACAGCACCATCCGCCTTTCAACTGATCTCAACGTCTGGTTCGATGCGGCGACGATCTGTGTGCAGTCCACGGTGTGGAGGCTCGCTGCCTTCGATGAGGAGGTGAAGCAGTACTTCGTCGAGAGCGGCGGAGTCCAGGGGAACCCGGGACGCGAGGCCGTAAGCAACTGGCTCAAGATCGAGAAGGTGGACGAGGATTACAATTTCCGGTTCTGTCCCACGGTGTGCGACACTTGCAGGGTGATATGTCGGGATGTCGGGATTTATGTGGATGGTTCGACGCGCCGTCTGGCCTTGAGCGACGAGCCGTTCAGGGTCAATTTCAGGAAGGCATAATATGGGCAACACGCAAGGGGAAGGAATTCTTAAATGCTAAATAAATCCGTACTGGAACTTATTTTATGTAAATCTGATCTTTGTAATGGAATGTCAAATAAATTTCTAATAAGAAGCCTGTGAGCTGAAAATTCCATCCCTCAAAAGAATAAATTATAAATTATATTTGAGTGAATGACACGTGTAAATTCATCGAATGCATATCTTACAATTGTTCCAATTGCTTGACTGCTAGTGAAAGCGCATGTCAAGTAACTTGCACCTGTTATCTCTTGCATACTTTACGCTTCCACATGCTTTTATGAGAAATATATATATATATATATCTCGAGTTAAAATAGGTTTCTCTCCTTGTCACCATAAATTTTAACATGCTCGTTTCTTTAGTAATTCAAAAAACAACATTAATTGCATCGGGTTCGATTTGAATATGTTTTGGATACTGGAGGATAGTCGCATATGTTTACCCATCGAAAAGTGCTTGGTGCTGATAACACAAAATTGGATTACTCTGCCGCGAGGCGTTCTTCCCATGCCCTGCATCCGGAATACACGACATAGCACGGAGAAGTCCCCTAATTTCACTAGAGTTGAACAATATCATCTCTTTTGCCTTCGTTTACATCCGATTAGCTGGTGTCATCGCCTTCTCAAGATTCTTGAAGGCCTTCTCGTACCTCGAGAACCCCATGAACCAGAACTCGTGGTCGTCTTCATTAAGTATTTCTATGTAAATTCCGCGCCAGATTGTTTACGTTCTCGCTCTGGTTCGCTCACTTTATCTTCTCCATCGGTATCAGAACCTGCGGAGATTACAACAATCGCACGTCATTCATCAATTCATTTCGTACTTTATGTTCTTTAGAGTAGGTGTTGGAGCTTTATTTTTTTTCACTTTCAATAGAATTTCCACAGATTGCAAACTGAAAGGTATTCCTATACATAAGTGCAAACATAAGTGCAAACATAAGTGCAACCCACTTTTCCATGACAATTTTTTCAACCCCCGAAAAGGAGAAACTATCTGCTTGATTTGCGTTTCCGGAGTACCTTGTAAGGTGATCGAAGTAGCTTGCCATCAGGGGAAGGGAAGGTTAATGATCTCTCACTGCAGAAGGCAACCTTCTTGGTGGAGATGAAGAGGAGTCCAGCGATTGGACCAGCAGAGTTTGACAAGTAGCACTGCGAGGCTTTGAGGAACTCCTCTCCTTCCTCCATCCCGAACACCTGCTTGAATATCCTCTCTCTCCCTCCTCCTTGCACAATTTTCGCCCCCAATCTCAGCTTGACCTTCACCGTCCCCGACAACTTCGGCCCCAGTTTCACTAGAGCATTTTAGCTTTCACTACTGACTGAAATGGATTCCTTGAAAAAATAGATACTTGAACTACCGAATACCAGAACATAAATGCAAAAAGGGGCCTGAGGATACTTGTAACACAGATCATAAGGCATATCACCAATATGGACATACCTTATTTTTCACAGATTAAATACTATTGTAGTTTTGAGAGGGATTGATTGAAGCCTTTGGGTTCCTTTCTTGAGAGAGAATTCAACAGTAGTGAAAACTTAAAAACGTACCTTCTATTTTCACTTTCAACGTTCTTTTTTATACAACAGCTTATTTTACATAAAAATAACTGTCCTCTCTTTTATGGGCCATTCTCTTACGAGCTGAGTTTAGCCCAACATATTTTATAAGAAAAACCTATTATCTCCCACTTGCACATAGTGGTCTAAATATAACTTTCTCTTATCTTTTCTACAAGGTTTACACCAACAAATAATTCGTGCAACCAACATATTTCGATAGCTTGTTTTTATACATCTATTAAGAATATATAATAGTTTAAAATGGACATGACATTTTTACTATAAATAGTATGAAACACCCTAGATCAATCTATCACATTTATATTGCTCTCAATTTCTTTTTTAATTATGATATATTGTATTCACAATTATGATTATCTCAAATTAATTATAATTAGTTGATCAATGAATATAAAACTAGAATGTGATATTCCAAACTCGATTTTTTTTTTACTTGAGACCCTCAATTTCTGTTTAACTTACTTCTCTAGAAATGCCCTATTAGATTGAATTAATTCATGATAATTGGCAACATTATAAGTAGTAAATATTGAATAAAAATCTTGAGAATAAATAAGAGTTATGAGGGCACTTAATTGAGGAATTCTTTTCTTCAAGAATCTTGTACGGCGTAAAAGTTGAGATAAAAACTTTTGCTACTCTTATTGGTTATTATATACATACATAATATGAAATATGTATTACATTATTTAACTTCTTTTTTATGGAGCGTATGTCTTTACTTTCAATATAGTATAGGCAGTTATTTAAACATACTTAATGTCTAATTTGAGTTCATATATCTATTCCTTAAAACAATCCATCAAAACTCACATCTAGTATAAAAAAAACAGATAAAATTAAATATGTAGTTTTTTTTTTAAAGTTTCAAGCATAGTAAATATTATGTTATCATTTTAACACTCGTATATATACCCAGATAATAAGCTTAAAAATAGTCTCATATCTATTTATCATATAGTAAATAGAGATGATTACCTGTGTGAGCATGCTAATATCTTATTTATTCGACATGCTTTCTTGATTCTATAATGCACTAAATATTAAGATGCATAAACGTCAAACAAAAACTTATAGGCATTAATAATGAAAGATAACTTTATTAAATGTGAATACTTGAAGAAATTACTATACTCGTATATCAACTTCTACGTAGTTCTAGAGATTTTACATGACCATATAAAACATTTCTAAGTATTGGTTTCATCATAGAATCTACTATCATTTTATGCGTAGATATATACTGCAAGTTTACATCTTTTTATGCAACCATATCATCGACAAAGTTTACTTGGTATCTATTTGTTTGGTCTTATCATGATATTTCGGATCCTTGGTTATGTTATCGCTGCTTGGTTATCACATTTAACTAACAATGGGTTTGTAGCATTCTTAACAACACCTAACTCTTAAGCCAAATACCCTCTTGTATGGTTATTGATAATGTCATGAATTTAGCTTTTATTGTGGATAAGGCTGTACACATTTGCTTCTTACTACTTTAAGATATGGTGCTATTATTTAGTAAGAAAAAATCCAGAGGTAGATTTCCTTTTATCTAAATTTCCACACAAATCAGCATTTGAGTAACATTCTAGTCGTAGATTTTTTTCCTTGATAACTTAGCGAATAATCGGTAGTTTTTTTTTTCATATACTTCAATATTCTTTTAATGGATGTCTAATGTGCTTGACCTGGATTGAATTGGTACCTACTTACCATTTCAATTGCAAAACATATGTCCGGTCTTATACATATCATAACGTATATTAAGCTTTAAACAACACTAATATAAGGAACACATTGTATTCATTTCTTCTCTTGTGGAGTCTTTAGATACAGTTTATGGCTTATCATTCACCTTTTGCAATTGAAGTATAATGGGTTTGCAGTCTTGCAAACGAAATCATTCAAGAATCTTGTTCATATACATTTTTTATACAATGATCTCTTCGAATGATGTTTTGAAATCTTAACTTCAAAATCATATGAAGCATTATCCATATTTTTCATCTCAAAGTTAAAAGATAATAAGATCTTGACAGTATTAACAAACTCTAAATCACTTCCGACAATCGTATATCATTAATGTATAATGATATGATTACAAATTCATCTTTGGATATTTTGATTTATACGCAATGATCTTCATCAATCATTATAATATCATATGCCATTATGATATTATGAAAATTTATATACTATTATCTGCTTAAGGCCATATATTAATTTCCAAAGTCGACATACCTTTTGTTCTTGGCCTTTTGAAATTAAACTAATGGGTTGTTTTGTATAAATTTCTTTTTATAATTTTCCTTGAGAAAACAGTTTTTACATCCATTTGATATAGTTCAAGATCCACACAAGCCACCATTGCCAAAATAAGGTAAATTGTGGTAAATCTCACTATAAGAAAAAATATCTATTCATAATCAATTCATTCATGTTGATTATACTCATTCGCCATAAGTTGAGCCTTATATCTTTCTATTGAGTTATTAGTTTTACGCTTTATTTTGGGAACCCACTTGTTTCTAATGGCTTTACATCCTTTTGGAAGATCAACCAACCTACAAATATGATTAGATTTCATTGACTCTATTTCCCCTTTCATTGCATGTATCTATTTTTCTTTATTAAGACAATTTAGAGCCCTAGTTAGATTCCTTGGCTTATCTTTATCTCATGGAGCAACCATGAAAGTTTCTCTTTTAATGTCAAAACGTCGACAGAGAATATTTTTGTGACTTGTTCGCCATATTGGAGATTGTATACTTCACACATTATTCTCTTTTATACTCTCACTCGGATGAGCTAATGACGATATCATTTCATTAGGTTATTATAATTGAGACTTAGTCGAATTTAATTCCTCACTTCTCACATTGCTCCCACTTAGGCGAATTCCATTAAGTTTATTATCTTGATTTAAGGTTTTAAATAAGGAGTAGTTCTCACTTATTTCATCATTTTTAGGAAATTCATTATCTAAAAATGTGATATCCCATAATTCAAATTCGGTTATACTCCAACTTTCTTACTCACTTATAAACATATACCATTTAAAGTGCTTTGATTATTTTATGAAAATATTATTCTTGCTTTTGAGACCCAATTTTTTATACTTGTGAGAGGCCTAAGTCAAGCTTTCTACCTATCTAAGAAGTAACTAATTTAGAAGGCATAGGGTTAAATATATAAATAGTAGTTAACAAAGCATTACCCTAAAAGATGATAGATAAGTTAACATGCGTCATCATGGATCTAACTATTTCTAATAAGGTTTTATTTTTCCTTTTCGCAACATCATTTTGTTGAGGAATAGAGGAAATAGACAATTTTCTTTTTATTTTTTTTTTCATCATATAAATTTATGAATTCATTAGATAGATATTTTCGACCTCGATTGGATCTTAATAATTTTAGTTTCTTATGTGGTTGATTTTCTACCAAGGTCATAAATTTCTTGAAACAACTTAGTATCTCAGATTTATGAGAAATTAAATAGATATGTCTAAATCAAGTATAATTATTTATAAACGTGATAAAATATATAGCCCAATGCCTTCCTTTCACATTTATTGGACCATGAATGTTGAAATGGATCAAATGTAAAGGAAATTCAGTCATTGTTTTTTTTTTTTTTCACAAATGATTTTCCTTGTCATTTTTCCTACTAGGTAATGCTCGCATATGGACAAATTGACTTTTTTAATATTGCATGATAAGCCTTTTTTGGCTAGTCTATTCATTTGTAATTGATCATTATAACCAAGTCTAGCATGTTATGCATTCACATCATTATCATATGAATTAGAAAATATGAAGACAAATAACAAACATTAACATTATTATAATCAATACCCAACACAATAAAACTATCTAAAAGATAACCACAATAGTAACAACTTTTACCTAAATGCAAGTCCACATCACTATTATGAAAATTCAAATTAAAACTAATTTGAACCAATACTAAAATAGACACTAAATTCCAATAAATTTTCGAAACATATAGTATATCATGTAGGAACAAAGTGCATCCACCACGCATACCTAATTGGCAAGTGTTAATCCCTTTAGCTTTAGCTTTCGAGTTGTTCTCTACATAGATCCATTTTGTTTTAGTCAATACTTGTCGTAATTCCACGAAAGCTTCTTTATCTTTTGCTACATGATTTGTTACTCCTAAATTTATAGGGTGCAAAAGATTAAACTCAGTAAAAATATGGAACTTATACATAAGCAAAACTTTCAAGAATATAAAAGATGTTTACATGCTTTAGCTCGCCACAGTCGTGAACATAATGACCATTATTACCATAGTTGTAATACTTCACTCATGATATTCTCTTTACACAAGGACACTTTCCTCTCTTATATTGATCAACTATTGGTTTCTTGCATGAAAAGTTTGCTCCCCTGCCTTTCTATTTTTTGAATGAATTAAGATGCTTACGCTTAGACTCGAAGCCCTTTGTAAGCTAGAACCGGCATAATAAATATCAGTTTCCGACTTAGCCGCTAGGAGACAATCCTCTTCTAGCTCAAGGCGGCACATTACATCCTCAAAGGTTTTGTGGGTAAGGTGCATCTTCATATGCTCCCAACTTTGAGGCAAGGAATGGATCACCGCTTGCACTTGCTGCTAATCAATCAAACGTGGTTAAGCATTCTTCGACTCATTGATTATATTTGATATCTTTCTTAGGTATTGTTTCATGGTTTGACCATGAAACTTTTTGTACAAGTCAGACCTTATAGTGAGCTGTATTAACTTGGTCACCAATGTATGACTAAATTTTGTTGCTAATGCTTCCTACATCTCTTTGGCATTATCAAAACGCCCAAACTATCGTATGACATTATTCTCCATGCTACTTAGCAACGTGATGCGAGTAAGAGAGTTTTTTCTTTCCCATGCAGCAACACATCCTTATCTCTTTTGTGTTGTGGGGGTATTTCCATCTTAAGGCTCTTTCATATCCAGGTTAAGAGTTTCGAGTGCCTTTTGTTCTTCCAACACATATTGGATTTTCATGTGCCATATGTCATAATTATTGTTATTCAACTTCTCTCATTTGTTCAATCCAACGACTATGCTCTTTGTCGAAACCAATGGATATGAATATATTAGACACCCGTGCACAAATTATCAATACCTATCATTTATCCATCTATTTTGCATAAACTAATCATATTAATGAATGATTTAAAATAAGATTTCAAAATCAAAATGTCACCATTGTTTCCAATCATCATCCGAAATCCAAAATTGAAATTATCATTAATAAAATCTTCTATGCAAAAAAGTTTTTTAAAGCTATTAAAACTTCTTTGAACTACTCTTAAGAATTAAAAATAACAAAAGTAATTGAGATTGAACATCTATTAACTAAAAAACACATTTTTACATAATGTAACCAATACATAAAAAATACAACAACATCAGTATATGGAAGAAACTATCTACATAAGATATCCATAAATTATCCTAAATAATGCTTTAATAAACTACACTAAGTTAACTTATGAACAAGGAAAAACTTATAAAATGCTTTAATAAACTTAAGTTCCCTCTTTGGCAATCAAGGAAAGACGGACGGGAATCCCTTAAGGTTTCTCCTTGGCACATTCATTCCATTTCGGGTTGTTCTCAATCCCAAGGTCAAAGTCTTTGTGGCCTCAATCCTATAGTATTCCTTTAAAAAAAATTACCGCAAGCTTCTTATAACTCGGAATCACATTAACCTCCTATAGATGATTTAACACTATTTGCCATTCAAATGGAAGAGTGTTAATTAGGGCCCGCACCATATCAAAAGTAGGCATGTGTTAACCGTTCCAAATGATGTCTTGTATCATCTTATTAACTTTGACCACATGTTCTATTATGTCATCACTTTCCCATCGATAATCAGCCAACTTAGTTATTAGTTATTATCCTTACAAGTCTCACCTTTTGTCCATTTGACAATGTGCGAATAGGTGTGAGCATGTGACGGCGAGCCATTGTTTCAAACCAAAGGGGATTACACATAATCCATATTGAATACAAGTGAAAAATACATTTTTTGTTTTTTTTTCAACTGTCAATGGGTCGGTCAATGAGTCGTTGGGTTGGGTCAATCGGGTCAAGTTGAACCGATTGACCCAAACAATGGTTGACATCATCGTGACGTTAGTTCCGCATGTGGCCCACGTGCGGTTCTGGCTCGTGTAGTGCACTTGCCCCGCAAGCCATCGCTTTTGGCTGTGCATGGGGGCACGTCCGACATCCCCTAGCGGAATGACATCCATCGATTTTCTCATCTTAATGAGAATTTCAACCTTGCACTTTCAAAAACAAATTTTGACATACGAAATTTTGAGAAAGGGAGTTGAACAGTATGTCGGGTGTCCAGATTTTCACCCCAGAAAGTTCATCGGCATCGTTTCTCAAATTCTGGCCATAAAACCAAGTATAAACAACAACATCGATTGGGAAATAATAACATTACGCTTTGATACTTATGATGGAAACGGATTCCTTAAAAAAACAGATACCTGAATTATTGAATACTAAAACATAAATGAGAAGGCAGGCCCAAGGATACTGGTAACACCGATCGTACAACACATCACCAAGTATTGTTGTAGTCTTGAGAGAGATCAATTGAAGCCTTTGAGTTCCTTCTTGAGAGAGAATTCATCGGTAGTGAAAATTTGAAAAACGTACGTTCTGTTTTCACTTTCAATGTTCTTTTTCATACGGCTCGCTAGTTATGTGAGTTACTGAATCCAAAGCTAAGTTTTCTTCTTTCCAGCATATTAATTTGATATGACTTCACATTAAACCACCGATTCACACGAGATCTTAGCAATCGAGGGTTGCCAAGAACTTATCGTTCAGGTCAAAAGAGCGATTTCATTGGCATGTTACGATTTGTAGCTAAATGGATAACCGGACAGCATATATCAGCACGGCATCCTCAATATTCAGCAGAATTTTAAGCAAAAGAGAAGCAAGCCATGACCCATCCGCCTTTCAACTGATCTCAACGTCTGGTTCGACGCGCTGACGATCTGCATGCAGTCCACGGCGTGGAGGCTCAGCGCCTACGACGAGGAGGTGAACCAGTACTTCGTCAAGATCGAGAAGGTGGACGAGGATTACAAGATCGACATATCACCTCATATCACCTTGTGTGCGACACCTTGTAAGGTGATATGTCGGGACATCGGGGTTTATGTGGAAGGTGCGACGCGGCGTTTGGCCCTGAGCGACGAGCCGTTCAGGGTCATGTTCAAGAAGGCATGCGCACCCCAAGTGCATGCAGATTATGCGAGGCATGATCTAGGCGACACGCAAAGGGAAGGAATTCTTATATGCTAAATAAATCCGTGCTGGAACTTATTTTATGTAAATCTGATCTTCGTTTCAAATAAATTTCTAATAAGAAGGCCATGAGCGGAAAATTCCATCCCAAAAGAAGAAATTAGAAATTATGTTCGAATGAATGAAATGTAAATTCATCGAATACATATCTTAAAATCCTTTCAACTGCTCGACTGTTAGTGAAAGAACATGTCAATTAATTTGCACTCGTTATTTCTCGCATATTTTACACTTCCACGTGCTTTTAGTATGAATAAATCTCTCGAGGTAAAGTGGGTTTCTCTCCTTCTCACCATAAATCCTAACATGCTTGTTTTTCAATAATTTAAGAAACAACATTAATTGCATAGCGTTCGATTTGAATATATTTTGGGTACTAGAAAGTAGTCAAATATATCCACCCATCAAAAGTGCTTGGTGCTAGTAACGCAAAATTGGGTTTTCTACTGCAGGGCATTCTTCCCACGCCCTGCATCCGAAACACGCGACACTGGCACAGAGGAGTCCCCTAATTTCCCTAAAGTCGAACCAGATCATCTCTTTTTGCCTTCGTTTACATCCGATTAGCCACTGTCATGGCCTTCTCGAGATTCTTGAAAGCCTTCTCGTACCTCAAGAACCCCATGAACCAGAACTCGAAGTCGTCTTCTGTGAGTATTTCTATGTACTTCTGCGCTGGATTGTTCACGTTCTCGCTCCGGTTCGCTCGCTTTATCTTCTCTGTCGGTATCAAAACCTGCAAAGATCACAACAATCGCACATGTCATTCATTGATTCATTTCGTACTTTATGTTCTTTAGAGTAGGTGTTGGAGCTTTGTCTTTTTTCACTTTTGATAGAACTTCCACACAGATTGCAGACTGAAAGGTGTTGCTATACATAAGTGCAACCCACTTTTCCATGACAATTTTTTCAACCCCCGAAAAGGAGAAACTATCGGCTTGATTTGTGTTTCTGGAGTACCTTGTAAGGTGATCGAACGAGCTTCCCATTAGGGGCAGGGAAGGTTATGGATCTCTCACTGCAGAAGGCAATCTTCTGGGTGGAGATGAAGAGGAGGCCAGCGATTGGACCAGCAGAGGTTGACAAGTAGCACTGCGAGGCCTTGAGGAACTCCTCTCCTTCCTCCATCCCGAACACCCGCTTGAATATGCTCTCCCTCCCTCCTCCTTGCACAATTTTCGCCCCCAATCTCAGCTTGCCCTTCACAGTCTCCGACAACTTTGGCCCCAGTTTCACTGCAACATTATAGCTTTCAATATGAAGGACGATGTTGTTTCATTCTTAAAGGAAAGTGCACGAGTCTCGTTGTACTGCGAAGTAATTATGTTTATAGTACGATACCATGGTCATGGACCCGGAAGGCGAAGCTGCTGCTCTTCCTGCCGAACTTTCTCTGGCGCCCCGGGTAGATCTCCTCTTCATCTGCACATGCCGGATTTTGCTAGTTATGTGGGTTATTGATTTCGAAGGCTAGTTTTCTCCTTTCCAGCATCATAACTTGATAGGAGTTCACATTAGAGCACCGAAACACCACGAGATCTTAGCAGCTAAGGGTTGCCAAAAACTTATCGTTCAGGTCAAAATAGCAATTTCATCGGCATGGGATGGTCTGGGGCTAAATAGACAACCGCACAGCAATAGGACATCTCTATATTCAGCAGAATTATAAGCAAAAGGGAAGCAAGCCATGACCCATGTCTTATGGAAATGCCTTGTAATTGGGATAAAAGGGCAGTCGACCTAAAATTAGCAGGCTATTCACTATGTAATAACATACTTTCCAAGGCACAGCAGAAGCAATTCCGCGGATTCTAATACCAGCTAAAGCCACCATCTTTTGCCTGGTGCCCGTTCAAGAGAGACAATACATCATAACAATTGCATACCGATCTTGAAGGAGTTGAAGCCATCTGAAGAAGAGGGGCTCTGGAGCAGGCTGACCGGTTCAGACACGGAGAAGAGCCTCTCTGGAGTGCTCTCGTACGACCTCATCCTCAAAGGACTCCCCATGATTTGCTCCTTCATCTCCCCCTGCTCTCTCTCCCCCCACGAAAGCAGCTTCCTTTTTCTACTTCTTGTTATTCTTGTCCCTCTGCAAGAGAAAGTGAAGTCTTGTAATATATAAAAGGCCGCTCAGGGATCCTGTTAATTCCACCTCACTCTCATTCAACCTTTAAAAAAAAAAAAAAAAAAAAAACTACAGCGCGGTAACCCGAACCTTTCGGACAAACTTCGTCAGGAGACCATTGGTGGGCTCAGGAATTCTTCCATAGTTCTTGTCTTCTTCTCTGCATCTTTATTTCAAGATTCTCAATAATTTAGCGATGAATTAGAAGCTTCTGTCGTGCTGGCCTCGCCTTCTCTTTCTCAGCAGCTTCTCGTGCTTGAAAAGCGAGCCCGCCCCCGCCATTGCTCAGCAGATTCCCGAGTCAACATTAGCGGGCAGATTAAAGCCAGTCCTTGTTGACTAGTTTGCGAGGTTGCGATTTGAAAAATCGAATAAAGTGGAATTCCGTGGGGTTCATGGAGAGAAAAAAACAGGAACAGGGGCGAGATGGAGAAATTTAGGGACTCGATCACGTCATTGTTTACGAGCACGAGCTTTGAACCGAAGAAGGGGGACTTGCAAAGTCTGACTTTGACGAGCGATGCGGACCTATGTGTACTAGAAATTTCTGTTGCAAGTACTGCAAATGAGAACTTCAATTTATGTTCATACGACTCGAGACAAACTAAGGTCATTCTTGGAAGGAGTCAAGTCTAAAATCACTTGGATTTGCACGCGGTTTTCGCAAATTAATCGCCAGTTGTCCATTTAGCGATACGGTCCGAATTGTATAAGAATCTCGCAAAGACATCGAGACTTTCATTAAGAAGTAGACATTACTATGTTTAGCGGTTCTCTGACATTTTATCTCTTGAAAATTGCTTATTTTTTTGTTTTTTGGAAATTTTACTCGATTAAATAACAATTTATTGTATGGATTTCAATTCATCAACGCTTGATCATAGGGTGGGAGGCGAGATCAGAAGGGGTTTCAAGACAATCTAGACCCAGTGTGATTAGCCTAAGAAACACTTTACGTTTTTCTGTAAAAAGTGGATGTGAGCAAAAAGTTAGGTTTGATCTTCAACCTGACTTGACACGGTCCATTAATCACCTCTACTATCAATTACTAAGAGTGTGTTTGGAAGAGTTTTGGATAAATGACTTTACATCTAGACAAAAGAACCTTGATTTGATATAGTTTTTGGATTTTTTTTTTTATATATGTTCAATTTATTCCTTAAACCGTATGAAAATGTTTGATGTTCAATTCAATTTCAGGGATAATATTAAATATTTTTATACAGTTCAAACAACTAAAATTGAATATTTACCAAAAATTGATGAACTTATATTAAACAAAGTAAAAATTCATGGATGATATTGCACGTGTGTCAAAGAGCGTTTGGGGTTCAAACGCAAATCGGGTGGATATAATGACCGTCTTGGTCCGATTCCGATGGATCCGAACATCAGGTTTGAAATCGGCCCAACACAAAGCGGGAATGGATTGATCCAATGGGCCGGAAGCCCACGATCAGCCAAACAGAGCGGTATAAACACTCGGAGGCGTCCTCCTCCGTACCTTCTTCCTCAAAGCGATTTCTCAAGAAATCTACGCGACCTCGCTTCCCTGCTCGCACCGGCAAAAACCCTAACGGGAATCAATGGACCCGCAGCCTGAACCGGTCAGCTACATCTGCGGAGGCAAGTCTTCTTCTTCTCCTCCTTCTCGAACAATCAATCTCTCTTTCGATGCTTTTCGGTGATTTCCGACGGTTTCGAGTTCGGGCGATTTCGTGCGTTCGGTGGGGTTTTTGATCTGTATTGAGGTGGTGGTGGCGGTTGTTGATGATGGCGTGCAGATTGCGGGATGGAGAACACGCTGAAGCCCGGGGACGTCATCCAGTGCAGGGAGTGCGGGTACCGCATCCTCTACAAGAAGCGCACCCGCCGAAGTAAGCTCCCATTGCCCTGTGTTTGGTGCTTTATGTTATCTATGGGCTTGCTGTGCTCGTCTGGATGACTCTGTGAATCCCGATCGTGGAACTGAGGGAGCAATTATTGGCCTTTTGGAATAGATGGGCTTGGTTGTTGACTTCTACTGCTAGTTGGGGATGTAGTGAACTGGGTTCCTCTGTTGTCCATCAGACTGATTTAGCTGAAGTTCGATTGGTGTTATCACGATTTGGAGTCAGGTTCTTGTGATGGTGCACAGCGTTTTGCTGTAGATGTTTTTGAGCCTGAATGTATAGAGTTTGGCAGTCTGTTCCCATCATGAGAAGGGAATTAACCTAGCCGGTATTGAAAGGTCCCGTAGCAAAGTTTCCTTGAATGAAATTGTCTAAAGTTGTTATTACTAAGAACTTTGAAAAGTAGTTTGGAGCAACGTCTTTTGGAGAGTTGTTGTCCCATTCTCTTGTTCTTTTCTTTTTTATTTTTTGGCAGAGGAGTGCTTGTTTTAGATGATAAATATTAGATGATGAAATGATACCGGGATTCGAGGGCCTTTTTGTTGAATGGACTTGTCTAAATTCTCTATTACTAGTACACAGACAGAAAATCATATTTTGCATGTGAAGAGTCAGGTTAAAAAGGTTGTAAAATCTTTAGAACATCAGCTCCTAGTAGTTTTCAGTATTGCATGTACACAAAATCAATTTGCTTTAATTTTTGTGTATCGAGCTCTCTATTTTGAATAAGTCATCTATGAAGTAAGTGGCTTCGTTTCTCTATCTTGTTATGGTAGATTTACCTCATTAAAAGAGATGCTTATTTGGAAGGTTTCTCAATCATAATTATCTGGGGGTATCTTGCAAACCCTCGCTGGACAATGGGATATTGCCACTCATGCAAGAATGATCGTTGATTCCATGATTAAGTTAAAGCATGTCCAGAATCTTTTTGAAATTCTTTTGTTACGCTCCATGAGTATAGCTCTGCTTGAATTTGTGGAGAATGAAAGGTGATTGCTTTTTGCTTTGCTGGTCGGAGAAATTACGAGCTGGTCTGGTTGGAGAAATTACAAGCTGGTCTGTCTTAGGTTATCCCGCTTGAGATCTTTTCTAAAGAAAAAGGGTCAGCAGTTATCCATGATTATGAATCTGCAGTGAAGGTCTATGCCCTTAGAGCTATTGGAGCCTGGACTCTGTAGGATTGGTGACTTATAGGCATCTGAGTTTAATTGTAATAGAGTCAGAACCCTCTATTACACAGTCTTTTGTCAGTGCTGACTCAAGATAGAAACGTACACAATGGTCAGATTCAGGCTAGTGCAGTTTGAAGCTCTCTATACTTAATTGGACCCAGGGACATACTTTTTGTATTTGATGAGGTTTTATTGACGGATACACACTTTTACCTTTAAATATTCTGCAACTTCCATGGGCCCCATGCATGTGATATTATTGTTACGGGGCTGAGTATGCTCACTTTAATCTCTTAAATAAACTTTAGCTCATCTTTCATGTTCTTGAACATAAGTTTCTCTGTTCTTTCTACTTCTTTCTTGGAACAAACAATTGCTGACCTCTTTTGATTTGTGATCCTTGCAGTCATTCAGTATGAGGCCCGTTGAAAGAGCTTGAGGATGTGGGCTTCAGTTTCCATACAGACTTATTTGTCATTGTGACTGGGGTACGTGGTATGTCTTTGGAAGGTAGTAGTCATGAAAAGAAGAGAGGTAACTGCTATGCAGTCTTGTAAGCATGTGTGAGTGCCAATTTGTCAAGAGCGTGGATAATGTTGATATAATTTTGGTTAAATGTCTACCGTGACACAAACTCGTTCCAATTCTTCCTCTGTATTGGGAGCAGTTTTTGTCTGTCAATTAATTCGTCTTCATATAACCTGGTGATGGAAGCACACATGACAAAATTGATGCAATCGGATCAGCATCGAACTATCACATAGGTTTGCGCTAAATCTTCTGCTGTAGTTGCCCCTGAGGGGGATTAAGAGAATACTAGCGCTTTGTTCCAAAAAGCAATTGAATAGTAAATCTCAAAATGATCTGTGCAAGTGTTTACGTGAAGACCTTTGCTTTCCAAAATGTTTGACAATTTTGAACACGAAAATCAGTGAGGACTCAACTTCTTCATTCTGGGTAGGGTTTGGGTAGGTTGGGTAGGGTCTGGTTAGGTTGGGTTAGGTCTGTGCTGGTTGAAGATTAGGGTGCGTTTGGTTGTGTTTCTATTAAAAAATTGTTCATTGTTCGAGGGAACAGAAATAGAAAAAAACAATTTTTTACTAGAAAAATGTGTTTGGTAAACTTGTTTTAATAAATAAAAAAATTGAAACACGTTTGGTAAATGTGTGTTCTTTTTTTATTTTTTTTTTTTAATTTTTTAATATTTTATATGATCGCCGGCCCCGACGAGAGGTCGAGCCTCACCCGGCCCACCGGTTGCCTAGCAAGGCCGAGCCTCGCCGGTGGCTGGGCGAGCTCGGCCTCGTCAGATCTAGGCGAGTCCGAGCCTCGTCGAGGGTTGACAACGCTTCGGTGAGGTCGCCGGCCCTCAATAGCCCTTGTCGACCGGTCGTCAGTCATGGCCGAGGTCGACGACCGGCCAAAGAAAAAAGAAGAAAAACAATAGAAGAAAAAAAGGAGAGAAAATTTATTATTAAAGATGTTTCTAGAAATAAGAAATAAGTTTTTTTTTTATTTTTTTCGCTCCAAATGTGCCCGAGCGACAAAAAAATAGATTTGGAACAAAAACGCAAACAAATGCATTTATGTTCTTTTTTTGTTCTTGGAAACAAAAAAACAGAATTTTTGTTCATAAACACAAAAAATGAACACAAACAACTATTTGAAACCCTAGAAGCTTAAGTCTGTGTTAATAGTTATAATAAAATTCAGGATAAGGTAAAATTTATTTTATTATGCATTTGGTGCCTGCTTAAGACAAGATAAAATCGATATAAGGGGGATATAAATTAAATAAAATTATTTTATGAGCGATGCGATAAATGTGGATATAATTTCTAATATTCATATTAAGAATTTTTTTTTCTTGAATGACAAACTTTTTAAATTAAGAAAATTAGTAAAATTAAAATTATTTGATAAAAAAACAAAATATATTATATATAATATATAATATATGAATTTTAAAATAAGAAATTCAAAATAAAAGAATAAAAATTAGTTATTTTAATTTAATGTTACTTTTATTTATATATTCGAATTTAATTTAATTTTAAAATATAGATTCAATATATTTCTTACATATTTTAGGTATTTTTAGTATTTTTGGCATATTAATATACTATACTATTTAATAAAAAATTTATTAGAGAGTGATGGAAGGAGAAGAAAGAATAACAAAGAAATTAATTTAAAAAGAGAGGAAAAGAAAATAAAAAGAAAATAAAAATAAATAGGCAAAAGCGTCACGAGAGAATTTGACTATTTGACTATTTCCATTTCGTAAACTTTTTTGTTCATTTATACTAACATGTCGTTTATACCAAATAATGTACATGGTATGATATAAATATACCCGATTGCAATCACTAAACAATTAATAGGATATACTAAAATCTATAAATTTCATATCGTATCATTTCCAGTCTTATATATATTAGAAATTTAGACAAACAAACGTGGCATGAATATATCTAAAATCACAAGATGGCTAAGGGTGCGCATGACAAAATTTCTGAAATGAAATTTGATTTCTCGCAAGAAATTGATTTCTCAATTTCTATTTCGAAACCGAGAAGTTAAAAATTTTAGTTTCGATTTCTTCTTCAAATCTATTTCTAAAATAGAAATCTGTTTCAGAAATAGAGAAATCAAATTGCGTTACCAAACGGATTTCTGTTCCAAACTTGTTCCGAAGAATAGAGAAACAGAGAAATCAAGAAACAGAAATTTTATCATGCGCAGCCTAAAGAACCACCACATGGCAAAAAATTGTTCGATTTCTCCATCTTCTTTTCTAGTTTAAGGAGACATTGACTTTGGTTTTTAGCATTGTCGAATGAAGAAAAATAGTGGACCGTAGCTTTGTAGTTCACTTGCGATGAGAGCAGTGGTGATGAGAGAGGAGCACGATTTGATTCAAACGCTTGCATTAGGAGCAACGACGATTGAAAAGGGAAGGGTACAAAGGCTTCGACTTGTTGCAGAAATTGGAAATTGCTTAGGCGATTCCAAATGTGGAGTCAAGCTACCTACAAGCCAGCAAAAAGGAGAGGAGAAGAGTACAATCCCGGTTTGTCATTTATGAGTGTCTTCTCAATTAAGCCTCAGCATCTCATTTACTCTTAGGGCACGTTTATTTGTGTTTCTGTTCAAAAAGTGTTCCAGAGAACAGAAATAGAAAAAATTATTTATGTTCCGAGAAACAATTTTTGACCAGAAAGACGAATTTGGTAAACTTGTTTCGAGAATAAAAAATGAATAAAACACGTTTAGTAAATTTATATTTTTTGTTTCTTTTAATTTTTAAATATTTTTAGTTTTATTTTTCCTTTATTTTATTTTTTATTTTTTTCTTCTTTTGGTCGGCGGGCCTCGCCAAGAGCCGGCGACGCTTGGCCTCGCCGGCCCTCAACAGCCGGTTGCCGGCCATGGCCGAGGCCGGCAACCGGCCAAAGAAAGAAGAAGAAAAGAAGAAAAAAAAAACAACCTTTTATTCTTTGAATTTTTCAAAAAGTTTTTCTAGAACAAAAAAACAACTTTTTTTTGTTTCTTATTTCTATTCTAATTTTGTTCCTGGAACAAAAAAACAGATTTTTAACAAAAACGCAAACAAATGTGTTTCTATTCTTTTTTTGTTCCCGAAAATAAAAAAACAAAATTTTGTTCATAAACAGAACAAATAAACACAACCATGCACGACCTTAGAAGACCAAATGAGTTGAAATACAAGTCATTCAAGTGACCCATCATGACCCGTTGTATTGGGCCTTGTCTTTTTCGTTAATTCATTATGCCTTATTCTGTCGCCAAACAAGTTACCCGCCGAGATAGGATCCCTTGAACATGAGTCACAAGCAGGGATTTGGGCTCTAGTGGAAATTGGACTTCGGCAACTTGAATCACGGCCTCATCAGCAGGCCAATACGATCAAGAAAGTGATCCGATAGGCACTGTGTTGTCATTGAGATGGAGACAAGCTTAGAATCATTTTTTCGGGATCCCTTGAACATGAGTTGCAATTAAGGGTTTCGGCTCTAGTGGAAATTGGACTTCGGCAACTTGAATCACGGCCTCATCAGCAGGCCAATATGATCAAGAAAGTGATCCGACAGGCACTATGTTGTCATTGAGATGGAGACAAGCTTAGAATCATTTTTTCGGTATCCCTTGAACATGAGTTGCAATAAGGGGTTTCGGCTCCAGTGAAAATTGGACTTCGACAACTTGAATCACGGCCTCATCAGCAGGCCAATACGATCAAGAAAGTGATCCAATAGGCATTGTGTTGTCATTGAGATGGAGACAAGCTTAGAATCATTTTTTGGGGATCCCTTAAACATGAGTTGCAATTAGGGGTTTCGGCTCTAGTGGAAATCGGACTTTGGCAATTTGAATCACGGCCTCATAAGCAGGCCAATACGATAAAGAAAGTGATCCGACAGGCACTGTGTTGTCATTGAGATGGAGACAAGCTTAGAATCATTTTTTTGGGATCCTTTGAACATGAGTTCCAATCAGGGGTTTCAGCTCTAGTGGAAATTGGACTTCGGCAACTTGAATCACGGCCTCATTAACAGGCCAATACGATCAAGAAAGTGATCCAACAGGCACTATGTTGTCATTGAGATGGAGACACGTTTAGAATCATTTTTCCCGCCATATCTCCGAGTTCCAGTGAAGAAGGCAATGGAGCAATGGAGATTCACGATCGATTTTCGTACGTCCGATCTTCTTGTCTTCGTTCGATTCCTACTCTACAAATGGACCCTCGATGTCACTCCCCAGTGGAGATGCTCGCGATGACCTTTCTTTCCACAAAGAGGACAAGCGAATGTTCCCCGAAGTCCAAGCAGCGGGTCGTGCACTTCGGAGCGACTCGGGTTCGGATAGTCCAAAATATCCAGCTTCTTGAAAATCATCCACTCTTTATGAAATTACCAGTGGATGCTTGTTTCCCCTAGCTAGGTAACTTGGGATGAAAGTGATCTTCTGAATTAAATGAATGATTACTATTATAAAAAATCACAAATTATGCCTATTGCACATTAACACCCTGAATTTTTAAAACTTACTGATTGTGATGCAAATATCCCAAAGTTTTTTTTTTTTTTGGTTTTTCATCATAAAAAAACCCAAATTTATACTAGTATGACAACTATACATTGTATGGAGCTAATATCGAGGGCATATATGATTTGTATTGTGATACGAAAAAAAAATATGGGGGTGTTTGTGTCACCGTGAACAACTTAGGAAAGATCTTCTTTCTACAAAAAGGACAAGTCAACAGTTCCCCAAGTCCAAGTAGCGTGTCGTGCCCTTCGAAGCAAACTAGAGTAAGCCTTGGGTTTGGACTCTGCAAAAATATACAGTTGCCTGAAAATAACTTGCTCTTTATAAAAAAAAAAAAACCAATAGTAATTTGTTTTCTGCTGGCTAAGTAACTTGGGACAAATGTGATATTTTGAATTAAATGAATGATTACAACTACAAAAAAATCTCAAATTATGATTTTTTTTTTTGGGTAAAGCTCAGATTATGATTATTGTGATATATATACTCCAATTTGTTCATGATACAAGAAAATTGGGGATATTTGCATTAAAGTTGGCAAGTTTCCGATTTTTGTGACATAAAAAAAGTTTGGGATATTTATATGATGGTGAAAATAATTTAGGTTTTTTCATGGTATTGTTTTTGAGTTTTTATGGTATTTATATAATTTTGGTTAAATGTCTACCGTGACACCAGCTCGTTCCAATTCTTCTTCTGTAATGGAGCAGTTTTTGTCTGTCAATTAATTCGTCTTCGTATAACCCGGTAATGGAAGCACACATGACAAAATTGATGCAATCGGATCAGCATCGAACTATCACATAGGTTTGCGCTAAATCTTCTGCTGTAGTTGCCCCTGAGGGGGATTAAGAGTATACTAGCGCCTTGTTCCAGAAAGCAATTGAATAGTAAATCTCAAAATCATCTGTGCAAATGTTTACGTGAAGACCTCTGCTTTCCAAAATGTTTGACAATTTTGAACACAAAAAACAGTGAGGGCTCAACTTCTTTGTTCTGGGTGGGTTGGGTTAGGGCTGTGCTGGTTGAAGATTAGTGGCTGAAGGCTATTTATACTTGACTCTGCTTAGAGTCAACCCGAACCCATCTCAACCCGAGCTTCGATTCTTAATAATTTTTCTTCTTAACAACTATTCAAAACCCTACAAGCTTAAGGTTGTGTTTTGCAGTCAGGATAAAATTTATCTTATTATGCATTTGGTGCCTGCTCAAGACAAGATAAAGTAAGATATAAGGGGATACAAATTAGATAAAATTATTTTATGGGGAAAATGTGATAAAGATGGATAGAATCCATATTAAGAAAGTTATTTTTTTTTATGATAAACTTCTTAAATTAACAAAATCAATAAAACCAAAATTATTTGATAAAAAATAGGAAAATTAAAAATATATTTTAATATATATAAATAATATTTTAATTCTAATATAAGAAATTCAAAATAAAAAAGATATAAAATTTGTTCTTTTAATTTAATCTTATTTTTATTTATATATTCGAATTTAATTTAATTTTAAAATATAGATTCAATATATTTATTACATATTTTAGGTATTTTAGTATTTTTGGTATATTAATATATTATACTATTTAATAAAATTTTATTAGAGAGTGATGGAAAGAGAAGAAAGAATAACAAAGAATTAAAAAAGAGAGGAAAATAAAATAAAAAAGCAAATAAAAATAAATAGGCAAAAGTGTCGTGAGAGAGTTTCACTATTTCCATTTGTAAAATTTTTTGTTCATTTATACTAACATGTCGTTTATACCAAATAATGTACATGATATGATATAAATATATCTAATTACAATCACTAAACAATTAATATGATATAGTAAAATCCATAAATTTCATATATTTCTTATATCCAGTCTTATCTTTATTAGAAATTCAGACAAACAAATGTAGCATAAACAAATCTAAAATCACAAGATGGCTAAAGAACCACCACATGGCTAAAAATTGTCCGATTTCTCTATCTTCTTTTCTAGTTTAATGAGACATTGACTTAGGTTTTTAGCATTGTCGAATGAAGAAAAATAGTGGACTGTAGCTTTGCAGTTCACTTGCGATGAGAACAGTGGTGAGAGAGGAGCATAGTTGAATGTGAAAGACATCTATTGGTCAAACAATTCCGATTTGATTCGAACGCTTGCACTGAGAGCAATGGCGATTGAAGAGGGAAGGGTACAAAGGCTTCGACTTTCTGCAGGAATTGGAAATTGCTTAGGCGATTCCAAATGTGGAGTCAAGCTACCTACAAGCCAGAGATCAGCGAGAAAAGGAGAGGAGTCAAGAGTACAATCCCGGTTTGTCATTTTTGAGTGTCTTCTCAATTAAGCCTCCGCATCTCATTTACTCTTAGAAGACCAAACGAGTTGAAATACGAGTCATTCAAGTGACCCATCTTGACCCGTTGTATTGGGCCTTGTCTTTTTCGTTAATTCATTATGCCTTATTCTGTCGCCAAACGAGTTACCCCCTCGAGACGGGATCCCTTGAACACGAGTCGCAATCAAGGGTTTGGGCTCTAGTGGAAATTGGACTTCGGCAACTTGAATCACGGCCTCATCAGCAGGCCAATACGATCAAGAAAGTGATCCGACGAGCACTGTGTTGTCATCGAGATGGAGACAAGTTTAGAATCATTTTTCCCGCTGTATCTCCCAATTCCAGTGAAGAAGGCGTTGGAGATTCACGATCGATTTTCGTACGTCCGATGTTCTTGTCTTCGTTCGATTCCTGCTCTATATCGGAAATGGACCCTCGATGTCCCACACCCCCCCCCCCCCCAAGTGGAGACGCTTTGCGAGGACCTTTCTTTCCACAAAAAAGGACGAGCGAGCGTTCCCCGAAGTCCAATCAACAGGTCGTGCACTTCGGAGCGACTCGGGTTCGAATAGTCCAAAAATATCCAGCTTCTTGAAAATCACCCGCTCTTTTTGATACTACCAGTGGATGCTTGTTTCCTGCTAGCTAGGGCTGTGTATGATAAAATTTCTGTTTATTGATTTCTCCGTTTCTCTGCTTTCTTGAAAATCATCCGCTAATTTGATTTTTCTATTTCAAACAAATTTCTATTCCAAAAATAGATTTGAAAAAAAAAATCGGAAGCTAAAATTTTTAAACTTTCTCTCGCCAAATAGAAATTAAAAAATCAATTTCTTGTACATAAATCAATTTCTTTGGGAATTTTGTTATGCGCGATAACTTGGGATGAAAGTGATCTTCTGAATTAATTGAATGATTACTACTATAAAAAATCACAAATTATGCCTATTGTACATTAACATCCCGAATTTTTAAAACTTACTGATTGTGATGAAAATATCCCAAAGTTTTTTTTTTTTTTTTTTTTTTTGGTTTTTCATCATAAAAAACCTGAATTTGTACCGGTATGACAAATATACATTGTGTGGAGCTAATATAGAGGGCATATATGATTTGTTTTATGATATGAAAAAAAAAAATATGGGGGTATTTGTGTCACCGTGAACAACTTAGAAAAGATCTTCTTTCTACAAAAAAGACAAGTCAATGGTTCCCCAAGTCCAAGTAGCGTGTCGTGCCCTTCGCAGCAAACTGGATTAAGACTCGTGTTTGGACTGTCCAAAAATATACAGCTGCCTGAAAATAACCTGCTCTTTATTAAAAAAAAAAAAAAAGACCAATAGTAATTTGTTTTCTGCTGGCTATGTAACTTGGGACAAACGCGATATTTTGAATTAAATGAATGATGACTACTACAAAAAATCTCAAATTATGATTATTGTGATATAAATACTCCAGTTTTTTCATGATACAAGAAAATTGGGGATATTTGCATTAAAGTTGGCAACTTTCTAATTTTTTTGACATAAAAAAATTTGGGATATTTATATCATAGTAAAATAATTTAGGTTTTTCATGGTATTGTTTTTGAGTTTTTATGGTATTTGCCCTTAAATGAAAGAATTGTAAAAATTTTGCAAAAAGAATATAACTATAGAAGAATTGGAAAAACTCTGGTGTGTGTATATATATATATATATTTGTTGTTTTTCTTCGTTTGGCTGCATGTTGATGGAATGCATCTTTGGTACGTTGTGACTACTCTCTCGCCTCACTTCAGACAATTTATTAGTCTAAAATCTCAAGTGAATGTCGATTAAAGCCATACGATTACCCTGTAATTACCAAAGGCATAGATAGAACCGTAAGTTACATCAAACACGAAGCGAACGCAAAATGACGGGCCAAAATGCAAATTTTTTTAAACCACCCGATTCATTCCCTAGATTCACATTAGATACTATAAAAAGTGTGTGGGTTTGACGATCTTGAGCCGTCCGCATCGACGAATTCGATAGATTGAAGAAAGCCTAAGGCAATCTATCAGCACAGTTGCGACCCCAAGTTTCGATGCCCCCCATGTCGTTCGGGTCAAGCATCCGATCAATGTGCTTCGAGGGATTGTCAGTCTTTTCGGCAAGATGGATTTTTTTTTTTTTTTAACAAGTGTCAAACTGAAAAATCTGCGATTTTTTTAGCATTGAACTAATCTCATCTAATCTCTCGATAGAACATTTCTACATATTTCAGCAGTGCAGGAGAAATCGACCGTTGGGATTGGTCTAAAGGATTGGACGAGTCAAAACTCACGAGAAACCAAAATAACCTTTCGATGGCCATTAATTTTTTCACGTCATTCGACGACAGAGATTTCAAACTCATCGACTCACAAAATTGAAGTGAGTCTGGACATAAATCTGAACAACCGAATGAATATATTCCAGATGTGAGTCTAAACTTGAATCCGAACAAACGAATGAATATATTTAGGAAGTGGATTTGAACATTAATTTGAACAAACGAAAGGAATATACTTAGGAAGTGAGTATGAACACGAATCAAATGAAAACAACCAATGAGTATGAGGTGGATATTACCAGCAACGTGAAATATGAAGTTACAAATATAACACACCAAGTTTAGATTCATTATTTTTATATACAAGATCTCACCACACCTTAGAAAATCGATCAAACACCTTTTTAGCATGTATGAAATCAATAAGATAAATCAAACAATCACAAAACTTGCACACTCTTGTTCTACAAGGATCAACCAACCAAGTTAAGTGTTAAGTAGATTAAACTAACTTAATATCTAGAGTTTTCACTTACCTTGAAAGTGACAAATCACCTTTAAGCAAACTAAACAAAACTGAAAATCAACAATGTTTAATTTTAAAAACGGTAGAATCTATTGGTATGAAGTAGTGAATTTAAATGATTTTCCTTGTTTAGACTCAAAAGGTTGAGATATAAACTTTGATTAATTCGAGTATTTAATTAATTTGAGTGTGGGACCTCTGTTTTCATTTGTGGGTTTTTGAAAATGAAAACTTGAAGAAGTGAGTGGGTGGTTGAAAGTTAATGAATTGGAATCTCTACTTTTGGAAAGCGAAAGCTTGCCATGGTTTTCCTTATATGACCAAGGCAAGAAAATATTTAAAGAGTTCTCAAGAGTAATGCTTTATTTAAAAGAAATTTTAAACTTTACCTAAAACGTAAGTGCTTCAATCAATAAGCTTCAAATGACTCCTATGAGGCTTAGCTAGGATACACTTAGCCCAAAATATATAGTCACAAGAAGAATATCTTCAATAGAAATGAAGATGAGGTCCTCTTCTTTGGCCAAGTACGTGCATGAATCACCAATGCATTAATTGATGAAATTATGCATGATGTCAAAGCAACCGAGTTCAATGTCTCAAACCAAAGTATAGGTGCAAAATTTTTTGAGTCCACTAAAGTCATCAATGAAAGACATTAAAAATTAGAAAAATTTCAATTCCATAGATTTGAATCATAGATTTGAATCTTGAATATCATTAAATATGAATTTCAGAGCACATCGGCCCTACTCTATAAATAAATATGGTGACCAGTTAAGAATCGTCGTCCTACACCATTAGTGTACATGTCGGAATCTATCAACTTAACGTTAACATCTTAGACTCTTGGAGATTTGGTTGTGGAAATTAACCTTAAATATTATTATTGAATAATGGGAATTTCCGAATGTCACAATTTGCATCATACTATTCAAGTTTAGGGTTTTAAGTGATACAAAAAAAGTTTGTGATATTTATATTATATTGGGTATTATTTGAGGGTTTTTTTTTTTAATATTTGCCCCTAAATGAAAGTTCATGAAAAGTTCGCAGAAATAATATAGCGGTAGAAGAATTGAAAAAACTTTGGTGTATATTATTTCCTTTTTCGTTTTCCTTCATTTGGCCGCAGGTTGATGAAGTCGTCTCTGTTACGTTGTGACAACGATCTAGCCTCACTCTAGACAATTGATTAGTCCAAAATCTCAAATGAATCTTGATTAAAGCCATGTCATTAATCTGCAAGTCACTTCAATCACGAAACGAACAAAACGCGAGGCCAAAATGCAAATATTTTAACCCACCCCATTTATTCCCCAGATTCACATTAGATTACTGTAAACATGGGAACCGCGTGAATTTTACGATCTTGAGCTGTCCAAATCAACGAATTTAATCGACCAAAAAGAGTACGCTCCTATGTGGTTTGGGTCACGCATCTGATCAATGTGCTCAAAGGGATCACCAGTCTTTGCGGCCGGACCAAATTTTTTTCTTTTTAAATGAGTGTCAAATTGAAATAAAATCTGCAACTTTTTGAGCATCGAACTAATCTAGTCTAATCTCAAGTTAAGATGGAGCATTTCTGGAGATTTTGCCCGCGCATGGGAGAAACCGACCGTTGCGATTTGGTATGAAGGAACGGGCGGGTTGGAAACTCCCATGGCACCAGCAAGAAACGCCGTCAAAATCTGTCCTTTTCGGACAGTTCGTCGTTTCCGTCGTCTCAGTCTCATTTGAGGTAAGCAGGCCACGACGAGGTGTCGCTGTTGCGGTGCGAACGCCAGAAGTAGAAATGGTAAACCTACCGAAGTGAAGTGGATGGCGAGACAAGCGAGTTTTGGCAAGTAGCAGGTCGAAAAGCTCTTTAAATTCGCCGTGTTTGTTTCGCATTGATCCTACACTCTGATCATCGTCGTAGAAGTCAGGCGAAGAATGGTCCTTGGCAAAGACGAATCAGAGATGGCGGAGAGAAGCGACCACTCGTTGTCGGAGGATGAGAACCGGATGAATCCGGTTTCCGAGGCAGAGAAGAAGAAGGGTGGGAGCCGGCGCCGGAGGGGGGAGGACGAGAGCAACGGCCTGTCAGTGGAGAAGATCTTCGAGGGCCAGGCGGTGCCGTCGTGGGGGAGGCAGCTGACGTTCAGGGCGTTTGCGGTGAGCTTCATGCTGAGCATCTTGTTCGCCTTCATCGTCATGAAGCTGAGCCTCATGGTGGGCATTATCCCATCGCTGAACGTCTCGGCAGGGCTCCTTGGGTTCTTCTTCGTCAAGACGTGGACCAAGGTCCTGGACAAGTCCGGGCTGCTCCAGGTCCCCTTCACGCGGCAGGAGAACACGGTGATCCAGACCTGCGTGGTGGCTTCCTCTGGCATCGCTTTCAGCGGTACGTTGGCTCGTCTTTCACTCTTAGCTGCAGTTTGAGATACCGCAAACTGTGAAATGCTCTGTTTTAGCAGTTAGTGTCTGCTGACATGCTCTCTGTCACTTGTAATCGAAGAGGCTGGATTGTTTTATATGATATCTTTATATCTCTTCTCAAGCTGTAGAAGGAAAAGAAACTGATTGAATGGAATGACAACAGAACCACCAGATCGTTATAAAAGGTTTTGTCTAATAATGCTTATAGTTTGTTTCACTGTTTGTACAATCTCTCTATTTCGGAATAAGTTACATATAACAAACTGAACGTGGACAATTGGCGCTCAAGACATTGAGAAACATAAATGAGACAGACCTAAAAGTTTGCCCATTGATTTAAGAGTCCCCTTTTTTCTATATGACCTCTTTTGCAGACGAACACCCGTCGCTTAGAAAAATGTTAAGTCTCATGGACTCTAAATGAACTGTACTGCATATGCACAGATGACATGTAGGAGGGTCGTTTCTATATAAACAACACAAATTAGGGTATTTGGCTATAACCATATTGAATAGTCGGCACACCAATTTCATGTGCATATCTGAGGTCATGTGTTTCTTTGAACATATTCTGTGATAACCAATGCCAATGAGCTCAAGGGGTATGCAGAGATAATGCTCATTTAATCTTTTGAAGTTATCATTCAGATGCATGGATGCGACTATGCAAAAACGAAGGAACCTCCCCTAAGTTTGAGTGCATGCTCGTTTGCTAACAATCTCCAAATAAAATCAGTTGCTTGATAGCGAATTTACCTACCTATTGTCACCACTGCTTCTTTTCCTTTTGGGCCAGACCACTGCTTGTTCAATTCAATTCATTTTCCCACTTTATTGTCATGGTTTACCGCTGTTTCAGTTGCTTGAAATGTATTTCAGCTGGAAAAGAAAGAAAAATATTTGACTGGAGAGTACTAAAAACCTCTGCTTCTCTCAACAAAAAAGAAAAAAAGGCTCTGCTTCTGTTTCATATGGAACATTTATTCGACTAAAGTGGTCTGTCTTTAGTCATTGACCTCCCTTTATCACGTGTTAGAAATAAGGGCGACTTTCTATCCAATAATAATCTCTCTGAATTTGATTGAAGAAAGTAATTATAAGAGACGTAAACTTGCGTATTGTTGGATGAATAGCCAGAGCTATTTACTGGAAAATGTGTTGCTCTGTGATTTTGTATGAGCAGGAGGTTTTGGGAGTTATCTCTTTGCAATGAGTGAGCGAGTTGCTGGTCAATCAACGGATCCGCAGAGCGCTTATGTTTTCAAAAACCCATCACTGCCGTGGATGATTGGTTTTCTATTTGTTGTCAGTTTCCTAGGCCTCTTTGCTGTGGTGCCTCTCCAAAGGTACTCTTTGCATGTCGCATGTTTTTTTCTGTAGCATTTGCCCTTGAAAATGTCGTTAAAATTATAGTAATTGCCAATTAATCTCCACAATGCACTTCACTTGAAAAGATTCTCTTTGGCCATAAGGAATCAAACTGTGGGGGCTTCCATGTACTGTTTCAAGTACTCCACTTACGCTTGCCTTTCTCTGGTTTCAGATTATGATTATTGACTTCAAGTTAACGTATCCTAGCGGCACGGCAACTGCTCATCTTATAAATAGTTTCCACACACCTGAAGGAGCCAAGCTAGCAAGGTAAGACGCTATAAGCTGGAATGCCTTCTCATTAGTGTGTCAATATGTTGGCTCTCATTGGCTTTAATTTTTCTCCTTAAGGAAACAAGTGAAGGCATTGGGAAAGTTCTTTTCCTTCAGCTTCTTCTGGGGTTTTTTCCAATGGTTCTACACAGCAGGAGATGGTTGTGGTTTTTCAAACTTCCCCACTTTGGGGCTTAAGGCTTTCCAAAACAGGTGCATAAGCTTAACAAACTTCCACTTTACAGTCTGCAACTAGTTTTGGGTTGTAAGCTGGCCTTTACATCGATGTCATGCACTTTAATAAGCAAAGCTATTAGCTGACTCTCTTACATGGATAACGTGAAGGTTTTACTTTGATTTCTCCGCAACATATGTTGGAGTTGGGATGATTTGCCCATACATTATAAATATCTCAATGCTACTAGGAGGAATTCTATCCTGGGGTTTAATGTGGCCTCTAATAGAAACCAGAAAGGGACATTGGTATCCTGCAGAGGCAAACCCAACCAGCATGCGCGGACTTCAAGGTTATAAGGTAAGTCGAGATATACATGCAAATGTGCAAGTTTGTTTGTCTTTTATTTATCCTCTGATCTTACAATATCAATTTGTCAGGTTTTCATTGCCATTGCCACGATATTGGGTGATGGGCTCTACAACTTCTTCAAGGTGCTTGGCCGAACGCTCCTTGGCCTATACCGTCAGCTCCGGGACAAAGAAATGAGTCATGCTCTCCCCATTGCGAATGGTTCCTCTCGTGAGAACCCTCAAGTGTCTTATGATGACCAACGACGGACACAGCTTTTCCTAAAAGATCAAATCCCAAGATGGTTTGCAGTTGTAGGCTATGTCGCAATAGCAGCCATATCCACAGCTACTCTTCCACACATGTTCCCCCAACTCAAATGGTATTACATTTTAGCCATCTATCTCTTCGCTCCAACCTTGGGATTCTGTAATGCCTATGGCTGTGGGCTCACCGACTGGTCTCTTGCCTCGACTTATGGGAAGCTTGCCATCTTTGTGATTGGAGCATGGGCCGGTGCCTCACACGGTGGAATTCTTGCTAGTTTAGCTGCCTGTGGAGTCATGATGAATATTGTATCTACAGCCTCGGACCTGACTCAGGACTTCAAGACAGGCTATCTGACCTTGGCTTCACCACGGTCCATGTTCGTGAGTCAGGTGATCGGTACTGCCATGGGCTGCGTTATCTCTCCCTGCGTCTTTTGGCTTTTCTACAAGGCCTTTAAGGATCTTGGACTCCCAGGAAGTAAATATCCTGTCCCCTACGGAATTGTTTATCGCAGCATGGCTGAACTTGGGGTGGAAGGCTTCTCTTCCTTGCCCAAACACTGCCCCACGCTCTGCTTCAGTTTTTTTGCGGCTGCCATGTTCATAAATGGGTTTAGGGACTTAGTCGGTAAGAAATGGACCCATTTCATCCCGCTGCCAATGGCTATGGCAATACCCTTCTATGTAGGGCCATACTTTGCCATTGATACGTGTGTTGGTAGCTTAATCCTGTTCATCTGGGAGAAAATCAACAAAACCAAGGCCAACGCATTTGGGCCAGCGATAGCCTCAGGTCTGATTTGTGGGGATGGCATATGGACATTGGCTAGCTCAATACTCACTTTGGCAGGGGTTAATCCACCAATTTGCATGAAGTTCCTATCAAGAGCCTCAAACAAGACAGTCGATACCTTCCTAGGATCTTATTCCTGCAGTTTAGACTCATGAAGATGGCATGAAATCTCAAGAACATGTCACAAGTCTCTAGATGGACATCATGATCTGCTCTATCTTCCTGTTTTTCCTGCAATCTCCCAAAATCCCAGTGAAGCAGTCGTAGCAGCTAGGAGCTGCGAAATTGCTCTTGTTTGTAACCCAACTGTCTTTGGTGCTTCTCTTCATGCCTTATGGAATCCACATTTCTGGCAGTAGCCAATTATAATTTTCACGTATTACCATTGACAATATGAAACTCTAGGGAAGATTGAACTGCTACTACCCTCTTCTTTCTTGGAATAGTTGAATACACTCTGTCCCCAGACAGTTGGTAGAAAATATTAGAGTCTGTGTCTGCCAATGGTCCAAATTCTAGTTTTTAGTCTTCGAATGTGAGAAACAAAATGACTGTGGGTGCTATCATTATAAACTAAATTAAACAAATTACTTAAGTGCAATTAAAAATGTAGTTTTATAATTTTCCGATTTCTCTATCTTCTTGTCTAGTTAAAGGAGACAATGACTTAGGTTTTTAGTATCGTTAAATGAAGAAAAATAGTCGACCATAACTTTGCGGTTCACTAGCGTTGAGAACAGCAGCGAGAGGGGAGCACGACTCAATTTGAAGACTTGCGTCAAGAGCAATGGCGATTGAAGAGGGAAGGGCACGAACGCCTTGACTTGCTGCAGGAACTGGAAATAGATCCGGCAATTCCAAATGCGAAAGCAAGCTACCTACAAGCGAGAGATCGGTGAAAATAGGAGAGGAGAAGAGCACAATCTCGGTTTTGATATTTTGAGTGTCTTCTCAATTAAACCTCCGCATCTGCTTTTAGTCTTAGAAGACCAAGCGAGTTGAAATACAAGTCATTCAAGCAACCCATCGTGACCATTGTATCGGACCTTGTCTTTTTCGGTAATTCATTCTGCCTTACTCTGTTGCCAAACGAGTTACCCCTCGGTACGCGATTCCTTGAACATGGGTCTTGGACTTACGCCACTTGAATCACGGCCTCTTTTATCAGGATCAGGATTCACATGGGGTAACACGTAACCTTTGATCAGGATTCTCTTTTCCCTGACCGCTCGACCCTCTTGCAAGTCATGATGCAAAGCCCTCCTCTTGAAACCAAGACCATC
Source organism: Eucalyptus victrix (assembly GCA_016097545.1). Lineage (NCBI taxonomy): Eukaryota > Viridiplantae > Streptophyta > Magnoliopsida > Myrtales > Myrtaceae > Eucalyptus > Eucalyptus victrix. Next base: position 26,229,162 of record CM027845.1, on the reverse strand, counting down.
TTTCCATTCCATCGATTCCGGCCTTGAGAGTGGTTTGGATAGTTAAAAATTCCCTGTTTTCACCTAGATCCGATTTCAGCAAGGTCAGAAATGTAAATCCCTCGACTTCTCGTCCCCATCAGCAGGCTATACGATCAAGAAAACGATACGACGGGACACTCTCTGTTTGCATCGAGATGGAGATGGTTAAGAATCGTTCTGTACACTGAATCTCCCAGTTCCAATGAAGAAGGCATTGAAAATTCACGATCGATGTTCATACGTCCGCTGTTCTTGTCTTCGTTCGATTCTGCTATATATCGGAAATGGACCCTCCGATGTCTCCACAAATGGAGACTCTCGCGAGGACCTTTCTTTCCACAAAAATGGACCCTCCGCTGTTATTGTCTTCGTTCGATTCTTGCTATATATCGGAAATGGACCCTCCGATGTCTCTCCACCAATGGAGACTCTCGCGAGGACCTTTTTTTCCACATAAAGGACGAGTGAGTATTCCCCAAGGTCCAAGCAGCGTGTCGTGCACTTCGGAGCGAACCGAATTACGACTCGCGTTCGGATTGTCCAAAAACATCTAGCTGCCTGAAAATCACCTTCCGTTTTGAAAGTACCAGTCGTGGTTTGTTTTTGCTGGCCAAGTAGCTTGGGATGAATGTGATTTTCTGAATAAAATGAACGATTACTACCATAAAAAAATCACAAATTATGTCAAGCCTGAATTTTTTAAACTTACCCATAGTGATGCAAATACCTTTGAGTTTTTTTAGCATCATGAAAAAAAAAAACGGACACAGTGTGATGGATATACATTAGATGGAATTGAAATAGAGGGCATATATGATTTTTTTTGTGATAAAAAAAAAAGTTATGAATATTTGTGACATCATAGACAAGTTTAGAAATGACCGTCTTTCGGACAAAAATGACGAGTGAATGGTTCCCAAGCCCAAGTAGCGTGTCATGCCCTTTGAAGTGGACCAGATTTTGACTCATGCTTGGATTATCAAAAAATATCTAGCTGCCTAAAATCACTTGCTCTTTTTAAATTATTCTAATGGTCGTTTGTTCTCTGCTGGCTACATAATTTGGGGCGAGTGCAGTGTTTTGAATTAAATGAATGATTACTATAATAAAAAATATCAAAATATGATCACTATGACATAAATACTCCAATTATTTTCCATCATAAAAAACCTCGAAGTGACAAATATACCTTAGATGGAATCAAAATGAAGATATATATAATTTTTCTCGTGATGCAATAAAAGTTGGGGTATTTACATTACAATGAATAAGTTTAGAATTTTTGTGATGTCAAAAAAGTTAAGAGTATTTATGTTACAGTGACTATAGTTTAGGTTTCTTTGTTGTGTTTACCTTTAAATGAAAGAATCATGAAAATTGCGCAAAAAGAATATAGCAACAGAAGAATTCAAAAAACTTTGGTGTATATTCTTTTGGTTGTTTTTCTTCTTTTGGCTGCATGTTGATGGCTTATGTGCTTGGTCCGATGTGACAAGTCTCTTGCCTCACTCCACAAAATTGATTAGTCCAAAATCTCAAATGAATGTCGATTAAAGCTCCGTCATTCATTCCCCAGATTCGCATTAGATACTAAAAATGGTGGAACCGTGTGCGTTTGATGATCTTGAGCCATCCGCATCAATGAATTTGATCGGCTGAAGAGAGCCTCAAGGTTATCTATCAACGTAGTTGCAACGACAAGTTTCGATGCCCCTCATGTCATTCGGGTCATGCATCCGATCGATGTGCTTAAGGGGTTGTTAGTTTTTCCGGCATGATTGATTTTTTTCTTTTTAACGAGTGTTGAATTGAAATAAAATCTGCGATTTTTTTAGCATCGAATCTCTCGATAGAGTATTTCCAGAAATTGACCCGTGCAGGGGATATCGACCGTTGTGATTGATATAAAGGATTGGGCGAGTTGAAACTCACAAGAGACCAATTTTTTTTTTTTCAATGGCCATGATTCTTTTCGCTACCATCCAACAACAGAGAGTTCAACTCATTGACTCACAAAATCGAAGTGAGTTTGGATGTAAATCTGAACAACTAAATGAACATATTTAGAATGTGAGTCTGAATGTGAATATGAACAAATAAATGAATATAGTTAGGAAGTGAGTTGAATGTGAATCCAAATCAATGATAGAAGTGGAACTATTAGTGCATACCAATACTACATAGATCAACCAACCAAGTTAAAAGTATTAAGTAGATTAAATTAACTTAATGCGTAAAGTTTTCACTTACCTTGAAATTGACTTCAGACTCAAAGCTTTAAATCACCCCTAAGCAAAATAAACAAAACTGAAAGTCAACAATGCTTAATTTTAAAACGACAAACGTTGGTGGGAAGCTATGAAAACTCAAAAGGTTGAAACAGAAACTTTAATCAATTCAAGTGTGGGATCTCTATTTCCATTTGTGGATTTTTGAAAACAAAAGCTTGAAGAAGTGAGTGGGTGATCCAATATTAATGAAGTGAAACCTCTACTTTTGAAAATCAAAAGCTTGCCATGGTTTTGTTGATACATCTAAGGCAAGAAAATTTTTAAAGTGTTCTCGATAGTTATCACAAAGTTAATGATTAATCAAGGTTAAAAGAAATTTTAAACTTTGGGTAAAAGGTGAGTGCTTTAATGAATGAGCTTCAAATGACTCCTATGAAGTTAGCTAGGATACACTTGCCCAAAATAACTAACCAAAAACCAAAAATCACCAATGGTTAATTTTAAAAATGACAGAATCTATTGTTAAGAAGTAGTGAAATTAAAATATTTACCTCATTCATACTCAAAAGGTTGAGATAGAAACTTTGATTAATTCGACTATGGGACATCTGTTTCTACTAGTGGGTTTTCAAAAATGAAAACTTGAAGAAGTGAGTGGGTGGTTGAAAGTTAATGAAGTGGAACCTCTACTTTTGGAAAGTGAACGCCTGTGTTAGTTTTCCTCATATAATCAAGGCAATAAATTTTTCAAAGAGTTCTCAATAGTTATCAAGAAAAAGCAATGATTAATCAAGGTTAAAAAAAATTTTAAACTTTGGCTAAAAGGTGAGTGCTTCAATGAATTAGGACAAATAACCCCTATAAGGTTAGCTAGGATACACTCGGCCTAAAAGAACTAAGCAAAACTGAAAATCAACAATGTGTAATTTTAAAAACGACATAATCTGTTGGTAGGAAGTGGTGAAATTAAAGATTTACCACGTCCAGACTCAAAAGATCGAGATAGAAACTTTGATTAATTCAAGTATGGGACCTCTGTTTCTACTTGTAGATTTTTGAAAACGAAAGCGGGAAGAAGTGAATGGGCAGTTGAAAGTTGAAGTGGAACCTCTACTTTGGGAAAGGAAATGCTTGTCATGGTTTTCCTCATACAATAAGGGCAAGAAAATTTTTAAAGAGTTCTCAATAGTTATCAAGAAAGACTAATGATTAATCAAAGTTAAAAGAAATTTAAAATTTGGTTAAAAGGCAAGTACTTCAATGAATGAGCTTCAAATGAACCCAATAAGGTTAGCTAGGATACACTTGGCCCAAAATAACTAAACAAAATCGAAAATCAACAATGTTTAATTTTAAAAATGACAAAATCTATTGGTAGGAAGTAGTGAAATTAAATGACTTACCTTGTTCAGATTCAAAAGGTTGAGACAATAACTTTGATTAATTTGAGTGTGGGACCTTCGTTTTTATTTGTGGGTTTTTGATGGTGAAAGCTTGAAGAAGTTAGTGGGTGGTTGAAAGTTCATCAAGTGGAATCTCTACTTTTGGAAAGCGCACGCTTGTCATGGTTTTCCTCATATGACCAAGGCAAGAAAATTTTTAAAGAGTTCTCAATAGTTATCAAAAAAGAGTAATGATTAATCAAGGTCAAAAGAAATTTTAAACTTTGGCTAAAAGGCGAGTGCTTCAATGAATGAGTTTCCAATGACCCCAATAAGGTTAGTTAGGATACACTTGGCCCAAAAGAACTAAACAAAATTGAAAACCAACAATGTTTAATTTTAAAAATGAAAAAATTTATTGGCAGAAGTATGAAATTAAAAGATTTACCTCATTCAGACTTAAAAGGTTGAGACATAGACTTTAATTAATTTGAGTGTGGGACCTCCATTTCTATTTGTGGGTTTTCGAAAACGAAAACTTAAAGAAGTGAGTTGGTGGTTAAAAGTTAATGAAGTGGAACCTCTACTTTTGGAAAGCAAAAGCTTGCCATGGTTTTCCTCATACGAACAAGGCAATAAAATTTTTAAAGAGTTCCTAATAGTTATAGAGAAAGAGTAATGATTAATTAAGGTTAAAAGAAATTTTAAACTTTAGCTAAAAGGTAAGTGCTTTAATGAATGAACTTCAAATGACTCCTATGTGGCTAACTAGGATACACTTAGCCCAAAAGAATTAGTCACGAGAAAATATTTTAATGGAAATCAAGATGAGGTCCTCGGCCAAGTATGCGCAAGAATCTCCAATGCATCAATGAACTAGAGTTAAAATTAATGATATCTTGCATGATGTCAAAGCTACCAAGTTCAATATCTCAAACCAAAGTACAGCTATAAAATATTTTTAGTCCACTAAAATCATCAATGAAAGACATTAAAAATTAGGAAAAATCTCAATTCAATATATTTGAATCTTAAATATCATCAAATGTGAATTTCAAAACATATCGGCCCTATTCCATAAATAATACGGTGACGAGTTAAGTATTGCCATATTACACCACTAATGTACACGGCGAAATCTATCAACATAATGGAAATCTAGTTATGGAAATTAATCTTAAATATTATAATCGAATCATGGGAATTTCCGGATGTCACAATTTGTGTCACATTGTTCAAGTTTATGGTTTTTGGCAATACAAAAAAAGTTCAGGATATTTATGTCAAAGTGAGTATAATTTGAGTTTTTTTTTTTTGTGGTATTTTTCTGTAAATGAAAGAATTGTGAAATCTTTTGCAAAAAGAATATAATGTTAGGAGAATTGAAAAAACTTTTGCGTATCTTCTTTTCTTTCTTTCTTTCTTTCTTTTTTGGGTTTTTATTCTTTTGGCCGCAGGTTGATTGAGTCATCTCTGGCACGTTGTGACTTCGATGTAGCCTCTCTCTAGACAATTGACTATTCCAAACTCTCAAACGATTGTTTGATTAAAGCCCTGTGATTACCCTACAAGTTAACATCAATCACGAAACGAACATAACAAAAGGCCAAAATGCAGATATTTTAACCCACCCGATTCATTCCCCAGATTCTCATTACATTACTATAAACGCGGGAACCGTGTGGATTTGATGATCTTGAGCCGTCCAAATCGATGAATTCGATCGATCAAAAAGAGTATGCTACCCATGTTGCATAGGTTGGTTGTCCGGTCAATGTGCTCAAAGGGATCGTCAGTCTTTGCAGCGCAACCCTTTTTTTTTCTTTTTTTCTTTTTGTCTTTAACGAGCGTCGTATTGAAATATTCACAATTTTTTTAGCATCAAACTATCTAATCTAATCTAAACTCTCAATAGAGCGTTTCTAGATATTTTACCCACGCGGGAGAAAGTGACCGTTGCCATTGGCCTCCAGGAGTGGGCGGGTCGAAACTCCCAAAGTTGTACTCATCATCCAGTTGCACCAGCAAGAAACGCCGTCAAAATCCGTCCTTCTCAGGCCGTTCGTCATTTCCGTCGTCTCGGCCTCATTTGAGGTAAGCAGGTGACGACGAGGTGTCGCTGTGAGCTTTTAGCAAGCAGCAGGTCGAACAGCTCTTTAAATTCGCCGTGTTTGTTTCGCATTGATACGACGCTCTGATCATCGTCGCAGAAGTCAGGCAGGGAACGGCCCTTGGCAAAGACGAATCGGAGATGGCAGAGAGAAGCGACCGCTCATTGTCGGAGGATGAGAATCGGATGAATCCGGAATCCGAGGCGAAGGAGAAGAAGGGTGGGAGTGGGAGCCAGGGCTGGAGCTGGGAGGACGAGAACAACGGTCTGTTGGTGGAGAGGATCTTCGAGGGCCAGGGGTGCCGTCGTGGAGGAGACAGCTGACGTTCAGGGCGTTCGCGGTGAGCTTCGCACTGAGCATCATGTTCGCCTTCATCGTCATGAAGCTGAACCTCACGACAGGCATCATCCGTCACTGAACGTCTCGGCGGGGCTCCTTGGGTTCTTCTTCGTCAAGACATGGACCAAGGTCCTGGAAAAGTCCGGACTGCTCCGGGTCCCCTTCACGCGGCAGGAGAACACGGTGATCCAGACCTGCGTGGTGGCGTCCTCTGGCATCGCTTTCAGCGGTACGTTGGCTCGTCTTTCACTCTTGGCTGCAATTTGAGATAGCGCGAACTGTTAAGTGCTCTGCTTTAGCAGCTTTGTCTGCTGACTTGCACTCTGTCATTATAATTGAAACTAAGCGTACATGATTTCTCACCCTTACGTACTTTTTGGCTTCTCCTAAGTTGTTCTATCCTCCGGTCTAGTGAATTGCCCAAAGTCATCACTGTTACCACAACCAGATCAAGCACTTGTAGAAAATTATTCATATAAATAATTAATTAATCAATAACAATCGGATCTAAATATGAATGTAAAACATCAAAATCAATAAGTATAGCGAAATTAAAACTATGTTTTAAGCCATGGCTTCATTTGAAAAAATCTTTTAGAATGCCAAGATCTTCTTCTCAATGACCTATTTCATTATAACAATTTATTATAGGATTAAGTAACTGATAAGTATAACCTACCATTTTATAGATTAGAGAGAGGATTTAGCAAACCCTAATCAATAATGTGTCAAATGGGCCCCTCCTATTACAGGTTTCAGTTAAACACTATTGTCTACACTTTGCTACTCAACTAGGCTCGTCATTAATAGATGCTAAAAACCAGTTCAATAAAATCACTTAAGGTTTAACAAATATTTAAATATCCATTAATCCGATCATTTAAAATATAAAATTAATTAATTAATATAAGCCCATATTATAAGAAATTTCCAACAGCACCATCTTGCACTTGAGCCTATGTTGAATTGAGGAAGGAATCATGGGTTTGAATGGAATCAACACAACTAACAACGCGAATTTCTGGTGTCAGTCTTTCATTTTTTTTTCCCTTCTTTTCTTGAGCTGGTCCTACTTCATCGACTGTTCAGCGGAGAATCAATTAGGATTCATATATGGGTATTTTCAGAGTTTTAGGATATGGGCATAGAATTTTCTAAGTTTTCCTCCTTGGTGTCTTCGGTAATGGAATAAAATTATAAAAGTCTACGAGTCAGCAGTCAAGATTCCCTCAGGCTGTGGCTATTCTTTTATCTAAATCGGGGTCCACCGTGAATGATGCTCAAGCTGAACTGCTCCTTAGTCCACAATTTAGAGCCTTTGAAAGCGGCACGGCCCTTGCAGCTCAGCATGCATATCAAGTTCAGCTGTAGACGCTGATTTTTTGAGCCAGAAAAATTTGGAAGCATTCATAATTAGATCACGAAAAGAGAATTTTAAATGCTAATCCACCAATTTTATCCTGTCATAATTCGAGAACTTCTGTCTATTGGGAGCGCTGTTATTTTACTCGGGAAATTTATGGAGGTGTAAGGGTTCCGGGAACGCCAAAATTCTTAACTCCAAAGGATGGATTGCCTCTTTTGCACAGAAACGCTGGTTACCCAAAAAATGTCAATCTCATGGATTCTAAATGAACTGCTCTGCATATACACAGATGACATGTAGGATGGTTGTTTCTATGTAAACAACACAAAGTAGGGCATTTGGCCATAACTATATTGAATAGTCAGTACACTAATTTCATGTGCATATTTGAGGTCATGTGTTTCTTGGAACATATTCTATGATAACTAATGCCAATGAGCTCAAGGGGTATGCAGAGATAATGTTCATGTATTCTTTTGAAGTTGATAATTCAGATTTATGGATGCAACTATGCAAAAATGAAGGAACCTCTCCTAAGTTTGACTGCAAGCTCATTAGCTAACCATCTCCAAATAAAATCAGTTGCACATAGCGAGTTTGTCTATTGTCACCACTGCTTCTTTTTCTTTGGGCCAGACCACTGCTTGTTCAATTCAATTCGTTTTCCCAGTTTATTGTCATGTGTTTACTGTCGTTTCAGTTGCTTGAAAAGTATTTCAGCTGGAAAAGAGAAAAATATATTGACTGGAAAGTAGTAATTAAACATCTGCTTCTCTCAACAAAAAAGATAGAAAGGCACTTGCTTCTGTTTCATATGGAATGTTTATTCAACTGAAGTGGTCTGCCTTTAGTCATTGACCTCCCTTTGTCGCGTGTTAGAAATAACAGTGACTTTCTATCCAATAATAATCTCTTTGAATTTGATTAAACTTTTCTTGGAAGAAAGTAATTATAAGAGATGTAAACTTGCGTATCATTTTTGGATGAATAGCTAGAGCTATTTACTGAAAAATGTGGTGCTCTATGATTTTGTATGAGCAGGAGGTTTCGGGAGTTATCTCTTTGCAATGAATGAGCGAGTTGCTAATCAATCAACGGATACGCAGAGTGCTCATGTTTACAAAAATCCATCACTGCTGTGGATGATTGGTTTTCTATTTGTTGTCAGTTTTCTTGGCCTCTTTGTTGTGGTGCCTCTCCGAAAGGTACTCTTTGCATGTTGCATATTTTTTTCTGTGGCAATTATAGTGATTGCCAATTAATCTCCATAATACACTGCACTTGAAAAGATTCTCTTTCGCCATGAGAAATCAAACGTGTGGGGCTTGCATGTACCGTTTAGAGTAATTCAGTCATGCTTGCCCTTCTCTGGTTTCAGATTATGATTATTGACTTCAAATTAACATATCCTAGTGGCACGGCAACTGCTCATCTTATAAATAGTTTCCACACACCTGAAGGGGCCAAGCTAGCTAAGTAAGACACTACAAGCTGGAAAGTCTTCTCATTTGTGTGTCAATATGTTGGTTCTCACCGGCTTTAATTTTTCTCCTGAAGGAAACAAGTGAAAGCTTTGGGAAAGTTCTTCTCCTTCAGCTTCTTGTGGGGCTTTTTCCAATGGTTCTACAGAGCTGAAGATGATTGTGGTTTTGCAAAATTCCCAACTTTGGGGCTTAAGGCTTTCCAAAACAGGTGTTTAAGCTTAACAAACTTCCACTTTGCAGCCTGCAACTAGTTTTGGGTTGTAAGCTGCCCTTTACTTTGATGTCATGCACTTTAATATGCAAAGCTATTAGCTGACTCTCTTACATGGATAACGTGAAGGTTTTACTTTGATTTCTCCACAACATATGTTGGAGTCGGAATGATTTGCCCATACATCATAAATATCTCGGTGCTACTAGGAGGAATTCTATCCTGGGGTATAATGTGGCCTCTAATAGAAACCAAAAAGGGACATTGGTATCCTGCAGAGGAAAGCCCAACCAGCATGCGCGGACTTCAAGGTTATAAGGCAAGTCAAGATATACATGCAAATGTGCAAGTTTGCTTGTCTTTTATTTATCCTCTAATCTTACAATACCAATTTGTCAGGTTTTCATTGCCATTGCCACGATATTGGGTGATGGGCTCTACAACTTCTTCAAGGTGCTTGGCCGAACGCTCTCTGACTTGTACAATCAACTCCGAGACAGAGAAATGACCCATGTCCTCCCCTTTATGAATCATTCCTCTCTTGATAACCCTCAAGTGTCTTATGATGACCAACGACGGACACAGCTTTTCCTAAAAGATCAAATCCCTACATGGTTTGCAGTTGTAGGGTATGTCACAATAGCAGCCATATCCACATCTACTCTTCCGCACATATTCCCCCAACTCAAATGGTATTACATTTTAGTCATCTATCTCTTCGCCCAACCTTGGGTTTTTGCAATGCCTATGGTTGTGGGCTCACCGACTGGTCTCTTCCCTCGACATATGGGAAGCTCACCATCTTCATGATTGGGGCATGGGTCGGTCCATCACATGGTGGAATTCTTGCTAGTTTAGCTGCTTGTGGAGTCATGATGAATATTGTGTCTACAGCCTCAGACCTGACTCAGGACTTCAAGACAGGCTATTTGACCATGGCTTCACCGCGGTCCATGTTTGTGAGTCAGGTGATTGGTACTGCCATGGGTTGCGTTATCTCTCCCTGCGTCTTTTGGCTTTTCTACAAGGCATTTAAGGATCTTGGACTCCCAGGAAGTGAATATCCTGTCCCCAACGGAATTATTTATCGCAGCATGGCCGAACTTGGAGTGGAAGGCTTCTCTTCCTTGCCCGAACACTGCCTCACGCTTTGCTACGGTTTTTTCGCTGCTGCTGTGATCATAAATGGGTCCAGAGACTTACTTGGGAAGAAGTGGGCCCGTTTCATCCCGCTGCCAATGGCTATGGCAATACCCTTCTTCATAGGGCCATATTTTGCCATCGATATGTGCGTTGGTAGCTTAATCCTGTTCTTCTGGGAGAAAATTGACAAAGCCAAGGCCGATGCGTTTGGACCAGCGGTAGCTTCAGGTCTGATATGTGGGGATGGCATATGGACAATGGCTAGCTCAATACTCGCTTTGGCCGGGGTTAATCCACCAATTTGCATGAAGTTCCTATCACGAGCCACGAACAAGAGAGTCAACACCTTCCTGAGGTCTTAGTTCGGCAGTTTAAATGCACAAAGAAGGTGTGAAATCTCGAGCACTTCACAAGTCTCTAGATGTACATCATGATCTGCTCTACCTTCCTATTTTTCTTGCAATCTCACAAAGTCTCTGTGAATCAATCATAGCAATAGCTAGGAGCTACAAAATTACCCCGTATAATGTAACCCAACTGGGTGGGGGAAAAAGTGTCATATGGTAATAAATGTATATGATATTGTCTTTGGTGCTTCTCTTCATGCCTTATAGAATCCACATTTCTGGCATTAGCCAATTATAATTTACAAGCACTGCCCTTGACAAAACAAAACTCCAAGGAAGATTGAACAGCTAAGCCCTTACCCTCTTCTTTTCTTGGAATAGTTTGAATAAACATTGTCCCAAACAGTTGGTAGGAAATATTAGAGTTTGTATTTGCCATTGGTCCAAATTCTAGCTTTTAGTCTTTGAATATGAGAAATAAAAAGACTGTGGGTGCTAGGGGTGGCAAATAGGTGGGTTGGGTGGTGTATGGGTCGGGTCAAAAATGGGTCAACCCATATTTGACCCATTTAACCTGTTTTGACCCTAGTGACCCATACCTGACCCGACCCGTATCCGACCTATACCCGACCCAACCCATACCCGATACTCGTATTGCTAAAACCTATATTGTAAAAATATTTTTATGCAAAAACCTACTTATTTTTTAAATATTTTTATGCAATATAAATTTAATGGAAAATTTTTATAATTCTTTTTAAAATATATTTTTTTAAAAAATTTTTTTAAATATTTTTTATTTTTTTTGAAAATATAATTTTAATTTATTTATTTTTAAAATATAATTTTTAATTTTTATTTTTTAAAATATCATTTTTAATTTTAATAATTATTTTCTCTTTTTCTATTTTCTTTTTTTTTTCTTCTTCTTCTTGCACCGCCGGCCACGACAACGGCCGACGATCGGCCACAAGTGAGATGGAGCTTGCGGCGAGTCTAGCGAGGCTCGATCTCACCGATTCGGCGAGGCCAAGGCCTCGCTTGACGTCGGCGAGCTCGAGCCTCACCAGATCCGATGAGTCTTGAGCCTTGCCAGTCGTCGGCGAGGTCGAGCCTTGCCAGATCTGGCGAGCTTGAGTCTCACCAATCATCCGCGAGGCCGAGCCTTGAGCTCGGCCATGCCAATCGTCGGTGAGGCCGAGCCTCGCTAGATCTGGCGAGGCTCGATCTCACCAGATCTGGTGTGGCCGAGGCCCCGCTTGATGCCAGCGAGCTCAAGCCTCGCTAGATCTGGTGAGTCTCAAGCCTCGCCGGATTTGGCAAGACTTGAGCTTGCCGGCATCAGGCAAGGCTCGATCTTGCCGATCTGACGAGGCCGAGGCCTCGCTTGATGCCAATGAGCTTGAGCCTTGCCAGTTGTCGGCGAGGCTGAGAGATTCGTTGAGGCTCAATCGTCGACGACCTTCATGGAGCGGCAGAGGTGAGCCTCAGAGGCGAGCAACAGAGGCGACTTGAAGGCAAGCCGCGACGGTGAGTGGCGGAGGTGGCTTGGAGGTGAGAATGTATGACCCATTCATGTTTTTTAGGTTTATAAAATTGGGTTAAAATGGGTCGAACATGTGACCCATTTTGGATCACATTACAAAATGGGTCGAATGTCATAACCACATTCGACCCATTTGTGAAAAATATGGGTGCAAAATGGGTCCATGACCCATTTTGCCACCTCTAGTGGGTGCTATCGTCATAAACTAAATTAAACAAATTACTTAAGTGCAATTAAGAATGATGTGATTCCAAACCGACATGATGATAAAACGGATGTACACAAGAACAAAAGCACCTCTTATAGGGTTGTGATTCTTAATTCATGATTCTCTTAATTGTGCTTAGAATGATGGTGATACAAAAGGTCATAATCATAAAGTTATTTTGTACATTGACAAAACATGGATATTATACGTTTTGTAATTTATCAAATTAGATATCAATGTAGTAAACCAATCCTAACATATGGAGCATCACTCATACATGGCCCATTTGACTAAGGAAACAACTCCATATCCCAACAATTTTTCTCTTTTCATTTTGATCATAACTCCATTTCCTCTAATTTATGCTCCATTTATATTGTAAGCTTCTATATTTTTCCATTTTATGGCAGGATTTGGACTGGTAGATAAAGGATAAACTCAAGAAACACATAGAGAGATTAAATACTAGAACAAAAGAGTCGTTTGTTTGTTTTTTTTTTTTTGGGTCGTAAAAATCACTTCCATTTAATCAGAAGAGCTTTAAGAATATGCTCCATGGTTTCATTTTTTTGAGTTTCTTCTAAGTTAAGCCTCCGCATCTGTTTTTAATCTTAGAAAACCCAACGAGTTGAAAAACGAGTCATACAAGGTAATTAACATGACTAGTTTTATTGGGTCTTGGTTTTTCAGGAATTCAGTTTGCCTTACTTTGTCATCAAACGAGTTACCCATTCTGTATGGGATCCCTTGAACATAAAAGGTTGCAATTGGGGTCTTAGCTCTACCTAAAATTGGACTTTTGCAACTTGAATCATGGCTTCTTTATCAGGATTAGGATTCATAGGGTAACACGTAACCTTTGATCAGGATTCTCTTTTCCTTGACTGCTCAATCCTCTTACAAGTCACAATGCATAGTCCCCTCTTGAAACCAAGACCGTCTTTCCATTTCATTGATTCCAGCCTCAAGAATGGTTTCGATTTTGATAATTCAAAATTCCCTGTATTCACTAAGATCCGGATTTCAACGAGGTCAGAAATGTGAATCCCCGACCTGTTCCCATCCCCATCACCAGGCAAATACGATCAAAAAAGCGATACGACAGGACGCTCTCTGTTTGCATCGAGACGGAGACGTCCGCTGTTCTTGTATTCGTTCGATTCTTTCTCCCATCGGAAATGGATGCTTTGATGTCTCCCCCTGCTGGCTGGGTCCACCTTCATGGGGCCCAGCTAAAACATAAACTAAAAGAAAACAAAAAGAAGCCGAAGTCAAAAAGTGAAAAGGACAAAAAAGAAAGTGCTTCGTGCGATTGGTGAGCCCGAGAGGAGGGAGAAACTGAGAGTGCCCACAAAAGAGTGCTCACTGAAGAAAGCGCGGAGAAAAAAGGAAAAGGAGCTAAAATTTGGTGGATCCTATTTGAAAGCCAAACCCGACAGAATTGGCTCAAATTTGAATATGTTATTTATGAGACCGAGGGTTTTTCATTCATTGAGAATCTCCTTTGAATTCTCCAATTACTATTAGGATTTTCTTATCTCATTTATGTCTATCCATCTTTGTGTTAAAAATATGTGGTTGTGATGTTGATGTTGAGCTTCTAATGTATGGCTAGAGAAGACTACTTTGTATATCATACTATTCTTAGTGATCAATGAAAGTTTTTGGATGGTTAGTGGTTTTTTTCCGCATTGAGTTTCCGCATTAAAACATTGATGGTGTTGTTGGCTTTATTTCCTTATTGATTTGGCATTATATTTGCTTATACCAAGGTTATATATGGCTGGTTATTGATGGAGCTAAGTTGATTTCATTTGGTTTAGTTTCATGAGAGAAATTGATCCTAAATTGGGTTTAGTTCATGGTGAATTGTTGCATGATTCTCCCCAACACCACCCCCCCCCCTCCCCCCAAAATATGGAGACTATCGCGAGGACCTTCTTTTCCGCAAAAAGGATGACTGAATGTACCCAAAATCCAAGCAGCATGTTGTACCCTTCAGAGTGATCCAGATTACAACTCAGGTTTGGGTTGTCCAAAAACATCTAGCTGCTCGAAAATCACCTGCTCTTTAAAAAATTACATAACATTTTTTTTTTTCTGTTGGCTAATTAACTTTGGGTGAATACCTTCTTCTGAATTAAATGGATGATTTCTGCCATAAAAAATCACAAGTTATGCTTATTATGATATAAATATTCCAAATTCTTTTAATTTACCCATTGTGATGGAAACACCCTAAAGTTTTTTTTTTTTTTTTTTTTGGTGTCATAAAAAACCTGAATTTGACCGATGTGACAAATATACATTGGATGGAAACTAAAATAGATGACATATATGATTTTTTTTTTTTTTTTTTGTGAACAAGTTTAGGAAGGACCTTTTGTCTGCAAAAAGGACGAGTAAATGGTTCCCCAAGTCCAAGTAGCATATCAGGCCCTTCGACGCAAACCAAATTATAACTCTTGCTCAGATTGTCCAAAATATCCAAATGCCTAAAAATCACCTGCTCTTTTTAAAAATACTAGTCACCATTTGTTTTTTGCTGGCTACATAACCTGGGACGAATGCGATGTTTTGAATTAAATGAATGATTACTAGCATAAAAAATCTCAAATTATGTCCATTGTACTATAAATACCTCAAACTTTTTTCTTTGTTGTAAAAAAACCTCAAACTTATACGGATGTAACAAATATATCTTGGATGGAATTGAAACAAATGATATAACCAAGTTTAGGATTTTGGTTATATAAAAAGTTCGTAATATTATATTACAATTGGTATAATTTGAGGTTTTTTAACGGTATTTGTCCTTAAATGAAAGAATCGTGAAAATTTTGCAAAAAGACAATAGCAATAGAAGAATTGCGTAGACTTTGGTGTATGTTATCTTCTTCTTCTTCTGGCTGCATGTTGATGGAATGCATCTTTGGTACGTTGTGACAACTCTCTCGCCTCACTCCAGACAATTGGTTAGTCCAAAATCTCAAGTGAACGTCGTTTAAAGCCGTACAATTATCCTAGGCATAGATAGCACCATAAGTTAAATCAATCACGAAGCGAATGCAAAATGACGGACCAAAATACAAATTTTTTAAAGCAAAATACAAATTTTTTAAAGCACCCGATTCGTTCCCCAAATTGCCATTAGACACTAAAAACGGGGGAAGCATTTGGGTTTGACAATCTTGAGCCGTCCACACCGATGAATTTGATCAATCGAAGAGAGCCTAAAGCAATCTATCGGCACAGTCGTGACAACAAGTGTCGATGCCCCCATGTTGTTTGGGGAAACATTTGATTGATGTGCTTAAAGGGATCATCAGTCTTTGCAGCGTGATTGATTTTTTTTTTTTTTAACAAGTATTGAAGTGAAAAAAAAAATAAGCAATTTTTTTAGCATCAAACTAATCTAATCCAATCTCTAGATAGAGCATTTCTAGAGATTTTACCTGCGTAGGAGAAATCGACCGTTGCAATTGGTCTAAAGGATTGGGCGAGTTGAAACTCACAAGAGGCCAAAAAATTTTAAAAAAAAAGGTTCAATGGATGTGAGTCTTTCGTCGCCATCCAACGATGGAGAGTTCAAACTCATCGACTCACAAAGTCGAAGTGAGTCTGAACATAAATCTGAACAATCAAATGAATATATTCCGGATGTCATTTAAATGTGAATCTGAACAAACGAATAAATATATCCAGGAAGTGATTCTCAATGTGAATCTAAACAAACAAAATGAATAGACTCAAGAAGTGAGTATAAACACAAATCAAATGAAAATAACCAGCAAGTATAATGTGGATATCACCAACAATGGTTGAATCTGAATTTACAAATATAGCACACCAAGTTTAGATTCATTAATTTTTAATACAACATGTGACCGCATGCTAGAAAACCGATCGAACACATTTTGAGTATGTATTAAATTAATAAGATAAATCAAACAATCACAACACGTCCACATTATTAGTCTACATAGATCAACCAAGTTAAAAGTGTTAAGTAGACAAAGTTAACTTAACGTATAGAGTTTTCACTTAACAAAACTAAAAATCTGCAATGTTTAATTTTAAAAACAACGAAATCTATTAGGTAGGAAGTAGTGAAATTAAATGATTTACTTCGTTCATACTCATAAGGTTGAGACGGAATATTTGATTAATTCAAGTGTGGGATCTCCGTTTTCATTTGTGGGTTTTTGAAAACAAAGCTTAAAGAAGTGAATGGATGGTTGAAAGTTAATGAAGCAGAACCTTTACTTTTGGAAATTGAAAACTTGCCACGGTTTTTCTCATACAACCAAGGCAAGAAAACATTTAAAAAGTTCTCAATATTTATCCAGAAAGAGTAATGATTAATGAAGGTTAAAAGAAATTTTGAACTTAGGATAAAAGGTGAGTGCTTTGATAGATGAGCTTCAAAAGATTCCTATAAGGCTAGTTAGGATACACTTGGCCCAAAATAACTAGACAAAATCGAAAATTAACAATGTTTACTTTTAAAAACAACATAATCTATTGGTAGGAAGTAGTGAAATTAAATGGTTTACCTCATTAAGACATAAAAGGTTGAGACAAAAACTTTGATTAATTTGAGTGTGGGACCTCTATTTTCATTTGTGGGTTTTTGAAAATGAAAGCTTGAAGAAGTGAGTGGGTAGTTGAAAGTTGATGAAGTGGAACCTCTACTTTTGGAAATCGAAAGTTTTCCATGGTTTTTCTCATACAACCACAGCAAGAAAATATTTGAAGAGTTCTCAATAGTTATCAAGAAAGAGTAATGATTAATCAAGGTTAAATGAAATTTTAAACTTTGGCTAAAAGGTGAGTGCTTTGATGAATGAGCTTCAAATGACTCCTATGAAGCTAGCTAAGATGTGACATCCCAAATTTTTAATCATGTTTTCAATTAGATTAATGGGGCCTTTCATTGACGCATTTATAGGGTTATTCTCAGAGCTGATCACTCTCGAGATAACTAAACTATCTAGGGATGCCATTAAGAAATTTTTAACGCAAGAAACTTGAGAATTCGACCAAGAATCAGTTTTTCGACCGTGCTCATCTTTAGAGACCATTACAGCACAGTTAAAAATCAATTTGAGATCAAAGATAGGTCGGTTCGACTGAGATGTGTGGCTAATCATGGATGACACCACTAAATTGGAAAATTCTCGTCGGCCGGCATTAAATTGATTTTTCTATCATTTTGGTAACTTGTATCCGTATTTGAATCCTCGAGATTTTCATAACAACCAAGAGTCGTCAATGTGTCGAGCGGATTCATTATGGCTTGAAGAAAATTGACAACGGGTTATTTGCACTAAAATTTTCTAAAACCTACCCGATAGTCTAGGTCACGCTAAAAACGCGTCATATTGAAATTAACTGCGAATTTGAGTTTGATTTCAGAAATTGAAGGTTTTGTCATGTCACAATAAGTTCTAGGAGTGTCGACTTAATCTCAGAATATTTTTCTACAAACTAAGACTTTTTGGGAAAAAGTTGTCCTAGAGCCGTTTTGTCCAGAAAAAGGCAGGGATCATTTTTTAGCTCAAATTTGAGAATCAAGTGGATTATATGGGTGAGGAAAAATGCTGAGATGATCGATGGTGGGTTGATTGGATTTATCAAGGCCGAATCATGTTGATTTAAGCATGAACAAGTGTTTAATGGGAAGGAAGCCTAAGCCAATTTCATAGCCCCCCATCCACCACCATTTTTGGACCATTTCAAGGTTGCAAAGTGAAGGTATGGGTGGCTGAATTGCAACCAAGGAGGTGCTGGTGGCTGAGAATGGTCAAGGGGGACAAGTGAAGGGAAAAATGTGACCATGTGGCCCCCTCCAACCCCATCTCTTCCTCTCTCCCTCCAAGACTGGCGACCAGCTCCTTTTCTCCCCTCCAATTGCATCGTGCGAAGACCGGCAAGCCTAAGGAGAAGCCATAACAGCTGTCGCCACCCCACGACGCCATTGCAGCCGTGCGTTGTCGCCCGCGCCCGTCCGCGCGATCCCGTCCCTATAGCCGCGTCCAGCTCGCCTTCCAGGCATGTCTCCCTATCCAACATGCATCTTGGCCTTTGTTTCAGCCATGTAGGAGTTGCCCCGCCTCCGTTCAACCTCCGTAAGTCCTTACCAAGCTCCGGTTTAACCCTTTCAACCTTCCCCTATCAATCCTTGCCTTAAACCAACCTTATTGCCTTTTGTTTTAACAAGAACAAAACAAAAAAAGTGGGTCTCGAGACCACTGTTTAACCCGTTTTGAGGTGGTTCCGGGCCCGAAAGCTAGGGCCGCTTTGGAGAGTATCAAGCCTCGTTGCATCCCCGACATTTTGAACCGTTCGGCTCACCGAACAAGTGAGTTTAGCTCACTAATTCTCTTTTAATCGATTAATGATGCTTAGGGATTGATTAGATTAATTAAGCATGGTTTAGGTGGATAGATTATATTAGATTAGTTAATTTAATTATCTACCGATGCATGTTAAGTGGTTATTTAGTTTATTTATCGAGTAGACACATTCTATTTTGTATGTAACAAACCTTGGTATTTTTCCAGGTCCATTTAGGCGTCTAATTAGGCATTATGGGCTTAAGTTGGATTATTGGCATTTATTTAATATTTTTCATAATTAATTAATTATTTATTTATTTATTTTTCAAAAATTAAACTAGGATAGCGATGACTGAAATTTTATACTGATTATTGTGGTGCAATCTGTTTATTTATTTGAGTGCTAAATTGTGTTGAATTGATTTAATTGTGATTTTAGGATTTTATTCCTAAATTAATTAATTTTAGTAACTAAGTAGAAAATTACCGAGTGTCGGTCTACAGAGCCAAAAACCTATTTTGGGATTGCTGAAAGAAGTGAGAGAAACAAAAGTGAAATTATTATAGTTTTGGTTAAGGCCAATCGTATACCCACACATGATATTTCAGCAAATTTGATAAAAATGATGGAAAAGTTGGATAATTTAGATGGTATACTATATCGGCCTACAAGCGATATGTCAACTTTGGGTGAGCAGTATACGGTATACTATATCGGCCTATGGGTGATATGTCAGCTTTGGGTGAGCATATATAGTATATTGTATTGGCTATGGGGCCCTAACTTATCAATTTTGGGTGAGCATATAAATAGTATACTATATTATTAGTTTTGAGCAAGCTATATTATCTATTTATTAGCTTTGGGAACAATCCTGAATTAATAGGACTTTATAGATAGTATTGAATGTACCGACCAGGGGAAAATCGTGATGACATGTAATCGATTGAGTCAATTGATCGATAGCTCAATCTGATTAGGTGAATGGATGTGATTTGTGTATATTTGATATATATTAATTTGCAAGATGGAACTTAGGCCAAAGTAAGTCATTTGACCCATGTTGTGCTTAGGCAGCCCTTAGGGCGTATTGGCTTCCTAATCGGATCTTAGTGGGGTAGAACTTGTTGAGACATAGTCTCACCCCATTGTGGGACATCATTTCAGGTCTTTAGATGGTAGTATCTCCCCTTCCTCCCATGCATTTTGGTATACCAGCGGAAATCACATAAGTAGGTTATCATATTCCGATACACCCCCACCCTAAAGGATTGGAGTATGTAATGGTGAAATCCACCGTTTAGGGTTGACGTGGGTGGACCTATAAGGTGCCCCATGAGTACATGTCATGGTATTGTCACTATCATGATGGACGAAGGGAGGGTCATGTGCTAGAATCTGATGTACCTTTGTACATTTTGGAAGTTGCGCTCGGGAAGGGTACAACAGATCCCAATGACGGATCAATGGTGGATGCCAAGGATCCTAAGCTTGAAGACAATTATGACTCTCCGGTGTACTCAGCCGAGGGCGCACAACTGGAGCGAGGAAGAAGTGGAGATCATTGAGGATGAGGAGGTAGAGCAGGAAGACTTTAGTGATGATAAGTAGTTGTGGTCGTTAGACCCCCGCCCCTGTTTGTTAAACCATAAGTATTTGAATAATCAAAGTTTGGTTTGGCTTGTATTATATAGGACGAGTTGTGTTATATATATAAGTGTGGTTGGTATAGTTTGAAATTTTATGGTCCTACTTTCCTATCCCATTGTTTTATTGTCTAGGGATTATTTATATGCTTCCGCATGTGTATTAAAATAAAAGGGTCGGTGATGCATCTTGGGACGTCGCTATTAATCGACCAGTGAGGGATAAGCACGTGCTCGGAGGATCGGGGCGTTGGCCCAAAATAACTAAACAAAACTGAAAATCAGCAATGTTCAATTTTAAAAATGATAGAATTTGTTGGTAGAAAGTAGTGAAATTAAATAATTTACCTCGTTCACACTCAAAATGTTTAGATGGAAACTTTAATTAATTCGGGTGTGGGACCTCCATTTCCATTTGTGGGTTCTTGAAAAAGAAATCTTGAAGAAGTGAGTCGGTTATTGAAAATTAATGAAGTGGAACCTCTACTTTTGGAAAACGAAAGCTTGCCATGGTTTTCCTCACACAGCCAAGACAATAAAATATTTAAAGACTCTCAATAGTTATCAAGAAAGAGTAATGATTAATCTACAGTTAAAAGAAATTATAAACTTTAGCTAACATGTATGTGCTTCCATAAATGAGCTTCAAAAGACTCCCATGAGGCTAGCTAGGATTCACTTAGCCCAAAAGAAATAGTCTCAAGAAGACATTTTAATAAAAATGAAGCTGAGGTCCTCTTCTTCGGCCAAGAATGTGCATGAATCACCAATGCATTAATGAACTAGAGTTAAAATTGGTGATATTATGCATGATGTCAAAGCTAGCGAGTTCAATGTCTCAAACCAAAGTATGGGTGTAAAATATTTTGAGTCCACTAAAATCATGAATGAAATACATTAAAAATTAAGAAAATCTCAATTCAATGAATTTGAATCTTGAATATAATTAAATTTGGATTTGAGGACATATCCGTCCTACTCTATAAATAATATGGCGACAAGTTAAGTATTGTTGTTCACACCACCAACGTACACATTGGAATCTATGAACTTAACCTCAAGGCCCCAAAATCTCGGCGATTCGGTTGTGGAAATCAATCTAAAATATTTCATGGGAATTTCCGAATGTCACAATTTGTGTCACAATATTCAAGTTCAGGGTTTTTGGTGGTACCAAAAAAGTTTAGCATATTTATATCACATTGAGTATAATTTAAGGAATTTTTTTCTTTGTAGTATTTGCCCCTAGATGAAAGAAGCGGGAAATCTTTCACAAAAAGAATATAGTAATAGAAGAATTGAAAAAACTTCAGTGTATCTTCTTTTCTTTTTTTCCTTTTTTTTTTGTTTTTCTTATTTTGGCTATAGGTTGATGAAATCATCTTTGGTACGTGGTGACAACGAACAATCTAGCCTCACACTAGACAATTGATTAGTCCAAAATCTCAAATGATTGTTTAATTACCCTCCAAGTTAACATCAATCAGGAAACGAATGAAACGAGGGGCCAAAATGCAAATTTTTTAACCCACCTTGTTCATTCCCTAGATTCACATTAGAGTACTATAAACGTGGGAACCGTTTAGATTTGATGATCTTGAGCCGTCCAAATCGACGAATTCAATTGATCAAAGAGAGTACACTCCCCATGTCGTTCGAGTCAAGCATCTGATCAATGTGCTCAAAGGGATCGTCAGTCTTTGCAATGGGACAGAATTTTTCTCTTTTTTAATGAGTGTCGAATTGAAATAAAATCCACCAATTTTTTAGCATCCTCTAATCTAATCTAAATCTAATCTCATAATGGAGCATTACTAGAGATTTTACCCACGTGTGGGAGAACTGCGGTCTAGTCTAAGGAATGGTGTTGGGTATTTGGCCCTTGCTCTGATACCAATTATTGCGGAATATGAAGGGTCAAGCGAATCGGTAAAATTAGTAGGAAGGAAGGAAAGGAAATCGGACATCGAATTTACATGGTTCAGTCTAAATATCAAAACCTACATCCACTAGAAGGGTAGCATGGAATTCCACTACATAAACAAGTGATACAATAGAGATTATGATCATTCGAGTACTCAAACATTTTATTGGTATTTCCTAGCCTCTAATTATACATAATAACTCACGTAGTGTTTAATCCCTCATAATTTCTAGTGAAATCTCACTCAAAGAATTAAACAAATTCTACAAACAAGATTTTAATTCGGCTTCAACACTCAATGTCTTCTCCAATCTTACTCACAGAGGTGAGCCTATGGTTACTCAACCCTCACAACACCAAAGAACTTGGCGCACTCTCTTCTCTCTTGCCACCAAGAACTTGGCGTTCTCTTGGTCACCAAAGGAACTTAGCGTGCCCTTCTCCTTTGCTCCTTCTCTACTTTTTATGAAGAACATAATTTATCAAAAAGCAAATCAAGCAGCAACTTTGGCGCCTCCCACATTAGCTCTCCTAGACATGCACCAAGGGAAAAGATTTCCTTTGACTTGCTCTTCTATCTTCATTTTCACGTGAATGTATCCTTTGACTAAGAAGGCAAGAAGGGAGCACATTTACTACAGCGTAGAAAGAGACAACAAAGCCCAGAATCCTTTCTCTCAACTCTACAAACTTCAAAGGAGAATTGAAGACAAATAGGTTCTATTTAATGCCACATACGGACCCACCAATAATCACGAAGAGATCAAAGAAGCTGGCTTTCTTTGACGTTTGCTTTCATCAATGTCCCATGTGCCGTGTGATGGCCATCACAGGGCATCATTAATGAACATAAAATATGGGCAGCAGTTTTCTTCTTCCTTCATGTTACATTGGGTCTTGTATCAAGCTAAAACTTGAGACATAATTTCAACAATCTCCGTATTGGCTCGACATTTGAGCCACTCTCGCTACTACTCTCCGATAGCCCTAATGGGCTCAACCATCACAAAGTGCTTTCTAGTCCAAGCCACACTTGAACTTTGCCATAACCGTGGACCTCATCAAGATACCAACTCCACCATAGTTAGCTACTCCACAAGGATTTTCCAACATAACTTCCTATATCACAAATCAAGTAAAACCACCATTGCTTTCATATCTGACAGAAGGTCAAACACGCACCTTGTCAAATTTAGCAACTACAGAAACAATTGGTCTACTGGCTCCACATCACTACATGCATCACCTATGTCGATTATTCCGCTAGTACCTACTATCTCAGGAGTTTCTTGTTGCAACTTCATCTTGAGCTGAACACCATTCACATTCGTATTAACACTGCCACAAACACTCTTTGCTTGAAGTATTAGAGACTTATCAAAGGTAACTTATCTACTGTCAACATGTGAATTTACAATCGAGCCCTATAGAATTTTTACAATCCTTTCTCTCACTCTTTGCGGTGTTTTACTATGCCTTCCTTCATATAGAATTTTTTACGAACTCCAAGTAAAACTCCATGCTACTATCAATTCGCACACACTTGATCAACTTACCAATCTCCTCTCAATCAATGTTGTCGACCGTGCACAAATATCTAATTCATCCTCAAGCAATCGATAGACTCTCAAACAGATTCATTCAACATCTCCGGGGCAAAAACTGTCAATATCTTATCTTAAAGTTTATATAGGTCTCCGTACTTGATTCCGCTCATTATCATCAGGACACCTCGAACAACCTTCAAAACTCCACCTTCTAAAGAATACCTTTAGCTAAATTTAGGGCACCCAAGAAAATCAAATTCTTTTTCAATTATAAAACATGTCTTATTCTGGTCAATGTCCTTACAATACCATCATGCATTTTGATTTACCAACACCCATAATATCGTACTCAACGTTGTTCGTTAATTAAACTTTACCACTACTCATGCATTGATTAGTGATAAACTAGTTCCTATTTGGTGTAGAGTGAAATGAGTAACCAGAATCCATTATCCATTCATCAAATGACAAATTCTTAGTGACAGACAAGACAAAATCGACACTGTCGGAATTATTATTAGCTATAACTGCAACATCATCTGTAGACTTAACTCTAATTCTCTTACCTTTTTTTTTTTTTTTTGCATTTTTCAGCTTAAAACAGTCTCTTCTACGATGCTCACTCCACCGGTTGTAGACTAACCACGCCTGTTCATGTTTACACTACTTCTACTAACACGTGTACTAGTTCTTCCTCTACTTTTATCTACTAAAGTAGCAAACACAAGTTCATCATATTCTTTCCTACGAATGTCTTCACTTGAAATTAGATCACCAATCTCATCAAACGTCAAGCTTCTTAACCCAGAGGAATTGCTAACAGCAGTAATAGTAGTATTTCAACTATTAGGCAATGAATATAATAGAATCAATGCACATACCTCATTTACAAAGTTAATTTCAACTGAACTGAACTGGTCAATAACCACATTGAATTCATTAATATTGTCAATGAACGACATAGCTTCACCCATCTTTAAATGAAATGGATGTCACATAAAATAGACCTTATTGATTGTAGATGGTTTCTCGTAAATATTCGATAGAGCTTTCATTAGTCTTGCAGTTGATTTCTCCTTTACAATGTTAAATGCGATGTTATGAGCCAACGTCAACCAAATAGCACCCATCATTTGTCTATCTAGCAATTCCCACTTGGCATCTTTCATCGAGTCTAGTTTCTCCCCAGAAAAATTGGTTGATTCTCACCTTTCCTTCTTCCATTGTTGATTCGCTTCAAGTTAGCCAACACTAGCTCTAATACCAATTGTTAGGTATGTGGCCCTTGCTCTCATACCAATTGTTGCAAAATATGGAGGGCCAAGCGAATCAATAAAATTAGTCGGAAGAAAGGAAAGGAAATTAGACACCGGTACATGGTTCGATTTAGATATCGAACCTACGTCCACGAGGAGAGCAATATGGAATTTCACTATAGAAACAAACGATACAATAGAGATTACAATCACTCGAGAACTCAAATACTCTTTTAGTGTTTTCCGACCCCTAATTACACCTAATAACCCACACTATGTTTAGCCCCTCATAATTCCCATAAAATCTTGCTCAAGGAATTAAACAAATTCTACTACCAAGAATTTAACTCAGTTTCAACACTTGACGTATTCTCCAATCTCACTCACGTAAAGGAGCTCAGGATGTAATAGAACAATACTAAACCCTCTCAGCCACCCAAAAACTTGGCGCACTCTTTTCTCTCTGGCCATGAGGAATTTGGCTCTCTCTCTCAGCCACCAAAGGAACTTGGCGCACCCTTCTCCTTTGCTACTTCTCTGCCTTTTATGAAGAATAGAATTTGCCAGAAGACAAATCAAACTGCAACTTCAATGCCTCTCATATTAACTCTCCTGGACGTGCACCAAGGGAAATGATTTCCTTTGACTTCTTCTTCTATCTTCATTTTCACATGAGCGTAGTGTTTGACTAACAAGGCAAGAAAGGAGCACATTTAATGCAAAGTAGAAAGAGAATAATAAAGCCTAGAATCCTTTCTCTTAATTCTGCAAAATTCAAAGAAGAACAAAAGATAAAATAGGTTCCATTTAATGCCACATACGAGGCTCACCAATGATCACAAAGAGGTTAAAGAAGTTAAGTATTTTTTTTTTTTGGTTAGTTTCCTCAATGTCTCATGTGCCATATGATGATGAACATTAAATATGGGTAGACATTTTCTTCTTACATCACGCTGCATCGGGTTTGGGCTCAAACTCGAAACGTAATTTTCTATAAATGAGCAGGTCGAAACTCACAAGATATCGTACTCATCATTCATTCAGTTGTGCTAGCAAGAAACACTGTCAAACCTTGTGCCGTCCTTTTTCAGGCCACTTGTCATTTTTGTTGTCTTAGTTTCATCAAGGTAAGCAGGCGACGATGAGCTGTTAGTGTCGGTGTCACGGGGAGGACACCAGAAGTAGAAATGGTGCACCGACCAGAGTGATCCAACATCTTTGGCAAGTAGCAGGCTGAGCAACTCCTTAAATTTGCCGTGTTTGTTTCGCATTGATCCAACGATGTAATCATTGTTGTCGAAGTGAGGTAGAGAATGGGCCTCGGCAAAGATGAATCGAAGAGGGTGGAGAGAAGTGACCGCTCATCGGAGGACAAGAATCAAATGAATCCAGATTTCAAGGTGAAGGAGAAGAAGGGCAGGAGTCAAAGTGTGGAGGATAAGGGCAATGGTATGTCGATGGAGAGGATCTTCGAGGGGCAGGGATGTTGTCATGGAGGAGGCAGCTAGCATTCAGGGCGTTTGCGGTGGGCTTTGCGTTGAGCGTCATGTTCACTTTCATCAACATGAAGCCGAACCTCACAGCGGGCATCATCTGTTGGAATATAATTCGGAAAAAGCAAGTTGTTTGTTGTAATCAGAACCAATGTGAAGAAGACGATAACAACTTTATAATATCTTCTTTTTTTTTAATGTAAACTTACAAATCTTTGAGAATAAGAAAATAAGATATCACTAGAAAAATAACATAAAATTGGAGGTGAGGTACGGATATCTGAATCTCCTTAAGGCAATTAGTTCCTGTCAATGGTGTTCCGCAGATTCACGAACTATGCCTCTCAAGATATAACACCTCGAACCTGTTTGGATTAGTACTATACAAACAGGACTCAATCGAACTATTCAATTAAACCAACACACCTAGAAAAATCAAAAGAGTAGAGTAGTGTTTCAAATCTCTTTTGGAATCGTTGTCTTGAATTGTTTCATTGAAAAACCTTCTGAAGAAGCTCTATGTTCTTATCTATTTATAGAGCTTTAAAGTTCATGTGTAGAAGAGATACATGAATTAAATATACGCATGTTGTGACATCCTAAATTTTTCAGTCTTGCTTTCAATTAAATTAATCGGGCTTTTCATCGACTCACCTATAGGGCTGTTCTCAGAATTAATCACTCTCGAGATAACTAGACTATCTAGGGAAGCCATTAAGGAATTTTAATGCAATAGACTTGAGAATTTGACCAAGAATCGGATACTCGATTATGCTCATCTTTAGAGGCCATTACGACATAGTTAAAAATCGATTAGGGATCAAAGATAGGTTAGTTTGATTGAGATGTGTGACTAAATGTGGGTGACTCCACTAAATTGGAAAATTCTTAACTAGACTGATTTTTCTATTGTTTTGGTACCTTGTGTCCGTATTTGCATCCTTGAGATTTTCACAACAACCGAGAGTCACCAATGTGTCAAGTGGGTTCATTGTGGCTCGAAAAAAATCGACAACGGGTCATTTGCACTAAAAAATTTTGAAAGCTACCCGATAACCTAGGTCACGCTAAAATCGCACCAAATTGAAATTAACCGTGAATTTGAATCCGATTTCAAAAATTGAAAGTTTTGTCATGTCACGAGTCAATTTAGGAACGTCGACTCAGCCTCTGAAGATTTTTCAACAAACCGAGACTTTTTGGGAAAAAGTCAAGATAGGGCCATTTTTGTCCAGAAAATGTCGGGGATTGTTTTTGATCACGTAGTTGAGATGCAAGTAGGATCAATTGGTGAGGAAAAATACCAATTTGATTATTGACTTGATAATTGAATTTATAGAGGCTAATTTGAATTGATTCAAGAAGCTTTTGAAGTCCAATTGGGGGAAAACACATGAAATTATCAGCTTTAGGCGAGCTACATGAATTATCAGCTTTGGGGGAGGAAAATAAATTATTAGCTTTGGGCAAGCTATACTATCTATGTTTTCAGCTTTGGGCGAGTAGTCCTGATTTGATAGGACATTATAGATAGTATTGATTGAGTTGACTAAGAAGTGGTTATAATGGCATGTAATCGACTAAGTCGATTGATTGATAGCTTGATCTGATTTGATTGGATGGTATGGTTTGTCAGTATTTATTAATTAAACGGACTTACAGGAAGAGACTGAGGCTAAGGTAAGTCCTCCGATCTATGTTGTGCTTAGGCAGCCCTCAAGGCATATTTTCTTCCTAATCGACTCTTAAGGATTAGAACTCGCTGAAACGTTATCTCACCCAATTGCGAGATAACATTTTAGGTCCTTAGATGGCCACTCCTGAGTTTTTGGGACGACCCAAGAGTGTTACAGAGCAAACATCCTATATTATGATGAATCAGGGCCCTAAGGGTTGGGACTACGAGTTAGTAAGGTCCGTAGTCTGGGTCATTGTGGGTCTCACCCATAAGGTGCCCCATTGATACAGATTGTGGTACCGGCAGGCTCGAGATGGCCAGAGAGAAGGTCTTATTCCAAAGTTTGAGATTCCTCTGTACGCTCTGGAAGTTGCTTTTGGGAAGGGCATAGCTGATCCTCCTCAAGGCTCGGTAGATCCTTCTCAAGGCTCGATAGTAGATGCAGTAGACCCAGTTCTTATAGTACCAGAGTCCCCGATGCAGTCAGTTGAAGGCTCCAGCTGGAGTGTGGAAGAAGGAGAGATTGAGGATGATGATGACCTGGAGTAGATCGGAAACCCCCCTGCTTGTAGACTTTGTTTTTGAACTGGCTTGAGTAGAATCTAACTTTAATAGTTTGTATCGTACTATATACATTATGGTATGCAATGTATATATGTGTGGTTGTTTCAGGTTCAAAATTTATAGTCCTACTTTCCTATCCTATTGTTTTATTGTCTGGGGATTATTTATATACTTCTACATGCGTACTAAAATGAAAAGGTTGGTGATGCGTCCTTGGACGTCACTATTTAATCGACCAGTGAGGGATGGGCGCGCGCTTAAGGATCGGGGTGTGACACATGTATCCAATAAATTCATGATTCAAGAGATATGCAAATCCAAATTAAATAGACTCATGTATCTAAGAAATTCATGAATTAAGAGATACGTGAATCTAGAGACACGTGAATTCAAGAAATTCCTGAACTCAATAAATATATGAATTAAAAAATACGTGAATCTAGGAAATTCATGAATTCAATAGATACGTAAACAAAAAAGACGTTTCTTAATTTGTTGGTTTTCGTTGATCCATTAACCATAATTATAACAATCCCCCACATTAATGGGTCAACAAAACATTTTTTACTCGAAGAAATCTAAGCATACTTGTTGAAATACACCACATCAAGATAGGTAACTTTTGCTTTGAACCTTCTTTAGTGAAGGCCTATCGGACTTACTTAACTAGTCGATGGACTAAGCCTTGAATCACCAGTTATTTGTGTAAGCCTAGTGTAAGCCTAGACAATAAACCTCACACAAGGTATTTCCAATTCAAGGTTGGTTCTCAATTGTGTTTGTTCTTTCGGCCTTGAACCTCTCGAGATTCATACGTGCTTTAGAAAATCTAGCCTTTAAAGATTTTTATAGAGTCGGCTAGCTTTATGCATATAGGTGCATTCCTATTAAAGATATCTTACCATATCTTACTTGAATGTTACATTCTAAGTTATAGGAATCATTAAACGCATAGCATACCCTTAATAATGCTGTAGGAAAGCACTATTGCATCATAGAAATGGGAGACAGTGCTTACACTAGAGTTTTCAGAATTTGCGTTGTCCTATTAAACCTAGACCATGGGATCTCCAATCGCATAGGTTAGGTTTCCACCATGAAATATCTTTATTGGGTTAAGGCTCTTAAACCCATTTCCCTTGAAGCGCAGTTTATCTGCTCTCTTGACAAACCTTTTGTTAGCGGATCCACAATATTTTCCTTTGACTTTACAAAGTCTAAAGAAATGATTCCATTTGAGAGCAACTGCCTTATGGTATTGTGTCTATGACAAATGTGTCTATACTTACCGTTATAAATCACATTGTGTGCCCTTGCAATTGCCGCTTGATTGTCACAATGTATGCAAATTGCAAGTATCGGTTTTGGCCACACTAGAACTTCTTCTAAAAAATGTCGAAGCCATTCTGCTTCTTCAGTAGCTTTATCCAAAGTAACAAACTTTGATTCCATCGTAGAGCATGTTATTAGAGTTTGTTTAAAGGATTTCCATGATATTGTGGCACCTCCTAGCATGAACACATATATGCTAGTTGATTTCAATTCATCAAAATATGAAATCCAGTTGGCATCACAATGACCTTCCGAAACAGCTGGATATTTTCCATATTGTAGAATATAGCCTTTTGTCTTTTTCAAATATCCTAATACTCTTATCAAAGCATCCCAATGCTTGTGACCTAGGTTATTGGTATATCTGCTCAGTTTGTTTATTGAGTACGCAATATCTGGTCTAGTGCAATTCATGATATACATGATGCTGGCGATTACTTGAGAGTATTCCAGCTGTCTGATATTATTTCTAGTGTTCTTTCTTAAAGTTAGGTGTGAAAGAAAATGATTGTTTGTATCTTTAATGTCGAATCCTTTAAATATCTCAATTACCTTTTCAATGTAACGAGATTGTGTTAAACCTAAGCCATCAGATTTCCTTAGAATTTTGATGCCGAGTATAACATATGTTACATCTAAATCTTTTATCTCGAAGTTCTTCTTAAGAATATTCTTGGTGATTCTGATGACCTTGGTGTTATCTCCAAGAATTAGTAAGTCATCGACATATAGACAAATAACATATCCAACTGTTGTGGATTTAGTGTATACACATTTGTTACACTCATTGATTCTATACCCATTTTGAATCATTACCCAGTCAAATATCTCATGCCATTGCTTAGGAGCTTATTTAAGTCCATACAATGATTTGACAAGTCTACACATTTTGTGTTATTGTCCTTTGACCTTGAATGCTTCAGGTTGTTCCATATAAATCTTTTTGTCGAGATCACTATTTAAAAATACAGTTTTCACATCCAATTGATGTATCTGCAAATTGTATAGCGAAGCTATTGCAATTAACATCCTTACTGTGAATAAGTATCAAAGTAGTCAAGACCCTCTTTTTGTCTAAACCCTTTGGCTACAAGCTGAACTTTGTACTTATCAATGGAACCATCAGCTTTTAGTTTTTTCTTCAATATCCATTTACATCCAATTGGTTTATTTCCAAGTGGAAAATCCACCAATTATCAAGTATGGTTACTTAGGATATAATGTATTTCATTGTCAACAACTTCTTTCCAAAAAGGAGCATTTGGAGATGACATTAACTCTTTAAATGTTTGGGTCTCACATTCTAACATGTATGTTAGAAAATCAGGCCCGAAAGATTTTTCAATTCAAGACCTTTTACTCCTTCAAAGTTCGGCTTCTTTGGTCACAACTTTATCATTCTCAGATTTTGATTCTCTAAGCATTTGCTGAGAAAGTTCTCCTTGATTTCTTTTTGCAGGATATATATCCGCAAAAAATTCAGCATCCCTTGATTCTAGGATTGTATTGACATGGATTTCCACATTTTCATATTTGTGAACAAAAAATCTATATATGCTACTATTGTGAGCATAACCGATGAATATGCAATCCATGTTTTAGGTCCTAACCAAGTTTGTTTAGGAGGAGGAATTGCCACCTTGGCTAAGCACCCCCACACTTTAAGAAAATTGTAGGATGACAATTTTCCATTCCCTAACTCATATGGAGTTTTACCTATCTTTTTATGGGGTATTTTATTAAGAATATAATTTGCAGTTAAAATTGCCTCCCCCCACAAGTTCTAAGGTAAACCTGAACTCAAAAGCATGGCATTAGCCATCTCCTTTAGTGTCATGTTCAATCATTCAGCAACTCCATTTTGTTGTAGAGTATAAGGTGCAGTTGTTTGGAAAATTATTTCAAAACTAGCACAAAACTCTTTGAAATTGATTGAACTGTATTCTCCTTCTCTATCAGACCTAAGCACTTTGATTTGTTTATCAAGTTGTTTTCAACTTCATTTTTATACTCGACAAACATGCTCATGGTCTCATCTTTGCTAGTTAGTAAATAAATATAGCAAAATCTAGTATAATCATCCACAAATGTAATGAAGTACTTCTTTCCACCTCTACATTCTACAAACTTTAAATCACATAGATCACTATGAATTAATTATAGTGGTTCACTTGTTCTTTTAACGGATTTGAAAGGTTTCTTGGCAAACTTGGCCTCAACACAAGTCTCACACTTGTAACGAGCATCCAGTTCAAATCTTGGAATTAACCCCAAGTTTGCTATTCTCTTCATTGTACCATAGTTTACATGTCCTAATCTACCATGTCATTAGATAATGAGACACAACATTGTAAACCGAAAACTTTTCTTTATTAATAGTATTTGGGTACACATAATTCGAGTTTACACCAATGACAGCTACATTGGCTTTAAACAAGTCATTACACAAGTACTATTTCCTCACATACATCCCTCATTTTGAAAGTACAAACTTGTCAGATTCAAATACAACTTTGAAATCCTTCTTGACAAGTATGGGACCGGAAATTAGATTTTTCTGAATCTCTAGTACATGCAACACATTCAGTAGGGTGACCTCCTTGCCAGATGTAAACTTTAGGATCACCTTTCCTCTTCTGACAATTTTTGCTGATGCATAGTTAGCCATATAAAGCTTCTCATCTTCTTCAGCCTTCTTATAAGATGAGAAAATGTGTTTGTCTACACATATGCGATTTGTGGCACCTGTGTTTAGCCACCAGCCATTAGTGTTCGACACCAGAGATACTTCAGACATTACCACAGAAGACAGTCTCTCAATATTGTCATGTTATGTCAAATTCAGTTGCTGGGCTACACCATCGTTCTTGCCGTTTTTCGGGCGCTTCTTGCAATCCTTAGCATGATGGCCAGGCTTGTTGTAGATAAAACATGTCCCTTGGAATTTATGAAACTGTTCCTTTTGTTTGTCTTTTTCTTAAAAAGACGTCTTCTTTTTTCTATCTTGCTTGGATTTGGAAGATTCCACAACGTTGGCCTTTGGCTCAGAAGAAGGGTTCACACTCCTTCTATTATCCTCCTCGATTCTGAGGCGTAGAATGAGATCTTCAAGACTCATCTCCTTTCGTTTATGCTTCAAATAATTTTTTAAGTATAACCAGCCCGAAAGTAGTTTCTCAATCATGGCTGCCACTTGGAATGATTCACTGAGTATCATTCCATCAGCAGAGATGTCACTCAAAATTAATTACAATTCTTGAACCTGACTCATGATAGATTTAGAATCCACCATCTTGTAGTCCAAGAATTTGGCAATCACAAATTTCTTGGTGCCAACGTCCTTAGTCTTGTATTTCTTCTCTAAGGACTCCCATAACTATTTAGCAGATTCAATATTACAATAAACATTATACAGAGAATTCACTAAACGATTAAGAATATAATTTCAGCATAAGAAGTTCCCATGCTTCCAAGCCTCCAATGCACCGAGCATCATGACATCGTACTGATCTGGACTAATTATCGAGCACACCTCTAATAAATACTCCGTCAGATTTAGCATGGTTAGATAGAAGAACATCTTTTGCTGCTACTGTTTAAAGCCCACTCCGGTGAATTTCTCCGGTTTCTCATTAGCTGTAACTGGAGGTGTTGTTATCACAGTAGGTAAGGTTTGTTGAACTATCCCTCTAGAAACGGAGCCAAAAGCCATTTGGCCTATATTGTCAGATAGAAGAACATCTTTTGCTGCCACTGTTTAAAGCCCACTCCGGTGAATTTCTTCGGTTTCTCATTAGCTGTAACTGGAGGTGTTGTCATCACAATAGGTAAGGTTCGTTGAACTATCCCTCTAGAAATGGAGCCAAAAGCCATTTGGCCTGTATTGTTTTGAAAAATAGTCTCGAGCATACGAGTCATGTGTGACTTGTACCTGCACCACCAAAATTGGTGTTAGCTCAAGGGCCCATAGCATTGGCTGCTACAAATTCAGACCCTTAGGGCTGAACATCTTCTATAGCAACGATCGAATCGACCATAGGAATATCTCCTGAAACATTCTGGACATTGAAGGGCACTTGATTATTCTCAACCATCTCAATAATAATCTGACAAGAACAACAAACAATGAGTGATATATTCGCCTTAAGATTATTGGAATATAATCCAAAGAAAGCAAACTATTTGTTGTAATCAGAACATCAATGTGAAGAAGATGATAACAACTTTATAATATATTTCTTTTTATGTAAACTTACAAATCTTGGAGAAGAAGAAAATAAGATATCACTGAAAAATAACATAAAATTAGAGGTGAGGTAAGGATATCTGAATCTCCTTAAGGCGATTAGTTCCTGCCAATGGTGCTCCACAGATTCATGAATTATATCTCTCAAGATACAACACATCGAACATGTTTGGATTAACACTATGCAAACAAGACTCAGTCGAACTATTCAATTGAACCAGCACACCTAGAAAAATCAGAAGAGTAGAGTAGTATTTCAAATCTCTTTTGAAATCGTTGTCTCGAATTGTTCTATTGAAAAACCTTCTGAAGAAGCTCTATGCTCTTATCTATTTATAGACCTTTAAAGTTCATGTGCAGAAGAGATACATGAATAAAATAGACGCATGTATCCAATAAATTCATGAATCAGGAGATACGTGAATCCAAATTAAATAGACGCATGTATCCAAAAAATTCATGAATAAAGAGATATGTGAATCCAAGAGATTCATGAATCCAGAAACACGTGAATTCAAGAGATTCGTGAACTCAATAAATATATATTAAAAGATAGGTGAATTTAGGAAATTCATGAATTCAATAGATACGTGAACAAAAAAGACGTATCTTAATTTGTTGGTTTTCATTGATTCATTAACCATAATTATAACATCATCCCGTCGCCGAACATCTTAGCGGGGCTCCTCGGGTTCTTCTTCATCAAGATGTGGACCAAGGTCCTAGACAAGTTTGGGCTGCTCCAAGTCCCCTTCGCGCGGCAGGAAAACATGGTGATCCAAATCTGTGTGCTAGCGTCCTTGGGCATCACTTTCAGCGGTAAGTTGGCTTGTCTTTCGCGCCTGGCTGCATTTTGAAATAGCATGAACTAGGAAATGCTCTGTTTTAGCAGCTTTGTCTATTGACATGCTTTCTGTCGCTTTTTCTTGCCTATCGATTCGCGAAGATTTCAATTGCTACGATGATGATGCACGTTTCTTTCTAACGGTTACATTAGATGGGTTGCATTGATGCACTCACTTGTAATTGAAATTAAGTGTACATGATATTCACCATGCAAACTTTTTTGCTCCTCCTAACCTGAATTGAGAAAGGAATCCCGAGTTTCTGATGGAATCAACACAACATAACAATGCGAATCTCTAATATTTCTACTTTTCTTGAGCTGGTCCTAGCTCATTGACTGTTGTTTGAGTGGAGAATTGACTAGGATTCATATAAGGGTATAGAATTTTTCCAAAGTTTGATCTATAAGTTAGCATCAACATTTTAAAAGTTTGGTAACATTTCTATTTCGAAATATAATTTCTTTTGAGAAATAGTTTTTTTTTCTATTTTTATTCCTTGAATAAAAGAACGCACACAGTAACTTCACAAAATTTTTATCCTCAAAATAAAAAAAAGTATTTGGTACGACCTACAATTATTTTTTGTAATGTAGGATTTCTTTTAATTTTTTAATAATTATTTTAGATTTTTCTTTTTTTCCTCACCTTTTCTTCTTGCTCCTCCTCTAGCCGGACACCGGACGCAGCGTCCAACGACCAACTACCAATAGCCAGCGGGTGAGGGGGCGGCGGATGGCAGGTGGCAGCAAGCAATGAGGAAGAAGAAGAAAAGAAGAAAAGAAAATAAAGAAAAATGACTTATTTTTAGAAATTGTTCTCGGGAACAATGAGTTTTTTTCTTTTTTTTTTACCTTCATGCTTCTATTCAAAATTTATTCCCCAACTACTTTTTTATTCTATGAATAGAAAAATTAGTTGATGTCACCAAATGGATTTCCATTTTTTTTTATTCCATGAAAAAAAAATCAAAAAATTAAAAGAAAAGGAACATTACCAAATGGAGTCCGAGATCCCCTCAAGCCATGGCTATTGTTTTATCTAGGTTAGGTTCCACCGCAAATGGTGCTCAAGCTTACTGCTGCTTACTTGTAGCTCAGCATGCATATAAAGTTCAACAATGACTCTACCTTTTGAGCCAGAAAATTTAAAAGAACTAATAATAAGATGGCGAAACGAGAATTTCAAATGCTCATCCACCAATTTTTTTCCTTTGTGGTAATTCGGGAACTTTTGTCTATTGCGCGCTGTAATTTCATTGAGGGGAAACTCGAGGAGGTGTAAGTACTCTGGGACCGCCGATGTTTCAAGTCAAAAGGAAGGATCGGCTCTCTCTCGACCATGCCAAATCAATCTCTATCTACATCGGGTCTTATCTTTGTCCATCTCTTTCCTTGGATGATACAGGCGCCATTAACTGATTTCAATACCGAGAGGCTGGATTTTTTGTTTGATTTCTTTTTAATATCTTCTCTAGGTAGAGAAAGAAAAGGAAACTAATTGATAAAATGACAATAGAACCACCAGATCGTTTATATGAGGTTTTGTCTGATGATGCTCATAATTTTGTTTTGCTATTTTCTGTGATCTCTTTGTGTCGAGGTAAATTGCACAAAACAAACCGTTTTTGAGAGAAAGTAATGTTAAGAGATTTAAACTTGCTTATTCTTTTTAGATGAATAGCTAGGGCTTTTTACTGGAAAAATGTGGTGCTGCGTTATTTTGTATGAGCGGGACGTTTCGGGAGTTTTCTCTTTCCAATGAGGAAGCGAGTTGCTGATCAATCGAAGGATCCCCAAAGCGCTCAAGTCTTCAAAGACCCATCGCTGCCATGGATGATTGGTTTTCTCTTTGCATGTTGCATGCTTTTTTCTGTAGCACTGGCCCATGAAAATGTCGTTAAAATTATAGCAATTGCCGATTAATCTCCATAAATAGTTTCCACACACCTGAAGGGACCTAGCTAGCTAAGTAAGACAAGTCAGAAAGCCTTCTCATTAGTGTGTTGATATGTTAGCTCTCATCGGCTTAAATTTTTCTCCTGAAGGAAACAAGTGATAGCATTGGGAAAGTTCCTCTCCTTCAACTTCTTGTGGAGCCTTTTCCAATGATTCTACACAGCTAGAGATGGATGTGGTTTTACAGAGTTTCCCACTTTGGGGTTTAAGGCTTTGCAATACAGGTGTATAAGCTTAACAAACTTCCACTTTACAATCTACGGCTACTTTGTGCTGTAAGCTGGCCTTTACTTCGATGTCATGCACTTTAATATGCAAAACTATTAGCTGATTTCTCTTACATGGATAATGTGAAGGTTTTACTTTAATTTCTTTGCAACATATGTTGGAGCTGGGATGATTTGCCCATACATAATAAATATCTCAGTGCTGCTAGGAGGAATTCTATCCCGGGGTTTAATGTGGCCTCTAATAGATACCAGAGAGGGACATTGGCATCCTGTAGATGAAAGCCCAACTAGCATGCATGGAATTCAAGGCTATAAGGCAAGTCAAGATATACATGCAATTGTGCAAGTTTGTTTATGTCTTTTGTTTATGCTTTAATCTTACAATACCAATTTTGTTAGGGACATTCC
Source organism: Eucalyptus victrix (assembly GCA_016097545.1). Classification (NCBI taxonomy): domain Eukaryota; kingdom Viridiplantae; phylum Streptophyta; class Magnoliopsida; order Myrtales; family Myrtaceae; genus Eucalyptus; species Eucalyptus victrix. The sequence goes on along the minus strand of CM027845.1, from coordinate 26,191,304 downwards.
CTATGATGTTTTGAAGATCGAAAAATAAATCAAAAGCTACTAAGGTGTTTAATGGTTAAGTAATAGACCATGCAGATGATAGAACATGTAAAAAATTTTGTCAAAGTTTGAAGATGGCTAGAAGACTAAACGTAACACATATCCACAGTATATTTTTAAAAATTTCTAGACTTCTGTGTCAAAGTCTGTTCTACATCAGAAGTCTACCAACTCTGACAAATTCCAAAGTGAACATGAATGAAGAACCAGAAGACGGACTCTATGCTAAAGCTGAACCAAAAGACAGACTCTATGCTGAAGCTGAATTTATTTAGACTGTGTTCAGACCTTAAAGCTAAATCTGTTCAAAAGCAGGATATGTTCAGACCCAGATTGTAAAGTCTATTGCACTTAGACTCAGATTGTAAAGTCTATTGCACTCAGACTTTACATCCAGATTCGACAGAACGTAACACAAGCCCCAATCATATAACGGTTAGTGATCTGGTTTGGATTTAACATTAAGATTGATTTGATTAACTAAATCTAATTAATTGACGATTGGATCTTGAAGACAAGAACTTTCTATACGAAGAAGCTCTACTTATGGAAACCAAGATTCTGTTTGTATAGGCGATCAGAATCAATTTGGGATTCTACTTTTGTCACTCAATGCCTACTAAATCTTCTAGATATGATCTGTCCAATGGGTAGATTGGAAGATGATCCTCAAGATTCTGTCCAATGGCTAGTTTGGAAGTGGAGGAGTATTTAAGAAGATGAAGGATCGATGAGTAAGTAAGAGATGGAGCGTAGAATTTATAATTCCAAAGTCTGAGCGATCTTTGTTCATATACTTATCTTTGGTGAGCTTAAACATTTGTGATCTTGAGAGAAATACCAAAAAAGTGACTTAGTGAGATAGTGTGATCTACTACTAAGTGTTTGCACTCAAAGTTGTAATCTCTTGTTGATTGCATAGTGGAATCCAGCCAAGAAGGCTGTTAATGTGGGAGAGTGGACATAGGCTTAATCTAAACCGAACCACTATAAACCTTGTGTTCTTATTCTCATTCCTGAATCTCTTTATTTTGTTCGTAGTTCTATTTAACTGCTAAAGTCTGATCCCGCTCAAAGTCTACTGCTCTTCAGACTCAGTTTCAGAAGTTTGTTGTTATTCAAATTCAGGTTAAAAATAAAAGTTTTTACTGCATTTTGCAGAATCTATTTTTACACCTATTCACCACCCTCTAGGTGTTCATACTAGTACTTTCAAATTTGTCAGGTTTTCATTGCCATTGCCATGATATTGGGTGATGGGCTTTACAACTTCTTCAAGGTGCTTGGCCGAACGCTCTCTAACTTGTATCATCAGCTCCAAGATAGAGAAATGAGCCATGTCCTCCCCATTGTGAATGGTTCCTCTCTCGAGAACCCTTAAGTGCCTCAAATGACCAATAATGGACACAACTTTTCCCAAGAGATCAAATCCCCACAAGGTTTGCTGTTGCACGGTATGTCGTAATAGCAGCCAAATCCACAGCTACTCTTCCGCACATGTTCCCCCAACTCAAATGGTATTACATTTTAGTCATTTATCTCTTTGCTTCAACTTGGGTTTCTGCAATGCCTATCGTTGTGGGCTCATCGACTGGTCTCTTGCCCCTGACTATGCAATGCTCGCCATCCTCGTGATTGGGGCATGGGCCGATGCCACGCATGGTGGAATTTTTGGATGCAAATCATGTAATCCCAAGATCTCCATAACCAGAACAAGAGCATAAATGAATCGAGTAGAAAGATTAATACACCTTATTTGGAAGCCATAGTTCTTGAAGCCGAAGCGAAAAATGGATTATCCACGTGCAAATCCTTCTCCTCTATTGCCCTCTGTATCACTGGCTCAATGAGATAGCCCCCTCACCCTTTAGCGCTAGGTTAACACTCCTTATGTGAAAATACTTGTGAGAATTAGGGTTTGATGAGAGACTTGAGCACTATTTATAAAGTTTCCAACTAGGCCCTCTCATTACGGGCCAAACTCAACTCGGCCCACACTAACCAGCCTCATATTAGACTAATTAAGAAACATTCTATCTCTTCTTAAACCAACCTCGTAAAAACGGTAACCGTAAAATGGTAAATTACAATATCAATTAATATAGTCTACATTAGGAAAACTCTTACATTCTCCCACTTGGACTATATTAATTGAAATTGCACTATATGTATGCACATTGGTATAGAGATAATTCTTAATAGTCAATCCCATCCCATAAAGTCTCAAACACCAAATTATGGCGATAATTGCATGTATACATATAAAGCCTTATATGGTCACAAGTGTTTTCAATTTTATTGATATGAATTCAATATGATATGTGGCAAATGGACAACATCTCTCATAGAGAGATCACATTTGTTAGTCATCATTCTCTTATCTTAAGTGTCACAAAAAACTTGTGCCACTAGAGGATATCTTTATGGTTCCAAGTGAACCCACATATGTCTTATCTTTACGGTTTACCTTTTTTTATGTATAATAAGACATATGCACAAAGCTAATAACCGGATGCCCCTAGCCTTTACTCAAAGTTTATATTATTCCTTGAGATTTTTATCAATATGTATTCAACATAATAATAACACATTCAAAAATATTTTATTGAATGCAAAAGTTGATACATATCTCGTTAATAAATGTAACAAACACAGAAATAAACTTTATTAGAGTAAAACCAAAATAGTTCTCACTAAATAATAGCATCTCATGATGCTCTTAAGCTCACATTAATGACATGTCATTCAAGAACAGAAGAGCGAAGTCATTTAGTTAGTGGATATGCAAATACATCATCTGTGGAAATATGCTATATTATAACGTCACCTTTCTATACCGTTTCTTTATGGTAAGAAATTTGACCACCATATATATAGACCCCCTGAGACCTTTGTTGTTAATATATAATACTACAAATTTATTGTCTCAATACATCCATAAAGTCAAAAACAGTCAACTCATTGATGAGGTTCCAGAGCCTAATAGCACAAGTAACAATCTAAAAGAATGTTACTAACTCTATTTACGTAGTAGAATATGACATAAAAGTTTATTTATTACACTTCCTACTAACATAAATATATATTCTGTTATTGATCTTATGTCATCCTAACAACTAGTAAAGTTTATATCTAAATATCCTACTAGCTACAAGAATTGAATATATCTGTAAATTAGCATATAATCTATTATCTTAAAATCTTCTTGGTAGTAACCCAGTGATCGTGTCCTGGATTTGACTGATTTCTGCCTAGAAGTTCCATCGCAAAGGCGATATTTAGTCTAGAGCAAATTTGAGCATACACTATACTTTTAAGTGCACTGACACAAGGTACATCCTGATTTTCTCAATATCTAAATAAGGACAATGTAATAGATATGGTCCATCACCCTTAATGAGGAACAATTCCTAGCTTGCAATGATGTATATTGAATATTTCTAAAAATGTGATCAACAAATGTCCTCTGAAATAAATCTGATATATATATATGGTGAGAACAATCCTTACAGACTTCAATACAAAGGACAAAATATGCCTCAAGATCACTACTTGTAACCAAAATATCGAGTATATAGAGTATAAAATAATTTTTTTCCCATTAACCTTACAGTATATATATACTGAATTACTTTGTTCCTAATTGAACGAAATAACAATACTATAAAACTTTAATAATATTATATGGAAACTTGCTTAAGATCATGAATAAGACTTTTCAGTCTACACATAAGTTTACTTAAATTATCTGCTGCAAAATTCTCTGGTTGTTTATTACTTTTACCCAAAAAAAAAAAAATCCTCTGGTTGCACTATATAAATTTTGTTAACGTGTCCATTTAAAAAAATAGTATTTATTTGGCGTAACTCCATATAAAAAATAAACTATTAATATCACGTTCACTCGAAAGAATCTTTAAAAGATACTATAAAAAAATATTTATTTCTTCACTATTAATTATCTACCCCTCTTTCAAAGTAAAAACTTTAGCTACCAGTTTAGTTTTAAACTCCACAATCTTTCTTTAAAATCATTTTAGTTTTGTACATCTATTTATAACTAATGAACTTGTGATCTTTAGGCAAGTCAGTAAGTTTCCAAACACTATAATGTTTCATATATTGCATATCGCATTTTATGGCATTTAATCACATACTTGATTGAGGACAAAAAACATTTATATAAGTCGATAAATCAACCATGCAATAGATATTGTAGTCATGCTCTCATAGATAGATTATATAGTCTGATGGTATAACTGATCATTTTTCCCTAACAAATCTCCTAAGTAAAGTTACAACCAATTCATTCTACATTTAAGAGGTTTGAGAAATTTCATCATAAAATATATCAAGAATAGTACCTTGAACCTCAACAAGTTTAGTCTATGATACAAGAGATTTCATAATTGCCTGTATAAGCAAATACAAAGACATAGTAACCTCCATCGTACTATTATCCTTAATAGCTTGAGAGTGGCTATCCTCTACAACTTTGTCGAACTTTAAAAACTTTACTGTATGTGATTCCATAATTTTGTCCCTTCATTAGGGTCATAAAATCAATACCCCTTCAAACAATCTAGGTAAAATACAAAACAATTCCAAGTGGATCTGAATTTTAACGTATGTAATATTGAATTATATAACCTTAATTCTGCATGACACCTCTATATTTTAATCTGATTCAAGTTAAATTTATATCCAGTTCATAACTCAAAAGAAGTTTAGGGAAGTTTAGGGACTAACTTTGGTAAAAAATACGTTTTGTATGTGAAAATGTTGCTTTCAAAATATTAGCCCACATAAAACTGGATAAATTAGTCTTACCCATCACCATGTTGATTACGGTGCAATTATGCATTTTGGCAAAATCATTTTGTCAGGATTTTCAAGCATAGTAAATTACATTACCACCCCAGAATTACCTAGTATTTGACAAATGATCCTTTAAGCTATTCAGCATTGTCATACTTGCCAAAATACTCAACGCCACTATTAGGCCTGACAACTTTTAAGACTAATTATAACTGTTTTATTCTTTTTCTCAATCATTTTATTTCCACAATAATTTATAGAAGCCTTTAGACATGAGTGAGATTATTCCTTAGATAGAAAACTTTTAAAAACAACATTTTCGATCGTATATGAGATGTATATATCATTATGTTAAAAAGTCCTTATAGATGTGTCCTAATTTTGGTATTAGACAAGACATAATTCCAAGCCACTCTAGGCTTCCATCATCTTTCTACAGTGCAGTCAGTTGGTAAATCACTTTTCAAGTATTCCTGAATGGAACGCTTCATGGACAATAAGCAAATTCTATTGTTATTTTTCCATGTAGCAAATCCTATGTTTACTACTTAAAATTTGAACCAATAAAAAGTGCAAATAAGTCCTAAAATTTGTTAAAATGTTTCATTTGAGTCCTAAAATCGACGCCGATAGCCTTTTTTCGTTCAAAATGCCGACGTGGCATTTTAAATTATTTTTTTATTTTCCATGTGGATTTTTTAATTATTTTTTATTCATTTAAAAAAATAGATTTAAAAACTAAACAATTAAATTTATTCACTTTATGTTATTTTCACCAAAAACTAAAAAACTAAAAAGAAAAAATTTATTTTTAAAAATTGTTTTAAAAAAATCAGCGGCTCCTCTCCCCGCCACAACCGCCGCCGCCGCCATCGCCGGAGGGGCTGGCAACGGTCGTCGGCCCCCCGTGAGGGCCGATGAGGACTCACCCAGGGTTGACAACTGCCACTGGCCCCCTGCGAGGGCCGGCGGGCCTAGATCTGGGCACCCTCGCTCTAGCTTGAGTGAGGGTACCCAGATCTAGGCCCGCCGGCCATCACTTGCCTTGGGCGAGTCGACGCCAGCCCTGGGCGAGGCCTCTCAGCCCTCGCTCGGGGCTGGCCAGCCCCGCCTAAGGCCAGTGACCGTCGCCTAGCCCCTTCGACGATGGACAGCGGCGGGAGAGGGGCCCGATTTTTTTAAAACAATTTTTAAAAATAATTTTTTTTTCTTTTTACTTTTTTAGTTTTTGGTGAAAATAAGATAAAATGCATAAATCTAATATTTCAGTTTTTAAATCTAATTTTTTTAAATGAATAAAAAATAAATAAAAATCCACGCGAAAAAATAAAAAAAATTAAAATGCTATGTCAAAGCATTTTTAATGAAAAAGGCTAACGGCGTCGATTTTAGGATTCAAATTAAACATTTTGATAAGTTTTAGGACTTATTTGTACTTTTTGCAAGCTTTAAGACTCAAATACATTTTCATGACAAGTTTTAGGACTTTTGGAGGACTTATCCCTATATAATTAGCATCATGTGAGCATTGTGTAACTTGATGTATAAGTATACATTAAGAGAGTTACACGCATAATCATATCACATTTGGGCAAAATTCATGACATGCAGCTTGTACACTCCCCACATGATAACGGTTATGAGAATATATTATAATCTTCGTGAATTCATTACCTTTTGGCATATGAACTACTAGGATCAGTCACTCCTCTACCACATCATCATGTATCCTTCCATGAACTAATACACAATGGCCTTCTTTTGGAGTATGACTACACATTAGACTAGAAGACATCCCAATCAATATACGAGACTGAAATTTTTCAAACCCAATCAAGTGTGCCACTTTAGCGGTCACAACTCAATTAATTCCTTGAAACTCTCTCATACCAGGAATATAAATTTTACTTCTTATATACACCATATAGATGTGATTTTATTTTTAGTGATAGGGATAGTAAATCACTAAAATCACATATCATGCTGATTATACAGCTTTATTCATTAATAAAAATTTAAATTTATTGTATATTATTAATAAATCACACTTTTATAATATTTATGTAATAACATACCAGTACTCTAACACCTATATTTCCAAAATCACATAAAAATACAAGAAAAATATGCGAAAATATACTAAAAATACATGTATTTAGGGTTCCGTATGTATTTTCACATCTAAAAAATTGTCAAACATGTAAAATAAATGCATCACAAGATAGAGAATGGCCATACAAATCTGATGTTACCAGCCACGCACCCATTGGAGCTCCCACGCGCCTGCACGCATCACTTGAGTGCGCGGCGCGTGGAGCTCATGCGTAGGCAAAAAGACTGGTCAAAAACCAATCCGACCGAAAGTGGTCTAACTGGTTCCCAGCTTGATTGTTCAGTTCAATCGCCTGGTCCGACTAATTGACCGGGTCAGGTCGAGTCAGGGCCTCAGGTTAGGTCAGGTCAAGCCCGGGTCGCTGACGTCATGTGACATCCCGAATTTCTAATTCTATTTTCAATTGAATGAGTTGGGCTTTTCATCGATGCGCCTATAGTTTTTTTCCCTGAGCTGATCGTTCACAAGAGAACTAGTCTATCTAAGAAGCCGTTAAGGGATTTTAATATAATAGACTTGAGAATTCGACTAGAAATTGACTGTTCAACCGTGCTAATCTGCAAGGGACAATACAGTATTGTCAAAATCGATCAGAGATTGGAGATGGGTCAATTCGAATTAGGTATGTGATTAAAGTGTGGGTGATTTCACGTAATTGCAAAATTCTCGTTAAACGGCACTAAACTGAGTTTCTGTCATTTCTGTACCCTGTGCTTATAATTGAAATCTCGATATTTTTACGACAACCAAGAGTCGCCAATGAGTCGAAGATGCACAATGTGGCTTGAAAATAATCGATCATGGGTCAATTGTACTAAAAATTCCTAAAACATACCGTGTAGATTAGGTCAAGCTAAAATCTCACCCGGTTGAAATTAATTGTGAACCCGATTTCAAAAATTAAAAGTTTTGTCATATAACGATTCATTTTAAGAACATCGGCTCATCCTCTGAAGATTTCTCTACAAACCCGAAATCTCGGCGAAAATTCAAAATAAGGCTATTTTTGATCAGGAAAATTAGAGGGCTGTTTTTGGTCATATTTTTGGGATTCTGGTTGGTTCAATTGATGAGGAAAAGTCATCAGATGGACGAGGGTACCTTGATGGAATTTATGGAGGCCAAATTGAGCTTAATTAGAGAAGGAATTGAGTCCAATTGGGGAGAAATTGTCCAAAATTCGTAGATCCTTGGGGTCTGCAACATTTCGACCCTTGAATGGCTTGCTAAGGAAGCTTGAAGGCTGCAAATTGGCTACGGATGACAGCCAAGGGGGGTAGGGCATGAAACTTGAGTATTCTTGATATTTTGTGGCCCCCCTCTCTTGCAACAGCCATCTTCTTCCTTATGTAGCTTCTTTCTCCATTTTTGTGGGTTTTGAGAGCTTAAAAATCCAGAGAACCAGCTAGCACACCTCCCCTTTGCCGTCGACCACCGCCCGAACCCGTCCGAGCAGCAGCCGTTCGCCTGAGCCATTGCTAGCCTCCTGCTCCCGTCCCGCTCATCCCGAGCCTTCTTGTCGTCCCCCACGAGCCCAAGCCACCGTCGAGCCCTCCGTCCAGCCAACCAAGACACTGCCGTTGTCATTCCAGCCGTTCGACCCAGCCGCTCAAGCAGCCTCCTTCGACTAAAAGCAGAAGCCAAACTCTCAACTTAGAGTTGAGAGCTTGTGGCCCGTTGTAAGGCCCGTCCAAACCCTATTTGGTGTCGTCGTAGGCTTCGCTCGCCCACGCATCACCGTCACCGTGGACTCACTGGCCCGCTAAACCAGTGAGTTTACTCATTAAACCTTGCTTATGAGGTTAATGATACTTAATGGGTAATTAGTTTAGCTTAAGATGAGATTAGGTGGTTAGTTAGTCTAGATTAGTCATTTAATTATTTAATTATGCATGTTAGGTGGTTAGAATAGATTAATTAAGGACTAGATAAATTGTACTATTTATCTAGATAAGTGCATAAATTTTCTTGGCCCGTTTAGGTGGTTAGATTACTACTTTCGACTTAGTTTAGCACTTATCGGATTTAATTTGCATTATTTAATTATTTTAGTAATTTATTTAATTATTTAATACTTTTCAAAAATTATACCAGAATAGTCGGTGACCGAAATTTCGTGCTGATTGTAGTGGTGTACTTAGTTTATGCAATTGAGTGAGATTGTGATTTTTGAATATTTATTTCAAAATTTCAAAATTTTGGTATTTAATTAGAAAATACCGAGTGTCGAATTTTCACACCGAAAATGGTTTTGAAAACTATATCAAATAGTGGGATTTTAAAATGAATGATATCAATTTTTCTGGTTCGACTAACTGTGTGCCCACACATTATTATTTTACCGAGTGTTTTTAATACGAAGAAAATAGGCCAAGTTCGTTATCTTAATTGAGACATTTGAGTGCAAATCACAATGTCCTTGGTCGGAATTAAATGATCGTGTGGTGATTAAGAGAATCCGCCCCTAATGTGCGTCAGGTGGATGTTGTCCCTATATGGGATGCCCTTATCAACGGATGCCAGTCGCAGTAGATTCTAGACTGAAGCTCCTTCGGGATTCTCATGCTTAATGGGGTGAGACGTTATCATGCTCAATGGGGTGAGACGATGCCTAGTTACGCCAGAAGACCGCCAAACGTTGAGTAGGTCGTGCCCGTTGGGCCGTGATAAAATTGGAATGCATGAATGAGTGTTCTATCTGCCCCTGATTATAGGACAAAATTGTGTAGCACGGTATGTGACGTGTCATAACGATTTGGCCTTATAATCGGGACTCATGTGATTGATTGGCTTGAGAGTGTGGTGTTCCAATTGATTGAGTATTATTACTGCATATGGTTGAGTATATGAATTGTGCTAACGTGCAGGGAGGAACTGAGGTGAGGTGAGTCTCTATGTTGTATGGTTAGGCCACCCTAGGCGTATTTCCTTTCTAATCAGGGTTTAGAGGGTGAACTTGCTTCCGTCGTGCGCTCAACTCTTTTCAGGTCTGTAGATGGCGGTCCCTCCAGTACGTTTTGGGAAGCCGAGGGGGTATACGGAGCAGAGTACTAATGTCCCTATCCTCGGGAGTCCCTGGCTCCATGAGCTCATAGTTACCACTATCTTGGTCAATGAGGGCTGACCATAGCTGGTACCTCATCGATTTAGGGCGTGGTTTCGCCATGGGATCAAGGAAGGTCCCCTGCAGGGTTTCGACATTCCTATCATTGTGATCAATGCCGTAGCAGGTGAGGGGGTAGCTGACCCCCCCTAATGGTGTCATGGAAGACCAATATCCCTCGGAGGTCTCAGAGGTCTCAGCTGAGGAGTCCTATGCCTAATTAGCTAGGTGGCTCCTTTTTGGAGTAGACATTTGTTTATAGTTTAGTGTTGCATATAAACTCATATTGTTTATGAAAAGTGTTTTGTGAAAATGTTATCCTACTTTTCTATTCCATATTTGCGTTGTCTGGGGATTTGTTTATTCGCTTTCGCATGTACAATAAAAATGAAGGGTTGGCACCACGTCCTAGGACGTCGTAATTTTATTGACCATCGAGGGATGTGCGTGCGCTCGAAGTTCGGGTTTGACACGTTAGCCCCCCGTGTGCGTCGCACGCGCAAGCCGTGCCCCACGCATGGGGCACATCTCTGACGCCCTGATGGCGCATGGTCACGCATGGGGCCTCCCCTAATGACGCGTCACCCATGGATCTGCTCGTCTCGACGAGTCCAGTCCAAATTTATAATTTAATTTGATTTTTATTGAATGAAAAATCACGAAAATCTCAAAATTAGGGCACGAATTCTATGCTTTTGAGTGCTAGTGTTATGGTTGCTTTGATATTACATGTTGGATGCAAATCATGCAATCCCAAGATCTCCATAACTAAAACAAGAGCACAGATGAATTGAGTAGAAATATTAACACACCCAATTTGGAATCCATCGTTCTTGAAGCAAAAGCGGCAAATGGATTATTCGCGCGCAAGTCATTCTCCTCCATTGCCCTCTGTATTATTGGCTCAATGAGATAGCCCCCTCACCCTTTAGTGCTAGGTTAACGCTCCTTATGTGAGGATACTTGTGAGAATTAGAGTTAAAGGAGAGACTTTAGCACAATTTATAGAATTTCCAACCCGACCCCCTTATTACGGGCTAAGCTCAACTCAATCCACACCAGCCAGCCCCATATAAGACTAATTAAGAAACTTTTTATCTCAACTTAGATCAACCCTGTAAAAATGGTAACCGTAAAACGGTAAATTACAATATCAATTAATGTAGTCCACATTACGAAAACTCTTACAGGAATTCTTGCTGGTTTAGCTGCTTGTAGAGTCATGATGAATATTATGACCACAGCCTTAGACCTGACTTAGGACCTCAAGACAGGTTATCTGACCCTGGCTTCACCACGGTCCATATTTGTGAGTGAGGTGATTGGTACTGCCATGGGCTGCGTTATCTCTCCCTACGTCTTTTAGCTTTTCTACAAGGCATTAAGGATCTTCGAGTCCCAGGAAGTGAATATCCTGTCCCCTGTGGAATTTTTTTTAAGAGCATGGTCGAACTTAAGGTGGAAGGCTACTATTCCTTGCCCAAACATTACCTCATGCTCTACTATGGTTTTTTCACAGCCGCCATGATCATAAATGGGTTCAGGGACTTAGTCGGTAAGAAGTGTACCCGTTTCATCCCACTATCGATGGCTATGGCAATACCCTTCTACATAGGGCCATACTTTGCCATTGACATGTGCATTACTAGCTTAATCCTGTTCATCTAGGAGAAAATCAACAAAACCAAGGCCGATGCATTTAGGCTAGTGGTGACTTTAGGAATGATTTGTGAGGATGGCATATGGACATTGCCTAGCTCAATACTCGCTTTGGCAAGGGTTAATCCATCAATTTGCATGAAGTTCCTATCAAGAGCCACGAACAAGAGAGTCGACACCTTCCTACGATCCTAGTCCTGCAGTTCAGACTCACAAAGACAACATGAAATCTCGAGCACGTCGCAAGTCTCTAAATGGACATTATGATCTGCTTTATCTTCCTATTTTTCTTGCAGTCTCCCAAAATCCTAGTGAAGCAGTCGTAGCAGCCATGAGTAGCGAAATTACTCTAGTATGTAACCCAACTATTTTTTGTGCTTCTTTTCATGCCTTGTAGAATCCACATTTCTGCGGTAGCCAACTATAATTTTCACGTATTATGATTAACAATATGAAACTCTAGGGAAGATTGAACTGCTACTACCCTCTTTCTTTTCTTGGAATAGTTGAATACCCAGATAGTCAATAGGAAACATTAGAGGGAAAATTATCCAAAAAGTCATAAACCTATTCTATTTTTGCCAATTCTATCATAAACTTTTTAATTTTGTCAATTAAGTTATAAACCTTTTTTTCATTTTGTCAATTGAGTCCATCTTGTTGGAGAAATCTTTCCAGAATATTTTGAAGCCGACAAAACGTTTCTATCGCCTAGTCTCGGATATTTGCAGACCGTCTGCTTTAAAGTCTCGAAGACTTTATGATCACCGACTCGAACTTAAGACTCAAGACTATTCTCATTGACAGTCTTTCGATCCAAGGACGAAGGAAATCCAGAGTCAAGTATATGGTTAAGGATTTAATCCTATTCTCTGGAGAAGATCTATTGGTTGGATAAATATAACGAATTCTTTTATTCGTATCTAGATCGATTGAAGATCCGATGGTCAACGAAATATTCTTGAAATGATCTATTCTTGGAAACCAAGATCCTGATTGTATGGGCGAACAGGATTGATGAGCTATCGTCAGGTTCCTTTAATAGCTCGAATGATCTTCTTAAATTGATTCCGTCCAACGGGTAGATTAGAGGAATTCCTTTGATAAGTGCCAACGGTTATGATGGCATAAAGGAGTATAAAAGGAAGACGTTCTAGTTGTTTTAGAAGTGTGATCGATAGAGAAATTTCAGAGTCTGAAGCACGTTGATTATTAGTCGATATAGTTTGAGCGAAATTGTATACACGGAGAGTGTCTATACTTGATGATACCTTGAGCGAGTGTGGTAGATCATCTACACCTAGAAATCAAGGAAGATTAACGCTGTAACATCTCTTTGTTCATAGTGGAATCCAGTCAATTGGCTGTCAGTGCAGAAGAGTGGACGTAGGCTTGAATCAAGCCGAACCACTATAAACCGCGTGTTCAATTCTCTCTTTCCTTTGCTCAGTTTTACGTTGATTATTATTTGTTGCAAATCTTTCAATTGTCTAAGTATTGTGCAATTATCAAGAAAAATCTTTTATGTACCTATTCACCCCCTCTAGGTACTCGTACTAGCTATATCACATCTAACCAATTTTATTCAGAAATTGATAACATGGCCAGCTGGCACTGACCTGATGTTTTTAAATAATTTTTCAATAATTTTTGTGAATATTTAGTTTTTTTCTTTTGAGGGGGTTTGAGATTAGGGTCAGCGGCCCTCGCCAACCACAGAGGGCTGCCGAGCCCTCATCAAAGAAAGTGAGGGCTCGGTCGATGAGGGTCAACCAGCCCTTCCCTGTGGCTGGCGAGGGTGTCACAACCCTCGCTAAAGGCTGGGGAGGGCCAGTGAGGGTCGATGGCCCTCACCTATGGCTAGCGAGGATTGTTGACCCTCAACTATGTCTCGTGAAGGTCGGCCGACAATCCTCACGAGCCCTAACCCTAAACCCCCAAAAATAAAATAAATAAAAATAAAAAAACTGAAAATTCAACAAAATTATTAAAAATTATAAAAATGCCACTTGTCGGTATTGGCCGATTATGTTATGTTAGCAATTTTTGGCCAAAATCAACCGAATGGACTCAATTGGCAAGAAATGAATATGTTTATGATTAAATTGGCAAAATTGAAAAGTTTAGGAATGAAATAGCAAAATTGCAATGGGTTTAGGACTTTTTAGACAATTTTCCCAATATTAGAAGAGTGTAGTTTTGAAAATTTCCAATTTATCTTTCTTCTTTTCTAGTCAAAAGAGACATTGACATAGATTCTTAGCATGGTCAAATGAAGAAAAATAGTTGACAAGTTTATAGTTCACTAGTGTTGAGAGCAATGGTGAGAGGGAAGCACAACTCGATGCAAAGAGCAACGATTTAAGGGGGAAGGACATGAATGCCTTGATTCGCTACAGGAACTGGAAATAGCTCCAACAATTCCAAATGTGAATTCAAGCTACCTACAAGCGAGAGATCGGTGAAAATAGGAGAGGAGAAGAGCACAATCTCAGTTTTGATATTCTGAGTGTCTTCTCAATTAAGCCTTCCGCATCTGTTTTTGGCCTACCAAACGAATTAAAATACGAGTCATTCAAGCAACCCATTATGACCCGTTGCATCGAACCTTATCTTTTTCATTAATTCATTCTGCCTTACTCTGTTGCCAAACAAGTTACCCCCTCAATACGGGATTCCTTGAACATGAGTCTTGGACTTACGCCACTAGAATTGCGGCCTCTTATATCAGGATTAGGATTCATTGGGGTGTTAAATTAATGTATCGAGTTTGAATTTGGATAACGATTTGTTAAACCAAATTTGTGGATAAAGATTTTCCAAGTAGATTTTAAATTGGATGATGAAGCCCTTCTTTTCTTGGACTCCTTATAGATGCACAAAAGAGAAAATAAAATAGAATAAATAAATAAAAAAGGAGCAAAGGTTTATCTTCTTTTATCTGCAGGAGGAGCCGGATCCCTCTATAGGTTATCCATGGTGGGGCCCAAAGTCAAATATTTGACTTTGGGCTTACAATATTCTAGGGCTAGGTTTCTTTTAGCCGATGAAAATAAAAGAAAGAAGTCTTTGCACGTGGAGCCAAAAAGTAAAAAAAGGAGCATCGCTTGAGAGAAGCCGTTGAACCACACATTTGCTAAAGCCCTACGAGAGAGAAAGAAAAGGAGCCGCACGTGGAAGCCGCACACGTCAAACTGAAGAGAGTTGCACGTGAATTCTTCGTTTCGGCGTATGTAGAGGGTTTTGTTTAAAGTTTGAACACGCGGTAATTTTGTCCCATGAGTTTATGTTCAAGTAAGTTGTTTATTTATAAACACTTTAGGTTTGAGGTTAAATCTAGGTGTGGGAAACACTTGAGCATCGGAGAATCAGAGTTTACAATTACTTACATGCTCGAGTGTTTCCCACACCTAGATTTAACCTAAAACCTAAAGTGTTTATAGTGGATTATAAACTCTGATTCTCCGATTATAGTGGATTATTTGTTGCTAGCTCTCCCCGTGAACATAGGTATCGATACTCGGACCAAATCACGTAAATTTCTGGTGTCCTTATTATTTATCGTTTATTTCTCTAGTGATTTTGTATTGACGTAAATTGTAAGATCCTATCATTTTCACATATTATATATTCCAACAATTGGTATCAGAACTTGGAATTAGATTTCTTAATTGTGATTTGGAGCTTTTTGCTTGTTTGATTATTATTTGTAAATTTTGTTATTGCAATTATGTCTGAGAGGAAATCCAAAATTGAGAAGTTTAATGGGAGGAATAACTTTGAGTTATGGAGCATCAAGATGCGGGCATTATTGACAACCTAGGGTTTGGCCAAAGCACTAGATGGTGAAGATAAAGTTGCCTATTATAACGAAAGCCTCTAAGAGGGTAGAGCTAATGGAAAAAAACAATGAGTACAATCTTGTTAAATTTGTCGAATGAGGTTTTAATAGAGGTTGTTAAGGAGAAGGATACCGCAGCATTATGGGCAAAACTTCAAGCACTCTATATGAAGAAAGGTTTGAACAATCCCTTGTACATGTTGAAGAGGATGTTTCAATTTAGGTATACTGAAGATATGTTTATCAAAACCCACCTAGATGAATATAATAAACTCATGATGGATCTGAAGAATATCAGTAAGATACTTGATAATGAAGAAAAAGGCATAATGTTATTGGCCTCTTTACTATCATGGGAGCACTTTACTGATTCACTGTTACAGGGACGTACTACAATTATCTTAGAAGAGGTAAAGTCCGTTTTATTTTTTAAGAAGTGGCAGAGAAAGTTATGAGATGATGGTTTGGCACAAGGAGTAGCGCAAGCACTAACAATTTGAGGTAGAAAACAACATTGAAGGCCTAGTAGTAGCAGAAGTAAAAGCAGATCGAAATCACGCCATAGAAAGTCCAAGGGACGCATGAAGTGTTTTGAATGTCACAATGAGGGGCACATTAGGAGAGATTGTCCAAAGCGGAGGAATAAAAGTGATAGGCAGAATGCCACAAGCAGTGTGGCCAACGTTGCTGAGGGGAGCACTAGTGATGCAGAAGTTCTTTTATGTGTGACTACTACTTCGTCAGGAAACAAATGGGTGCTAGATTCGGGGTGTTCTTATCATATAACAACTCATAAGAACTGGTTCACTACTTACCAGACTACATATGGCGGTAGAGTTCTTTTGGGGAATAACGCAGTCTATAAAGCTGTAGGAATAGGGACAATTCGAATTCGAATGCACGATGGGTTGGTGCACACATTAACAGATGTGAGGCATGTACCAGAGCTCAAGAAGAATATTATTTCTCTAGGGAAACTTGACGACATTGGGTATAGATACACCGCTGAAAATAGAGTACTGAAGATCTCTCGAGGTGCCATGACAGTGATGAAAGGGAAGAAAGTGAATACTCTCTATCATATACTAGGAAAGACCGTGAACGGAATCGCTGCAGTTTCATCGGGTGAGTCAGATTCTAACTTAACTCAATTTTGACATATGCATTTAGGGCACATGAGTGAGGCAGGTATGACGATGCTAAGTGAAAGGGGGTTGTTGAATGGTCAAAAGACAAGAAAGCTGGACTTATGTGAGCATTGCATCTTTAGGAAACAGCACCGAGTTAAGTTTACTATAGCTATTCATTCGACCAAGCAACCAGTTGAATATATTCATTCAGACGTCTAAGGCCCGTCTTCGATTCCTTCAAAAGGAGGTGTTCAATATATGCTGACATTTATCGATAATTATTCAATAAAGGTATGGGTATACTTCCTGAAGTACAAATATAATGTGTTTGGTCGGTTCAAGAAATTTAAAGCATTGATTGAGAAGTAGTCAGATAAACAAATCAAACACCTAAGAACCGATAATGGCATGGAGTTCTATGGTGAAAATTTTGCCGAGTTATGTGAGAAAAAAGGTATTGTGAGACACTGCACAGTACCTGGGACACCATAGTAGAATGATGTGATAGAATGGAAGAACGGAACTTTGTTTGAGCGAGCTCGATGCATGCTTTCACATACAGGACTTGGCAAAGAATTTTGGGCCGAAGCGATAAACATGGCATGTTACCTAGTTAATCGATCTCCATCATCTGCCATTGAGTGGAAGACTCCTAAAAAAATATGGTCAGGGAAATCTGTTAATTACTCCGAATTACATATATTTGAATGTCCTGTGTATGCTAATGCAAGTGATGGTAAGCTTGAGCCAAGAGCGAAGAAATACATATTTATGGGTTATGCACATGGGGTGAAAGGCTACCGGCTATGGTGCACCGATTCCAGATCACCCAGTTTTCTAATCAGTAGATATGTGATCTTCGACGAGACTGTAATGCTTCAATAGAAGAGTTCTGAGACACAACCAGCAAAGGAAACAGATTATGGTGTCATTAGTGAGGCGAAGCTTCAAGTGGAGACTCCGGAGACTTCAAAGATAACAGAAGTTGAGACTGCATATGGGACCGCAGTTCCTGAAGTTGGTGATAGTGGACAATTAGCACAATCGCAACATACTATAACCATAAATAAATAGAGAAGACAAATTAAATCATCGATATGTTATGGTTATACAAATATTGCTTATGCATTGATTATAAGTAATGAGGTAGAGACAGATGAGCCTTCGTCTTACTCTGAGACGATAGCTAGTTCGAAGTCGTCACAGTGGCTAGGGGTTATGAGTCAAGAGATTGAATCACTCCATTGAAATTAGACATGGGAGCTGATCAAAGAACTCAAGAGCCAAAAGATTATTGGAAGTAAATGGGTCTTTAAATGGAAAGAGGGCATTCTCGCTGTCAAGGCAACAAGGTATAAGGCGAGACTTGTGGCGAAGAGATATACACAACGTGAAGACATTAACTAAAATGATGTGTTCTCTTCTATGGTAAGACATACTTCAATTCATGTTTTACTTGCTTTAGTTGCTTCGTAGGATCTTGAGTTAGAACAGTTACATGTGAAAACTGTATTTCTTCACGATGAGTTGGAGGAGCAAATTTACATGAGGCAGCCAGAGGGATTTGCTATTTCAGGTAAGGAAGATTATGTTTGCTCGTTGAAGAAATCTTTGTATGGGCCGAAACAGTTTCCTAAGCAGTGGTATAAACATTTTGATACTTTCATGGCTAGTCAAGACTATTCAAAAAGTCAGATGGATAGCTGTGTCTACTTTAGGAGATTGGAGAATGGTTATTTGATTTATCTACTTTTATAAGTTGATGATATGTTAATAGTAACTAAGAATATGTTGAATATTGATGTGTTAAAGAGGTGGTTGAATGCTGAATTTGAGATGAAAGATTTAGGTGCAGCAAAGAAAATATTGGATATGGAGATTTTGCGTGATAGGACTGCAGGAGTTTTACGTCTATCTTAGAAGAAATATATTGAGAAGATCATGGCACGTTTTATTATGCAGTTGGCAAAATCTGTAAGCACACCTTTAGCGAAGCACTTTAAACCTTCAGATGAATTATCACCATAGACTAAGGAGGAGGAAGAGGAGCATATGCCCCGTGTTCCTTATTCTAGTGTCGTGGGTAGTATTATGTATGCTATGGTATGCACTAGGCTTGATATTTCGCGAACTGTGAGCGTGGTTAGTCGCTATATGAAGCGTCCTAGTAAAACTCATTAGGAAGCTGTGAAGTGAATCCTTAGATATTTGAAGAGGACAACAGACATGGGTATAGTGTACCGGAGGGACAACAATGGTAGTGAGACCACTGGTTTTGTGGATTTGGATCACGACGGTGACTTGGATGATCACAGATCTTTAGCAAGATATGTGTTTACATTAGCGGTGGTGTAGTTAGTTGGAAATCCTCTTTACAAGATCACATTGCCTTGTTTTCGACTGAGGCAGAGTACGTGACACTAACCTTTGTAGCAAAGAAGATGATATGGTTATAAAGTTTGCTCTCAAATTTTGGATTAGAACATAAAAGTGTGAATATACACTGTGATAATCAAGGTGTAATTTATTTGGCATATAATCCAATTTATCACGAACGAACGAAACATATCAATATCAAGTACCACTTCATCCAAGATGTCTTAGCTAAGAGTAATGTTTTTGTCAAAAAGATTGCTACGGCAGATAACCCGACAAACATGTTGACTAAGTCTGTTCCTTTAGTGAAGCTTAAGCTCTACTTAAGCTTTATTGGCGTATGTGGAAAGTGAGCGCCCGTTGGGGCGTTGGGAGAGTAGCATAGATGATGAGCACTATAACTTGACTTCAAACATCGAGCCAAAGTGGAGAATTGTTAAATTAATTCTCGAATTTGAATTCAGATAATGATTTGTTAAATCGAATTTGTCGATAAAGATTTCCCAAGTAGATTTCAAATTGGATGATGAAGCCCTTTTTTTCTCAGACTCAT
Organism: Eucalyptus victrix; assembly: GCA_016097545.1. Lineage (NCBI taxonomy): Eukaryota > Viridiplantae > Streptophyta > Magnoliopsida > Myrtales > Myrtaceae > Eucalyptus > Eucalyptus victrix. Next base: position 26,171,672 of record CM027845.1, on the reverse strand, counting down.
TATTAAAAGTGCTAGTATGAACACCTAAAGGGGGTGAATAGGTGTGAAAATAATTTTTTGCAAAGAAAAATAGAAATATTTTTCTTTTGAAACTGAATCGAAGAATAACAAACTTTTGAAACGAAGTCTGAAAAGCAACAGACTTTAAGTGAGATCAGATTTTAGCAGTTAGATAGAATTACGAACAAAATAAAGGAATTCAAGAAAAAGAATAAGAACACAAGATTTATAGTGGTTCGGCTTAGATCAAGTCTATGTCCACTCTCCCACGCTAGCAGCCTTCTACTGGATTCCACTATGCAATCAACAAGAGATTACAACTTTAAGTGCAAACACTTAGTAGTAAATCACACTATCTCACTAAGTCACTCTTTTGGATATCACGATCACAAAGGTTTAAGCTCACAAGAGACAAATGTATGATCGAAGGTCACTTAGACTTTGGAATTATAAATTCTACGCTCCGTCTCTTACTTACTCATCAGTCCTTGATCTCCATAAATACTCCTCCACTTCCAAACTAACCGTTGGACAGTATCTCGAGGATCCTCTTTCAATCTACCCATTGGACAAATCTATATCTAGAAGATTTGGTAGCCGTTGAGTGACAAAAGTGGAATTCCAAATTGATTCTGATTGTTCATACAAATAGAATATTGGTTTCCATAAGTAGAGCTTCTTCATATAGAAAATTCTTGTCTTCAACATTCAATTGTCAATTAATTAGATTGAGTCAATCAAATATATCTTGATGTGGAATCCAAACCAGATCACTAGCCGTTATACATTTTGGGCTTGTGTTACATTCTATCAAGTTGTTTCGTTCTGAATCTGCTACGTTATGAACTTGTGTCTCGTTCTGGACGTAAAATCTAAGAGTGTTCTGTCTGAAGTAAAGTTTACGTGCAATAGACTTTACAATCTGAACGTAAGTTTGAACATATTCTGCTTCTGAACATATTTAGTCTTAGGATCTGGACACAGTCAGAATAGGTTTAGTTTCAGCATAAAAGATATCTTCTGGTTCTTCATTCACATTCAGTCTGGAATTTGTCAGAGTAGGCAAACTTCTGATGTAGAACAGACTTTGACACTAAAGTCTGGCAGTCTTCAAACTTTGATGCAGAAGTTTGGAAATTTTTAGAAGATATTTTGGACATATGTTACGTTCAATCTTCTGGCCGTCTTCAAACTTTGACAATATCATTTACATGTTCTATCATCTGCATCTATTACTTAATCATTAAACACGTTAGTAGCCTTTGATTTATTTTGTCATCTTCAAAATATCATAAGAGATTTCCCTAACAATTATAGCTGCACAAAAGAGAAAATAAAACAAAATAAAATAAAAAGAGAGCAAAGGTTTCTCTTCTTTTATCTACAAGAGGAGCCGAATCCCTCTACAAGTTATCCATGGTGGGGCCCAAAGTCAAATATTTGACTTTAGGCACACAATATTCTAGGGCTAGGTTTCTTTTAGCTGATGAAAATAAAAGAAAGAAGTCTCTACACGTGGAGCCAAAAAGTAAAAAAAGGAGCGCTACTTGAGAGAAGTCATTGAACCGCACGTCTACTGAAGCCCTACGAGAGAGAGAAAAGGAGACGCACATAGAAGCCACACACGTCAAGCTGATGAGAGCCGCGCGTGAATTCTTCATTTCGGCGTACGTAGAGGGTTTTGTTTAAAGTTTGAACGCACGGTAATTTTGTGCCGTGAGTTTATGTTCAAGTGAGTTGTTTATTTATAAACACTTCGAGTTTGTAGTTAAATCTAAATGTGGGAAATACTTGAGCTTATGAGCAATTGTAAACTCTGATTCTCCGATTATAATGGATTATTTGCTGCTGGCTCTCCCCTCGAACCGAACCACGTAAATTTCTGGTTTCTTTATTATTTCTCATTTATTTCTTTGGTGATTTTGCGTTGACGTAAATTGCAAGATTCAGTCGTTTCCACGTATATATTCCAATGGGAGGTAACACATAACCTTTGATCAAGATTATCTTTTCCCTTACCACTCGAGCCCCTTACAAGTCATGATGCAAAGCCCCCTCTTGAAACCAAGACCATCTTTCCATTCCATCGATTCCGGCCTTAAGAGTGGTTTGGATAATTAAAAAATTCCTTGTTTTCACTAAGATCCGATTTCAGCAAGGTCAGAAATGTAAATCCCTCGACATCTCGTCCGCATTAGCAAGTTATACGATCAAGAAAACGATACGATAGGACACTCTCTGTTTGCATCGAGATGGAGATGGTTAAGAATCGTTTTGTACACTGAATCTCCCAGTTCCAATGAAGAAGGCATTGAAAATTCACGATCGATGTTCGTACGTCCGCTGTTCTTGTCTTCGTTCGATTCTTGCTATACATTAGAAGTGGACCCTCCGATATCTCCACCAATGGAGACTCGCGAGGACCTTTCTTTCCACAAAAAGGACGAGCGAATGTTCCCCAAGGTCCAAGCAGCGTGTCGTGCACTTTGGAGAGAACTGAATTACGACTCACGTTCGGATTGTCCAAAACATCCAACCGCCTGAAAAACACCTTCCGTTTTGAAAGTGCCAGTCGTGGTTTGTTTTTTTGCTGGCTAAGTAGCTTGGGATGAATGTGATTTTCTGAATTAAATGAACGATTACTACTAAAAAAAATCACAAATTATGTCAAGCCCAAATTTTTAAAACTTACCCATTGTGACGCAAATACCTTTGAGTTTTTTTAGCATCATAAAAAAAAAAAAAAAAAAAACACGATACGGTGTGACATGTACATTAGATGGAATTGAAATAGAGAGCATATATGATTTTTTTTTTCATGATATAAGAAAAAGTTGTGAATATTTGTGTCACCATAGACAAGTTTAGAAATGACCGTCCTTTAGGCAAAAACGACAATTGAATGGTCCCCCAAGCCCAAGTGAGCACAGCCTCAGACCTGACTCGGGACTTCAAGATAGGCTATCTGACCCTGGCTTCACCACGGTCCGTATTTGTGAGTCAGGTGATTGGTACTGCCATGGGCTGCATTATCTCTCCATGCATCTTTTGGCTTTTCTATAAGGCATTTAAGGATCTTGGACTCCCAGGAAATGAATATCCTATCCCCTATGGAATTTTTTTTTGGAGCATCGCCGAACTTGGGGTGGAAGGCTTCTCTTCCTTGCCCAAACATTGCCTCAAGCTTTGCTATGGTTTTTTCACAACCGCCATGATCATAAATGGGTTCAGGGACTTAGTCGATAAGCAGTGTACCCATTTCATCTCGCTGCCGATGGCTATGGCAATACCCTTCTACATAGGACCATACTTTGCTATCGATATGTGCGTTGGTAGCCTAATCCTATTCATCTGGGAGAAAATCAACAAAACCAAGGCCAATGCATTTGGGCCAGCGGTGACTTCAGGTCTGATTTGTAGGGATCGCATATGGACATTGCCTAGCTCGATACTTGCTTTGGCGGGGGTTAATCCACCAATTTGCATGAAGTTCCTATCAAGAGCCATGAACAAGAGAGTCGACGCCTTCCTGGGATCTTAATCCTATAGTTTAGACTCATGAAGATGGCATAAAATCTCAAGCACATTGCAAGTGTCTAGATGGACATCATGATCTGCTCTATCTTCCTGTTTTCCTTGCAACTCCCAAAATCCCAGTGAAGCAGTCATAGCGGTTAGGAGCTGCAAAATTACTCTTGTATGTCACCCAACTATCGTTGGTGCTTCTCTTCGTTCCTTGTAGAATCCATATTTCTGGCGATAGCCAATTGTAATTTTCACATATTACCATTGACAATATGAAACTCTAGGGAAGATTGAACTACTACTACCCTCTTTCCTTTCTTGGAATAGTTGAATACCCAGACAATTAGTAGGAAACATCAAAAGGAAAATTATCCAAAAAGTCCTGAACCTATTACATTTTTACTAATTCAATTCTAAACTTTTTAATTTTGTCAATTCGGTCCTAAACATTTTTACCTCTTGTCATTAGAGTCCATCTAGCCAATTTTAATTGGAAATTGTGAACATGGCCAACCGGCACCGACGTGGCGTTTTTATATAATTTTTTAATAATTTTTTTGAATTTTTTGTTTTTCTTCTTTTTTTTTTTTTTTTTAGGGGGAGTTTGGGGTTAGGGCCGGCAGCCCTCGCCAACCATAAAGGGTCACCAAGCCCTCATTAGCGAAAGCGAGGGCTCAACCAATGAGGGTTAGCCAGCCCTCTCCTGCAGTTGGTGAGGGTGTCGGAGCCCTTGCCTGAGGCTAGGGAGGGCTAGTGAGGGTCAACGGCCCTCACTTGTGGTTGGCGAGGGCCATCGACCCTCAACTGTGGCTAGCAAAGGTCGACCGAAAATCCTCACCGACCCTAACCCCAAGCCCAAAAAAAAAAAAACAAAACAAAGCAAAACAAAATTATTAAAAATTATAAAAATGCCACATCAATGTTGGCCGACCGCGACAGCAATTTTTTACTAAAATTAGCTAGATAGACTCAATTCGTAATAAATGAAAATATTTATGATTAAATTGGCAGAATTGAAAAGTTCATAATTGAATTGGTAAAAGTACAATGGATTTAGGACTTTTTGGATAATTTTCCCATTATTAGAAGAGTTTGTGTCTGCCAATGGTCCAAATTCTAGTTTTTGGTCTTCGAATATGAGAAAAAAAATGACTGTGGTGCTATGGTGGTAAACTAAATTAAACATATTACTTGAGTGCAGTTAAGTATGATGTAGTTTTACAATTTTCCAATTTATCTATCTTCTTTTCTAGTTAAAGGAGACATTGACTTAGGTTCTTAGCATCGTCTAATGAAGAAAAATAGTCGACTGTAACATTGCAGTTCACTGGCGTTGAGAGCAGTGGCGAGAGAGGAGCACGACTCGATTCGAAAACTTGCGTCAAGAGCAATGGCGATTGAAGAGGGAAGGGCAAGAATGCCTCAACTTGCTGCAGAAACTGGAAATAGCTCCAGCAATTCCAAATGTGAAATCAAGCTACCTACAAGCGAGAGATCAATGAAAATAGGAGAGGAGAAGAGCAAAATCTCGGCTTTGATATTTTGAGTGTCTTCTCAATCAAGCCTCCGCATATTTTTTTGGTCTTAGAAGACCAAACGAGTTGAAATACGAGTCATTCAAGCAACCCATCGTGATCCGTTGTGTCGGGCCTTGTCTCTTTCGTTAAATCATTTTGCCAAACTACGTTGCCAAACGAATTACCCCATTGGCATGGGATTCCTTGAACACGAGTCTTGAACTTAAGCAACTCGAATTGCAGCCTCTTTTATCAGGATCAGGATTCATAGGGGGTAACACGTAATCTTTGATCAGGATTCTCTTTGTCTTGACCACTCGACCCTCTCGCCAATCACAATGCAAAGCCCCCTCTTGAAACCAAGACCGTCTTTCGATTCCATTGATTCCAGCCTTAAGAGTGGCTTGGATAATTCAAAATTCCCTGTTTTCACTAAGGTCCGATTACAGCAAGGTCAGAAATGAGAACCCCTCGACTTCTCTCGTCCCCGTCCACGTCGTCCCCATCAGCAGGCAAGTACGATCAAGAAAGCGATACGACAAGACACTCTGCGTTTGCATCGAGATGTTTGTCGTACAGTTTGGAGCGAACCAAATTATGACTCGTATTCGGATTGTCCAAAAATATCCAGCTGTCTGAAAATCACCTTCTCTATTTTGAAGTACCAGTCGTGGTTTGTTTTTTGGCTGGCTAAGAAGCTTTGGGTTTGGTGACTCGCTGTACAACCTGCGCACATTGACAATGGGCCAAAAGATGCGGCCGATAGTCATTTTCATGTTCTTGCAACACAGCATTTGCTTATGGCCTCTAATAATCCGTTCGCTAGTGCTAAAGGTGGACTCTAACGGTATAGTTGAAGCCGATCATGAGAGCACGTCACCATGCGCTATGGAAAGAATAGGAAAAACATAACAGTTTGGCCTTCCACCAAAGCAAAAGGTCGACCCTGTCTTCCTCAACATTTTCAAATGTAGCTGCTCTCATCTTCGCTGGGATATTTGTTCACTTCACCAAAAACCAACATTAAAGTGCCCGAGGCCTACCCCCATTCAGCACGAGAGCATGGGTCCAAATTAGGGGTGAGCATCGGTCCAGGTCAACCCTAGACCGACCCTAGATCGGCCCAACCCTGCTGGTCCTGGTCCGGTTCCCAGGGAGACTGGATCGGTCTTTGGTTCTAGAATTCCTGGACTAGCACTGTGTGGGTCGATCCTTGGTCCTGAGTGTTCCGAGTCGATCCAACCCGGACCAACCCTAACTCTATATATATTAGATATAATTTTTTTATATAAAGAAAACGTTAAAATAAACGGCGTTAACAACATTAAACAGCTATTTAGTGAGGAGTTCAAGTAATTTGACATTGTTCTTTAATAACTTAGGTTTTTAATGTCTTTTACGGCATCAATAATCATAATTTACAAATGAGAAGAATGTTTTTGTGAGGAGTCCTCATGGCGTCCAAAAAGGCACCTTATGGCATCCTCCTTTACTATTTGTTCTCTTCTGTCTTATTTATTTTCTTAGTCTTCAATTTGCTAAAATCGAAAAAAATAACTTCTCTGCTCGCCACTCAACACTCGCCTCGCTCGCTTTGGGTCACTCGTGCTACTCGTTGTTCAATACTTGCTTGGCTTGTTGCTTTCCGCTCGACATTTGATATTCATTTTGTTCGACGCTCATCCCACTTGACCCTCACCGCTTGTCTTTCTTAGCTAACCTTGCTCATCATCGAATCCATTGAATCGGTACAGTCATCGGTTGCCCTTTCAAAGAATACAAAAAATGAAATAAAAAAGTATTGATTAGTCCTAGGTTAACCTTGAAACCGGATCAAACCCGTTGGGTCAGTCCAATCCTCAATCACTTTTTTAAGGAGTACAAAAAATGAAATAAAAAATTATCAGTTGGTCTCGGGTTGACCCTGGAACTGGACTGAACCCATTGGGTCGGTTCGGTCATCAGTCTCAAGCTCAATAGGGTCAGTCCTTAGTCCCAAAAATTAAGGACCGACACTATACGGGTTGGTCCTAGTGTTAGGGGTAGATCAACCTAATCCGGACCATGCTCACTCCTAAAATCGATATGGCACCCACCAAGCGCCACATCAAAAAAGAACTTGAAAATTTAATTAAAAAAAAGAAAAATGCTGACTTGACTTTTTTTAACTATTTTCACCAATACGTTGCTATAATACATACAATTATGTGTCAGTGGCATGGGGTGGTTGTTACTACATATCACTCAACACGGATAAGCACCGCATAAAAAAAATTGAAAATTTAATAAGGAAAACAATGGTGATGTGACATTGTTTATTATATTTGTGTTGCTACAGTGTATACAGTTACTTATTAGGTATGAATCAGTATATTGCTTCGATTTCACTGTTGTCATTGTCGGCGAAAGAATAATTCCGTGGGACTCGCAACAAGGACATGCACAGATATTTCCAACATGCACTTAAAGCAAGAATCGCATTTAGCATTTTTCAATTTCAGTGCATGATGGGCGGAATCTCTTTCATTGTGGAAGTAAAAGACCTCTCTCGCGATCCACATAGGTCTTTTTTCCTCTTTTGGGGGGCCAAAATAGCATTCCGAAATGCTTTTATTGATCGCTTGAGCATGAAAAGCGTTGGACTAAGAACAATAAAAATGAATTCCGCTTCAATAATGCGGGAGAGACCGTGATACACGCACACCCACTACTATTAAACAGGTCAAGAGGAAACCACTTTTGCTTTAGTAAAGTGATTTTTGGTTTCACCTTTGTAGATCGAAATGATGCTTAGCCATTTCATTCGTCGAGAGAGAAGAAAAAGATGTCTTGATCGTCGTAGTCTAAATTTATCGAACGATTTCACCTTTTAAAAAGGCGTTCTTGCTGTGGAAAATGGTTTTCTTTTCTAAAAGGAGAAGAAAAGTAGTAGGAATACGAGAGTGGGGCCATCAAAAGTCCAAGTCCATCCGCGATAAATCTTTTTAATTCATCTTGATAATGCTCCCAGTCTTTTCCTATGAGAAAAGATGAGGACAAAGTTCTGGCCACGACAATGGGAAAAGTCGCGCTCGGCTGCTTAAATTGGCGTCGTTTACCTTTGGAGCTTTGATCTTTCTATCATCAAGGAAGCATCCCAAGCAGATGCCAGGAAGTAACAGCTGTGTAATGAAATAATGCGTACAGTACTTGAAATTTCAATCTGTTCTTTCACATAAATAACACTATCAAGGATCTTTGCCAATATCCCCTTTTTTCTCCGTAGTGTTAGGTCTATACGCATACAAAACGTGAAAATCATGTAGAACTTGGTGTTTCAATTGTCAAGCCCAATTTGCAGAATTAGTAGAAATTGAAAGTAAAAGGAAAAAAACACACACACAAGTGCAAAATAAAAAAATAAGCATAATTATACGAAAATTGTGCCTTTCAACGAGCATGTATGACTTTATTATATACATAGGGGAATTATAGTACTCCAACTATCAAGCAATTGGGATAATAGAATCAAAGCATATACATTATTAGTAAAGTCAATCTCCAATTTAATTCATAAATATGCTCAGCCATCATGCACCTTCGCCCATATTTTAAGTAAAATAGAGTCATGCTGAATAGACATTGTTGATTGTGCAAGGCTTCTTGTACATGTTCGACAAACATTCATTAGATTTGTAGGGTCTTCTCTTCCACAATGTTCAACGTGACAATCAAGTAATACCCAATGCATGTCTGGCCATTAAATCCCAATTAGCTTGCTTAATCAACTTTGGTTCTGCCTAGACAAAGGTAAGCACAGATTCCTCTCAGTACATATTATCCTTAATATGCATTTTCGAGAATCGAAGTCCTTCTCATCAAGTTTGTTGATGACGTGTGGACCCTTCAAGTGCCATAATTTTACACAAAGGGATACTTAAGTACCATAACTTACAAAAGATACACTTAAGTGCCAAAATTGGAGTAAAATGGATCACTTGAGTGCCAATCCAGCCAAAGTCCGGCCAAAATGCCGACATGGCATTTTTCCAGCAAACCGAGCCCAAAACGACGCCGTTTTGCACGTGGCCAAATAATGCAAAAATAGCGTCATTTTGGGCAAACTTGGTAAAAAAATAATATAAAAATTAAATAAATTAAATTTAAAATTAAATTTAAAATTAAATTTAGTTAAAATATTAAAAATTAATAATTTTAAAATTAAAAAAATTTAGAAAAAGGGGGACGGTGGCCGAGGGCTCAGCCCTCCCCCCTCCGTCACTGGTCCTTCCCACCAGGCCAAGGGCCACCGCTCGTCTGGGCGACCCCCAGAGGGTGGCGGCCCTTGGCTTGACCGGGCGAGGGCTGCCGACCCTCGCCGAATCTGGGTGAGGACCGCGACCCCTCGCCACTCGCCGAATCTGGGCAAGGGCTGCAACCCTCGCCCCGATCTAGGGCGAGGGCTTGCGAGCCCTTGCCACCGGTCGGCCGGGGTCACCGGCCCTTCCCGGCAATGGCGAGGAGGCAGGGTGGTGGCCGAGGGCCACCACTCCCCTTTTTTAATTTTTTTTAATTTTAAAATTATTATTTTTTAATATTTTAAGTAAATCTAATTTTAAATTTAATTTATTTTTTATATTTTTTTTACTACGTCAGCCCAAAATGATGTCGTTTTTGCATTATTTAGCCACGTCAGCGTCCAAAACGGCATCGTTTTGGGCTCACTTCACCGGAAATTCGTCAGAAAAATGCCACGTCAGCCTTTTGGTCGGATTTTGGCTGGAGTGGCACTTAAGTGATCCGTTTTTTCTTCGAATATGACATTTAAGTGTATCTTTCATAAGTTATGGCACTTAAGTGTCCCTTTTGGCAAAGTTATGGCACTTGAAGCGTTCTTTTGCGGTTTGTTGATTTTTACATTTTCTGCTTTTGTTGCCATCAATCTACTTCAACTCAATCTAACTATCTTTTATACCCATTTTTTTGTCAAAACAAGTGATCGAAAGGTTTAATAAATAGATTAAGAAAATTAATTCAACACATATTTACGTGGTTTGGTCAGTGTAGCCAACTCCACAAGGAGAGTAGCACAAGGTTCCGTGATAGACAAAGAAAATATGATAAAGATTATAATCACACTCAAGTCATAACCCTCTTTAGTGATTCTTAGACCTAGTTATGCCAATAACTTATGGTGTTTAGCCTATTCATTTTTTCACAAAACAACCTCGCAGAGAAGACACAAATGCTTACCACAAGACTTTCTCACATTTCCAAAACACTCACAATTTCTTCAGGATATAATTCACGAGTATGCTGCACAATTACGGCCAAAAGCTCCCCTCCCACTCACTAGTGGCCGAAAACCAAAAAATCCACCTCTTAACATATAAATATATAAAATCTCGGCCATATTTAAAATGAAATATTGCCCTATCATATGGCATACGAATCTTCATTCAAAGGTCAAATTTTTTAAATTCTAAATATTGCCGATACCCATTAGATAGTCAGCAACCTTTTGTTGATTATGAGGTTTTTCCTTTCTTATATTGGTTGTGACTCAAAAAAAAAAGTGCACGGAATTAAAAGATCCTATCTCCATGGAGGAATCACATGAAGGAAGGTTTTACATGAGCTCGACCAGACCTAAGAAGTTCAAGTCATTGGATATTTCAATCCCCTCCCCCCCCCCAAAAAAAGGCTATCTATAAGGTTAGTGCTTATTTGTTTTAGGCAAGTGCACGACAAGTCATGAAACTCGTCACAAAAGTACAATAGAATTTTGAAACTTTCAAATAATTCAATCAAGTCCTAAAATTTATTAAATTAGTACAATGAAGTATCTTCATTAACTCCGTTCAATTTGACCAACAAAACATATTGACGTGACTTCATATTTTTAATTACGTTCTAAAAACACATGACACCGATTAGGGGTGAGCATCGGTCTCGGGTCAACCCTAAAACCAACCCTGGACCGACCCAACCATGTTGGTCCTGGTCCAGTTCCCAGGGAGACTAGGTCAGTCCTTGGTCCTAAAATTCCTAAACCAACACTGTGCGGGTCAATTCTCGATCCTGAGAGTTCTGGATCGATCCAATCCAGACCAACCCTGACTATATATATATAATATTATTTATAATTTTTTTATATAGAGAAAACCTTAAAATAAATGGCGTTAACAACATTAAACAACTCTTTAATAAGGAGTTCAAGTAATTTTACATTGTTCTTTAATAACTTAGGTTTTTAACATCTTTTACGATGTCAATAATCATAATTTACGAAGGAGGAAAATGTTTTTGTGAGAAATCCTCATGGCGTCCAAAAAGACACCTTATGGCATCCTCCTCTAGTATTTGTTCTCTTTTGTCTTATTTGTCCTCTTAGTCTTCAATTTGCTAAAATAATTATAAAAAAAAAAAAAACAACTTCTCTACTTGCCACTCAACACTCGCCTCGCTTGCCTTAGGTCACTCGTGCCGCTCGCCGCTCAATACTCGCTTGGCTTGTTACTTTTCGCTCGACATACGATACTCATTCTGTTCGACGCTCACCCCACTTAACCCTCACTGCCTGCCTTTTTTAGCTAACCTTGCTCATCATTGAACCCATTAGGTCGGTACAGTCATCGGTTGCCCTTTCAAGAAGTACGAAAGTGAAATAAAAATTATTGGTTAGTCCTAGGTTGACCTTGAAACCAAATCAAACCTATTGAGTCAGTCCAGTCCTCAATCATTTTTTTAAAGAGTACAAAAAATAAAATAAAAAATTATCAGTTGGTTCCGAGTTGACCCTGGAATTGGACCAAACCCATTGGGTAGGTCCAGTCCTTGGTCCCAAGCTCAATAGGGTCAGTCCTTGGTTCCCAAAATTGAGGACCGACACTGTGCGGGTTGATACTAGGGTTAGGAGGTGGACCATCCCAATCCGGACCATGCTCACCCCTAGTCCAAATTGGCTCAGCCCTCTGGCCAACCTAATTGAGATCCAATTAGGGTTCATGTGAAAGTTTTCTCATCAATTAGTATTGTAATTTATCATTTTACAGGATTAGCCTAAGGTAAAATAAAAGATTTCTTAATTAGTGTAATATGGGACTAGTTATTGTAGGCCAAGTTAAGTCTAACTCATAATAAGAGAGCTTACCTCGAAATTCTATAAATAATACTCAAATCTCTTATTTAACTTTAACCCACACAATCATCCTCACAAATGAATATTTACTAAGCTAAAAGTGAGAAGTCATCTCATTGAATCAATGATACAGATGGTAATATAAGATAAGTTTTTGAGTTTGGATCATTGCTATTATGCATCAAGAATGATGATTTAAATCAAGTGCTTAAATCTCTTTACTTAATTATATATGTGATCATGATTCTAGTTGAGCTTCCGCACCTTGCATCCTGTATAGAGGAACCTAGATAATTCTTTTCAAAGGAGGAGATCCTTCGCTGTTGCCTCCACCTTTTTAGATATTTTTGGAGCTTCAACCCGTCTCAGTCAAACATCTGTCGCATGTCCCATCTTGTAACCACACAGAGTCTAGAAAATGCAATATATATAATGAGCCCCACTGAACTCTTGATTCAAGGGAAGAAGGCACTCATTTTTGCATTTCCCTCTGTTTCCTCCCATTTTTTGGAGGAAAATATCTTCTAGATTCACAGGAAAATGTTGCTCTACCATTCTCTTCGTATTCGTTCGGATTTTTATTGCCTGCCCTTTTTCACCCAACTCACAAAACCCATTTCGGAATGGCCCTATTCAATTTTATATGGACCTTGATCTTAAAAGAAAAGTTGAATGTCATAGCTAACAGATTAGAAATTTTTACTAGGTCTAGAGTCAATAGAATATTAGCTCCTATTGCGACACTACAATTATTATACGTGCATGATGACTATTTGATTATATTGGATTATTTAAAAATTTTAAACTATATTTATAAATATGTTTTCTCGTCAATAAGACCATAGTTGTCTTAGGTGATTAACCGAATTAACAGGTTACTTTTTTTTAGAGTTTCTATGGTTGTTTTTCATAAAACAATTTATATGAATTTGCGACCAAATATCTAATCAAATATGGTTGTGGACACATTAACTTGAAGCTGAAGAGAACGATGTGTAGAAAGAGAGAGGACAATAAGGTGGAGTTGGATCCCTCCGCGTGACATTGAGATTAACAAGAAACTTTATAATTGCAACGTGACCCACGATGTGCCAAGCCGTACTCTTCATCTACAAGATGAATGAGGTTGACATGATACCAAACTTTAACAATTGCCGGGAGAAGTACACTATCAGTGCTATTAGTTGTGTACGGCGCTCACTTTGGTGCCAAAAGTTTCCGTCGGATCATTTAAGTGCCAAAAATTTTGAAAAACGATCATTTCAGTGCCAACGCCGATCGGGTTGGCCAGAAATCCGATGTTGCAGTTTTTTATTAATTTTTGACGTTGATGTGGCTCGCTGGAAAGTACAGTCAACATGTAAACCGCAAAATGACGTTGTTTGGTATTTTCCCCCAAGTCGAAACCCTAAATCCTCGAATCGAGAGAGAGAGAGAGAGAGAGAGAGAGAGAGAGAGAGAGAGAGAAGGCATGGCGGCGTCATCTTCTTCCTCAAAGAACAACACCAACACCAACCACTCTCTGAGCAGAACCCGATCCACCATCTCCATTTGCGCCCTCCTTATTTCCCTTGCACTCCTCGTCTTCTCTCTCTCTCTCTGCACCTTCGACCCCTCCTTCTTCCTCCTCCTCCTTCGCCCTCACCTCCCATTTTCCCATCACTTCTTGCCCTAGAAATAACCTCAGCCTCTCCTTGCTCACCTAGTTGAGCAACTATGACGGAGGCCAAGCGACGGTGGCCGAGCATGGTGGTTGGCGGAGCACGGTGGCCAAGCGATAGTGGCCGAGCAAGCTAGGTAAGCAACAATTGAACAAAAAAAACCCTAATTTCAATCCCAAATAGGCTGTGCAGCATCGTTTTTGTGAGGCCATCCACATCTGACGACAAAACAACATTGTTTTCTTAAGGAGGATGGAAAACGACGTCGTTTAAAAGGCTCCTCGATTTTTTTTTAAATAGAAAAGCCATGTAATCATTTTGGCTGGAATCTCTCGTCCGGGGCACCAAAGTGATCGTTTTTTCTCCGATTTGGCACTTAAGTGATCCAATAGAAACTTTTGGCACCAAAGTGAGCGCCTATACAACTTATGACACTGATAGTGTACTTCTCCCAACAATTGCCCAATGGCCGACAATAGCCAAAAAGCAACTTAACTGCACCCTCTAATTAATCTTTAACCTCACTTTGGCCCATTTGGTTCCATTTTTAAAAATGCCATTAAAAAATACAAATATATTAAAATAAATAGATTTTTCGAAATACTTTAATATTTGGTAAATTATAATTTAAAGTGCATTGAAAAGTGACTTTGACGTAAATACCGTTTGGTAAATCCTACATTCGCAAAGGACTTTTATAAATTAAAAAAAAAATTAAAATCAAGTTTAATGAAACTCCATCGCCAACCAACAAACCGACCACCATGGGTGGCCAGATCTGGCCATCTGCATGGCTAGCTCAAGTCAAGTGAACCCAAATCCGATTGCTGGCGAGGCTGCCTGAGGGTGGGTTCACCTAACCTCACCCTCAGGCAGCCTCGTTGATGGTTGGCCGACCTCCGGTAGGTATGGGAAGATGAGCGCTTGGGAAAAAAAATAAGGTCAATGGATGACCAGTAGAAGGTAGACTTGCATTTCCAAAATACCGAAAGCCCAAAGGAGGTCGGGACCCATTTTGGGCTTTCGCATTCCCAATACTGACATTTGGCCAAAAGACTTTAAAAAGTGATTATCAAATACCTAATATTTTCCCCAAGGGGCTTTGGAGACTTTGGGGGCCCGAAGCCCCTTGGGAAAGCTGAACCAAACGAAGCCTTCGTTCTGTCTTCCTTCTCAGGTACTCCTTTGCGTTTTAGAGAGAGAGAGAGAGAGAGAATCACTAGAGCAACGAGCGTGGTCGTGTGGGGTTGATATCTGTTAGGGAAGGAAAGAGACACGTAAGGATTCGTAGTTTGCAAAGCATTGTTACGTTACCTCTGCAAAGAATTGGAAAGAGGTTGGAGTTTGCAAAGAATTATTACGTTGCTTCTGCAAAGAATTGGAAAGAGGGTCATTACGTGGAGATTATTTGCAAAGAGAGGTAAGAGGAAGAGAGAGAGAGATAATTACATACAAGTACACCAGATTCATTGGATCGGTTAACGAGATGTAATCAATCAATGAAATCGAGTTATTTTAGAACTCTTAAAGTGAGGTTTCTTGAAATTTATTATAATAATGAGTAACTTCTATACAAAAAATTGAAAATATATCTTCGCTGAGCCTTTAGCTTCTCTCAATGGAGTACCAATGCACATGCACAAAATTAATACATAGGAGATAGGGGTGATTGGTTCCCGGTTCGATCCGGTTCCACCTTGGAACCGGGAACTAGGAATCGTGGATCGGACCGTTTGGTCTTAGGGCCGGGAATCGGACCAAACCATCGCTTCCGGTCTAGTCCAATCCAATCCAACAAATTTAGAACTTTTTTTTTTTTAACTAAAACGTGACCATGCTCCGGACCAATTAAACCAATTCAGTTCTTGAGCGATCCAACAAAACTAATCACACATGTTTTCAGAGGTGAGGACACCTAGAGTGCTATAACTTGGCACGCCGGGATACTTAAGTGCCATAACTTTAAAATGGTACACTTAAGTGCCATCATCGGAGTAAAATAGGACACTTAAGTGCCACTCCAGCGAAAATCCGGCCAAATGGCTGACGTGGCGATTTTCCGGCGAGCTCGGTCCAAAACGACGTCGTTTTGCACGCTGACGTGGCGGAGAAAATGCAAAAACGACGCCGTTTCGCGTCTACGTGTAAATAATAGTATATAAATTAATTAAATTAGATTTAAAATATTCAAAAAATTTTAAAAAAAATAAAAAAAAATTTAAAAATTAAGAAAAATTTTAAAATTTTAAAAATTAAGAAAAATTTAAAAATTTTAAAAATTAAGAAAAATTTAAAAATTTTAAAAATTTTAAGAAATAAGAAAATTTTAAAAAATTTTAAAAATTAAGAAAATTTTAAAAATTTTAAAAAAATTAAAAAAATTAAATTTTTTTAAAAATTAAGAAAAATTAAAAAAGAATTAAAAGTATAAAAAAATTATAAAAAAAGGGGAGTGGGAGGCCGAACGGGCGGCTCCCTTTGCCGCCGCCGCGGCTCCTCACCGCCGCCACCTCCGTCGCCGCCGCCTCCCCCCCCCTTTTTTTTAATTTTTTAATTTTTTAAAATTTTCTTATTTTTTTAAATTTTTAAAATTTTCTTTTTTAAAAATTTTTTTAATTTTTTAAAATTAAAATTTTAAAATTTTCTTTTTTTAAAATTTTCTTTTTTTAATTTTTAAAACTTTCTTTTTTTTTAAAATTAAAATTTTAAAATTTTCTTTTTTTAAAATTTTCTTTTTTTAATTTTTAAAACTTTCTTTTTTTTAAAATTAAAATTTTTTTAATTTTTTTAATTTTTTAAAATTAAAATTTTTTTAATTTTTTAAATTTTTTAAAATTAAAATTTTTTAAATTTTTTAAATTTTTTAAAATTAAAATTTTTTAAATTTTCTTTTTTAAATTTTTTAAATTTTCTTTTTTTAAATTTTTTAAATTTTCTTTTTTAAATTTTTTAAATTTTCTTTTTTTAATTTTTAAAATTTTCTTTTTTTAAATTTTTAAAATTTTTAAAATTAAAATTTTTAAAATTTTCTTATTTTTTTTATTTTTAAAATTTTTTAAAATTAAAATTTTTAAAATTAAAAATTTTAATTTTTTTTAATTTTTTTAATTTTTATGCTAATTTGGAGCTCCTACGAGCCACGTAGGTAAAAAATAATAATAAAATATTGCCACGTAGGATTTCCGCAATGGTCGCCGGAGGTGGCACTTAAGTGTCCCACTCGAAAAAAAAAGTGGCACTTAAGTGTACCGTTTTGAAGTTATAAGCACTTAAGTGTCTCCTAAAAGTTATGAGTTATGACTTGTGGTGACTTCGCCCATGTTTTCACATGCAAAATATTCAAACTCCATTTGGCCACATAAAAGATTGCTACCTCAATTACAATTTTGGTTGCAATAAGTTTTATATATTAGATATATTATATACAATGTTTATATATCATATATATTATATGTATATAAACTATATATATATATATATATATATATATATATATATATATATATATATATATAAAATTAGTCGTGCGGTTGGTCCAAATGATTCCCACCTTGGAACCGGGAACCAAACCGACTGGCCACTGGTTCCAAGATTAGGAATTGGGAACCAGATCGCCGGCCGTGGGAATCGCCCAAAACCAGCCAATCTGTCCGATCCGGACAATTCCCGGTTCGGGCGATTCCCGTTACACACCCCTAATATGAGTCTCCTAAATATCAATTAAGTGTTTATGACTCTTGGAGCATCCGACTAAGCTTCATTAAGTGCGTTGTCCTTCATTTCACACATACTAGATAATTTCTGGAGATGCGCAATTTTTATATTACACTTTTTTTGAAAATCTTCTAGTTACCACAATTGATTTTTATTTTTATCTCAATTTCTATTTGAAGTTGATTTTGGTAGCTTAGGCCCTGTTTGATAACGTTTTTGTTTCCCCCAATTTCTATTCTTTTGTTCTGGGGAATAAAAGAATAACATAAATCCATTTTATAACATCAATTAATTTTTCTATTTCTAGGAATAAAAAAGTGTCTGGGGGAATAGATTTGGAACAGAAATAAGAAGTAGAAAAAGTAACTTTTTTGTTCCCATGAATAATTTCTAGAAGTAAGTTATTTTATCTTTTCCTTTTTCTTTTCTTCTTTTCTTCTTTTCTTCTTTTCTTCTTATTTGCTGGCCGCCACCCCCTTTGTCACTTGTCATCACCGACTGCGCCGCTAATGACCACCAATGCCGCCACCCGCCGAATGATCGCCGATCGCCGCCGCCACTAGCCAATCTGCAATCAACCACAATGATCAGTGACAACAAGCTGCGGGCGATGTTGTCGCAATCATTGGCGATGGGGGTCGACGGTAGGCGACAACAATCGGCGATCAACAAGTAGCAACGATAAGGAAGAAGAAGAAAAAAATAAAAGAAATTCTACATTACAAAAAAAAAAAAAAATTGTGTTACGTATCAAACACATTCCTATTGTTTTTTAGTTCCGAGAATAAAAATTTTGTGTAGTTATCAAATGCGTTCTTTTATTAAAAAATTGTTTAAGGGAATAGAAAAGAAATTATTCTCCGAAACAGAAACACTACCAAATGGACCCTTAACGTTCAAAATTGAGAGCTAAGCTCCCATTCTTTTTCTTCTTTTCTTTTCCTTTTAACTCTTTGCAAGAATTTCTGAATATTTTTTCTATACTAGAAACTATTACTTCTGTAAATTCTAAACTTAATTTCACATTATATATTTTTTTATGTGAAAAAAGAACTAAGATGTAACCCTTGCATAGTTCTGAGGTTGAAATTTAAGTTTAGATTTAAATGATGAGGCGTGATTACTTAAAATCTAATGATAGAAGTTTTAGGGAACGGGCTTGGAAGAACTTAAATAGCTGAAATAACAATAGGGAAATTGAGAAGAACTCTCGTGGATGTTATCATTATTACAGGACACTTTCCTGTCTCGAAAGGCTTGGTGAAGTTGAGAAAATTACAAAGTATTCGGTGCAAATGCCTGATGAGGACCGCTAAACTGTTGTGCTCGAGGAATGTACAATCCTTGGAAATAGGTTCAAGGCTTGGGGGAGTTGGGATCATTCTTGCACGTGATTCAATTGAAAGGTTATCTAACCTATGCAAGTTGAAGAAGCTAAGGCGTGTTGAACTAAAAGGTTGTCCTAAGCTACGACCCATGGAAGGTCCTAATAGCTTAGAGTCTTTAAAGTACTTGGAGACCAAAGGTAGCGGATCTCTCGAACTGTGTTGCTCAATGTGTCGAGATCAACCAAGATAAAGACAGTAGTCCAACAACTGTAGTAGCTACTATGGTAAGAAAATGCAATGATATGTGAGGCAGTTGTGGTAGAATTGCAATATTTTGACTGATCATCAGGTGTCATGGACTAATTTTTTGTATCTTAGGTACCATCTTATACAATATATGTATGCGTTAGAAACTCGGCTATCAATAGCTTGACCTATTTGAATTTGTGAGTAATACTACTGAAGTATTGAATGATAAATCAGGATTTTGATCTCGTTTCATCAAAGTTCAGATATTCAAAATTGAATTAAATCATGAACTGTTGACATTAAAGTAGAGACATATTATTAAAGGATCTCGACCGTTAGAGGTCAACTTCCACTTGTGTACTGTCAGTGGCATGGGTTAAGTATTATGTTTTGCTCAGGCCCATCAATCCATAATCAGAAAGAAGAAGAGATGAGCTCTAGATGGTTTGGATAGAGAAACAAAGTGGATGAACGATACAACGCATCCGTTCTCTGCAATGGTGCATGAGACAGTATGCGTATGAAGTCGTACTACCAACTGGAGCGTTAGGTTGATATAACATGAAGCATAATAATTGCTAAGTGAATGACAAAGGCAAAAAAACAGCTGTAAATGTGTCATGGTTAGCTATTAACATCACTTTCTTTCTATCTCCATCTTGGTTCAGTACTACGTCTGTCTTTCTGTCTATTAAATTGAAGTGGTGATCCAAACTCTAGACTGAAATAGAATGTAACCTGAAATGAGAGGTGCAATCAGCAGCAATATTGTAGAGAGTTTAAAATGAAAAAGAAGTTGAATAGAAAGAATAGGCGAAATAATAATTACGAACATTGTTACATTATACGTAATGGATGAAGCGAAGATTAAACCAAGAATTTATAGTGTAAGAACCTAAATATTTGATTATGATGCAGAGTAATAATGATGGAATATTAACCTAACAACATGATATTAGGAAATAAAATAAAATTTTCAAATCTTCCCTTAGGAATAATATAGGTTTCATTAATGTAAAACCAGTTCAACCACCTTGGATTCTCTTATTTTCTTCTATTTCCTCTCACAAGTAAGAGGAAATATTTTGTGGACCGATAGGAAATTTTTCTCTTCGGTTCTCTTCTTTGGATCAATCAACATGGACAATGTAATTAATGTATACAATGTAATTAATGTATGGTTTTCTCTAATACCATACTTTAAAAAAAAAGGAAAGAATGAATAATTTCTTCTAAGTGAGAGATGAAATGTGGTGAAAATTGCCAGAATAATTTCCATTTATTCCAATCTCTAGCTAAAGAGATTTAGTGATTATGTTAACCCTAGGTCTAGGGTGCACTAAATTGGAGCCAGAAAAGGACAATGATCATCCAATCATCCATATTCTATATGCTTGGAGGATGTTTATAGGCCCCGTTTGGTTCGGCATTTAGAAGGGGCTTTTGGCCTCTAAAGGGGTTTGGACAAAAGCGGGTGGTGTTTGATTCAATATTTTGGAGACTTTGGGGAGATGCAATTGCATCTCCAAGGGGCTTGAAGGGGCTTTAGGGGAATGGAGGGGGAGAGGTCCATTGGGAAGTTGCATTTTCGGAATGCAACTTCTACTATTCATCTTCACCAGAGAGAAGCCGATCGGAGGTCGACGACCGCTGGCCAAGGGGTCGCGCGCGCCGGCAATGCACCGGCGATCGCCGGCCAAGAGTCCCCCGACCCCGACGACCGTCGTCGAACCTCAGGCGACACCTGGGTCGCGCGAACCAGGCGACTGTTGCCTGAATCGCGCGACCCAGTAGCTGCTGAGGTCGCGCGATCCAGCGACGCGGCCGTCGTCGGGTCGTGACCCAGCGACGATCGCCGAGGTCGCGCGACCCAGGCGGCCAAATCCAGCGGTCCGGCAACCGGATCCAGCGGTCTGGCCATCGGATCAGCGGTCCGATGGCCGAACTTCAAAAAAAAAATAAGACAAATGTTTTTTTTGTTTTTTTAATTTAATAAAAGTCATTTGCAAATACAAATTTTACCAAACGGTATTTTGGCCAAAGTTACATTTCAATGTAAATTTTACCAAACGATATATGCATTTCGGAAAATTCCATTCACTCAAAAGTATTTGCATTTTGACAAATGCATTCCCAAAAATCGAACCAAACGGGTCTATAATCTAGATGACTAAGAACAGGTTTGTAAAGGTCGAAAAGGACAAGACGAGCGCATGCATTGGACAAGGACAGGCCAGAGAGCATGTCCCTTTTCTCGAGATGGGCTTACATGTCACTTTTGTCGGGGACAAGAAAATCCAACTTGAATTTTTCTGGACTGGGACCCCGTGTAGAAAGACAGGGAGGACGGAGTGGGGGGTCCCTATAGGCGTCAGGTTGACATAACAAGAAGCTTTTATAATTTTCACGTGACTTACGGTGTATCCGGCCGTACTCCAAGCTTTAACAATTCCCAAGTGACCGACGATGGTCAAAAAGCAACTTAACTCCCCCGGTTAACTCTTAACCTCACTTTGCGCCGTCTTCTCCTTTCTCCTCCTCATCTGCGTTCTGGAGAGAGAGGGAAAGAGAACATGTGGCTGGCTATGAAGCACGGACACGTTGCCGAGCCTTCCGAGTCGTGTCCGACACGTGTCGACGTGTCCGACACGCTCGGACACGCTCGGACACGTTCGGACACGCGGTCAACGCGTGTCGAGAAATCCGACACGTGGTCAACTTTTCTCGACACGCTTCGACACGCGTGTCCGAGAGAGATTGTTGAAGAAGACGATGGTGGGTAGAGAGGTGAGGTCGAGGAAGAGGCCGAGGAAGCGGAGGTGAGACCGCGACGGCGAGAGGAAGAGCATAAACTGAGCGATGGAGGGCCGGCGGCGAGGGCCTTGCCGCGAGGCTACAGCTTGCAGCTGCTGCGAAGGAGGAAGGGCGGAGGCGACAGCGACGTGGCGACCGAAAGAGTTGAGAAGCTTGTGAGGAAGAACCTGAGGTGGCGGGGAGAAGGTGGTGGCGTGGGGGAGGGGGGGGAGAGAGAATGGGAAGAACGGGGATGGAGGGGATTGTGATGGGGGGCACAGCCTCGCAGGGAGCAGATGGTGGCGTGGGAGGGGGAGGGGGAGGGGGAGAGGAGAGAGGAGAGAAGGGGAAGAAACCGAGGGGATGGGGGCGATTGATGGGGGCGCAGGTGATGGGGACGCAGGGAGCAGGTGGTAGCGTAGGGAGAGAGAGAGAGAGAGAGAAGGGGAAGAGATTGAGGGGGCTGGGGGTGATTGACAGGGGCGCAGGGAGCAAGTGGGCGTAGGGGGAAGGTGAGGGGGAGAGAGAGTGGGGGGGGCAGATCGCAGAAATCGAAGGGGAGGATTTTGGGGGTGGTGGCGTGGGAAAAGAGGGGGAGAGAGAAACGAGAAGAGAGGATTTGAGAGGATTTGAGGGGGAATAATTTTTGTTAAAATAAAAAATGTATTTTTAAATATGTACACACATGAATATGTTTTTTAGAATTTTTTATGAATAAATAGTGTAAATTTATTATAAATTCTTATTTATTTATTTGTGAATTTGAATTAAATTAATTAAAAATAAAAAAAATTATTTAATATATAACGTGTCGGAACGTGTCGGAATTCTCTACTTTTTAAGAAATGACGTATCGCGTGTCGTGTCGTGTCGTGTCGCGTGTCGCGTGTCGCGTGTCCGTGCTACATAGGTGGCTGGTACGTCTTCTGGAGGGAGAGAAACGGTAAGGATCTGGAAGTCTGCAGTGAGAAGGTCGGCTTTGTGAACTGCTACGTTGCCTTTGCGTAGAATGAATCGGAAAGAGGGTCCTTCCGTGGAGATTAATAGCAAAGAGGGGTCAGTAAGAGAGAGAGAGAGAGAGAGCGAGAGAGAGCGAGGTGGTCCCATATGATCCATGAAATAGGCTGACTTATCGAGTGCAAGCAACGCTGATAAGGAGTTCGTGATCCCCCTAAACCTACATAGAATTACATATAAATACATTCCATGTTCACGGGAACCGTTAATGAAGTGTAATCAATCAAAGAAATTAGATTTTCTTAGAACTATTAAAGTAAGGTTTTTGAGAAAAAATGATGATGAGAAAAGAAAATGACAAGGCAATTTTCATGAATTTTCATTTTTTTTCTCAATAAAACGTTTAGGACTCTTTGAATATTTGACTAATCGTCATGTGCAGTGGTCCCTCCATTTAGCACACACCAAAAAATGACTGTTGACACACTGTTTTCATGTTACAATCTTTTGGAAATCTATGTTGCCACACTTGAAACTTTTTTTTTTTTAATCTCGATTTCTATTGGAAGTTGATTTTGGCAGCTTACCGTTTTAAAATTGGGAGCTATCCTAGCTAGAAAAAAATTGGGAGCTAAGCCCCATTCCTTTTTTTTAACTCCAGGCAACGCTTGGCAAAATTAAGTCACCCACAATATTAAATTATACACATTGTGACATATTTATCTTTAAAAAAATTGTGATATCAAAAAATCTAAATTTATAACTATGTGACATATTTACCCCAAACTTGTATAGTGTAACACATTTATTCCAATTTTTTTAACACTAAAAACTCCAAACTTATATCTATGTGACATATTTACCCTAAAAATTTTCGTGGTACATTTGTCACACAAGTATGACTTTAGGGTTTTTATTGTCACAAAAAAATATGAAATAAATATGTTATAGGGTGCAGGTTTTGGATTTTTGATGTCACAAAAAAAATTAGGAAAAATGTGTTACGCTTAGCAAAGTTTAGAATTCTTTATATTTTATTCTTTTTTTTCTATGCTAGAAACTATTGCTTATCTAAATTCTAACCTTACTCTCACATTAGATATGATTTTTTTTTTCATGTGAAAAAAGAATTAAGACGCAATCCATGCATTGTTATGGGGCTAAAGAAACTAGTTTCGTCAATGATTAGGCATGATCAATTAAAATCTAGTACAAGTTTTGGGTCATGGGCTTGGAAGAACGCACGGTTGATGGTTGCAACGTAATCTACTGTACATGTTAGGAGCGATGGGGAAATTGAGCAATGTTGGGAAAATATGGCTTCGAATTAGGAAGAAAAATGAAGTCGGATCTTTAGAGTAATCAAATCGGACTTTGAGGCGTGATATCACTTTCTTTAAGGATTTATTTACCCCACAACGTTGCTAATGGTCACCAACAAGTATCCTCCAGATACAACAAAGTTTCAAAAATAAGAATACTAGATAGCAATTATAGTATTTCTCTAGGTCTCTATAGGAAACAATTGAAATGATGGCTATAGTTTTTTCATAAAGAATGCTCAAAAAGATAAAAATGATCACACACACGTTCTTCTGAAAACTGACATGTATATAGAAAAAACAGTCTTAAACCATAGGCAACTTTTCGTGAAAAAATTGCAAAAAATGAACAAACGTGTCCTTTTGAAAATTGCCCAAATGAACAAAGGCGTCCATTCATAAGAAGTTGAAAAAACGAACAAATGCAACCCTTCGGGAAAAGTTACAAATTGAATGAGTATCTTTTCTAAACGTTGTCTTGAAAAGACACAAACAAAAATTCAGAATAATAATAATTTTTTTAAATAGAACTTCGAATTTTTTTTTATAAATAATTTCCAAAAATTCTCAAAAACAAAAACAACCTTTGAATTGATTAAAATTAATAACATAACCATAAAAATACAATAAAATAAAATAACAAAGGGGTTAATGCCAATTAAACTGCTAAGTGCGCCAAATAATCATGCACCCCCACACGAGTATGGTGGGGTCTAGCCCACACCCAATCATTCTTTTAAGTATACAAAAGAAATTCCACACTTATTAATCGGCACACTTCCTCCCACTTTTCCTATGTGGGACAAGAAAATATGCACTTGTTTTTTTTTACAAACAAACTTCCAACAAGCATAACTCTCGTGGATCTTATCTTCATTACATTCTATCAAAGAAATTGGGCGTTATCGGGGACGCAATACCTATCAACCCATGTTATCGATGAATCCTTGGCGGTACACTTTCCTGTCGTGGAAAGCAAGGTGAAGTTGAGGGAATTGCAAATTATTATTAGGCGAGAAAACCTCATGAGAAAACCCGATTTGTTGTGCTTGAGGAATGTACAATCCTTCAAGCCAACTCAATTAAAGTTGTCGAGGTGATGAAGTTAATCATGATATGGCTTTCCCCACATTAATGCGCTGAAAGTTAATATTAATGTTTATTTGCACGCACTTATCACTTGAGCAAATTCTTGGGATTAAAAGATAAGGGCATGCTTAGCTTTCTCGCAAGAAAACTGACATAATTTAAAGCAAAAGCTCTTAATTATTTTTCCTTATAAAACAATTCTTAATTTCCTAAATGATAACCAGTCATAGTGATCATGGCTTTGTATCCCATTCCTTTGAAAACCTTTTAAGATGCATTTGATAATGATTCTGTTTTCGGAAATAATTTTTTGTCAAAAATTATTTTTTTTATTCTATTCCAGAAAAAAATGCATTTGGTAGAATTCTTAAATTTTTTATTTCTTTTATTTTTAAATATTTTTATTCTTTTATTCTTTTATTCTTTTTTTTTTCTTTTTTTTCTTCTTCTTTCGTTGTGGTCGGCGATGGATTGGGCAAGATCCAGTGAGCTTGTTGGAAGCTCGCCTGATTAAGGCAAGCCTCAGCCTCGCCAAATCTGGGCAAGGCCAAGCCTTGCTAGTGGTTGGATGAGCCTCACCAGGCCATTGGTGAGGCTCAACCTCACCTAGGCAACATGAGGTCAACCTCGTTGTGGCTAGGCAAGGCTCGGCCTCACCTTGGCTGGGCGAGGTAACTAAGGCAAGGCGAGGCTCGAGTCGACAAACCTTGTCATGGCATGGTATGGCTGGGGGCTGGCAATGTTCCGACAAGGTTGCCGGCCAAAAGGAAGAAGAAGAAAAGGGAAGGGAAGAATAGAAAAGAGAACAAGGAAAAAAAAATTGGAATTGATTCTAGGAATTGTTCATAGTAATAAGAAGCAATTTTTTTTACTTCTTGATTCTCGTTCCAAATATATTCTCAAAAACAAAAACAAAAAATATATTTTTGTTCTCAAGAACAAAAATTTTAGTAAACGGATTTCTATTCTTTTTTTTTTTGAAGAACAAAAAAATAGAAATAACTATTCCGAGAATAGTTATCAAATAATGACTTAGTTGCTGCGCTTGCTATTTCCTTTTTATCTCAATTTCTATTCAAAGTTCATTTTGCGGCTTAAACTTTTAAACTGGGAGCTAAGGCCCCCTTCTTATTTATTTTTTAAGCCGTGGGAAGGGTTGGAGCATGTTCTTTTACACCATAAATTATGACTTATTTAATTTCTAACCTTAATATGTTGGTGACAGCTTCGTTGATATTTCACGAGCTTCAACCAAACTTATTCAGAAATTTCCCATCATGCTTTTATGCTTTTTCAGCAAGTCCTTTTCAATTTCTATTTTTCTAGTTATGTAGGTAAATACGTGTTTTTAAATAGAAGATATTATTTTCTTGTCTTCCGATTTTGAGATTTGTCTATCTTCTGTACAATTGAAGTGGGGCTGAACATTTTCCTATACTTTTCACATGTCAATTGTCGTACAAGCATCTAAGTAAAAGGAAAGACAGATGGGACAATTCGGTAGAGTTGGGTCCCTTAGTGATTGACCAAGTACCGTTCACACGCATAAAGTTGGAGTGGCCATCTGAACTACCAGGCTATGTAGCATCGACACGGACACGCGACACGCGATACGACACGACACGACACGCCGACACATCATTTATTAAAAATAGAGAATTTTAATACGTTCCAACACGTTATATATTAAATATATTTTTATATATAAATACATAAATAATAATAATAATAGCCTACAATTAATTTACACGAAAAATATTAAATAATATCATTCATTATTTTAATTTGTTACAATAATACATAAAACTTAAAGGAAAAAAATTGTTTAAAGAAAAATGCCAAAATGATATTTTTAAATTTATTTATTTATCATATATAGCATTTTTTTATTACTTCTTTCATAGTAAAAGACTTTTTAAAAAAATAAAACAATTCTTAAAAAACTGAAAAAAAAAAATTGACCCCGTGTGTATATTTATAGCATTTTTATTACTTCTTTTATTACTTCTTTTGTGTATATTTATATTTTGACCCCACAAGTATTAGAAATTTTTAAAATTGACCCCGTCCGTGTCGGAATCGCATGTTGGAATTTTGGACCCGCGTGTCGGAGAGAGTTGACCACGTGTCGGATTTTTCGACATTTGTTGACCCCGTGTCGGAGCGGGTCGGGACGTGTCGGACACATGTCGGAGTGTCGGACACAACACAAAGGCTTCCGGAGAGTGTCCATGCTATATAGCCGCCAAGTTGACACGAAGCTTTAATAATTGCAAGGCGACAGAGGATGGCGAAGCAATAGCCTCAACAGTGTCAAAAATTGAACTGAAAACCAAATCGAATCAAACCGAAAAATTCAATTTTTTCGGTTTGATTTTTATTCAATTCGGTTCTCATTAAAAATCGACATTTTTTTTATCGGTTCGGTTTGAACCGAACCAACAAATCGATAAGAGCTTATTTCTTGGAAACGAAAAATATATACAACAGAAAAGAAAATGAAAAAAAAAACAAATGCAAAAACCGAGAACTAAAAGCTGAAAACCAAAAATCAAAAAATCGAACCAAACCTACCCGAAATTTCGGTTCGGCTCATATTCAGTTCAGGTCTCAAGTTTTTCCTAACGTTTTGGTCCGATTCGGTTTTTCAAAAAAACCGAACCGAACCGAATCATTGACACCCTAGCCTCAACTCTACCCGAAGTAACTCTTAGAGTCTCGTTTGGTAACCGGCCAAACAATGCCAAATTTTATTTTTTTTTCCCGATAATAGTTTTGGAATAGAATCGTGTTTGATAAAAATTTTGTTTCGGGAACAAATTTATATTTTTTTTGTTCCCGGAACAAATTTATATTTTTTTTGTTACTTGGAAGTAGATTTAGAACAAAATCAAGAATAAAAAAAATTAATTCTTGTTTCCAATAACAATTCTAGAATCAAGTCCATATTTTCTCTTCTTCTTCCATTTTCTTCTTCTTCATCCACCGCTGTGGTTGCTTCTTTATCCGCCGCTAGTCACGTGAGGCTCGCCAGGCCAGGGCGAGATCCGGTGAGCTCGCCGGAGGCAAGCCTAGCCCCGGCGAAGCCGAGCCTCGCGTGGCCGGGCGCCAAGCCTTAATTCTTGTTTCTGGGAATAATTCTAGAATTAAACTCATATTTTCTCTTCTTCTTCTTCTTCTTCCCTTTTCTTCTTCTTCATCCACCGCCGTGGTTGCCGTCTATAGTTGGTCGCTGGAGGCTCGCCAGGCCAGGGTAAGGTCCGGCGAGCTCGTTAGAGGCAAGCCCAGCCCCGCGCGAGGCCGAGCCTCGGCATGGCTAAGCAAGCTAGCCCAGCGACCGACCACTTGACGAAGAAGAATAGGAGAGAGAAAAGAAAAAAAAAGAAAAGAATGAAAAAGGAAAAAAGTAATAAAATTATTTAAAAATTAAAAGAAAGTGATTTGAAGTAGAAATTTTGAGCACAATACCGAACGCAATTTTATTCCGGAAATTGAAATTTTGGACGCTACCAAATGACTTAAAATGCTTAGAAATTATTCCCGGGAACAGAATCATTACCAAAATGCCCTTAAGGCCCCGTTTGATAACCGGCCAAATAGTAAAAATTTATATTCTTTTGTTCCCAAGAGTAGCTTTGGAACAGAATTGTGTTTAGTAAAAATTTTATTTTCGGGAACAAATTTCTATTTTTTTGTTCCCGAAAGTAAATTTGGAATAAAATCAAGAATAAAAAAAAGTCGATTCTTATTCCTAGGAACAATTCTAGAATCAAGCCCATATTTTTTTTCTTATTTTTCTTCCATTTTCTTCTTTTTCATCCACCGTCGCAGTTGTTGTCTGCCACCGTCTACCGTTTGTCGCCCATCGTCGCTGGTCGCCAGCAACTGGTCCAATGAGCTCGCCGGTGGCTAGGTGGGCCTTGCCCAGCCCCAGTGAGGCTCCCTTAGCCTCGAGAGGGCTAGGCGAGGCCTGCCTAGCCACCGGCAAGGCTGGCCCAACCCCGCCGAGCTTCACCCCCTTGCCAACGAGGTTCAGCCTTGCTAAGGATTGGTGACGCTCTAGTGAGGTCACCGACCCTCATCTAGCCAGTCGCTGATCATCCTAAGGCCGGCGACCGGCGACTTACAGAAGAAGAAGGGAAAGAGTAATAAAATTATTTAAAAATTAAAAGAAAATAATTTGGAGTATACATTTTGAACACAATACCAAACGTAATTATATTCCAAAATCAGAAATTTTGTTCGCTTACCAAATGCATTCTTTTGCTTAGAAATTGTTCCCATGAACAGAATAAAAAAGAATCATTTTTGATAAGAAATTGTTCACAGGAACAAAAGAGTTATCAAACATGCCCTAAGTGTCAAAAGTTACGAAAATGATTTTTAAAGGTCAATTTTTTCCAAAAATAGGACACCCGAGTGTCAAGTCTAGTGAAGATGGCTGAAAATCCTATATAGCAATTTTATGATAATATAACTTGCCTATGTGGCACGCCGAAAAGCTGAGTCAAAAATGAGTCACTAAAACGATGTCACTTTGTCTTTTTTTTTTAATTTTAATATAAATATTAATTAAATTAAAATATTTATATATTAATAATTTAAAAAGAGGGAGGAGGCGGCGATCAAGGTTGCAACCTCATCTTCGTCCTTTTTAAAAAAAATTATGTAAATTTTGTTTTAAAATTTATTTAATTGATATTTATATTAATTATCTATCTACGTCAACAGCAAAAAGACGTCATTTTTTAATTTATTTAGTCATGTTGGTGTACAAAAAGAAGTTATTTTGCACTTGTCTTGTCGAAAAGTCACTACGTCAGTATTTTGATCGAATTTTCTCGTCATTAATATTTAATTAATTCATTTTACTTTGATTTTGATATTTAAGTATTATTTTCGTAATTTTTTGTATTTAAATGTCTGAAGTTTTGATCTTTTTAAACACGCGATGATGAGGTGTCACTGTCGCGGTGGGAACGCCAGTACGTCTCACGCTCCAGCCTGGCAAACAAGAAGGCGGTGGGAGTGCGATACGTGTCCGTGTGGGACCCACAATTTCAGGCGCCCATTTTGAAAATTTTCGTGTACTGTAGCTCTGGAGAAAATGGTTTTCTGTCGCGGGTTCTTTCTTTGCGCCTTTCTCTCTACCCTCGCTCTCTCTCCCCGACGAACTCCCTCTCTCTCTCTCTGCACTCGCTTTTTCCGACCGGCGAACCACCGCGAGCAACCGACGAACCAGGAGGATACCGGCGAAACGATCGCGAGCAACCGACCGGCGTGCGACCTCCTTCTCTCTCTGCCCTTCCTCTTTCCGACCGGCGAACCACCGCGCCGCCCCTCTGGCTCCGGTTCCGGCCCCGACTCGTCCGTCCCTTACTCTTTCTCTCTCCTCGCGTCTCTGTCTGCCCTCCCTCTCTTCGACAGCGAACCACCGCGTGACCGGCGAACCACCGCGCCCCCCTTCCGGCTGCAGATCCGGCACCGGCTTGTCCAGGTAATTTCTCGCTTTCTCTTTTCTCTCTTTCTCTCTGTCTGACGGTGTGACGGAAGGGATTTTATAGGAGTTCAGCGATGCCTGAAGAGTCATTAGTAGTATGCTTTTCGCCTGTAGTTTTTCTTTAATCTCGGGTCTGGCTTTTCATTATGCCAGTAGGACATACTCCAAAAAGGCTCTAAAAATGATTACATGGTGCATCATGTTAAAGTTTGTTGTAATGTCTGGTTTATTAGTTTTCAGTGATTGTAATTTCTGTCAATATCCCGTCTCTATGGAACTAACAGTTGTTACGTGTGTTGATGCAGTGGAAGTTTGTTTTGCTTACTGCAGAGGAACACAGCCAAGTTGGATTGGAGACGCCGTGTTCATATGGCTTTGGATGTGGTAAGTATCTGCTTCTTATTCGCGTAACTTAATCCATTGTTTTCTAAGTCCAGTATTTTACATTTTGGTCATCTGAATGTTTTTTTTTTCTTCTGTTTCTCAGTGAGCATTTGTTTTGCTCCTTTTTATACCGCCCTCATTTTGTTCTTGTTGATATCTTTTACATGTACATTCGGCATGTAACCAAATTCATCCTCTTGTAGGTGCAGTGTTTTACATTTTGGTCACCTGAATGTTTTTTTCTTTTTTTCATCTGTTTCCCTGTCAGCGTTTGTTTTGCTCCTTTTTATATTGCCCTCTTTTTGTTCTTGTTGGTATCTTTTAAATGTACATTTTACTTTCATGCTGATAAAAATTTGAGACGAGTGTCTTGAACCTTAGCATTCCTAACTTCCCGAGACTGCTTGGCCCGTGAACTTTTGGCCTCCAGAGTTTGTCAGTTATTTGAATTCTACTATCTCTTGTATGTTATCTTGCTGCATTTAACGTGTAATTATTGAATTGGATACTTTTCAGGCTAGAGGCATGAATTATCTGCATCATTACAATCCACCTATCATTCATCATGATTTGAAGTCCTCGAATCTCTTAGTTGACAAGAATTGAAATGTGAAGGTGTGGCTACAATTAAAGAGTTCCGTCCTTCTGTTTCAAGATATATCCCTTTTTTTAGATGCAATATATGGGTTTTTGCTTGTGAGCTCATTTATGATTTGATAAAATTGTAATTTAGGTGAGTGATTTTGGTCTGTCACGTCTGAAATCTAAAGCATATCTCACAACAAAAACTGGGAAGGGAACGGTATGAAAATTTTACTTACTATTTCTTCAATAACTCTTATTAGTCATCATTTGTAACTTTCCTCTTTAACTATCTAAAATTATAATTCTTGGCTGACTTGACCTGCGATCTCTCTCTCTTTTTCTCTAGCCTCAATGGATGGCACCAGAAGTTCTCCGTAATGAAGCCTCAGACGAGAAGTATGTTTTTGTCTGTTGAGTTTTATTTTAAAGACTACTACCTTTATCTATCTAAAGATAGATTTGGTATCCTCATTTACTTCTAATATTTCTCTGCATCTCCAGATCTGATGTGTACAGTTATGGAGTGGTCTTATGGGAAATTGCCACCCAGAAGATCCCGTGGGATAATCTCAATGCAGCGCAGGTATTTTTTTTCTTTTCTGTCACCACATTCCATTTCGTCTGACAATTGCACCTTTTCGATCAGTAAAAAAGATCCATTGAAAAAGGCATCGTGGCATCTTGGATCTCTTTTTCACTTCTCTGTGGAGATGGACTTGGCAGGCTTTGTTTTTAGCGACATTTTATGTGAACATGAAGGGGGGCTGAATGACTATGCCCGATCTGCCGTCTTTTTCTCTCCCTTTTGTTTCTGTTAGGAATTACATGAAATCTATTATTCGGAATGCTTTGAACAGTGCTTTACTCAGGATACTTGCAGGTAATTGGTGCTGTGGGGTTTATGAATCAGCGGCTAGATATCCCTCATGATGTTGATCTACAGTGGGCATCTATAATTGAGAGCTGTTGGCACAGGTGCTTCTTCTCCTTTAGTGTTTATCAAGCCCTAAGTACACTAAACAGAAGCATGGAGTCTGCAAAGGATAATTCATTCATCTTGGGTAGAAAATGGAGAATCATTTTTCTGGTCACTGATGCAATAGAATTGGACACAGAAAATGATGCTCCATCTCCGATGAGCATTTGACATTTACCACTTGTAGTTAGGCAGTTTCATGACCTTTTTTTCTTCTGGCATAAGTTGATGTCATTCAGGAGCCTTTTTTTTTTTTCCTTTTTGTGAGGACAAAAATTGTCAATTTGTTACAATTCGATACTGATGTGAGAACTGCATCTTCTCCTAACCAGTGATCCAAAGTGCCGACCGATGTTTCAGGAAATACTGGAAAGATTCAAAGATTTGCAGAGACAGAACGCACTTCAATTCCAGGCTTCCCGCTCTGTTGCTGGCGACAGCACTCCAAGGGAAACGTGAACCATCCGATGCGTCAAAAGGATTTGTCTATTCATTACATTGGTGAACAGTCCAAGCAAACCTGGCTATTTGCCAGGAAGTTGATGTTGCCAACCAATCTCAGTTCGCTTTGCTGCTTCTGGACCATGAAATGTGGCAACCATATTTTTGGGACCATTTTGAGAGGATAGAATGTTTGTCCTTTGTTTGAGCAATTCAATTGCAGGTGGATCTAGGACGATTGTATGTCGCTTTTGTGCATTTACCAGAAAAGTCACAAAGGATCTTGTAGATATGTTGCAAAGTGTTGTGGTTATCGGAGGCTGAGCACATTAGGCATTGCAATCCATTTGTTTGTGATACATTTATAGGGGAACATTAGATTCTCATCATAAAGCTGTACAAATCAAATTGACTTTGACGGCTCTTAGTGGTGAAACAGAGATTTGCAATGGTAACAGGGGTTGCGCACTACTAAAGCTCAAGGCAGATTCTGCTTCTAAATCGCTGTTAGCCCAGGTTGTTTTCCCCATGGAAGTCCATCAATGAAGATATCCATGCCTTTTCTACAGTCGTTAGCTGATTGTGCCAGGGGCTACTTCAACAAAATTTTACATGCAATCAAAGGTCTTCAGTTTTCCAGAAAGTTTGATGCTTTAGTTTCTCGAATTAAATTCAGTCTAATGAGCTTGGACTTAGGGTCGCCATCCAACCAGGCATCAACCCAACAACTCTTCGAAGCTTTGTATCAGAAATCAACCTCACATTATTGAGCATAGGCTCATGGATTTATGATTTTTTGTTTGTCAAAATTGTACATGATTTTCATACCGTCCAAAATTCCCGGCATGAACTACATGGAAGGGCAAAAACGCAGGGCTGAACATTAGCAACCAAAATTAGTGAGAGTACAAACAATCTCCCAGAAAGCAAGTCATGTATCCCCAAAAGAAGCACGACTCATACAGCTTTTTGATCCTACTTGGACAATGTTATGGGCAAGTCGCTATGTCCTCAGAAAAATCACAAATCCCATTTTTTGTGCCACCAATTCTTTATCGAAGCAAGGAATGAATTGCAGCAACAGCATCACCTTTATGCTCACATAAGGTCCTTTCAGCCACCTTCCGGTCCAGCTGTTTTCAGAATTTACCATACAATATTAGAAAGCTCAGGCCAGTGAGAATAAATGCATTCAAGCACATGGCATAAGCTAACTGACCTCAGGTTCATTAGCGATTATATCAACGTCAGCTGCATTGATCTTCACAGCAGCCAATTCTTTCTCCCTAGGGAACAATGGGCCACAAGCGAATTGTAAGTCAAATGAGACGACAAAAAACCATAAAGAAATTTATGCATTGAGTACCTATGAAACAGCACCAGAGATGCACAAGTTAACACAAGCCAGAAACTAGATGAAACGCTTCCCTGAAAAAGGGATGATAATGCATGGATGCATTTTTGCTATGGACAACCTTTGAGCCTAATAGTTGTAACGAATACCAACCTCAACACACAGAAGATCTTACATCCTCCACAGCTCAAATGTGGTAATGTGGTGTCAACCAAACTATATGATTGTGGTGCCATGGGAATTTCCATTTGTCAGAGGGCATGTTCTACTTGAAATGAAGGTGCACAATGAAACCATAAGCTGAAATTTTTTTATAAA
This sequence comes from Eucalyptus victrix, assembly GCA_016097545.1. NCBI lineage: Eukaryota > Viridiplantae > Streptophyta > Magnoliopsida > Myrtales > Myrtaceae > Eucalyptus > Eucalyptus victrix. The sequence goes on along the minus strand of CM027845.1, from coordinate 26,136,839 downwards.
GAAACATGAAGCATCTGTGCACACAGTACTCCAATTACACACTCCACTGCGTAGCGGACACTCAAAGCCACTTTCATCTCTATTTCTCTTTCAGTTAACTTCTCTCCTGCAAAGCCTATATGTGCCAGAATTGCTTGCATACACACTGTTTATTCCAAAAATGCTTGCTAGCTTCTTGATTGTGTTTGCTCGCTGAAAAACTAAAAGCAAACGACCCCTTTGATATCAGTTGCATAACTAAATACTCGGAGAGGAGAGACCACATAGCCACGTAAGTGAAAGGCCAAATTTAAAGAAGATTAAAGCCGAAAGACCAACTCCACAAAATCCTTCCTCATGGGGAGAGATTAAACTCTTCAAGAAGCCAGCAAGTTGGTTGTTATTGTTAACACTCCTTCCAACCTAATTCAGTTTTGCTATCAAGCCAAGTATTCTCTGAATGTTGCCAACTTTGCAGAGGGAAAGAACTTGCTTCTGTTTCGACAACTTCACCTCTATTTTACCTTCAAGTACTCTCTCTAATAAAATGGCAGTCAAACTTGACATGTTTTCCTTGAATATGAAAGCAGGCAACTTCCATGAGACATAAAGCCAATCAAAGGAGTGTATGAAGTAACCAACAACTTAGGTCTAAATCTCTTAGACTTTGCGAGTCACTATCATTACTATTTTATACTCTGCCTCATAAGTTGATAAGGATACAAATGATTGTCTCCCACTAGGCTACTATACCAAAAAAATTGCCCAGAACCCAAATTAAATACTTAACAATTGGTTGATAGACAAGTGCAAAAATCCTACATTGTTAGCATCACAACATCTGTCAAACTTTTGGATTTCACTACTTTTTGGTTAAAAAAAAATTACCACACTCTAAAGTTCCCTACAGGTTTAAGATTAGTTCCACATCTAGCTAATGAGGTTTCATAAAATTCTACATGAGCGTACTTGCAACTTTAACTTGCAAGTTTATCGAATTTTTTTTAGCTTTTTATCATATGAAAAAATTATTTTATAATGGGCCTTTAACCTCCTCTTGAGAATGGCCTTTCATGAATGCAAAGACCTCAATTTTCTCAAAATCTTATGTGACTATACGGCCTCAAATTATCCAACTATTGCAGTATGAAACTAGCATGAATAGGGTACTTTGCACTTAGCTTTTGATCAAGTAAACACGAGTAACAATACATGTGAGTCCCACATGAGTGAAGTTCACTGAGAGAATGTATCAATTGTTTTTTTCACTGAGAGAATGTATCAATTGTTTTTTCTGCTGTGAGTGACTTTTGGTGACTGAAGAAGTGAAGTGCAGTGAAGTGCTTGATCTCAATGTTAGCCAAGCTTTCACTCTTGCATCTTTTGCGTGGTTGACATTGCGTATTTTCATTTGCATCATGGGACTTAGTGCTACTTTCCTCAAAACCAATTTTAGTTTCTGTGATTGCCATCAAATCAGGTATTCGGTTGCACCTTCCTTTCATCCAATAGTATGAATTCGTGGCCTACAAACATGTAGTAATAAAGATATACACACATAAGAATGCATGAAATGGCTGCATCCGTTTCCCAAAATTTTCACAAACTTTAGACTTCTATTTGCTTGCTAAATAAAGCCAGAATGTTCAGTTAGTCTTCGCTTCCCATTTTGACATGACCAATCTTTAACCGGTGACGGTTCTTGATGCTTATTCAACCCAAAATTCCAACTATTATTATTTTTTTATAACTTCACATTAGTTTGTCACCAGATAATATTTAAGTAAGCTCATGAAGGATGGCCATTTCTGATCTCAGGGGATATCTGTTTTGCATTCTTCAATGACTATCTGTAACTCTTCCTTATTTCTTTTTTCTATTTCCTTCTTTGCAATTATGTTTTGCTTTCCAGGCAGGACATCTTTGGGACCAAGTGAAAGCTTTGCCTACGGTAAAAATTGGTACCCATGCGATAACAACTTAACTAATGACTCTTCAGGCATCGCTGAACTCCTATAAAATCCCTTCCGTCACACCGTCAGACAGAGAGAAAGAGAGAAGAGAGCGAGAAATTACCTGGACAAGCCGGTGCCGGATCTGCAGCCGGAAGGGGGGCGCGGTGGTTCGCCAGTCACGCGGTGGTTCGCTGTCGAAGAGAGGGAGGGCAGACAGAGACGCGAGGAGAGAGAAAGAGTAAGGGACGGACGAGTCGGGGCCGGAACCGGAGCCAGAGGGGCGGCGCGGTGGTTCGCCGGTCGGAAAGAGGGAGGGCAGAGAGAGAGAAGGAGGTCGCACGCCGGTCGGTTGCTCGCGGTCGTCTCGCCGATATCCTCCTGGTTCGCCGGTTGCTCGCGGTGGTTCGCCGGTCGGAAAAAGCGAGGGCAGAGAGAGAGGGAGTCCGTCGGGGAGAGAGAGCGAGGGTAGAGAGAGGCGCAAAGAAAGAACCCGCGACAGAAAACCATTTTCTCCAGAGCTACAGTACACGAAAATTTTCAAAATGGGCGCCTGAAATTGTGGGTCCCACACGGACATGTGTCGCACTCCCACCGCCTTCTTGTTTGCCAGGCTGGAGCGTGAGACGTACCTAATATTTTCTCGAACGGCAGAAGTAGAAATGGTAAACCGACCGAAGTGAAGCTGATGGCGAGACAGGGCGAGCTTTCGGCAAGTAATGACAGGCCGAACAGCTCTTTGAATTCGCCGTGTTTAGTTCGCATTGATCCGACCCTCTGATCATCGTCGTCGAAGTCCGGCGGAGAGTGGGCCTCGGCAAAGACGAATCGGAGATGGCGGAGAGAAGCGACCGCTCATCTAACGACGAGAATCGGATGAATCCGGATTCCGAGGCGAAGGAGAAGAAGGGCGGGAGCCGGAGTGGGGAGGACGAGAGCAACGGTCTGTCGGTGGAGAGGATCTTCGAGAACCAGGGGGTGCCGTCGTGGAGGCGGCAGCTGACGTTCAGGGCGTTCGCGGTGAGCTTCGCGCTGAGCGTCATTTTCGCCTTCATCGTCATGAAACTGAACCTCACAACGGGTATCATCCCGTCTCTGAACGTTTCGGCGGGGCTCCTCGGGTTCTTCTTCGTCAAGACGTGGACCAAGGTCCTGGACAAGTCCGGGCTGCTCCAGGTCCCCTTCACGCGGCAGGAGAACACGGTGATCCAGACCTGCGTGGTGGCGTCCTCCGGCATCGCTTTCAGCGGTACGTTGGCTTGTCTTTAACTCTCGGCTGCAATTTGAGATAGTGCGAATTGTGAAGTGCTCTGTTTTAGCAGCTTTGTCTGCTGACATTCTCTCTGTCACTTCTCTTAAGTTGTTCTATCCTCCGGTCTACTGAATAGCCCCACGTCATCACTGTAAAACCTCAACCAGAACAAGCACTATCTTGCACCTGAGCCTCTGCTGAATTGAGGAAGGAATCCTGGGTTTCTGACGGAATCAACCCAACATAACAACGGGAGTTCCTGATGTCCTCTTTCATTTTTTTCCTTCTTTTCTTGAGCTGGTCTACTTCGTCGACTGTTGGGTGGAGAATCAATTAGGATTCATATATGGGTATAGAATTTTCAAAGCTTTAGGACATGGGTATAGAATTTTCAGAATTTTCCTCCTTGGTATCTTTTGTAATAAATAAAAGTCTACAAGTCAACAGTCCAGATTCCCTCGGGCTGTGGCTATCCTTTTGTCTTAGATGAGGTTACCGTGAATGGTGCTCAAGCTGAACTGCTCCTTAGTCCACAATTTAGAGCCTTTGAAAGCGGCACGGTCCTTGCAGCTCAGCATGCATATCAAGTTCAGCTGAAGACACTGATTTTGGGAGCCAGAAAAATTTCAAAGTATTCATAATTAGATGAACGTAAAGAGAATTTTAAATGCTGATCCACCAATTTTTTCCTGTCATAATTCGGGAACTTCTGTCTATTGGGAGCGCCGTTATTTCACTGAGGGGAAATATCTGGAGGTGTAAGGGTTCCGGGAACGCCAAAATTTTTATGTCCAAAGGATGGATTGCCTCTTTTGCACAGAAACGCCTGTTTCTCCGAAAAATGTTAATCTCATGGATTCTAAATGAACTGTTCTGCATATACACAGATGACATGCAGGATAGTTGCTTCTATGTAAACAACACAAAGTAGGGCATTTGGCCATAACCATATTGAATAGACAGTACACTAATTTCATGCGCATATTTGAGGTCACGTGTTTCTTGGAACATATTCTGTGATAACCAATGCCAATGAGCTCAAGGGGTATGCAGAGATAATGTTCATGCATTCTTTTGAAGTTAATCATTCAGATTTATGGATGCAACTATGCAAAAATGAAGGAACCTCCCCTAAATTTGAGTGGATGCTCATTTGCTAACCATCTCCAAATAAAATCAGTTGTGGATAGCGAGTTTACCTATTGTAACCACTGCTTCTTTTTCTTTTGGGCCAGACCACTGCTTTTTCAATTCAATTCGTTTTCCCAGATTATTGTCACGTGCTTGCTGTTGTTAGAGTTCCTTGAAAAGTATCTCGGCTGGAAAAGAAAGAAAAGTATTTTGACTGGAAAGTATTATAGACCTCTGCTTCTATCAACAAAAAAGATAGAGGCTCTTGCTTCTGTTTCTTGTGGAATATTTATTCAATTAACGTGGTCTGTCCTTAGTCATTGACCTCCCTTTATCGTGCGTTAGAAATAACAGTGACTTTCTGTCCAATAATGATCTCTTTGAATTTGATTAAACTTTATTGGAGGAAAGGAATCGTAAGAGATGTAAACTTGCGTATCATTTTTGGATGAATAGCTAGAGCTATTTACTGAAAAATGTGGTGCTCTATGATTTTGTATGAGCAGGAGGTTTCGGGAGTTATCTCTTTGCAATGAGTGAGCGAGTTGCTAATCAATCAACAGATACGCAGAGTGCTCATGTTTACAAAAATCCATCACTGCTGTGGATGATTGGTTTTCTATTTGTTGTCAGTTTCCTTGGCCTCTTTGCTGTGGTGCCTCTCCGAAAGGTACTCTTTGCATGTTGCATGTTTTTTTCTGTGGCAATTATAGCGATTGCCAATTAATCTCCATAATACACTTCACTTGAAAAGATTCTCTTTCGCCATGAGAAATCAAACGTGTGGGGCTTGCATGTACCGTTTAGAGTAATTCACTCATGCTTGCCCTTCTTTGGTTTCATATTATGATTATTGACTTCAAATTAACGTATCCTAGCGGCACAGCAACTGCTCATCTTATAAATAGTTTCCACATACCTGAAGGGGCCAAGCTAGCTAAGTAAGAAACTACAAGCTGGAAAGCCTTCTCATTTGTGTGTCAATATGTTGGTTCTCATCGGCTTTAATTTTTCTCCTGAAGGAAACAAGTGAAAGCATTGGGAAAGTTCTTCTCCTTCAGCTTCTTGTGGGGCTTTTTCCAATGGTTCTACAGAGCTTAAGATGATTGTGGTTTTGCACACTTCCCTACTTTGGGGCTTAAGGCTTTGCAATACAGGTGTCTAAGCTTAACAAACTTCCACTTTACAGTCTACGGCTACTTTGTGTTGTAAGCTGGCCTTTACTTTGATCTCATGCGCTCTAATATGCAAAACTATTAGCTGACTCTCTTACATGGATAACGTGAAGGTTTTACTTCGATTTCTCGGCAACATATGTTGGAGTCGGAATGATTTGCCCGTACATCATAAATATCTTAGTGCTTCTTGGAGGAATTCTATCCTGGGGTTTAATGTGGCCTCTAATAGAAACCAGAAAGGGTCATTGGTATCCTGCAGATGAAAGCACAACCAGCATGCGTGGACTCCAAGGTTATAAGGCAAGTCAGGTTATATATGCAAATGTGCAAGTTCGCTTATGTCTTTTATTTATCCTCTAATCTTACAATACCAATTTGTCAGGTTTTCACTGCCATTGCCATGATATTGGGTGATGGGCTCTACAACTTCTTCAAGGTGCTTGGCCGAACGCTCTCTGGCTTGTACCATCAGCTCCGAGACAGAGAAACGAGTCATGTTCTCCCCATTGCAAATGGTTCCTCTCCTGAGAACCCTCAAGTGTCTTATGATGACCAACGACGGACACAGCCTTTCCTAAAAGATCAAATCCCGACATGGCTTGCAGTTGCAGGGTATGTCACAATAGCAGCCATATCCACAGCTACTCTTCCACACATGTTCCCCCAACTCATGGTATTACATTTTAGTCATTTATCTCTTTGCTCCAACCTTGGGTTTCTGCAATGCCTATGGCTGTGGGCTCACCGACTGGTCTCTTGCCTCGACCTATAGGAAGCTCGCCATCTTTGTGATTGGGGCATGGGCCAGTGCCTCACATGGTGGAATTCTTGCCGGTTTAACTGCCTGTGGAGTTATGATGAATATTGTGTCTACAACCTCAGACCTGACTCAGGACTTCAAGACAGGCTATATGACTCTAGCTTCACCATAGTCCTTGTTTGTGAGTCAGGTGATTGGTACTGCCATGGGCTGCGTTATCTCTCCGTGTGTCTTTTGGCTTTTCTACAAGGCATTTAAGGATCTTGGACTTCCAGGAAGTGAATATCCTGTCCCCTATGGAATTGTTTTTCGGAGCATGGCCGAACTTGGCGTAGAAAGCGTCTCTTCCTTGCCCAAACATTGCCTCACGCTATGCTATGGTTTTTTCATGGCCGCCACGATCATAAATGGGTTCAAGGACTTAGTTGGTAAGAAGTTGGCCCGTTTCATCCCTCTGCCAATGGCTGTGGCCTATGTAGCACGGACACGCGACACGCGACACGCGACACGACACGACACGACACGCGATACGTCATTTCTTAAAAAGTAGAGAATTCCGACACGTTCCGACACGTTATATATTAAATAAATATTTTTATTTTTAATTAATTTGATTCAAATTCACAAATAAATAAATAAGAACTTATAATTAATTTACACTATTTATTCATAAAAAATTTAAAAAACATATTCATAATTAATACGTGTGTATATTTAAAAATATATTTTTTATTTTAACAAAAATTATTCCCCCTCAAAACCTCTCTCCTCGTTTCTCTCTCCCCTCTTTTCCCACGCCACCACCCTCAAAATCGTCCCCTTCGATTTCTGCGATCCGCCCCCTCTCTCTCCCCCTCCCCTTCCCCCTACGCCCACTTGCTCCATCAATCACTCCCAGCCCCCTCGCCTCTCTCTCTCTCTCTCTCTCTCTCTCTCTCTCTCTCCCCAACGCCACCACCCGCTCCCCCCGCGTCCCCCATCACCCGCGCCCCCCATCAATTGCCCCCATCCCCTCGGTTTCTTCCTTTTCTCTCCTCTCTCCTCTCCCCCTCCCCTTCCCTTTCCCCCACGCCACCACCTGCTCCCCCGCAAGGCTGTGCCCCCCATCACAATCCCCTCCATCCCCGTTCTTCCCATGCTCTCTCTCCCCTCCCCCTCCCCCACGCCACCACCTTCTCCCCGCCCCCTCGCTTTCTTCCTCACGATCTTCTCAACTCTTTCGGTCGCCTCCGCCCTTCCTCCTTCGCAGCAGCCGCAGGGCCGCAGCCTCGCGGCGAGGCCCCGCCGCCGGCCCTCCATCGCTCGCTTATGCTCTTCCTCTCGCCGTCGCGGCCTCACCTCCGCTTCCTCGGCCTCTTCCTCGACCTCACCTCTCTACCCACCATCGTCTTCTTCAACAATCTCTCTCGGACACGCATGTCGACGCGTGTCGAGAAAAGTTGACCACGTGTCGGATTTCTCGACACGCGTTGACCGCGTGTCCGAACGTGTCCGAGCATGTCCGAACGTGTCGGACACGTCGACACGTGTCGGACACGACTCGGAAGGCTCGGCAACATGTCCGTGCTTCATAGGCTGTGGCAATTCCCTTCTACATAGGGCCATTCTTTGCCATTGATATGTGCGTTGGTAGCTTAATCCTGTTCATCTGGGGGAAAATTGACAAAACCAAGGCCAATGCATTTGGGCCAGTTGTAGCTTCAGGTCTGATTTGTGGGGATGGCATATGGACATTGCCTAACTCGATACTTGCTTTGGCGGGGGTTAATCCACCAATTTGCATGAAGTTCCTATCAAGAGCCACAAACAAGAGAGTCAACGCCTTCCTTGGATCTTAGTCCTGCAATTTAGACTCACGAAGACGGTGTGAAATCTCAAGCACGTCGCAAGTCTCTAGATGGACGTTATGATCTGCTCTATCTTCCTGTTTTTCTTGCAATCTCCCAAAATCCCAGTGAAGCAGTGGTAGCAGCTTGGTGCCGTGAAATTACTCTTGTATGTACCCAACTGCCTTTAGTGCTTCTCTTCATGCCTTGTAGAATCCACATTTCTGGCGGTAGCCAATTGTAATTTTCACGTATTACCATTGACAATATGAAACTCCAAGGAAGATTGAACTGCTACTACCCTCTTTCTTTTCTTGGAATAGTTGAATGGCCAAACACTCCATAGGAAACATTAGAGGGAAAATTATCCAAAAAACCCTAAACCTATTGCATTTTGGCCAATTTTATCCTAAACTTTTCAATTTTGTCAATTCAGTCTTAAACTTTTTTTTCCTCTTGTCAATTGAGTCCATCTAACTCATTTTAATCAGATAACATGGCCAGCCTGCGCTAACGTGATGTTTTTAAATAACTTTTCAATAATTTCTAGGAATTTTTAGTTTTTTTCTTCTTTTTTTTTCTTTTGGGGGGTTTGGGGTTAGGACCGGTGGCCCTCGCTAGCCATAGAGGGCTGCCAAGCCCTCGTCGACGAAAGTGAGGGCTCGACCGATGAGGGTCGACCGGCCCTCCCTTGTGGACGGCGAGGGCGTCGTGGCCCTCACTAAAGGCCGGGGAGGCCTAGAGAGGGTCGACAGCCCTCGCCTATGGCTGGCGAGGGTTGTCAACCCTCGACTATGCCCGGCAAAGGTCGGCGACAATCCTCACTAGCCCTAACCCCAAACCCCTAAAAAAAAAAAAAGGTAAAAAAAAAAACAGAAAATTCAAAAAAATTATTAAAAATTAGGGTTAATTACCCCGAAAAACCCCAAACCGGTACACTTGTGACAAATTTACTCTAAACTATATTTTCGACCATAAAAAACCCAAAACCGATACACCCGTGACAAATTTACCCCGACTAACTATAAAAAAACTCTAAATTTGTACATTTATGACAAATTTATCCTAAATTAATTTATTCGACCGCAAAAACCCAAAACTGTAAATTTGTGACAAATATACCCTCCACTAAATTAGATTAATACCACAAAAAAATCACAAAAATTGTAAACTGTGACAAACGGAGCATAAAATCTCAAATTGGCATACCATTCAACCGTCACGTATCATTTAACTTAATAATTTGATAGTAAAATTTAACGAAAGCTAACATAGGGTAAATTTTTCACAAGTGTACCGGTTTAGGGTAAATTTGTCAAAAGTATACCAATTTGGGGTTTTTGGTGGTCAAAAAAATAGTTTTGAGTAAATTTGTCACATATGTACCAATTTGGGATTTTTTTGAGTGTTAACTCTAAAACTTATAAAAATGCCATGTCAGTATTGGCCTATCACGTTAGCAATTTTTGGTCAAAATCAACCGAATGGACTCAATTGGCAAGAAGTGAATATGTTAAGTAGATTAACCAACCAATTTAAAGTATTAAGTAGATTAAGCTAATTTAACATGTAGAGTTTTCACTTATTTTGAAAGTGACGTCAGAGCTTTAAATCACCTTTAAGCAAAATAAACAAAACCGAAAGTCAACAAAATTTAATTTTAAAATGACAAAAGTTGGTAGGAAGCAACGAAATTAAATGATTTAGTTCTTTTAGACTCAAAAGATTGAGACATAAACTTTAATTAATTCAAGTGCAGGATCTCTATTTTTGTTTGTGGGTTTTTGAATATGAAAACTTGAAGAAGTGAGTGGGAGTTTGGAAGTTAATGAAGTGGAACCTCTACTTTTGGAAAGTGAAAGCTTGTCATGGTTATCCTCATATGACCAAAGCAAGAAAATCTTTAAAGAGTAATGCTTAATCAAGGTTAAAAGAAATTTAAACTTTGACTGAAAGGCAAGTGCTTTAATGAATGAGCTTCAAATGGCCCCTGCGAGACTTGCTAGGATACATTTGGCCCAAAAGAATTAGTCACAAGAAGATATTTTGATGGAAATGAAAATGAGCTCATTTTCTTTGGTCACTCATCTACATGAATCACCAATGCATTAATGAACTAGATTTAAAATTGATGATATCATGCACGATGTCAAAGCTACAGAGTTCAATGTCTCAAGCCAAAGCATGAGTTTAAAAATTTTGGTAGAGAAAAGAGAAGGGGTGTGCCAATTGAAGAGAAATGGAGATTGAGGAAATCAATATTCATTCTAAACATTAGTGAGTTATTTTGAGTCCACTAAAAATCATTACTGAAAGATATGAAAAATAAGGAAAATCTCAATTCAATGGATTTGAATCTTGAATACCATCAAATATGAATTCCAAAACAACAGGCCCTATTATATAAATAAATATGGTGACGAATTAAGTATCACTGTCTTATGCATCGGAATCTATCAACCTAATGGTGGTCCAATTGTGGAAACTAATATTAAATATTATAATCAAATCATGGGAATTTTTGGATGTCACAATTTGTGTCCTGGTATTCAAGTTTATGGTTTTTGGCGACACAAAAGAATTTTTGGGTATTCATGTCACAATGAGTAAAATTTGAGATTTTTTTTTTTATAATATTTGCCCTAAATGAAAGAATCATGAAATCTTTTGCTAAAAGAATAGGATTAGTACCCTAAAAAATCTCAAACCGATATACGTGTGACAAATTTACCTAAAATTAATTTTTTGATCATAAAAAACTTCAAACTGGTATACTTGTGATAAATTTACTCCAAATGACCACAAAAAATCTCAAATTAATACACTTGTAACACATTTACCCAAAATTAATTTATTCGATTGCCAAAAATCCCAAACTTGTACATTTGTAGCAAATGTACCTTACATTAAATTGAATTAAATATCACAAAAGACCACAAAAATTATGCAACTATGACAAACGGAAAGTAAAATCCCAAATCGGTACACCCATCAACTGTTACATGTCATTCGATTTAATAATTTGATGGTAAAATTTAACGGAAACTAATAAAGAATAAATTCGTCCCAAGTGTATTAATTTGGAGCAAATTTATTAGGATTCTTGATGGTCAAAAAAATAATTTATGATAAAATTATCATAAGTGTACTAGTTTAGAGTTTTTTAGGATATCGGCCCAAAAGAATATAGCAATAGAATTATTGAAAAAGCTTTGGTACATCTTCTTTTCTTTTTTTCTGTTTTTTTTCTTTTGGCCGTAGGTTGATGAAGTCATATACGTTCAAAATCTAAAATGATTGTTTGACTTAAGCCATGTGATTACCCCGCAAGTTACATCAATCTCGAACCAAACAAAACGATGGTCCAAAATGCAGATTTTTTAGCCCGCGTGCTTCATTCTCCAGATTCACATTAGATTACTATAAACGTGGGAACCATGTGGATTTAATAATCTTGAGCTGTCCATATTGACGAATTCGATTGACCAAAGCGGGTACGCCCCCTGTGTCACTCAGGTCATGCATCTGGTCAGTGCTCAAAGAGATCGTTGGCCCTTGCGATGACTAAATCTTTTTTTCTTTTTTAACGAGCATTGAATTAAAATAAAATGAGTTAATATTATGAAATATTTCAAATTGGTATATCTTTGACAAATTTACTTTAAACTAATATATTTTTTATAAACTTACATTTTGTTAATTTTTATTAAATTTTACTAGTCAAATTACTAAGTTAGATGATAGTAGTAGTTTGGGATTTTTTTTTCCATTTATCGCAATTGTATCAATTTTATAATTTTTTATGGTATTAATTTCCATTTAACATATGGTATATTTGTCATAGATGTATCAATTTGAGATCTTTAACATTCAAAAAATAAATTTGAAATAAATTTATCACAAGTTTATGAGGTTTTTTATGGTCATTTAGGATAAATTTATCCTAACTATACTAGTTTCAAGTTTTATCATGATAAAAAAAATTAGTTTTGAATATATTTATTATAAATATACTAGCTTGAGATTTTCTATGATATTAATCTTACCATCCAACTAATATGATGTGATATAATCTCTCGATGGCGCGTTTCCAGTGACTTTACCCGCGCGCGGGAGAAAACGTAGTCATCATCGAACTAATATAACGTAATATAATCTCTAGTCGTTTCCGTCGTCTCGGTCTCAAGCACGCGACGATCTAGTCGTTTACGTCGTCTCGGTCTCAAGCACGCGCAACGACTAACGAGGTGTTGCTGTTGCGGTGGGAACGCCAGAAGTAGAAATGATGAACCGACCGAAGCGAAGCCGATAGCCAGACGAGTGATCCGATGCTCTGATCATCGTCGTCAAAGTCGGGCGGAGAATGTGCCTCGGCAAGGACGAGTCGGAGATGGCGGAGAGAAGCGACCGCTCGTTGTCGGAGGACGGGAATCGGATGAATCCGGATGCGGAGGCGAAGGAGAAGAAGGGCGGGGGGAGCGGGAGCTCGGAGGACGAGAGCAACGGCCTGTCGGTGGAGAGGATCTTCGAGGGCCAGGAAGTGCCGTCGTGGAGGGGGCAGCTGACGTTCAGGGCATTCGCGGTGAGCTTTGGGCTGAGCGTCATGTTCGCCTTCATCGTCATGAAGCTGAACCTCACGGCGGGCATCATCCCGTCGCTGAACGTCTCGGCGGGGCTCCTCGGGTTCTTCTTCGTCAAGACGTGGACCAAGGTCCTGGACAAGTCCGGGCTGCTCCGGGTCCCCTTCACGCGGCAGGAGAACACGGTGATCCAGACCTGCGTGGTGGCCTCCTCCGGCATCGCTGTCAGCGGTAAGTTGGCTCGTCTTTCACTCTTGGCTGCAATTTGAGATAGTGCGAACTGGAAGTGCTCTGTTTTAGCAGCTTTGTCCGCTGACATGCTCTCTGTCACTTTTTTCCTGGCTGTTGATTAACGGAGATTTCAATTGCTACAGTGATGATGCGCGTTTCTTTCTAACGGTTACGTCATATGGGTCGCACTGATGCACTCACTTGTAATTGAAGTTAAGCGTCCATGACATTCGCCCTGCATACTTTTTTGCTTCTTCTAAGCTGAATTGAGAAAGGAATCCTGGGTTTCTGATGGAATCGACACGACATAACCACGCGAATTTCTGATACTTCTTTTCTTGAGCTGGCCCTACTTCATTGACTGTTGTATGAGTGGAGAATCAATTAGGATTCACATAAGGGTATAGAATTTTTCAAAAGTTTGATCTACGAGTCAGCAGTCAAGATTCCCTCAAGCCGTGGCTATCGTTTTATCTAGGTTAGGGTCCATCCCAAATGGCACTCAAGCTGAACCGCTGCTTACTTGCAGCTCAGCATGCATATCAAGTTCAACTATAGACTCTGATTTTTTGAGCCAGAAAATTTGGAAGAACTCATAATTAGATGGCGAAACGAGAATTTCAAATGCTCATCCACTAATTTTTTTTCTTTGCCATAATGCGGGAACTTCCATCTATCGGGCACGCCATTATTTCATTGAGGGGAACGCCAATGTTTCAAGTCAAAAGGAAGGATCAGCTCTCTCTTGACCGTGCCAAATCAATCTCTATCCACATCGGGTTTTATCTTTGTCCATCTCTTCCCTTGGATGATATAGACGCATTAACTGATTTCAACATGAAGAGGCTGGATTTTTTGTTTGATTTCTTTTTTATCTCTTCTCTAGCTAGAGAAAGAAAAGGAAACTGGTTGATAAAATGACAACAGAACCAGCAGATCATTTATATGAGGTTTCGTCTGATGATGCTTATATTTTTTATTTTCTGTTTTCTGTGATCTCTCTATTTCAAAGTAAATTGCATAAAGCAAACTTTTATTGAGAGAAAGTAATGTTGAGAGATGTGAACTTGCGTATTCTTTTTGGATGAATAGCTAGGGCTATTTACTGGAAAATCATGGAGCTCTGTTATTTTGCATGAGTAGGAGGTTTCGGGACTTATCTCTTTGCAATGAGTAAGCGAGTTGCTGATCAATCGAAGGATCCCCAAAGTACTCAAGTTTTCAAAGACCCATCGCTGCCGTGGATGATTGGTTTTCTATTTCTCGTCAGTTTCCTCGGCCTCTTTGCTGTGGTGCCGCTCCGAAAGGTACTCTTTGCATGTTGGATGTTTTTATTTGTAGCACTTGCCCTTGAAAATTTCATTAAAATTATAGCAATTGCCAATTAATCTCCATTATACACTTCACTCTTGCTTGCGCTTCTCTGGTTTCAGATTATGATCATTGACTTCAAATTAACGTATCCTAGTGGCACGGCAACTGCTCATCTGATAAATAGTTTCCACACACCTGAAGGGGCCAAGCTAGCTAAGTAAGACAAGCCAGAAAGCCTTCTCATTAGTGTGTCGATATGTCAGCTCTCATCGACTTTAATTTTTCTCCTGAAGGAAACAAGTGAAAGCATTGGGAAAGTTCTTCTCCTTCAGCTTCTTGTGGGGCTTTTTCCAATGGTTCTACACAGCTGGAGATGGTTGTGGTTTTACAGAGTTCCCCACTTTGGGGCTTAAGGCTTTGCAATACAGGTGTATACGCTTAACAAACTTCCACTTTACAGTCTATGGCTACTTTGGGCTATAAGCTGGCCTTTACTTTGATGTCATGCACTCTAATATGCAAAACTATTAGCTGACTCTCAAACATGGATAACGTGAAGGTTTTACTTTAATTTCTCCGCAACATATGTTGGAGTTGGGATGATTTGCCCATACATCATAAATATCTCAGTGCTGCTTGGAGGAATTCTATCATGGGGTTTAATGTGGCCTCTAATAGAAACCAGAGAGGGACATTGGTATCCTTCAAATGAAGGCCCAACCAGCATGCGTGGAATTCAAGGTTATAAGGCAAGTCAAGATATACATGCAAACGTGAAGTTTGTTTTGTTTATGCGTTAATCTTACAATACCAATTTGTCAGGTTTTCATTTCCATTGCCATTATATTGGGTGATGGGCTCTACAACTTCTTCAAGGTGCTTGGCCCAACGCTCTCTGGCTTGTACCGTCGGCTCCAAGACAGAGAAATGAACCATGTTCTCCCCACTGCAAATGGTTCCTCTCCTGAGAACCCTCAAGTGTCTTATGATGACCGACGACGGACACAGCTTTTCCTAAAGGATCAAATCCCAACATGGCTTGCAGTTGCAGGGTATGTCACAATAGCAACCATATCCACAGCTTCTCTTCCGCACATGTTCCCCCAACTCAAATGGTTTTATATTTTAGTCATTTATCTCTTCGCTCCAACCTTGGGCTTCTGCAATGCCTATGGTTGTGGGCTCACCGACTGGTCTCTTGCCTCTACCTATGGGACGCTTGCCATCTTCGTGATTGGGGCATGGGCCGGTGCCTCACATGGTGGAATTCTTGCTGGTTTAGCTGCTTGTGGAGTCATGATGAATATTGTGTCTACAGCCTCAGACCTAACTCAAGACTTCAAGACAGGCTATCTGACCCTGGCTTCACCACGGTCCATGTTTATGAGTCAGGTGATTGGTACTGCCATGGGCTGCATTATCTCTCCGTGCGTCTTTTGGCTTTTCTACAAGGCATTTAAGGATCTTGGACTCCCAGGAAGTGCATATCCCGTCCCCTATGGAATTGTTTCTCGGAGCATGGCCGAACTTGGCGTGGAAGGCATCTCTTCCTTGCCCAAACACTGCCTCACACTCTGCTATGGTTTTTTCACGGCCGCCATGATCATAAATGGGTTCAAGGACTTAATTGGTAAGAAGTTGGCCCGTTTCATCCCTCTGCCAATGGCTGTGGCAATTCCCTTCTACATAGGGCCATTCTTTGCCATTGATATGTGCGTTGGTAGCTTAATCCTATTCATCTGGGAGAAAATTGACAAAACCAAGGCCAACGCATTTGGGCCAGCTGTAGCTTCAGGTTTGATTTGTGGGGATGCCATATGGACATTGCCTAGCTCAATACTCGCTTTGGTAGGGGTTAATCCACCAATTTGCATGAAGTTCCTATCAAGAGCCACGAACAAGAGAGTCGACGGCTTCCTGGGATCTTAGTTCTGCAGTTCAGACTCACGAAGATGGTGTGAAATCTCAAGCATGTTGGAAGTCTCTAGATGGACGTTATGATCTACTCTATCTTCCTCTTTTTCTTGCAATCTCCCATAATCCCATTGAAACGGTCGTAGCAGCTAGGTGCTGCCAAATTACTCTGTATGTAACCCAACCGGATGGGGGAAAAAAGTGTCCTTTGGTAATGATTTTATATAGACTTGTCTTTGGTGCTTCTCTTCATGCCTTATAGAATCCACGTTTCTGGCAATAGCCAATTATAATTTACACGCATTACCATTGACGATATGAAACCCTAGGGAAGATTGAACAGCTATCCCCATTTCCCTCTTCTTTTCTTGGAATGGATGAATACAGTGTCCCCAGACAGTCGGTAGGAAATATAAGGGGAGTTTGTGTCTGCCAATGGTCCAAATTCTAGTTTTTAGTCTTTGAATATGAGAAACAAAATAATCGTGGTTGCTATGAACTAAATTAAACAAATTATTTAGGAGCAATTAAGGATGATGTTCCAAACCGGCATGATGATGAAACGGATGTGCACAAGAACAAAAGCACCTCTTCTAGGGTCACAATTCTTAATTCACGATTCTCTTAATTGTGCTTGGAGTGACGTTGACACAAAAGGTCAACGTTATAAAGTTTTTTTATACATCCATGAAAAATGGACACTATACAATTTATAATTGTTTATAAAACTCTAAATGAATATGTCGTAGAAGAAATATAATGATAAGAAAATATATCATCCAACGGAGATTGATAATTAATAAACTAATTAAATACTAAAAATGGATTAATTCTAAAATTTATCTAATAGATCAAAATAAAATTGAGAATAAATTAAAACTAAAAATCTTAAAAAGCAAAATTCGGAAATTAAATGTAATAATTCAACCAGATAAATATATTCGAGCATCCGATTTCATCATGACTACTAAATATGAATTTCATATTATTACATGTACAATAACAATATCAAATATATGATAGTGAAATTTCCTTATCTATTTATTATCATATCTCTAGGCATAACAAACCTATTTAGTTTCTTAATCTACTATATTTATATGTGAATTTAAATAAACATAAGTGTATTAAGAATCTATAAATATCCTCACTTATAATGAGTTTTTTAAATCGTCTTTTCACCGAAAGCTACACAAATAATGCATTATATCTCTATCCACATTTAATTCATAGTTATATATTATAAGGAACAATTGCATATTATTATTTCTCAATTTCAAACATGCACATTAGATTATTCAAGTGGTAGACAGTCACTTAAAAACATTAAGCACAATAATATATAACTCACACGAATGAAATCACTTGGATGCATAATAATCATGAAATTAATATGATCTTGATCAGGTTATATTGTAACCCTAACAACAGAAAATTAGGATATAATAGAAGTAAATATGAAAATATAAATCAAATCCAACATCTTGAATCAAAAAACAAGAATTCTGTCAGCAGTTTTTCTTCTCTTCAAAATACTTGAAAAAACTCTAGAACGATGAAAACCAATCTAAAAATGAGGCTCTTAATGTTTTCCTATTTATAGGATACATCCAAGACCTATATCCTCAAACAATTGCTTATCTTTCGCATAATGTTGAAAACTAAATTAGAGAATTTTTTTATTTGATATCCATCTTCCAATACTTGCAGATAAAATTAAGAAATGAAATCAAGTAATTCCTAATTTAATATCCACTTTCCAATGCTTTCTTATTTGAATTCATGATTTTTGCTATTCTTTTTTTTTTTAATCTTTTCCATATCTCATTATGTTACATAAATAATGAAAATTCGACTAATTGAAAAGACATCTAAATATTTTTTCATAGATATTACATTATTTGTTGTCTAAAATAGATAAAATAATTCTATTTTTATAAAGTTATCAATAATTTATTAGATCACATATCAATTAAGTACACCGATCCAAACATATGTAGCCTCAGTCACTCATGGTCCATTTGACTAAATAAAAAAACTCCATATCCCTACAATAAAGTCTACTATTTTTCTCTTTTCATTTTGATCATAACTCCACTCCCTCAATTCATGCTCCATTTACATTGTAAGCCTCTATTTTTTTTTTTTTTCTTTTTCCTATCTTATGGCAGGATTTGGACTGGAAGATAAAGGATAAACACTAGGTAGTACAGGGAGAGAATAAACACTAGAACAAAAGAATAGTTTACATTGGCCGTGGGATAATAAACTAAAGAACAGGTCATCTTGAACTGGACGAGGAAAAAACAACAAGTGACGTCGGATCATCCGAGTATCGACACTCTCTCATTCGCATCCCTACGTTTCACTTCACTTTTGGATCTCCTGGCAAGCAACGACCTGCCCCCTCGCGGTTGACTCTGCTAGCAGAGCAGTAGGGTTCTCTCCCCGGCCCTCCCATAAACCTCCCCAGCGGAAACAGCCCAGCTTTCTTGAATTTCGCCGCAGAGAAATCCGATCTTGATCTCGATCTTGATGAAGGATTAATCCCATCTCCACTCCCCGCTTCTCCCTCCCGTCAGTCACCATGGTCGGCAAATCCGAACCCACCAACGGCACTGCGAAATCGCAGCCGCCACCATCCCCACTGAGCCCCAAATCCCCAGATCTGCTGTCGGGCTACTTCTTCTTCAAGTCCCTCAAGCTGAAGACCAAGCAGCAGGAGCTCCTGATCCGGGTCTCCATCCTATGCCTCGTCTACGTCCTCGCCTTCGTCACCCGCCTCTTCAGCGTCCTCCGCTACGAGTCCATGATCCACGAGTTCGACCCCTACTTCAACTACCGGACCACCCTGTTCTTGACCGAGAAGGGCTTCTACGAGTTCTGGAACTGGTTCGACAGCGAGAGCTGGTACCCGCTCGGCCGCATTATCGGCGGCACGCTCTACCCGGGCCTCATGGTCACCGCCGCTTTGCTGTATTGGGGCTTGAGGTTCCTCAGGTTCGCCGTCCACATTCGCGAGGTCTGCGTCCTGACCGCGCCCTTCTTCGCGTCGAACACGACCATCCTTGCTTACTTCTTCGGGAAGGAGATTTGGGACACGGGGGCGGGGCTCGTCGCCGCCGCGCTGATCGCGATCTGCCCCGGGTACATATCGAGGTCCGTCGCCGGGTCATACGATAACGAGGGCGTGGCGATCTTCGCGCTGCTCCTGACGTTTTACCTCTTTGTGAAGGCGGTGAACACAGGTTCGCTGTCGTGGGGTTTGGCCTCGGCTTTCGGCTACTTCTATATGGTTTCGGCGTGGGGTGGTTACGTGTTTATCATCAATCTGATACCTCTTTATGTGTTGGTTTTGTTGATAACCGGCCGGTACTCGATGAGACTTTATGTGGCGTATAACTGTATGTATATTCTGGGGATGCTGCTCGCTATGCAAATTCGTTTTGTCGGGTTTCAGCATGTGCAGTCGGGGGAGCATATGGCGGCCATGGGCGTGTTCTTCTTGATGCAGGTTCCTTCTTCTGTCAAATGTTCCCTTTGGTTTGTTGTTTAGCTTATACTTGTATTTCGCAGTTCGTTTAAGATCCCAATATTGAAGTAGCAATCAATGTACTTGATTTTATTAATGTCGCTTACCAAAAAATATCACTAGTGTCTTCATTTTAGTTGGGAATAAAGTCCTAGAGTTATTGTTTCATATTTAAAAATTAAAATGACCGTCTTTAGAAAGATGATGTATCAAATCGTAGCGCAAGAAACAAGTGTATGTTTTATGCCTTTAACTCTACATAGAGCTGCAATTGTGCGTTTTTCTTTCTAATTCCCCATTTCCCCTGCTTCTCGTCATCTAAAAAGCGAAAGTTTTCACTATCCTTTGCATTTTAGTCAGCAGGTCTCCCGTATAATATTGCGAGTGAATGCATGATGAACAACATCAATCTAGAGTCGTGTAGAAGAAAGTCTGTTCTTCATTCATATTAGTCAGGTCTTACTTTAGTCGAAGTCTTTTATTGAACTGAATTATCTGTGCAGGTGTTCTACCTCTTGGATTGGTTGAAGCACCTTCTAAGTGACACCAAGTTGTTTCAAGCCTTTCTGAGGATGACTGTGACCTCTGCTGTTGGTGTGGGTGCCGTGGCTCTGGGAGTCGGCACAGCATCTGGATATATCTCTCCGTGGACTGGCCGTTTTTACTCTCTGCTTGATCCAACATACGCAAAGGACCACATACCTATTATAGCCTCTGTCTCCGAGCACCAGCCTACAGCATGGTCTTCTTTCATGTTTGACTTTCAGATTCTTCTCTTCCTCTTCCCAGCAGGTCTCTATTTCTGTTTCAAGAGGTTGTCAGATGCCACCATATTCATAGTTATGTATGGCCTTACGAGCATGTATTTTGCTGGTGTTATGGTTCGTTTGATTCTTGTTGCTACACCTGCCGTGTGCCTCATAAGTGCAATTGCGGTGTCAGCCACCATAAAGAATTTGACGTTGTTGTTAAGAGCAAAGACAAAGGCTCCCCAAAGTGCTTCCGGCAAAGGTGGAAGTAGCGGCAAGGCTGCTTCTAAGGTGACAAATCCTTTAGGCTATTCTTTCACCTTTTCTAATTGGTCAAATGCCTAACTATTTCTTCAGGAACTCCTGACTAATTGGCAGCAGGAAATTTTCTTTGACCTAGTAACTAATTTGTGAGCAGTTCATTCCAAATGCATTTGTAGGTGAACAACAGAAGTCATGATGAAAGTTGCTTAGTTCTCTGAATGGGCTAGCAACTGAAATGGAGAATCATGCTAGCTTCGTTTTATTAGATTTTGCTGTTTTAGGCATTAGGGAGAGGTAGTTAGGGGCATTGGGCGAATGAGAGCCGAAATTTTCTTTTTCTTCTTTTTGGGTTTGCAGTGCTGGGTTTCTTGGTGATTTCTTTTGATGACCTTTGTGATTTATTTTTCCTTTTCCAAAGCAGGGCTCACTTGATCAATCCCAGCCTTTCCAGAAAAATGGTGCTATTGCGCTGCTTTTTGGCGCTTTCTATTTGCTGAGCAAGTACGTTACCCACTGTACTTGGGTTACATCTGAGGCATACTCATCCCCTTCAATCGTGTTGGCCGCAAGGGGTGCACATGGCAACGGCGTCATCTTTGATGACTATCGTGAGGCATACTTTTGGCTTCGTCAGAATACACCTCCTGATGCTAAGGTGATGTCATGGTGGGATTATGGATATCAGATCACTGCAATGGGAAATAGAACTGTTATTGTCGACAATAACACCTGGAACAATACACATATTGCTACTGTTGGACGTGCAATGTCATCTTATGAGGATGAGGCATATGAGATAATGAGGTCACTTGATGTGGACTATGTTCTAGTCGTGTTTGGTGGTGTTACCGGTTATTCTTCAGATGATATAAACAAGTAAGCCTTGACATCATGTCATCTTATTCGAACTATTGATGTAACTAATTGTGGAAATTGTCCATAAACCTGAAAATTTCTGTCTGATCCGAATTTTCATATTTAAGATTGCTTGTAAATAAATGTTTACACTGAACAACCTGACTCTTAGTAGATTTTGCTACAAAACGTTTCTGCTGTTAAAATGGTAGCATACCATTGAACTCTATGAGACTTGGGTCTGTGGCTGCAAAAAGTGGAATCCCTGAATGTGAATACTTATGCTGTAAAATGCAATTGATTGAGTTTGGTTACTTTGGTTTGCTTCAAGTCTAAGTGATTGCTAGTGATTAAACTTGTCTTTTTTGAGAATTGATTGGATTTAGGCAATCAATTCCTAGCACTTTTTTTTTTTTTTTTTTGAGATTTCACATTCACACTTGAATTGAGTAATCTTCTAATCTTCTCTTCTGTCTGTTTGTTTTCTTCTTTTATTGGCTAGATTTCTCTGGATGGTTAGAATTGGTGGTGGAGTTTTTCCTGTAATCAAGGAGCCTGATTACCTTGTTAATGGAGAATATCGTGTTGATAAAGGTGCAGCTCCCAAGATGTTGAATTGTCTCATGTAAGTTTCCTGGAATCTCTACCCTGTGTTCATACCTGTCTCATGTAACGGCTTTTCAGAACTCTTTCAGAGGAATTGGCGTGGAATAGCCTAATTAAATTCTTTTTCACTATTTTAAGTGATCAAGTGTGCCTCAAATGTTTCCACTATGATGGTACTAGATGATTCTTGTTATCGGTTGCATGAAGAGAAGAGAGTTGAGTTTTTTATTCTGTTAGTGATGAGATAGATGAGAACTCAAGAGTGATCTAATGAGATTGCTTGTTAGATTAGTTTCTTTATGGACTGATGTTTGATTTGGTTGAGTCGTAATTCCATCACTAATGAGATGTGAAAGTGACATGGATGCTTAACCTGTCTTATAGTTGAGTTCTCTTGGTAATTGTTCATCATGATCCACTACCTTTTGTTAATATCATAATCCCCTTTCTTTGCTGTAGGTACAAATTGTCCTACTACCGATTTGGAGAGCTGACAACAGAATATGGCAGACCTCCTGGGTAAGTTGAAGATCATCCTTTTCTTCTCATAAGCTGCCGTAGTTTTTTTCCCCCTCTACAAGCACATGAAATGTTAAAGTTGAAAGCATATATGCTGCGAACATGGTTAATAATCATAAGCGGAACATCAAGCATAGTTGAGACAATTCAACTCAACCAAATGTGTTGAGGCGCATTTCAAAAATAGGAAGGATGAGAAAAATGGCAGAGACGGATGTATATGTAACCTTTTTGTGTTTTTGATTGGTCTTTGAATTCACAACCCCCTTGAGGGGCCTTTGTTGCTCTTTTATATGGTTGGCCATAAGCTTTGTTATGCTTCATCTCTTGCCTATGAGACTAACCATTATTTGCTCTTTGTAATGTCAGGTATGATCGTGCAAGGGGGGTTGAAATTGGGAATAAGGATATAAAACTTGAATACCTGGAAGAGGCATTTACAACATCTAACTGGATAGTTAGAATTTACAAGGTCAAACCACCAAATAACAGGTGGTGAGATACTCCCTCTAGTCTTACCTTGCGCTCCAGACTCTCAACTTCTTTTCTTTAGAGGACAGAAAAGCAATAGTAGGACTAGACTATGAGATTTGAATCTTGGAATATAGTGACAGAAATGGAGGTGAAGCATATGAGAGAATGTAGCGTTGGTACTATTTAATCCTCTTTCTCCCCCTTGGTAACTGCTCTTGCTTCTGAAAATGCCTTCATGAAGATTTTGTAATGCAGCAGACTTCATTTTCTGAGGCTATGTTGAGTGTGGTGCATAAGATGTTGAGATTTGGCAGTGCAATTCTACCGACTTGCTGCATCGCATGGTCGTACCATATTCCTAATGATTCTCTGCCATTATATTGGATCATTTGGTGCAGCTGGTCGTCATGAAATATCAAGTGTCCTTGTCAAGCGCAGGCTTCATTTGTAGAGTAACATCTTGTTCACATGTTCCATTTAGATTATCGACTCCTTGTATGTTAGATTGCTGTGATTGCCTTATGGAAAAGTTGCGCTTCCAAGTAATAATCTTAGCTGTGACTAATCTGTGTAAGAAAATGCGGAGATAGCTGCAGGGTTAGCAAAAGTTTGTCACTCGATTGCTCTAGGCGGCAGAATTCTTCCTGGTTGTGGGTTTATTGGTTCTCCAATGATTGGCATGCTCAAGCAATTGCGATTTGGAAATCCTATGAACTTAGTAATAATCTTGGATCATTTCAATGTAGTCTTTTAAAGTCTTCTATGGGATATATAGGCAGATCTCTGCCCAGGCATTTCCTCTACTCGACTATATGTTGGACGTGATGTGACCAAAAAGTCGCCAGAAACGTTAATTTATTATTCAGTCTATGGAGATGTTAATTGAATGTTTGTACAGAGATCTATCCTTTGAGGTTGAAGTGGGCAATAGGAGTGTGCAACCGGATTGGATATACTCAGAAATCGGACTGGCTCACCCGAAAAACAGGGTTAGGAACTGGTTCCGGTTTCAACCGGTACGGGAAATGGTTCCCAAAATTTGAAATAGGTTTCAACCGATTCGGGAACCAGTTCCAAGTGAATAGGACACAAGGTGCCCCTGCTTTTTCAGGGTAAGAAGGGGTAGAGAAAATGCCCCGAGCCAATGTTCGAGTACTAGGCGCTACGGCGCTGAAGTAACCCATGCCATACTCCTAGGAAAAGCTCGAACGACCTTCAACAAAAGGGTACCTGTACTCAAAACCGACACAGGTGGATAGGTAGACAATACCTAGGGGCTCGAGACAACTCTCCCTGAGGAACTCGGCAAAATAGTCCCGAGAGAAGGGGTGCCTCCTCACAAAGAGGGTCACAATGACCAGGCCCGGGCTACTGTTTACCAAAAACACAGGTCTCCGCAAAGTCATAAGACCATGTATGGGAGCTGACGCCTGCCCCGTGCCGGAAGGTCAAGGAAGTCGGTGACCTTATGACAGTGGAGCCGGCGACTGAAGCCCCGGTGAACGGCGGCTGTAACTAGAACGGTCCTAAGGTAGCGAAATTCCTTGTCGGGTAAGTTTCGACCCGCACGAAAGGCGTTATCTAGAACTGAATCAATCAAATTGGCTTGGAAACCAGTTTTGTAAGCCCAACCCTAAATTTCCAAAACCCAAAATGAGTGCGGTTACTAAAGGTACTAAGGGTACGAGGTGCACATTTTCTCAAGTACTTATATTATAATAGTCCAACTCTGTGGAGTATAAAGATCTCAAAATCAGATTAATTGAGTTCGCACTTAATGATTAGTATGTTTTAGTTTTTTCTTTGTTTATTACCTTTTCCCTGAGGTTGCTTGCTTATGTGTATTGCCAAAACAAAGAAGTTAGACATCATTAAAAGCCATCATTTGGAGGTTATAACTCTTGCTACTTTACCATCATAGCTTTGTGGATTTCTAGTTTTTCATTTAGTCAAAAAGTTCATGTACTTATTGATTACAAGTGCAAATTAAGAGGATTATATGGTTTTCTCGTATATTAATGTAAAATTTGAAACTATATAGGATATCGAACGGTTGCAAAATAGGTTCCAGTGAAAACAGGGTTAATCTTAGAACCAAACAAAAGAAAAAAGGTGGTTCGGATATAGGGTCCAATGCAAATAGAGTCTAAGTATAGGGTCTAATGCAAATAGAGTCTAAGTATAGGGTCCAAAAATGGAGAACTAGTTATAACATGATCAAGTATAGGGTTCAAGTCTGGGTATAGGGTTCAGGTCTGAACCTACCACCCAATCACCTCTAGTGGGCAATCATACCACTTGAGAAAGCTTAAATCAATGATGCTAGACTAGACCGATTGCTTTATATTTATATATTCATGACTCAAATATAATGATAGAATTTGGGCTAGCACTTCAGAGAAGCCGACAATTTTAGGAAGGAAGAAACATGTATCAATTGTATAAATTCTTCATGTCTTTTGCCTTAATGAGCATTTTTGCTCATTTTAATTTGCCAAAATTGGAGCTTTTCTTTCTCTAATCCTCTTTTTAGCGTCTATAGCTAGGACATAACGATATATTAAACAGGTCAAGAATTGGTCGATGGTGTACTTTTATGCGCCTTAATCAAGGGCAGCTTTACTCCTCCATCCTGAAAATGATATCGGCAATGCTAAGCCATCGAGAATTGGCCCCGTGAGCGATGCTGCTGAAAACAGTGGGAGGTCTGGTTTCAAGCTCCACTTGGATGTTTGCCAAATTGATGAGGAATTGGTTGCGTCTTGAACTTGTAAGCTCGACCCACTCGAAGCTTTTTGCAGTCCAGGATGTTCAGTAGTGATTATGTCGTCTACTGCTCCCGCTCGAACTGAGCTTGTCCAGTTTGACTCTGCATCGACGGCCAGTGATGTTCGGCTGGCAGACTTGGCTCTCAAAGCCAAAGCCTTCCTCTCGTTGGTAAGAAGCTAGTGTTTCCGCCAACGTTTTCCTCTTTCAACAGCTTCTCTGGTGTGGCATTTGGCGAACCAGCCTTAGTTTCTTGATATTTCCTAGTAGATTTCGTATTAGATCCCTTGCCTTCGGTATCTATGACATTGAAGATGGATGTGTAATCAACAATTGAACCGTTCTCTGCCAAGAAACCGGAGCCCATCTTTTGATGCTTTGAAGTTGAATCAGAAGCCGGCAACTCATGACCCTTCAGTCGGTTGTTGTGGATGCAGCTAGTCCCTATACCATAAATAGTCATTCCCTCACCTTCGGCTAATCCCTTGGGATTTGAGAGTTTAACCCCGTAGTATCTTGAAGAGCTGATAAATGGGGAAGCTTTCTGTTGGGATGACTTACATTTAAATAGCTCAGAGGACCTAGACAAATTGTAGTGCCCTGCACTTGATGATGCTTTTTCAGCACTTATGTCCCTACAAGAAAGCACAAACTTGAGATCATACCCACTAAAGCATCAATACGGTCGCTTTGCTTTGCTGTTAGTAGGAACATGCACATACAATTCATGTCAAGCCAAGTGCGCAATAAAGAGGATGCTTCTCACATCTTCAAAATTGTTTTTCTGCTCCCTCATCAATTCATTTTGCTTTTCATGTTTAGAAAAATGAGAGGATTAAAAAAGTTGGATCACAATTTTGGCACTGTAATTGAAGATTGATTCTAAGGGTGCTGGGCATATAAAAATGATCTCCAGCAGACACACCTGCTCAACAAACATGCGAACTAAACTTTTCCAGAGTCAAGAAATTAAGGGTAACAGGTATGTAATTTACCCTGAAGAAGCAGCAGTATTAGGCAAAGAGGCTGAAGGGGGGTGCCTTCCAGGTAAAGGTATCCGTAAGGTCTTCAAGGCGAAGATTTGAAAATCCGTGGCGAACCCGTTTATTCTCTTAATGTCAGCCACCTAAAAGATACAGATATCGGCATCAGGAGAAAGCGAAAAAAAAGTGACAGATTTTAGATATTCATTAACAGCCATGCCCTGCTTCTGGCATGAAAAACTTGGGGGAAACTAAAACCCCTGTTGATCACATCTCTTACCAAACATTGGTTAAAGATGGATAGTGCTCATGTCTCTTCCAGACCATGAGTAACAAGGAAGATACAAAACTATTTGGGTTAAGACCTTTTCGCATACTCTGCATGATTTTCAGGACCAACAACACTAGATGGGCAATTCAAATGACTCTGGAAATCTTGACAAAGAAGTCTGAATCAACTGGCCAAGTTTTTCACTTTCTTTTTGCATCTGATACGAAACCAAGCCACTATAAGCAATTACCCATCATATGTTCCCATGGATCGTATTGCAGCCATCTAGACAGCAGCTTCTACATACCGACAGTGCTTGTGAATTCTTCTTGAATCGGTGATGTTATCTTTACGTCCACAAGCGAATAAACAGTTTGAGGGGAACAGATCAACCACTTGGAGGAAGAGAGACTATACCTCGACCCCGTACTTGATGGCAATTCCAGCGAGTGTATCCATCCTGGACACTTCGTGCTCAATGTAACCGTAGCCATCCGCAGCTCCTGAAATATTCCCACAACTTCTGCTTGCAGGAGACATCTCCAGATACGAGATTTCACAGGAAAGATTGTCACAGGAAAGATTGTCAACAATTGTCGCGGAGAGAGAGAGAGAGAGAGAGAGAGAGAGAGAGAGGAGGAGGATGAAGAACAGCTAGAAAATCAATTGATCAGAGGATGGTATTCATGTCGTTCCTAGGTTGTAACTTTACTCGAATCTCAAAGTAGTAGTCTATATTAATTCAATGGAGCACAACATGAAGATAGCTTATGGACCAAATGTTCGGTTTTCAAGTCATACTTATATGTATCACGAGAAAAGTAAGGTTGTATTCAATGAAAGTTACTTTTTCTTTTATTTAACAAGGTTCCAAATAAATTATTAGGATCTCTTTCTAATAAAAAAAGAAAAAGGATCAAAAAACAGGGAAACGCAGTTGAACAAATATGGGTTGCTTCACGTTGAGTTCGAGTCTTCTCATGTAAGATCTCGAGGAGCAACATGATTAGCTGGTACGCGTACATTGTTTCTTATTTTTCTCAGAATTTTGACCACCATCTTTCTGATCTTAAAATATCAGATCACATGGCATGCCTTATGAACGTTTGCTGGTCACATATTTTTTCCCAATTTAAAAGAAAAAATATTGATTTTTTGAAATTCCACACGCTTGAAATGCGGACTTTCGCTGTAAAAGGTGAAGTATAGGCCAACTCGGGACCACAAATAATTGAATTTAGTTTGGCGATTTTCTTTTCTAATTTATTGCAACTTATTTGATCAAATATCTTCTCATGTAATGTAGGACAAGCCAGACTATTGTTGAGTGAACCATAAGCCCTGGAAAAGATTCACATCCTAAGCATTGTCAGCCCTATATGAATTCAAGACTTCATACGCACTAAATCCAGAAAATAGTAGAACATCAGGTATCTTGAAAAAGGATAATGCTCATTGGATTGCATCACGCGCTAAAACATTAGCTCGTGTCTTTCCACCTCTATGAGATTGGTGAGTAGTTTCATGAGTCGAGATTTTCCTACCTTAAGCGCGACCACTAATTAATTCTCACAACATGGTCAATGCGAATTCGCTTGCTCAGTCAATTTAGGTCCTGAAACTCGTGTAAGTAGCACTTTGTAAATAAGAAAAGGGGGTATCGGAGTGATTTGACTTGTGCAAACACTAACAAAGATGGGACCACTACGGTCAGCAATCAGCAGCCTCTCCGGAACGCGCTTGGCACCCACCGACACATAAAGCCGACAACAATGGAATACCAAAGCGTCCATTGCTATTCACTGCAGAAACTGAAGGGCGGTTTGTGCTTTTAGCTTAAAAAAGACTGGTTTTCTTCTATTTTGTGATGCTGTAATTTGGTAGAACTGTGGCCATTCTGAGATAATCCAATACATCTGACCTTATGAGTGAAACGAAGTCCTGTTCTTCTCAAAAAAAAAGTTGCGGATCGTGAAGTATTTGTCAAGCGAAAACGAGCAGCTATAGAGTTGTCAAATGTGGACATTAATGCAAGCGGAGTAGTTCCAGTTAAGCCAGAAGAACCAGGAAACATATGATAATGTGATCACCATTCCACTCAAGATGAATATAATGAAAACCTGAGCAACGATATATGCATATTAGTATGGCTAAGAATGATTAATGACTACTGAATAAAGCCTTGGTTAGAGCTGCTCTTATAAATTTCATTTGACATTCTAGACACATGATCTAAAGTTCTTGCACACACGTGCATGAGGGAGAGACTCACATTCCATCGGATGATCTGGACTGCCTCCTATGTCAAGTTCAGCCAACTTGTGCCCATTTCACTCAGTAAATGTTTCTCCTAAGTGCACCCAATTGCTCATATCAGCGTCTTTCAGCAAATGAATCAAGTAAACTTCAATCCAGTGAAATAATGCCGGCAAACTGCTCATCTTCGCAAAAGCACTAGCATCATCCTAGTAAGCTTCTCCTTCAAACACCTGCTGGTGATTCTTTCCATTTCTTTCTGGCACTATTTTGGTATCTTCTGAGAGGCGGCTTGTAGATGATATTGACAAAATCCGATGCCATCTGCAGATATACAAACCAGATTTCGCACAGTGAAACATACTTGCAAAGAGATGCTTGTCATGGAGTACAATTCTCTAATTCCCAAACACGGTGCCAAGCAAATGATCATTACGTTGAAGACCCATGTGCTTATAATGACCACAAAGATCAGACCAATCAACATGGTGGAAGTAAGACAGTGAAAAATCAACCATCTAGGACCTGGAGCAACAGGCATTTTATGACTAGTATATTTAACTAGCGCACTAAGTGATGTGCCAGACTAAAAATGGGACTTTTTTTTTTTTTTGGTCGAAGACTAAAAATGGGACTTTAAACAAGTCATATTTAACATCCAGTAACAGTTTATGTCGCTTAGTATAGTGATCTATAAATTGGTCTTAGTATAATTAGAATTTCTCCTTGGAGTAATCCTTGCTTAATTAATTTTAATTACCATTCCTTCTCAATGCCCTCTTCACGTTGCTTCCCTGCTAAAGACTGCAATGCTCCATGAATGTTGTTTACATCAACAGGGCTTTAAGCCCGGTCAAATACCAAGTCAGAGTTACCACCATCAGCCTCATCATTATCGTCATCTAGCCATCAGCTAAAGCTAGTGGCCCACTTTTCTCCTGACCGATCCAACTGGACCCAGGCAATTTCCTTACATCAGAAGTCCCCATTAGCTCTCTCATCATGCCAACCCCATCCCAGTTCCTCAAACCAGCGAACATATTTGATAGCAGCACATAAGTTGAAGGGTCTTTTCGGTCCAATTTCAATGCATGATCAGAAGCGCGCTTTGCAGTTTCCATATCCCCATGAATGAGGGCAGCTCCAAGCAGCGTCTGCCAGATAAGCACCCCTGGTTGAAATGGCATGCTCAAAATCAATCCCTCAGCTTGTTTAATTTGTCCATTACGTCCAAGTAGATTAACCATGCATGCATAGTGATCTTCTCCGGGGGAAATGCCATGATGCTGACTCATAGAGGAAAAATATTTCCACCCTTCATCAACAAACCCTCCCTGGGAGCAAGCATAGAGCACACAAACAAAGGTGATTTGATTTGGCTGCGCTCCTTCTTCAATCATCTCATCAAAGAACTTGAGAGCCTCTCTAGCTTGACCATTTTGTGCGCATCCAATGATCATCGTTGTCCATGACACAACTGAATGCTCCTTCATGGATTGGAAAACACCTCGTGCAGCATCCACACATCCACATTTCATGTACATATCGATCAGTGCATTTAATGCACAGATGTCATCATTGCTCCCCAGTTTAATCCTTAAACCATGAATTTTCACCCCTTCTTCCAAAGAAGCAATGTTGGCACAGGCATTTAGTGCCGTCGAAAGAGTAAATTCATTTGCCATAACCCCCGCTTTTCGCATTTCTGCAAAGACCTCAAGCGCTTTGCCCGGCTCACCACACAATAGACAACCAGCAGCCATCTGGGTCCACGACAAAACATTCTTTGAGCACATTTCTTCAAAAGCTCTAAATCCTTCATCTAATCTAAGATTTTTCAAGTACATACCTACCAAAGAATTCCCCACACAAATTTCACTTCCATGGCCACACTTAACAAGCTGCGCATGAACCTGCAATCCCATATCAATATCTGAAAGAGCAGCCAATGCTGTGAGAACACTCGAAAAGGTATAGTGATCAGGCTTCACCTCTCCTTCACGGATCATACGACCCCAAAACCAAGGAACTTCAGCACAAGATAACTCCAAGTATCCTGCCATGATAGCATTCCAAGACACAATATCCCTACTCGGGCACTTCTCAAAAACTTCCGTGGCCTCGGACAACCGACCGTTCCTTATCAAGGCCGTCGAAAACGCATTGATCAAATACACATTGCCCTCGAATCCCAACTTCACAACATGCGCATAAACTTGGCGAGCCAAACCCGATTCCCCGAGCAAAGAACAAGCATGGAGCGCGCTCACGAGCGTGAACTCGTTAGGCCTCGCGGTCCCCTCACGGCTCATGCCGCGGAACAAGGCGACGGCGCCCTCGGGGCGGCCCCGTTGCACGAAGCCCGCGATGAGGGCCGACCAAGACACCACGTTCCGCTCGGGCATTTCGTCGAACAGCTGGAGGCCGCTCTCGAGGCTGCCGCACTTGAGGTACGCGTTGAGCACGTGATTCCTGAGGAAGAGGGAAAAGGGTGCCGACCCTTTGAGGAGGCGCGCGTGAATTGCACTCCCATTGCGCAGATCGGAGGCTCGAGCGCACTTTCGGAGCTCGCAAGAGAGAAGCTGTTCTTCCTCCTCCGCCGCCGCTGGTGTTTGAAAATCGGTTGGTGGGAAAACCGCAGCAACGGTTGGACGGTCCGAAAGGAATGTCCGAGCGCGACGGAAGGATGGGCCGAGCATGAGTGCGGGATCGTTTCACGTCGGCAAGAATTTTACGCTTTAACGGGGGCTTGTCCGAACGAGTAGGACATACTTTGTAATCGTAAGTTTCAGTAACGTCTCACGAAAGCGGGGATAGCTCAGTTGGGAGAGCGTCAGACTGAAGATCTGAAGGTCGCGTGTTCGATCCACGCTCACCGCATTTTCGTCTTTTTTTTCCCCCTTCTTTTCTTGATCGATTATTTTTTCCTCTTTTTTTCTTGATCGATTCATCACCATGCAAACCTAAAATCAATCGTCGACTCAACGATCTTGGCTTCTTCTTTTTCGTTCCCCGTTCGATCACGTTCGCGCGCGGTGTTGGCTCCGCTTTCGGGTTCGCATGGCTTCCAGAGCATCGGGCGTGGTGCTGTCGAGGGCCGGCAGGATCCGGTCCAAGCTCCAATCCTCGCTCGAGGCGAGCGCCTTGGAGATCGAGGACGTCTCGCACCAGCACGCCGGGCACGCCGCCGTCCGGGAGAGCGGCGCCGCGGAGACCCACTTCAACGTCAAGATCGTGTCCCCCAAGTTCGAGGGGAAGAGCCTCGTGAGCCGCCACCGCTTGGTCTACGACGCCCTCGCCGACGAGCTCCGGTCCGGGCTCCACGCGCTCTCCATCGTGGCCAAGACCCCACAGGAAGTTGCCCCCAAGTAAAATTATTAGGTACCGATCTCACTGTCTGTGATGGGTGCTGGGCTTGGATTCTTGAATTGTTGGGAAGGCTGGGACACGTTACCTGTTTGACGAATTGCCTGAACGGGATGTAACTTGCAAACCCTCTTTGAATGGTATGGCACTGTGATTTATAGGTTGAATTTTATGTTCTTGGCTGCCGGGACTTGTCTTTCAAGTCAAATGCATGGGTAAGCACTGTACTTCGTGAATGTGTAGTCAATGTACGCATGCTAGATTGAATTCGTAATGGTCCGAATTCTCACGTGGGGGAATACAGTTGATACAGCAGTTAATTACGACTGGTTACTAAAAGATTCTGTGAGAGTGTAGCTGAGCCAAGTTCTCCCTCTAACTAATTCACCATCAATTGTCCGCCAAAGACTGGCTTGCAAATCTAAATATTATAACCTTGCGACTCGGACATTCCAGTTGTACCTGACTGAAAGGTTTTGTTAATTTCATCTCTCTGATGGACATTTTGTCTTTGGTCCTAGCTTTCTGCTTAGATAGTTATCATTTAACTGGTGAATATAATATAGGCGATGGGGCAGTAAGGATCACATGAAATTTAATTTCCACTTCTTCGGATATAGATTGACTTCATTTCTGACTATCTTTGGTCTATGACACATTGTTGAACTTGCCGGACCTTTAAACCTTACATTGAAGATTGTTCGAAGTTCTCAAGAATTCTCAACTGTACTAGCTAGTACTAGCAAGGGCATCAAACTTGCAGTTTTCGATTCTATTCTTGCTATATGCTCAAGTAAAGGATCATTGTTTAAATATAAAATAGATCAATTCACTTATTAAACCTCTATAGATGCATTTTGGCAAGTAGTTGATGTGAATAATGTGGTGTCTGCACAAGCAGAATACTATTGCACCCGTGAGAATTTTTCTGCTGCGTGTTGTAGGGTGACCTTCATTGCCAAAAACTTTAGCTGTTGGGAAATGGATTAATTATGTTGTATAGTATAGTTCTTAACAGTCTCTGTAATGTTTAAACCTGACCTTACGCATGGAATGAGACGGAATATGGATTAAACCTCACCACCAAAACCAAAAAAAATGCAATTACAGGAAATTAGATAATATGACAATTAAGGGGTGTTGGAGACTTCCAACTCTTGACCCGGGCTCTTATATCAAATTAGACAACAATTTTGGGGAAGTCCTAAGTTATCAGGATATGAGTCCATATATACATTAAAAACAACTCTTAACTCATGCTCTGTTTATCAGCTTGGAACAATTTGATGTGGGCTTTAATCAGTAATGTATTCCCCTGAGTCTTTTCTGGAGGTGCTCTGGTCTCAGTGAGCGCTCTCAAGCTCAATCCTGGGCTGCTTTCATGCCTTTATGCGATGAGTCGTATCTGGCATTGGTTGAAATGTATATGCTATCCTTGCATGCAGAATATCCAAAGGGAGGTTTTGAACTTTGAACATGGACCTGGCCTCGATAGTAGCCCTTTAGTTATCTGTTGGTCTCAGAGCTTACTGGGCTACGAGACAGTATAAGACTGAGCCCTTAGATTGTTATGGTGTGCAGTGTATGTGTCCCACCTAAGTAATATTGGGTGTGTGCTTCCATCTTAAAGCGCCATTTCGGTCCACAAATGGTTATTATGCTGCTTGTTTTACTGTGGGCTTTTGATGTGGAATATCCATCATGGAACCTTTTGTCCTTCATTTAGAGGATGTCTGTTGCACTTAAGTCCTCCTCCCACTAATTTACCTGGTCAGAGTGTGGAATTCTGGTCTGAAGATTGACAATCAAGCCTTTCTGCATGCATACCATAACATTTGCTTTAGCTTTTATGGATCTTCTAAGATCAATCTGGCTAAAATGGTCCAAAAAATTGCAGAAAGAAAAGAAAGACATTCGCAGGTTAATTTGTTCCTTATTAACTAGATGCCATTTCTTGAGGATTTGGAGAGTTCACCAATATGTATAGGCAGTAGATGTAATTTGTGAGATTGATGTTCCAATTGTAGAAGTGGCTAGCTAAACTGCCAACATCGCCCCTTGTACGATTTTTGGGGTAATTCAATGCTTCTTGATAGCTTTTATCTGCGCAAGGCTTATTTATATTTGGTTCTTAAATGATCTTTGGTGCACCTGTGGTGGTCAAAGTGGTCAGGTTTTCATGATGGTTCTCACTTCACTGTCTAGAGGACATGAGACATTGTTGGAGCTTTCTGCAATGATTGTAGATCATGATTGCTCGGTTGCTATAGGTGCAGTCTCTGAGGGTGCGGGTTATGATCTGCATGGCATTGTGTTGGTAGCAGTGGCAATGTGCTGTTCCTCTGTGTATCTAGTCTCTAACTTCTCCATCATAGACCAATTGGAACTATGGCAATTGTCTGATGACCTTTTCCGATTGAAATCGGGTTTTTTGAAACTGATTATGTAGGCCACAATTGACTTTCTATAGGAACTAGGAAGTACTCGAGGAAATCATTTATCTTATGGCCATATAACTTTTCCTAGCCATCTATTTCAAATGCTTAAAAGGTGGGGTGTCACACCTTTGTTCCTCAGAGCATACATCTCAAGTTTTATCCTTTCCTCTTCATTCACCACCATCCAGAATCACTGAAATATTTTTTGCCAGATAACTGGTATGTGATTATAAGAGATGTGGAGATGATCAGATCAATTTATGTATTGCATTCTATTCCAGGACCTTCTGATTACAGACATGCCATTGCCATGGAAGCTTAAAACTAAAGTAGCTTCCTTGGACCTTAGCAAAAGAACTGAGGTAACAGAGTACGTCATGTACCTTGTTGTCTTCCCTTTGAAATGTAAATAGTCCTTTCATTTTGTGAAAAGCTTATGGAAATGGAGGAATTATGGATATAGAGAGTAGAGAGATAGAAAGGGAAAGAGGGGGGGGGGGGGCGGTGGGGGAAGGGAACAGAGTATAATGTTTGTTGGTTTGGACTATTTGGCAACCTTGCCTTTAGATATGGAGACAGCTTTATCATTGCATCAATATTTTCTCCTTTATTCTTGGGATATTATATCGCCCAATTATTTCAAGATTCATGACATGACATCTCAACTTCTCGACTGTTCAGTGTGTTCTGCCTTCAATCCGTAACACTGTACGTGGCATTTAGAACAAAGTATAATTCTGCCATGGTTGTTGAGAAGAAGAGAAATAGAAATGTTCCTTTGGTCTCAGTCCCAGACAATTGAGCTGTCAGTTAACTGATAACGTTTGTCATCTCTTTTATTTGTGAATCCATATGGCGCAATTCTCACCAAAAAAAAAAAAAAATGTTTTCTCTCTCTTTTTATCCCTATACCTTAATTCAAGAAAAACATGAAAACATTATTGTTTCAATTATTTCAGTCGCGATGGCCAAAATAAGTATCTAGTTGCTTTTTTTCTTTAATAGTTGACAAAAACATCAAAAAATTATGATTGCCAACATAATAATGACAATAAATTCATAAAAATGGGAAGTTTATTCAAGTTAATTTATCGTTGGAGAACTTGTCTAATATTTAGATAGGCCAGATGCATAATTTAGCAATGATAGAAGTGAAACTTGACCTCAGGTTTTTGAAAACATTTCTTTAGAGGCACTTTGGCACTTATCACAGACCCAGGAGAGCTCAGTGAACTAACAGTCGTCTCAAAGATGGAATGGGACAAGTGCTCGCAGTTGCTACTCAATTGTTACACAAGTGAAACTTGAGTTGCGTGTTTTCTTTCTAATACCATCTACATGAAATACCTTTTAATTGTTAGATTAGAGCTAGTGTTACAACATCATCTTCCTTGTTTGGACTCCTCTAGAGCATAGCTGAATACCAGTCCTTGTCAACAACCCGGCAGTGCCCATGTGACTGTGGGTTGGTGTTTGAATGAAAGTAGGGTTCTTTTACTCTAATAATGTTGATTTTCTTATTGAGATGGAGACGGATGAACCTAAGCCCCATTTGATTTAAAAATAAAGCGCCAACCTTGATATTTCAATTCTCATCCGTTCTTTATTAATTCACCCTTTTATTAGTTGATCTTTTGGAGCCGCCTGTCACCACCTCAAGCTTCGCCTCGTAAACCTAAGAAGAGCACAAACAAATGATTGTGAATCAACTTAATAGAAATTATATCGACAGAGAATTAAATATTGTAGGACCCCATTTGTTCTTATTGTTCTTTTTCCATTTTCCTCCCGCAAAAGAGCTCTGTTTTGTGGTAGCAGATGCTCTTGAATACAAGTGCAATAACTAATAGCTGCCTTTTGCTTTCTTTTCTTGTTCTTTTGTTTTTCCTCTCTCCACTCTTTCTTCCAACAATTTCGAATGGCCTTTGTACTTTACTCTTCTTGGATGCCTCTTCCCTTTGGTACGGTCTTAATGATAGAGCATTAGATTCTATTGCACTGTATGAGAAGATTTTGCAGTACTAGGAATACATTATAACAAAAACAAATCCTCTTGATCATTGTTTTGGGGATTACCTAGTAAAGTTAGTCAAAGACTATTACTTTGGCGGTCAAGATGAAGATAAAGAAGAGAGAAGATGGAAGAACATAAAGTGGGATATTTCCTCTTGAGGACCTTAGAAGCTCCTTGAACCGGCACTAGGAAAAAAGGATAGCATGACAAGTAATCAACATCTTCACGTCAATGAAAATTTTTAAACAACGATCATTTGGTGGATCGTACTTCGAAAACTCCAATGATCAGTATAACAGCTGAAGATACTTTATGTTCGGGAAAACTAAAATTATCAGTTGGTGTCCTCAAATGCATCAACCAATTCCAAAAGGAATAAAACCATTGTTATCGGTGCCTGCAATTTTTCTCTTTTGTTTTGGACGGCTCACTATGACCAAGAATTCATCAGTATTGAGTGGTCAATTCTGCGTATTGTCGTGGATGTACACAAAAAACCTAATAAAACAGTCGAGTGGTGTCAGGGATTAACAATGAGATATATTGAAAGAGACAGATGCTTATGTTGAATGACAACGACGAGATATATTGAAAGAGATGGATGCCTATGCTGAATGACAAATTCTTCTATAACATTATCAAATTTTGGAGGGTCCCTTGTCGACTAATCTATTTTTTCTGCACATGGATTCACGTATCTACTGCTTCTACAGAACTCTTTTTAGTTCGTCATCTTCTTTCATTGTTTTATCTGAGTTCATGGGAGATGCTTCTTTAGCTCATCCACCCACAATTTATTAAGTACACGGTGCACCTAAACCTTTTTTCCATCTTATCTTATCCTAGATCTCCTCTGTATTCCTTGTCTCTTTAGTAACTCTTCGGAGCCGATGGATCCTGGCTCTTTCTTTCGCCTCTTCCCATAAAGATTTCGAAGCTGCTCAAGATTCTCCACCAAGCCATTTTTCCCACTTGTTTAACAGCGCACACAACAACATCAATTTTAAAATTTCAGATGAGGGAATGAAAGTTCAACAGTATGAAGCTTCGGTTCTGCGTTGTTTATGGGGATGGTCATTGTTTAAGCTGCGTTTGGGAGTGGCATTTGCAAGCCACTTTCAACCCTCAAAGCCCTTTGGGCTAATTTGTGGGTGTTTGGTAAAAATTTCCAAACCCCATTTGGGGAATGCCTAGCATTCCCAAGGCTGAAAGCCCAAGGCAGGTGGGGGGCTGCCTTGGGCTTTCAGCCTTCTCGGCATGCTGAGCTGAGCTTAAATAAAAAAATTTCCTTCCCAAATTGTCCCCGTTGATTTTTCGTTTTTCCCTTTTTACCCCGACTGTTCATCTTCTTCTTCTTTCTTCTTCGTGAGCGGTTGCCGACGAAGGGCACGCAATCGCCGGCGACCTTCGCTCCCGCCACGCCGACTCGCCGTACCACGATCTCCGCCGCGGCCGCGCAACCCTTCGGCGAGGGTCGCGTGACCCCGCTCGAGAGGTCGCCGCGAAGGTCGCGACCGCGACCCATTTGGTCGCAGATCTGGTCGCCGGCCGCGACCTTCGCGCTGCGACCAGATGGGTCGCCGGCCGCGACCTTCAGGCGACCTTCGCGGAGGTCGCGACGCAGATCTGTGTCGCCGGCCGTGCTTCAGGCGACCTCCGCGGAGGTCGCAACGCAGATCTGGTAGCGACCAGATCTGTGTCGCCGGCCATGCTTCAGGCGACCTCCGCGGAGGTCGCGACCTTCGCGCGACCCATCTGGTCGCGACCTTCGCGCTGCGACCAGATGGGTCGCCGATCGCGACCTTCGCGGAGGTCGCGACGCAGATCTGGTAGCGACCAGATCTGTGTCGCCGGCCATGCTTCAGGCGACCTCCGCGGAGGTCGCGACCTTCGCGCGACCCATCTGGTCGCAGATCTGGTCGCGACCACGCCGGCCGCAACGTTCACGCGCGACCAGATGGGTCGCCGGCGACCTCTGCGGCGCGGTGGGTCGCCGGCCCAGATCCGGGGTCGCCGGAGGTCGCCGGGGGTCGCCGCCGGCCGCCGGATGCCACCTGCCCTTGCTGGTTTTCATTTTTTTATTTTTTTATTTTTATTTTGATAATTTTTTTATTTTTACAAAAGTCATTTGTCCCCCAAACACAATTTTACTCAAAGGTCTTCACAAAGCGACTTTTAAATTACAATTTACCAAACACAGTTTGCAGATTTTGGAAAACACATTTAACTCAAAGGCCTTTGCATTTTCATAAAGACTTTCCCCAAAAGTCTTCCCAAACGCACCCTAAATCCACGGTCTCGTGAATAGAGACTTTCCAAAAACCAAGGCCATAGGCAAGCCCTGCCTGATTCTTCTCCTAGCAACAAGCAAAGACCTGGAGGTGTCAGAAACTGTCCAGTTTAAAGTAGACAAAGCTAGTTCATGATGATGGAAAAAAAATCTGATTGTTAATGTATAGAACAGAGTCACAGCTAGCGGTCGATTATATTAGAATGGGGTTGAAGCAATCACCACCCTTTGGGAATGTTCTATTTTTGGGTATCTAGCTACAAAAATAATGATCAACTTATCACCACATGCCTCTTAATGCGTATACTCTTTTCATAGCCAGAGTTTTGATAAAAGCCCTCAGCTTTCAATTTCCCTTACCTTCCAAACCTTATCCCTCAACAATTCTTAGTTCAATCTGCCTATTGTTTCTCATCCTAGAAGCTATCAATTTCATGGTTCATTTTTTCTAGTTGTGCTATGCGTATGGCACTTGGTGTTTTCGATGTGCAAATTGCTCTATTCACGTATCCGTTAGATTGAGCATATATTCTTTCACATTTAGGCTTCGTTCATTTCGCGAAAAATGGGTCATTTTCGGAAAATATTTTCCAGAAGTCATTTTCTAGGAAAACAACAATATTTTCTGGTGTTCAACTAAAACCTGAAAGTGTTTTGGAAAATATTTTTCGGTGTTTGATAAGAAAAATATTTTCTAAGACTTTATCACTTAGGCGTGTATCACTTACTGACCTATAAATCCATCAAATATGAACTAAGCTTTACTAGGCAAACTTACTTCATATCTTTGTTCCCTCATTGTCATCAAACGTTCATTTACTTTAAAAAAATGTTCATATGAATTTTAAAAAGAAGTAAAAAAAAAAGCAAAGCATGTACAGCCCTCATGAAAATCTTCCTATTAAGTGCCTTCTTCTCCCCCTACATCTTTTGTTCTAATAAACAAAAGATAAAAGAAGCAAAGCATGTATAGCCATTTGCTTGAGCAATCTACAATTGCAAGATAAAATAAATAATGAAAAGGATAAGCAAGAGTGCAAAGCGCGAGATTGAGATCGACGAGCTCGAGGTTCACTTGGCAATAGCCGACGACTAACCAAGAAAGAAGAAGATGGGAAACAAAGAAAAAAATTAAAAATAATTCAAACAAAAAATAAAAGAAAAAAAAAAGAAAGGGGAGGAAGAAGTAAGGATTTGTAGAGTTGTGAGATAAAAGAGATCAAGTGAGGAAAATGTTTTCTACTTCTCAAAAGTGAAAAACATTTTCTCTTAATTTAGAAAACTTTTTTCCTTTCGTAGAAAATATTTTTCACAAGAAATTCATTTTCCATGAAATGAACGATGGAAAATCCGGAAAACATTTTTTAGAAATTATTTTTCACGAAACAAATAAAGCCTTAACCTAAGTTGATGCTGCCATTGAATCTTACATGGTGATTGGCATGCTAGGTGGACACATCTCGCTCAGGGTGACTTGATATTGAGAGATGAAAGAGCCACATGTCCATTGTTTTAAGCTTATGATGTATTTCTTCATTATCTTATGTCACCGCAATGGCGCACTAATCCGTAGGTCACTGCTGATCATTGCAAAACAACCTACCTTATCAATTTGATGTTGAAACCTATCTAAAAGAAAATGAACCCGATTGGCCTCATGTTTGTGCCATACCCCAAGAAATATTTATGTAGCTACCCCAAAGTCGAGGGAGGATGTCATCATTATTTGTGGTTATATCTATCAATTTGTGCTAGTTTTACTTTATATGGTTTCTCTAGGGTAGCATTGTGTCATGTACTGTTCAATCTTTATACAGCCTTTGAGATTGACATGCAAATGAAAGTTCAAGCACACCATAGCCTCATATGAAATTTGTACACCCCAGCTTTCCCTTTCTTGATGTGGAAAGATGGGCCACAAATCTCATGTGCTGCTGATTTTGCACTCGTAAGAGTGAAATGGGTTCAAGAGAAGCAATTCAATATGGGTGCAAGATTCAATCAAAGCTTCCAAAGTGCTCCAGCCTAAGGAGCCATGAAAAGTACTAGCAAAAGAGGTGCGAGGTGCACTAGAAAAAGTGTGCATACGTACACATATGTAAATGATAGAGGAAATGGGGTTCACGAAATGATAACAGGAGGGACCCAAACTCCCCCATCCACAGCTTAGCTTAGCAACAAAGCGTGAACCGCCCCAGCAAGAAGATGGTGCACTAATCTTCAAATCCAAGCAAGTACGAAGCATGCCTCCTTGCCTATCCAGCCCAGCCTAAAGGACCCCATGCAACAACGAAGGAAAAGGGACTCTCAACATGCTAGATACCCTTTTGAAATTGACCCGTCCTACTTAAGAAACGCCAAATTAATAAATAAAAGGAGGAGGAAAAAAAAAAGGAGGAGAGAGATTTCCCCCCTCCCTTAGGAAATGCGCGAGAGCGCCGTCAGGTGGAGCCACCCCACTACCACCACCAATCTTGGACTGCAGTGGATTATACAGTTCGATCTTTGGACGCTACATAGCCCCTAAACCGTGACTCCTCTGGTGTCTCCATCAGTAGGCTCATGCCCAGTCTACGTTAAATAGGAACGCTAGCATTTTATCTCGTTCATTCCCTCGAAAACAAACTATGGTTTTTGGCTAATGCCCCGGACTTTGATTTATTCGATTTTGTTAATAACCTCTCAAGCAATGAACTGACGGTAAAGTTAATGGAGTCTTGCCAACATTGCAGATATCGCAGATCTTCTACTTAGAATTTTAATCCGCATGTGTCTATCCCCTACGCTCTCACATGTTCCTGTCTGCGTAATGATATTATGATGGGGGCGGGTTGGTTTCAAAAGGGACCAGCTCACTAAAGAAGCCTAAAAAATGTTCATAAATTTAAAGCAGGAAGCTTCGTGAACACAAGATTATAATGCATGCCCATATTTTAAAAAATTTCTGACAAATAAATGCATTAAAGTTAGACTGATTTGATAGAATACATGAAAAGTCAAGACTGGCAAAGCCCACATGCTCAACTAAGCTTAGATGCAACGCCAGTATACCAGACATTTGGCCAAATTTTAACGAACCCTAAGTCGGCAAAGCTTTTGATCCAGATTGGGTATGGAACTTGGAATTTCAAGAGCAAAAAGAAGGAACCAACTAAGTACGTGAGAGTACATAGAATTCTCTCTTCAAAGGCCACCTTGATGGAGTCAAAAACAATCATTTGAAAGGGGAGCAATGCATTTGATTATGCCCTAGCTGTTAATTACGTTTTGTCCCCTCGATTTCGCGGTCAATTACTTCCCTTTAATTACTCCCCGTCCAAGGGAAGACAGCACACACGCCCACATGCACACTTTTTCATTCGGCTCGCCCTATTTGCTTAAGAAAAGAATTCACTTTCCAGCGAAAGAATGCGAAATTAGATTTTAAAACCATGAGATGCCATATAATTACATTGATATCTCGATATTGCTATATCGTTTATTTTATTCTTTTTTCCACGATAGGGAATTCACCTAAATTATTGTCCTACGATATGCTCGTACGTTCTTATAGATAGATGAGTTGAAAGGTCATGAAAAGTCCACAATTTTCCTGGACGGTGCAAAAGGTGAAAACTTTAGGATGGTGGCAGATATTATGAGAAATGGACATTGGTTTTGAATATACTCCCGCATTATAAAGGCTCATGATTTTATCAATTTCACTGTGAGACAATGACCTAACTTTAGATTCAAATTCAGGAGAGCTCCTAAGAATACATAAGGCACATTTGATAACCATTCTATTATTTGGAACAATTTTTGATCATAAATTATTCTTTTTTATTCTGTTCCCGGGAATAATTTCTAAGCAAAAAAAACCCGATTTGATAACTGCACAAAATTTCTAATTCTAGAATAGAAAAAGAACAAAAATGCATTTGGTAATTACATAAACTTTCTATTCCAATTCTTTTTCAATTACCTTTTTAAATGAGTGTAAATTTGATATTGAATTCTCACGGACCACTCACCAATATAATTATCTTCTTATGAGTGAAGAAATCATATTATATTTTATTATATTTTCAATTTCAAAAGAATTCGAATTTAGAATTCTATTCCATTCTAAAATTTTATCAAATCATAGAAATTCTATTGATTAATTATATTTATACTAAGTAATAAAAATATTAACTAATCATATTTTTATTAAATAGTAAATAATAAACTATAACATAAACTATAAATATAAATACTAAATAATAGTTTAAAATACAAAATTAAATATGTATTCTATATATAGCAAAATTTCAATTCCTACTTCAAATCATTTTTATATTTTTTAAATAAATTTATTATTTTTTCCTTTTTTTTCTTTTTTTTTTTTTTTTTTCCTTTCTTTATCCCCTTATTCTTCTTCTTCTTCAAGGTGGCCGGTTGCTAGCCTTGGAATGACCGACAACCGACCAAACGAGAGCTGGCGACCTTACCAAAGTGTCACCAACCCTCGACAAGGCCATGCCTCATCGGCCGAGCCTCATCGATGCCTGAGCGAGGCCCGCCTAGCCACCAGCAACGGTGGGCGGCAACAACAGCAACACTTGAAGAACAAGAAGAAAGAGGAGGAAAAAAAAATAAGTAAACTTGATTTTAGAATTTTTTCCAGGAACAAAAAATCAATTTTTTTTTTATTCTTGATTATACTCCAAATCTATTCCCAAGAAAAAAAAATTAACAAATGCGATTTTGTTCAAAAACTACTCCTATGAACAAAAGAATATAAATAAACACTATTTGGCAGGTTACCAAACAGGCCCGTAATGTACTTTATAATCAAAAGAGCAAGATCGATGCATAGTTGATTTTTTGTTATTTTGTATTCATCTTGTATCCACATTATTATTATTATTGTCACCCAAATGGATGGAAAAACCTAGACATTATCTTATTCTTATCTATTTTTTTTGGGGGGGGGGGAAATTGGATAAATATTTTACTTGCTTATTCATTCTTCACTAGTTTTAAACAGTACTATTTTCCTTTGTTCTCTTCCTAATAACAAGAAAAGAATTTATCTCTCTTACTAATATATGATAAGATTTTATTTAGTTAGCATGGTTACATATCACAACTCTGGCGAAAACAAAAAAGATGAAAATCGTAAATGATGGCCAATGTTGGATCTTTTTTCTCACATTGCAGAATGAAGTTTCTCCCACGAATCTCATCGTGCCTAATATGCATACTTCTATATACCAACTGCTTTTGTGAATACGTATAGCTCTGGAACTTATTCGAAAACCTAATCAAGAGGAACATGGATTCATCCAAAACTCACCGAACTCTGACCCAAAACATTGAAGATTGCGAGAAAGTTAAATCACTTTCTGGTGAGCTTTGCTGTTCGTTAAGAGTTTGGTATACGATAATG
This sequence comes from Eucalyptus victrix, assembly GCA_016097545.1. Taxonomy (NCBI): domain Eukaryota; kingdom Viridiplantae; phylum Streptophyta; class Magnoliopsida; order Myrtales; family Myrtaceae; genus Eucalyptus; species Eucalyptus victrix. The sequence continues at coordinate 26,091,926 of CM027845.1, read as the reverse complement.
TAATTAAACTTAAAGAACTTATGACCCATCCCTAGTTTTTCTAAACATAGGAGTCAGTGAAAAGGTCATTGACCTAACAAAAGAGCGAAATAAAACAACTTTGAGAAGAAAGAGACCAAAAAAGGGGAGAAGAACTGTAGGAGACACCACATATGGTGCAACTGAGATAGCTATTTCAATTCCAAATTTGATGGTGACCCTTTTTGACGATCAATCAGGACATATGATATGATAATACAGCACTATGATTTATATCACACGTTGATTGATTCTTGACTCGACGTATGACGTATGACAAGATTCAAAGGGTCCTGATTAAGTGAACGTGCATGCGTCTTGATCTCCAAGCCGCTAGGAAGGGGTTAAGCATGTGATGTCCCAACATCAAGTATGTGCATTTTAAACTTCTTTGTTTTTATCATTTGACAAAGCAACGTAAACTTTAAATAAGAAAGATTATTCAATCATAAATCGTCCATTTTTATCCCTTGAAAATGAAATATTATAGCTGTTACTGTACCCTTATTGACGAATACTACAAAAATTAAAAGTGGCAATGAAAAGAGTGAGATTCAAAATTAGGGTTAAGGCGCTACATGAACTTTGTTTTAATTAGTTCTTTCAGCAAACTCCACTAGGCCATTATTATCCTTTCAAAAACTACTTGTGTATATATTTTTGCACTAAGGATGTTTCTCTATGGACAAAAAAAAGGAAATTGAGAGATTCCCAAAAGAAATATAAAGGGAAAAAGTGTAAGAAAAAGGGTGGGGTCGTTGGGTTGGCAATTGCCGAGCTTCATAATTCTTTGGTTCCATGGGACTTCCCTATCTGCTTCCTGGGGTCAGACAAGAGACCCCATTTCCCCATTGTCACAATACTGAACGTGCATGACTACGGAATTTTTTTTCCCCTCAAATTTTTGAAAAATAAAAATAAAAGCACTGAATTTCTTTTTTCAGTAATATATATTTATTAACTTATTTATTTATGGATTTGCAGACACCTCACACCAAAACCGCAATTCTAGTGGCAACGACTGCCTCTGGTCATTTTTGCCAAAACCACCACCAAACAACTTGGATCCTCCAAAAGTCATTACTCGTTGATTTTGAAATGGTCTTGATCTATCTTTTTCTAAGGCATGTTGAATTTATGGCATGATGTGTGATTTTTTAGCAATTAATTTCGGTGTCCTTTTCTAGCTTATAATAATCAAGGTTCATGTCCTTCTCTTATCTTCGCATTAGTACCGCATTGATAATGTCTTTTCAGTCAATGGCAGGTATCATAGTAGAAGGTAAAGTAGAAAAAGTAATTGGGGTACATAACTTATCATCAATCAATTGTTACAACTTTACTTTCACTAAGGCAATAGTGCTCGAAAAAATTCAAAATATAGCCACCCTTTCTTTTTTTTCATCAACTTGTTTTATCTTCCTTCATGCCGCTCAACCTCGATATGTTCCAACTGAGCACGCATATGGCTGAGTGATCAACGACTTGAGAGCGGGGAGCTTGAGCGCAAGGTAACCAGGTTCCGAATCTCACGGTTGTGGAAAGGAAAAAGATGAATGCAAAACCTAGAAAAGCAAAAGTATCCCTAAGAAAAGAAATAAAGGAGCTTGCATCGCCTAGGAAAATACTTGGAAAAGTCCAAGCACGGTCTCATCTTGTTTATAGCATACCAACTGAGAATCATATAATTGAACTGTATAAACATGGACGTGTCCCGATATCAACACCAGGATTTTGTCAAATGACATAATCCCTTGAAAGAGAAATGCAACATCCCAAATACTCAAGTACCCATCAAGGGGAACCCAAACGACAAGCTCTTAAAGAAGCATGAGTGCTCATAGCGATAAGGCTGGGGAAATTTTAAATCTCACACCAATTCTTGTCTTCCATCCCACTATTGTATTTTTTTATATGCGGGATGTAATGATCGATGAATTGATGATCTACTTCGTTATTAAAGACTCTCTACAGCTAGAGTCACTCAGTAATGGACAACGCTGCATGTTGGAGCGGCGTTAAATTGAAAATTTGGATTAGGTTCCGTTGTTTAAGCTGTAAATTATGATGAATAATTTGGCTTTAACTTTCTTATTAGTCAATGAACGCCACTACAAAGAAAAGAAATCCTCAAAGTTTCCTTTAATCATCGAACGGCTCTGGCGTGTGGGGTCGAATCGAGGGCGGGGATTCGTTCAGGAGGGAGAAAGTAGTTCGGTGTTTAAGCATCTCAAGCTTTTATAAAGCCCCCCCTCCTGGCTGTGTGGTCCGCTGTTCTGGCATAGCAGAGAGACAGCTTGGCCATAGTGTGCGTCTTGAGGTGTTTGGCTGGTGTGTATGGGTTCTGCAAGATTGGTTTAGTTCAAGAGGACAAGAACATAGGGGCATATATAGTTTGCTGATACGTTCTTGCTTCCCTCTGCATGTTGCGTTAGGTCTTGTCAATTCTTCTGATTTTTGTGCCTTTTCAGTGTTTGAGAAGGGCTGGTGTTTGCGAAGCCCCATTTGCTTCTTCTTGCTTTCCTTTGCTTTGGTGAGGAATCTCCTCTTATATTGTTTTGGAGGTTTCTTGTCCTTTTTCCTCTCTGCCCAAGAATTTTGGACTTGCTTGTAGAGGTTGTCATTAAGGTTTACAGCCTCTCTCTCACTCTCTCTCTGAATTGGCTGGGAAATGTCTGTTTCATCAATTAAAGACGCTCCGTCTGTGTTTGGCGTCTCAGGAATTCTCTGTTTGTCTTCCTACCGGGATTGGTAAGTCAGCCTGTAATTTTTGGAGTCGATAAATTTCCCGGGGAAAATGGCGGTTTTTAAAGCTGTTTCAGGGCATTTCTTTTTCTCGTTGCTAAAACCAGACGGTGGTGGCGAGCAGATTTCCGATTGCTCGTTCATCAGAATCTCTTGAATCTCCCTCCTTTGTCATCTTACATCAAGAATCTCCAAGATTCCCATTTCCCTTTTCTCACTTTGGTTTTGAATTTTTCGAAAAACCACTGTTTCAATAGCATCCAGATTTATCGTTATTAGGACTAAGAAGAATGGACGATCCACACAGAAAAAGGTCGCAGAAAAAGGCTTCAAATTTTGAGACCACAATCTGGGCTATCAAGATAGCACTAATCTGTGTAGGAATTGGGTACTGCCTAGTTCTGTTCAAGATTGCAGTCATCCCATACACATCAACCTTCCTCATCTCCACTATCCCCTGCGTCTGGAGCTACATCAAGGCCTTTCTCTCCCCACCTTACATTTATATCCTCGTCAACTTCATTATCTTGGCCATTGTTGCTTCATCCACCTTCCACCACCAGAGCCAGATCATGAAACCTGTGAGAAAGGCTCTCCTCCACACGGAAAAGAGCCTGAATCTGAACTTTGGATTTGGATTCAAAGGTGACGAAGATGAAGCAGCAGTCTTTGAGGTCGCCGCTTCGCAAGAAGCCACCAAAGAGTCCCATCGTCAAGACCAAGAATGGAAAAATGTCATCTTTACTCAAAATCAAGAACAAGAAGAAGAAGTGATCAAGCCCATGGTGGCGGCGGCTTCTGTCGACGAGAACGTGGACCCATCTGCAGGTACTTCCGACGACGAGGCTCTCTCGGGAAAATCCGGCGAGACTACCGGGGAAACCGCCGGGGAAGAGAAAGTGGGGTCGCCGAAACCCGAAGAGCCAGATGACTCGCTGGACTCTGTCTGGAAGGCAATCATGAAGAGCGACTCGTGGGATTCACCGCCCAGGGTTGTGGCGGCGGCGGCGGCGGCCGCTCGGGCAGAGGCCTTGCCGCCGGCGCCGGCAGCAGGTTCGTGTCGGCACGAGCTGCGGAAGTCGGACACGTTCAGGGAGAGGGTGCCGTCTGCAAGGGAGAAGCGGACGACGAATCACGACGAGTTGCAGAAGCGATCAGACGAGTTCATAAAGAAGATCAACAACGACCTGAAATTGCAGAGAGAAGAATCGAATCAGCGTTACATCGAGAGGGTGAATCGCGGAGTTTATTAAGAGTTCTTGTGGGTGGGTCTAATCAGAGTTTCGGGAGGTACATTACGAGTTTTTGATTCTTATCGTTATCAAGAACTCAATGACTTTGTGATGTTCATGTTGATATTTTCTGTTTCTTCTGTTACCTGTCATCTCTCTCTCTCTCTCTCTCTTTTCTTCTGGGTTTCCTAGATAGCGCTAGTAATGTACTCAGCTGCAGCTTGTAAAATGAAGTCTCTATTTTGTTATCTGTTCTGTACTGTCCTGTCTGGAAACGATGAATACTTCTTCGTATTTTCTTGGTTATTCTTACACCAAGAAAAGAGTTCAGAGAGAGAGACAGAGAGACAGAGAGAGCGCAGTTCGCTTTTAGTTTCCATGGTGCATCTGGTCTTGTCTGCTGTCACCTCCCTGGGACTCGATTGGATCCGAAGAATCGTTCGGCTTTTTCATTCTATGTGTTTGCCAGTTGCATCCAATCAAAGCTCAAAATGGATCGCTCATGCTCGCTGCAACTCCAACATGATGAAGACAGGTTGAAATGAAACTCGATCTTTTGAATAATGCTGTGGTGGGATGATGCATTTCTTCTTTCTCGTGTTGGATCGTTATCATTGCAGGACAGCTGTACGAATTTCATTAGTCTTGTTTCTTTTCTTTTTTTTTGTGGGGCTTGGGACTTGGGACTATACATGGAATTAAACAGAGCGGTCTGTGAAACTAAACTCAACCAATTTCATTACTAGCTTAGCGATGAACGTGATTGCCCGATGATAAAAGTACAGTGTTAGTTATCATTAGACTACGGTTTAGGATGACGTGAACAAACCTCTATTTAGCCTTTACTGGTGAGGCTACGGTGCCGAGATAGCTCAATAGGCAATCGATTCTTCGTCAGCACCTTAAGTCGAATAAGCTAGCAGCGGGTGGGTTGGGTCTAAACCCTTTTTTTTTTTTTCTTGAGCAAAAAATTTATGGGACTCCTTTACTTTTGTCTAGCGGCGGGCAATCGATTTTTTGTCAGCACCAATGTTGTTCTTGTGCTAGCAGTGGGAAAGAAACATAGCGTTGTTTTATTACTTTCGTCTATTAAATGATTAATCGCAGGTGATTAAACAATACCATTGATCTTCCATAAAATAGTTCTATAATTGACATTTTCCACGTACACGAGATTAATAGTAGCCATGTAAAATAATCCTTTGGCCTAATAAAAAAATCATGAGCAGAAGACTAGATCAAAAGCGAAAAAAGGAAAAAAAAAATAAAAGGAATGGAGAATGTTCGAGCCCGAAAGAACATAGTATTGAAACAGGCCTTAGCCAGTTTCTTCGTAATGCTTCTCATTTGCCAAGGCCCACAATCATTTGCGAGCCGTAGACTCATCCGCGCTCAACCTTGAGAGTTGAGACTCGTGTTAAAAGACTACGGAAGGAAGCCAGTACGAGTATAATTTGACTTCAAACTAGGATAACATTTCATGTTCATGGGTCGTGTTTCTGCCGTATCGATATAAGGCTATACTACAAAATAGGTCAATCCGAATACGCCAAACTTAACATGAACACAATCTAAAAATCATTTAACAGGATACTGTCCTTGAAATATGATAAAATAATGGGTTGATACGATAGGACTTTTTTTTTTTTCCTTCTTGATCATATACCAAATCCCATTATGACCTTAATAATAGATAGAGGTGGAAAAATGGGTCATGGACCCATATTTTATCTCTTATAATAATTGTTTGAGTAAAATACGGGTTGCCTAAGTTGTGGAATATAGGTAGGAATGGGTCTAATAAATCAAAGTCCAATTGACAATAGTTCTAGTGGGTTTGGAACAAACCTACTTTCAACCTATTTAATAAAAAAGAAATGTGAAAGGCTAGGGGTGAGCATTGTCCAAGTGAGCAATTCCTATCTAAGAATAGGAAATCGTCCACTAAGGATTGGTTCCAAAAAACTAGAACCAAGAACCGTTCGTTGATTTCATAAATCCCCTTGGAAATAGAACCACCAGTCCATAAATGTTCTTGAGCAATTCTAGGTTCTAGTTTCCTAAAATCGGTCTCCAATCCCTATAAAATTAATTTGTCATTTACTATCATGATGAACCTAGTTTCTACATAGAGCACTAAAGCATGGTGAACCTAGGTTCTTGTTCGGCCTTAAATTTGGGTTGAATTGCAAACCATTGATTTTGATTAAAGATTAAAAATAATAAGGCAAAATGAATCTACTCTGGATGGGGGCCCAAAAATCGGACCAGTACTCACTAGTTTTAGTAAATTGGAGCTCGGGAACCAAACTAGTGTCCATAAAAACCAATGGTTTCGAGCCGATCAGGCCAAGTTCCAAGCTGTTTGAGCGGTTCCTAATTCCTTTGCACACCCCTACTTAGGGCATCTTGCTTGCATACTATTTAAAACTTTGTTTGGTTCACTGTAAATTTTCTACCAAAAAATACTATCCTTATTTTCTTGTATTTGAATCACTTAAGAAAATGAGCTGACAAAAAACCTACACTTATATTTAGGAATATAAATTTTTCTTTAAAGAACAAAAAATCATTTTTCAAAGTATGATTGGACATTGGCTTTTAGGCATAAGAACCTCGATGCCTATGCTCAAGTCCCTAATGGCCTAACCCTAATCCCACGAGTCAAGCCCGAGACATGAGTGCCCATGCTTCTTGGGTCCTCACAGCCATGTCTGGGTAATGGGCTCCCCCGACAAGTCACTACCACCCAAACCTTAAATCCTTGATCCATCAAGGCGGGGCTCAAGTCCACAAAGGTTGATCTCAAGGATCTCCTAGGTGGTTGTGCCCAAGTCTAGCACCCATGCTTGGATCTTGGTGGCCATGCCTAAGTAACTTGCTTTTCTGCCCAACTCACCTATGCCGAGCCCAGGTCTCCATCAAGGTTTGGCTAAAGTCCACAAAGATCAAACCAAGACCTCAATGCCCATGCTTAAGTCCTTAGTAGTTATATGCCCGGTACTCAACTTACATGCCAAAGTCATTAGTGCTAAGGCTCAGGTCCATCAAGACTAGGCCCAATTCCTCGATAATTAGGCCCAAGTCCACAAAGGCTAACCCTAAGCCCGAGTGCTCATGCTTGGGTCATCAACAATCGTACTCGGGTACTTAGCTTCCACACGCCCAAGAATACCTGGTCTCTCATGCTCAAGTCATTAGAGCTCGAGCTTAGGTCTATCGAGATTAGACCTAAGTTCATAGAGGCTGGACTGGAGACCGCATTAGCTATGCCTCGGTTCTTGGCAATCCCTCGGAAATGAAGTGGGGCCAATAAGCTCCATAAAATGAAGTAGGAAACCTTAAATTTCAAACAAACAAATTCAAATTTAAAAATGATCTTTCTAAATTTCAAAAGTGAAGAGCAAGAATATTTCCGAAACTCTAGCCTCTCCTTCTTCTTCTACTTCAAAGTTCTGAGTCATGTTAAAGCTTTACGACTCCTTTGTAACTATTTGGTTTACGTTGAAGTTCCATGAAAATGGCATGAGAGCTAAAACTCCTCCTCCATAGCTCTTAGTTCACATCAAATGTTCACGAAAGCAGCAAGAGAGTCGAAGTTTCTTCTCCCTCTTCTCTTTCGCAACTCTATAGTTCATGTCAAAACACCACCAAAAAAGGCAAGAAAGTCGAAATACTATACTTTTCAAAATTACAAAAGTGAATAATCATGCTTTTTCTCTTGAACTAGATTTGGCATTTTATTGATTGATCTAAATTGTCGATGTAATTGTAACTCATTTATTTTATTCTTTTTGGCCATTATCAAACCAATGGCTCTAGAATGTTGTAATGAGCCCATTTGCTATTTAAGGTTTATACGTACAACACACGTGGATTGATTATTGGAGGGTCTCTCCTTCTGTGCTTTTGTGATTTTTTTATTAGTTACTCGCAAGAAACTCTTACAATATTCTTTTGTGCATTTTTGACCTCATTTACATTGATATATACGGTTCATTCTAAATAATAGACATGATATTATACGAAAGCATATAATTTTGTTGATACAATTCACCAAATAATAGATGAGATATATAAAATTTCTGAATTTCATATCATGTATAATCTAGATGGGTCATAGTCATACACCTTAAAGGTTAGCAACCTGGGGACTAATCTCTGCGCGGATGTGTTGGCGAATATTGAAAGCAACAACGATGGTAAAGTCTGAAACTCCCCGGGTTTGTGAGTTTTACTCAACTGGGCTCACTAGGGTCCCGCCAAGCCAGGAATAGACCCGGCAGATCCCAAAGAGAAAAAGCCTGTGTCTCTATTCTTTGAAGATGAAGATGTTGGTGTTTTTAAGCGCTACGTCAGTGATGCTTTTCTAGCTCTGGACTGGAATCTAATCTGTGATGTGGGGGCTACTGAAGTCCGTCTAGTTATAATGCATAGTGTGTTGTCACCAAAAAAAAAAAAAGTAAAAAAAATCAAAAGATAAGGTTGCCTCATGACATAGAATGCTCATAATTTTCTCCACAAAATCTTCAATTGTATCATCTTATGTCAACATAAGCGTACATTAAAATCGTCTTTTGCATCATAATAAAGATATTCAAACGTGTGTGTAAATGAGATCAAGCAAAATGAAATTCAGAACGGCCAAAAAAGAGGCGAAAACATATGTAGTCGCTGATTTTACAGGCTTTGATTGAATCGTCATACATGCTTTGCTTTCTTCCGGTCATCTGCAATTTTTTTCGCTTGAAGCTAAAACGAAAGAAAGGCACACGCAAGGGCTTTCATTTAAGCTGTGAAAATGACAATGCGCAATGATAATGGAATATAATTCGAGTGGATAAATGGAACTGTCTCCGGACCTATAACTACTGAAGTCCCCTCTCTCTCTCCCTCGAGCTGATGCGTCTGTTGATTTGCTGCTTCTCCCCTCTCCGTGATTTTCCGTTTCGAAACAAAGCTTTGAAAATGAAAAGCAGCAGCCCTGTCCGGGTCTGACAAAAAGCCGTGTGGACTCAGCCTCATTCTCCGAAACCTCCCATCTCTAAAAGATTTTCTTCCTCCTCCTCCTCCTTCCATTCTCTCTCTCCCTCCCTCCCTTCTCTTCTCTTCTTTTCCCCTCCCTCGCTCGTTGGCAAGCCCCAGAGAAGAGAACATGTCCTTGACGCTCTATCAACAGCGGACTTCACTACCGTGAGTTTCTTTTGCTTTCTACAGTCACTCCACGGTTCTTCGTTCTTTTGAACTTGTTTATTCTCGTGCAATCACATGTCATGCGTAAGATGTTAGATGGTTCTCTTCTTTCTTTTCCTCTTTGCGTCTTGCATCTTCATTTGTTCTACGCTCAAAGAATGGAAGGACTGGGTCGTCGACCGCAAGAAAAAAAAAGGTTAAGGTTATTTGTTTTCTTTCACTTTTCTTTTCGTGCTTACAGATTGTGAAAATTATTGCATGGCGATGTGAGAAGGAACTGTTTCAACGCCGTGAATGTTCAGAGTCGCATTTTGGCCTAAATTTAACCCCGTCTCTCGAGATCTGCGTTGTCTTTCTTCCTCTCGTCACAAGTACAAACACAAACGTCTCTTGTCAAGCTTCCGATTTACGCCTATCTGCATCGTGCGGGACGCTGTCTCTACTGTAGTTGTACGGCCTTTTCCTCGACATCTCATTTAATGCCCTAGGTGCCCTGCAATGTTCCTGAAAAGGACTAGACATCGGAAACCGTAGAGTGATAGACCTGTGGAGGGAAAGAAAACAAGCAATGAGACTGATTTTCTTGGCAAAAATTGATATAATTGTTTTTGTGGGTTTGACGTGTTACGTCTCGTCTGGGTAAGTGTATGAACTTTCAAAAGCATTTAAAATGCGATCTTACGGGGGATATGGGTTTTCTTTGGCTGAAGGGATTTGAATAGGGTGGGTCCTTACGGCGTCCAGCAGAGAGAGATTATGAAAAAGCTGGAGAAGAAAGAGGAGAGAGGAAGAGAGGAAGGCGTTGGTATTTCCTCTGCTAATTCCAAGACGCCGATGCAGTCGCCTCCTCCTCCTTCGTTGCCCTCAAGAAGCTCCACCAACACGGCCCCCACCCCCACGCCTTCGTGGCTCCTCTCTTCCATTGCAGGTAATTTTGACTGGCCCCTATTGAAACTTTGACGCGAAACCCATGTTCGTTTTCACATGTTTGGAAGACGAAATTACGGATGTTGTTGCAATGTCCATCGTTCGTGCGAGTATTGGTCTCTCTCTCTCTCTCTCTCTCTCTCTCTCTCTCTCTCTCTCTCGGTTTTAAGTTTGAAATGCTTTTGGTCTGTCGAGCTGCGTTTTTTCCAGTACGTTCGGAGAGGTGATTACCGTCTTTCCAAAAGCCATATCAAAGGAACCAAATGATTTCAAAATGCCGACTTTTCGAACTGGAAACTGCCTTGTGAAATCTGCGAAAAGTAAAAGGCGATGATTACTTGGTACTTGTAGAGATTTGCATGCGTTAAAACCCTCTCTCCTTGTTAGGCCTTACACAAAGCGCAACTGCTGCTAAAAGCGTCTCCTCTCCTCTTTAGGATTTGTCAAACTCAATTTCAAATTATTGCTTTAGAGTGCTTTAGACATTTCGTAAGGGCTGAACTACTTTTTGAAGTGGGTTGACTTATCTAGGAAAGCTCATTTAATATGCATATCCTTGAAGCCTGAGCCAGAGAGCCTGAACTGAAATGAAGAAATTAGTTAATTAGCTAATCCCACTTACAAAAAACCTTAGCTTACAGATATGTAAAGATACCCGAGTAGGACAAAATGAATTACAATGGCGTGCATGGATGAAGCTAGCTACTACCCCTATCAGTTACAGGCCTCATGATGGGTTTCTTTCCTACTACGAACTGTCATCTTACTGTGTCAGTGTCTCGTCAATCTTTTCCGTTCATGCATAATAAGCCCGTCGCTTGTCTTTTTGAAATTTGAAACGATAGGCAAAAAAAGGAAAAAGGAAAGGGGAAGAATCTCTTTCTTTGCTTGCCTCCTTGCTTGCTTGCTTCCCTTTCCAAACGATCCTTTCGTCGGGATTCGTTGACGGTGACCTTTCTTCAATTTAATTCAATTTCGAAACTCGGAATTCGGATGTCAAAAGAGGAATTTCGATGCAAATATGGTGGAAAGTAATAGACCAGGAGAAGGTTGTAATAAATGTTCATCTGTACACCGGAGGAAAAATTAGTTGGCCTTGATATTACGATCCGAGGCATATTTGACGTGTGGGGTCTGGACTTGCCCGCTTTTAATGTGTAATTCAACTGACAAAAGCGAAGGACCAAAGTCAAAAATTAAAGGTCTAGTTTTAGGGATTATTTGAGGCAACAGCGATAAAGTATTAAAAAAAGCATAGTTTCTTATGAAATCAAAAAGATGCATATGTTAATCTGTTAGTACAGAGCTCTTATGGAGCATTTAGAAATAAGCTCGAAGCTGAAAATGAAATTTCATTTTTCGGTTCTGTACAGAGCGTCAAAATTATTTCACTCCTGCTATGGTGCTGTACCATAGCATCTTCAGAAATTTGTCCTTATTTGGCTAATTATTGAAGTCCTCTGGTAGCAGAAAACAGCAGCTGTAGCATGTTGTGCCTATATGTTCTCTATATTAGGAGACATAGAATGAGACATTTCTCATTATTGATTCTGAATTTCATTGATGATTTGAACGGGATAAACTAGGTTAAGATTTAATTGAGGTTGATTAACTTTAATGATGACTGTAATTGTCAATCAGAAGTCTCGCATGTCTCAAACAATAAGTTTGTAGTACTATCACATTACATTCTGTATTCTGACCTAGAGGTTAAAACTGTTGTAGATCTAGATGAAAAACTGAAAGCCGCGCTGGGGAACCCGGATGAGGATGGAAGTGGCGATACACTCGCCAAACGCGCCGAATCCTACTACCAGAAGCGCCCTCAGCTCATCGCTTTGCTTCAGGATCTGTACAAGTCCTATCTCTACCTATCTGATCGTTACATCCAAGCCCTCTCCAAAAGCAAGAGTCACACTCACACCCGACAGTCCTCACATGTCTCCAGTCTAACCGACCACGACTACTCTGAGCACGACAAGGAAGAGGACTGCTGGACGATCCAGATCGATTCCTCGGATGCTGAGAGCTCGCTCTCGTACCAGAATCCCCATCCTCTCGCCAATCTTGGCAATGTAGGGAGTCTCGACGCCTTCATAGCCGACCTTGTGATCAAGAATGTGGAGTGTGACATCCTCCTGAATGAGGTCTCCATCTCCGAGCAACAATGCAATGACTCGTCAAGGAAGATTGAGCTGCAGAAGAGCCTTCTTGAGGTCCTAGAGTCTGAGAGGATGATATTGCTCCATGAAAATGCAAGGTTGGGGTACAGAGTGAGTGCGCTGGTGGAGGAGAACCAGGAGCTGGCTTCGGAGTCGGTGTTTATCAAGAGGAAGGCAGGTGAGTTGGCCCGGTGCATGATGAAGATGAGGGAGGACCAGAGGGTGTTGCTGCTGAGCCGCAAGATTGAGGACCTTCAGGGGCAGATATACGGGTTGGAGAAGCGGAACAAGGAATACTATGAGCAGCTCGCGAACAGGGATCAAGAGGACGACAAGCTCGATGCTAAGAAGAGGAATGACAGCCGAGTAACTTTGGAGTCTTGCCTTCCAATGGGGAAGCTCAAGTTGAGGAAGAATGGCGACGAGAGTGTGAAGGGCGATGGTGGGAAGAGGGCGGCCAAGTGGTGGGAGAGGGTGAAGAACATGGACATATTCATGTGTGGGATGCAGACAGATATTAGCTGAAGTTAATGCAGTCCTTTTGCAATCTTTCTTCGGCTTAAGTAAAAGATGGACCATAGCATTATCAAAAGTCCTAGACTTGTCCGCAGTGATGTGTTGCTCTTCCTTTTTGTAGATTGTCTGGATAGCAGAAACATCTCGTTTATATGTCTCCTCGTATAGTGTCGAGACTCGGTCGGGAGGACATCGAGGTTGTCGAAAGTTGTTGAACTTGTGCAAAAGACCATATTCAAGATGTTTAATGTATCTCAGTGTAATATGGAGTGTAATATGAGTGGTAGTTTTGAGGAAGGCCTAGTCTTTTGCTATACTGAAATCTGCAGAAAACGTGGTTTCTAAGTTGGTTTGGAAATTTCGATCAAATAAAAAAAGGGTTGGTTTGGAAATTCTTTGTGTTTACTGTAGATTGTGACGATTTCAGATCAGCATGCAACCTATGGTGCGGAGGAGATGGAGCATCCGATATGATTCAAGAAGATAAAGACAAGACAGATTTTGTATTAAATCCCATAACCCACATATAACCGCTTACTCCTTATGATAAAGTAAAACTCAGAGATCTGAAGCATCCGCATCTGAAACGCCAATATCTTGCCAGACAAATATTCAGCGATTTGAGTAAGAGAACTGCTCAGATTTCACAAGCCTCACGAGATTAAAACAGTTCGTTAAAAGTAGAATGGAAAGACAGACAAATGAGAGAAAATAAGGATTTTAATAGCACTACAAGTATTGAAATGACAATAACAATCCCTCTCTCTAGGAGGCTGGAGTTGCCTCAGTAGCCTTAGTCGCCTCAGTCGCCTGAGTCACCTGACCCTCTTCAGCGGCGGCCTCAAAAGTCTCACCAGGTACAAGCTCAGGGACTTCGTCGTCGTCGTCATCCTGCGTTGCAGTGGCACCAGAACCAGTGGCCGCACCAGGCACCTGCTTCTGGAATTGTTCTGCCAACTTCCTCAGGTTGTCCAAGTTATCAGGACCTGCATTATCTCCCCCAAGTAAATTTAAACATACATAATCACAAAGCCAAAAAAAAAAACATCTACTAGTAAGAGAACACAAGCATTACCTAATTGGTTGATGATGCCAGGGAGAATATCCTGTAGCTCTGCACATACAAGGAATTGATGTCATATGTCAATAACATGTGTTAAACTCTGGCATTTTCAAAGTCCATGAAACATTCTAAAGATAAAACTGTAATAAAAGTTTAAGGAGAAAAGGAGAAATGCGTACTCTTGGTCTGAGGAGAACCACTAACTACCCAGGTATTTGCAGCAATAGACGCTTGAACTGCATTTCCACAGTAGAAAAATCATCACTTGATCCCAAAGAAAAATCATTTGGGGTTGCAATTTGGAAAGTATCTCACCTTTGGGATTCAAAAACTGTATAACTACATCATCCTTAAAAATGTTGACTTCTTCAATTGCGGGGATGGCATTCACCCCAATCCTCTTCAGGGTGCTTTGAAGCCTTTTATCATCTGTCGTGGTGGTCTTATGAACAGCCTTCTTCTTTCTGCAGTTGAGACCACCAAATGAGTAACGACAATTAGATGCATCAGATCAGCGATCTATGTAACCAAGCAACAGTCAAATGAAAAATGCATGTTAGAAGTCCTATGAGGAAGGAAACCCTCACTTCTGTCAGTCAAAATGAAAGGAGACCGTCTCTTTCTGTGACATACATTAAGTAGCATTCTATTTAGCTCATTTCAAAATTTCACCATTTATAATCTGACAAACAGATGTGAACAAGCAAAAGAAACTGTCATATGCTGGTAAACCAAGATAAAAAAAAACTTCATAGGAACATCTGACTTATGAGTAGGACCAACTTGCAGACCTTCTCATGGTACCCTTTCCACCAGTGCGGACAGAACCCGCCATCTTCATAAGCCTCTCCCTATTCATCTGCATGGTAAAAAGAGTTAAAGCAACAATAAAACTACTTCAAAACCAGAAACTCTCAAGGCATAATGGAAGTTGATAGAATTGTGGGAAGGACTGCACAGGAATCACCAAAAGGCCAAGTACAGAATTACTGGAGGACCAAAAAAAAACCCTAATATAAAAGACGGAAGGAATTAAAGGAATGCACATTGTGAATTAAGATCTCAACTTCAACACCATTCTCTTCCAAAAACCATTTTTAGTTTGTCCAGTACACAAACAAGGTCGTGCAATTTCAAAGACAATAAAAAAATAACCGCAATCATTTCTTAAAAAGATGACAATGTTTCTCATTGCTCATCGCCTAGTTAGTAGTTTTCTCGATTTTCAGCTAGGACAGGACACAAACTCTAGTTTATCATCTCTTCAGCCAACAAAAATGCAAGATAATTAGATCACACAGAAGGCCCAATGTCAATCATGTTCTTTAAGCATAGTTCAAACTTATTAAATCAGAGAATGCATCCAATAAAAGAAACAGCCACACCTTATTCATTCCTAACTAGGGTAGACCCCAAGGCCCGCAACACAATCAATGACACGTGCAAAAGAAGAAAAAATTGACACCAGTAACAGATGAACAAATTAGACCAAAAGCAACGAGGACACCATGGTTAAGATAATCATTAACAAAGTCAACCATATATGAAGATCTTCGAAACACTCCAACTAGTAACCACAACACAAAACCAAATTAAGCACAAATCTAACCCACACAACTACGCAAAACTTAAAACAAAAGGACAACCATAAGACAAGCCTCAAAGGCTTGAACACAATATTATAAATAGCTAATAAGCGAACAATACTCTGCCCCTAACAGTAAAACACTAAAAACTTATCAAACAAAGCCAGATGAGGATAAAATGCAAAAGCTTAAATATGTAAATTCTACATCATTTGAATTGAAAAAGAATACCTAAAGTCTTAGACTAACTACACAGAGCAACCTTTGCAAAGGGACTGCTTTGACACAACAACTGATATCTTGAACTTCTACCTGCTCTTGAACATTACAGAATATGCCACCCTCGCTTTGACACTTTTAGGATGCTCTCAATTGCGGACCAAATTATCTAGTCTGCCTAAAACAAGTCACTACAGTTCCTACACCAGATTCTTCCTACTACTGAGCTATAACAGCTAACTCCACGCCCACATATAAAACCCACCTCAATTGCATCCATCCGCCCAAGTTCAACCCACCCACTCGGCCGCAAAACTTACAGAATATACAAGAGGGGACACAAGGCTAACTGCGTTACATTACCCAGCCTAATCACTTTTTGAATCCTTATTTTCCTCCCATTCACATCACATACTCAACCCAAGAACGAAATATCTAATACTGGAGCCGAAGTGCTCGTCTTTCTCCACAACTTCCACATCAACCAAACAAATGAGCGCGGCAAAGCGTTAGAAAGACAGCACACAGAGCCCACACACGCATCCGACGACAAAAGCCCCATACCCACGATCGAAGACCAAGCCCCCAAGAACCCCATCTCCTAAGAACTTCCAAACAGAAACAACAAGACAACAGCAGCAGCAGAAATGCAAACGATATTCCAACAACCCAGCAATCAGAAGCCAAAACCCTAATCACAGATTCGAGCTAACGACCCAACAGACACCGCGCGACGAGAATGCGTCAAGAACACGAGAGGTCAAAAGAATGGCAGGCGGAGTCAAATTCGAGGTGGAGAAGATGGGTTTACCTTCGTTAGGGTTTTTGGGTCCGATGGGGTTTTGGGAGAGAAGAAGATAAGAAGAGAGAGAGAGAGAGAGAGAGCAAGACTCCTCAGACGGCGCTCGCTCTGATTTAAGGATTGCTGCCCTTCTCTTCCCAGCCAAGGTTTTCGACTGCTACGTTCCATGGTCTATACTGCGATCGGACGGCTGAGACAGGGCCTCGCGGGACACGTGCCCCGATCGTGCGGTTCCTCGTGAGTTGGGGGCATTGCCCAAGTTGAGTTCACAAGTGCACTCGTTTTGTTAAAATGAAAGTGAAAAGTCATTTTGTTAAGATCCAATTACTCGTGTAATGGCAATTTAATCATTCGGTAAATGAAAATCCCTCAGAAACAAATTATTATCGAACTATAAAAATAACTCAATTTCTCATGTGCATTGCATTGATACTCGTTTTGTTCAAACCATGTGTTTATCCAACATTGTTCTTTTATTAAATTTCCACTCGATACATTTTGTCAAGCTATATATGTAACATTGAATGCCTCATATCCGTGACCATATCTAAATATTGTTATTTAAAAATTATATGAAAATTTTCTTAATTTCAACAAATATCAAGTTGATAATGTCATAAGGGTGTGGGTTCATATTTGCTATCGATAGGAAGACATGGAGATCTTACTTTTTAGGGAACAAGCAAGGGCCTCGGACTCGTCTCGACAGGAGTCTTAGGGGGCAACACTTCGAGACATTAGAGAGCTTTTATAATTTAGATCCGTATTTTATTGGTAATTTGGACTTGAGCCTATGAATAGTTATTAAGAGTTCGTTTGTTTTTGTTTCTATTTAAAAATTGTTTCGAGGAACAAAAATAGAAAAAACTATTTCTTTCCAAAAAACAATTTTTTATCGAAATACGCTTTTGGTAAACTTATTCCGGAAATAAAAAATAAATAAAAATACGTTTGATAAATTTATATTCTTTTTTGTTTCTTTTAATTTTTTTAAATATTTTATTTTATTTTTCTTTTTTTCTTCTTTTGGCCGGTCATCGGCCATGCCGAGGCCGGCGATCGGCGAACGGGGGCCAGCAATCTCGCCCAGCCACGGCGAGGCTCGCCGACCCCCGACAAGGCCGAGCATCGCCGGCCAAACCTCGCTAGGGGCCGGCGATGCTTGACCTCACCGAGGTGACGCCAACCCTCGACGGCTAGTCACCGGCATGGCCAAGGCCGGCGATCGGCCAAAGAAAAAAGAAAAAGAAAAGAAAAAAAAAAAAAGAAAGAAAAGAAAGGAGAGAGAAAATTTGTTCTTCAAAAGTGTTTTTAAACAAAAAAAAAATTTTTTTTTTCTTATTTTCATTTCAATTTTGTTCTAGGAACAAAAAAACATTTTGAACAAAAAAGCAAACAAACGCGTTTCTATTCTTTTTTTGTTCCCGGGAAAAAAAAAAATCTATTCTTGAACAGAAAAAAAGTGTGCAACCATGCACGCCCTAAACATATATAATCCCATTTTCTTATAATTGAGTAGCGGTGATTGGACCGGCAAGACCGGTCTCTATTCTCTGGAATCGGGAACCGGACCATCGAGTCCTGAAATGGGATTGGACTAGTTCGGTTTGGTTTCTAAGCAGGTGAATGGAACTAGTGGCTCCAGTGGCTCCCCACTATCGCCACCGACGCAGTTCCTTTCGTGCTTCTTAGTTGAGCGACGCCTTCCAACATCACTCGAGGTTGTCCTACCCATTACCTGTCCAAATGTGGCCGCGTCTATGGCTCGCAAGGCGGCTCGTCCCCATATTTGGCGAGCTTGGACATTGAAGGAGTGGCGCAACTTGGACGAATCGCTGGTCCAGTTATGGGTTTGTGCCTCTAGATCTGGCCTACAAACTTCCAATGGCAAGTCGTCCATGGCTGCGAGCAGAGACGGAGAGGGCTCGGCCTGGACAAGCGAGCCTAGACAGTTGCGCCGGTGACTCTGCTAGTCTAGATGTGGAGTCTGCGAACCTTCAAATCTGGAGCTGGTGACGAAGAAGGTTCGGAAGGGGCGGCTCAACTTGGACAACCGATGTTGGACGAACAGATTTCTCTAGGCAACGAAGGGAAGACGCTAAGAGGAGGCGGATGGGAGTGGCGACTAGTGAGTAGGGTTTCGTAATTAATAATAATAATAATAATAATAATAATAATAATAATAATAAACAATAATAATAATAATAAACAGGTCCAGTCCAGGCAGTCTAGTTCCCATCCGAGGAACTGGACTGAAAATAATCGCTTCCAATTGTATAGAATTAAGAACCGAACCGGCACCTCCGAAACCTGGCTAGAACAAACTAGTTTGGTCTAGTTCAAGCAATTTTTGGTTCGGGCGATTCTATATGTTCTCGTCTATAAGTGGGAGTAGTAATATAAAGGTGAAATGTGCTAGTAATAGTGAATTCTTCTGTCATATGTAACCTTAGTTTAAAGATGAATTAGGATTCTCATACTTAATCCTACCAAACACTCCTGTACCATTGATAGAAATATTGACCTAGACAGTGGGAAAATGCAGAAGTTGCGAGTCTACGAGACCGGTAATGCACGGGTGGATTATTATGTTGCTGATGTTGTTTGGATGAGTGCATTGCAATAAACATGCCTAGAATCCATCTGGACTTTTATGGTTCCTCCACCAATAGACTTGTCAAAATGGGTCTTAAACCCATATATGACATATTTAAAACTTAAATGTCACTTAAATTTTGAAAAGCCCACTTAAATGGGTTTAAAAATTGAAAAGTTGAAAATAAATGGATTGAAATGGGTTGGACTTAGAACCCATTTCCAACACAAGATTCAACGCCCACTTTTCCCTCTTTAGTGTTATAAAAATTTTTTATAAAAATTGAAATTATAATTATTTTTTATGTTTCATTTTTCTTTTTCTGTTTTTTTTTTTTTTTTTTTCTTTCTTCTTTCATCTTCCTCAATCGGTGGCCAACATAGTGATGGCTAGCGAAGCTTAAGCTAGCCGGCCTCACTCGAGATCGAGGTCACCAATGTCTAGCGAGGCTTGGCTTGGTAGCCGCCATCGTGGCCAGCAATCAACCAAAGAAGAATGAAAGGGAAAAAAGAAAAGAAAAAATAAAAAAGAAATAATTAAAAATTCTGTTTTAAAAAAAAAAAAAATAATTTAAAAATAATTATAAATTCAATTTTTAAAAGAAAAAAGGAAAATAAAAAATATATTAAAAGGAGTGCACGGAGGAAAATGTAATCATATTTTTCATACTAAAAGGTAGAAAATGTTTATCTAATTTATTTTTAGATTTCAAGAAAAAAAAAAATATTGTAATTTTCCTTAAAAAAAAAAAAATACCTCTTCCAAGAAACACACAGAGGCTTATTATTTAAAAAAATATAAAAATTGTTCACTAAATTTATATTGCATGAAAGTGTTTTAGTAATACAATTTTTGAAAAAAATCTTAAGAAATAAACTTTTGTAAGTTTAGTTAAATGAGTCTGAGTATAGATCATGAAACGGATTGAGTATGGATTAAGAATCGCATTATTATAAATGGGTCATAAACTAGTTAAATTGGTCAATTTTGGTCGGACCATTTATAACCCAACCCGAACCCGATTCAATCCTTCCATTTGACAGGTTTATCCACCATTTAGGATCTTGTCATCCTTGGGCGCTCTCAAGCCTCAATGAAGTAGGCAAACAAAACAGAGTCGTGCACTGTGAGATGGCAACTTCCGGTAAATGGCTGTGTGAAAGGCCTAGAAAATGCAAGCGGGTGAATTCTGCAACCTAGAGAATGGTTGGTTCTTTCTGTAATAGAACAGTACATCGATGTAAACGATTACATTCGACGCTTTTTTCCGCACACATTCAGGTAGCTCTCCACGAGAAACGAGATATGCCGTTCTTTTCAGGCTTCAAACACTTCGTTACGGTAGTCATGCAGGCAGCAGATTCGTTCGGCTGTTGAAGCTCTGGAGGGCTAATTTCAAGAATGTCGCTGCCTCAAAAGCAGGCGAAGAAACCATAAGTATCCGACGCTTTGTCTCTAATATTTCGAAATGTGCCCTGCAGAATCGGTCAAGTCTAGTCGACAATCAACTCCATAATCATAACAATCGCAATCCAATATAATATCAATGTACATTTTCCAATGGCTAATCGTGCCTCGATTAATCCGTACATCTTCACTATGATGCAATCGCTTAGATCTTCAAGCCCAAATAAAGTTGCAACATGAAACAACGATCAAACATTTTACACTTTGTAAGCATCTGATTCTGGTCATCTGGTGTATGCAGTCTTTAGAGTTTCTGTTGGACACCATTGCGCAATCATATCGGCGGGCAATCAACTTCTGCCCTCCTTCGCAAGCTCAAAACCCGTATCATCGGATGCGCAGCTCAGGCTTTCTTCCTCTTCTTGTTGTTTCAGGGTCTCGTAGAGGGGAGCATTCCTGGTCTCAGGAAGCCAGAGGCTCAAGACTCCACTGAAGATGGACAGCGAGCCGAACACGAGGAACGACAACGACGGGCTCAGGCGGCCGACCGCGACCAGCAGAGGCGCGAGCGAAGCCCCCAACATGAGGGCCTGGCGCAGCAAGGACACGGCGAAGTTCCTCACGTTGGTAGGGAACAGCTCGACGCAGTAGATGTACGACACGTCGAACGCCATGGAAGCGGCCATGAACCCCACCCCTTCGATGATGAGTTGCGCCCAGCTCCCCCTCCCGCTCCCGCCCGATTTATCCGCGTCCCCGCCGCCGCGGTTCTCTCGAGCGAAGATGACGCAGAGGATGCACGAGATTCCGGCTAAGAAGGCGGACTGCGAGAAGAGCAGGCGGCGGTTCATGAAGCTCAAGAGCACGCTCCCAAGGAGGACTGCGGGAATTTCCATCATCGCGTTGAGGGCCACGGTGTAGTAAAGATTGAAGTCGAGGTTTTCGACGTTCAATTGAATGCCGTAGTACACGAACCCGATCCCGAAACCGGCTAACATGATCAGGATCATTCTTTGAGCCGCCCATCTGGTCTTCCACAGGCTCTCCTCTGCTTCAGCTGCCATTGATCCTGCTCCGGCCTCGGCTTTGCCAACCATTTTCGGCGGAGACGGATTGGAGAGGACTAGATTGGATGGCAGCTTCTTACCGTTGAGTCTTGCGAACTTCTTCAACACGTCGAGCGCCTCTCCCTCGCGCCCCTTGACAAGAAGCCAACGCGGCGACTCGGAAACGAAAGGGACCAGGAGAAAGCAGTAGAGCAGGGGAAAGATGGATATTATCCTGTACAGGTCCCTCCAACAGTTCCTCGTCTGATAAGCGATCAAGGGGAGAGAGAAGAACCCCGCGGTGAAGAAGAAGAAGCCGTATTGCCCCACTTGCCCGCGCCACTTGCGGCCGACAGCTTCTGTGGAAAGGACGAGACAGCAAATGCCGATCCCCGATCGAGCGAAACCGTTGGCAAAGCGGAGGAAGGCATACGTCCATACGTCCGGCGAAAGGGAGGTGAGGAAACCGGTCAGAGTCGTCAAGACGCAGGCGATCAGCACGGTTCTCTTCCGGCCTAGGCGCGCGTCCGCCAAGTGACCATAAACAGCAGATCCTGCGCAGGAAAAAGCGAATAACGGAAACCATGAGAAATGATATTTCTGAGTTGGTGGAAAAAAGCATGCGGCTCTGTATGCATGTTCAAGAGGCGGATCGATCCGACGTACCTAATAAAGAGCCGAGGAAGAAGAGAGAGGCGGGTACGGCAGCAAGGAACTTGCGGTCGCAAATGAGACCCCATTCGGCGATTACCGAGCTGGTGTTGCCGCCGACCCACTCCCAGGTCCCTCGCTCCAACCCACAAACGGAAGCGACGCCGCCTCCTTCTCCGCCTCCTCCTCCAGCAGCACCGATGCAGGAACCCGGCGATTTGCACCTCCAGGCCGACGGCTGCGCGTCGGTGAAGATGGTGATCAGCGCGTTCTGGGAATCGAATATCCATGTGAACGACACCAAGAACACGTGCAGCAGCTGCGAGAACCCGAACGACCCGACGTACTCCTCCAGGACTTCGTCCACGGTTAGCTCTAGCTTCGCGGGTGGTGACGCGATCTGCGCCGGGTCGATGTTCATGCACACGAGTCGCTGTGCTTCTTCATCTTCCATTGTTGGAGGGAACGTAGCTAAAGCAGGGGGTGAATATTCGAAAAGCTTAGACCAGCCAAGATTCTGCATCTTCCCTTCTGATTCCATGTCCATTATATAGAAGAAGGTTCGGTATGTGTTAAAGCATGCGACATGAACCTTTTGAAAATAATAAACCTTATGAATCGTGATGAAATATGCAAATTATATGTCTGCCCGCTATGTTAGAAGAAACTGGGAAATAGATTTTTAACACTCTCGGCTTCTATAATTATACGAAATGGTTTATGTATCGCAATACGAAATTATGGCAAAAAACAAAACAAAAATGAAGCGCAACATTTTGGCGTTTGTTTATGATGAAAGAAAATCAGTTTTTGAAATTTAATGAGATAATCCTTTGAAAAAAAGAAATTTAATGAGATAAGAGGACTTCTTTTATTGCTAGGAATTAGAGAAAAAGAGACTTGTGAAGAGAAGCCATTCATTTTTCTGGGGCAACAATGCGATCTTCTGTCTTCCACAATAAAAATAAAAAAAATTGGTGATTAGTCAAATCGAGATGAGACATTTTTACGGTGAAGATGATTATTTTAAATAGATAAATCTCAGACGCACTAGATTAACTTGTCAATGAAATAAGAGCAAGACATAATAGCCGAAACGGGTGGCCAAAACATGAGTTCGTTTGCAATTTGCAGTCCGAGAGTATTAACATCACCTATCCTGCGTATAATGACATGACAGAATGGTCGGTTAACCCTAATTAACTTCATTATCATCCATGCTTAACACAAAACCCCTCAATTCAAAGAGTGTCAAGCTATTCTCAAGTTTCATTATATTCCACGTGGATGTGACTGACCAATGTGCTGAGTGCAAACTGCCAACGAGGCTAAAGGGAAACGCCCCGCCTTTCAGTACTCTCCATTTTCCCCCAGGAAACCATATTTAAAATGCTTAGTGCTCCATCACTCTGCTTCATCAATCATCATGTACTTTAAGGCGAGTGCAAGGAAACAGAATTCCTTTAATCTCATTGGAAGTTTTTTTAGTCTCTTAAGGCAAGATGATGTCACTGTCTAAGATGTTGACATTAATGCTACTTCTGAAATATGAAGGAAAACGGAAGAATGAAATTTTGGGTGGAAAATGGGTAAAAAATAACCCAAATTTCGTAAATTTTCTCTCCAAATTCCCTCGCTCTTCATCCCAAACATAGCATAAGAGAGAACTTCAAATCCTGATTTCATTATCACCATAGACATTACATGGCTAATAACTCCAGTTTTAGGGTTCATAAGGTCGATCTTTGTGAAGCAAGGTCATGCTCGACGAGATAATCCTAAATTTTTCGAATTAGCTTATCTCAATCATTCATACATATTTAAGTAGACACAATGTCATACAATGTTATCATTACAAGTAGTGCTCGAAACTTATAATTAAACTGTCTCCACAGAAAAGTAATGGAATGTGGTTCCTCTGTTAATGAGAAACGTCGTGATGATTGCGTTGCTATCCTATCACAACCATGTATAGTGGCGCACGTGTTAAGGCACTTGAATCACCTAAACCTCCTTTTTAAGAAGTGACAATCCGAGCAAGACTGCTACTTATGCTGACACCCGCCCCTGATTTGATTTTCCAGGTCTCTCACTTCTTCACGATATCTCGGAGAGGATGATGTCCACGTCTTCTTTTTCAGAATCAGAGTTTCTGCTGTTCATTCCCCACCATCCGTGGAGGGAATAAGCTTCATGCAAGAGGATCTTCTGTTTGTCCCACTATTCCTCATCCTGGAAATTGGGTGAATCAAAATGGACCTGTCCGACATCGGCTCCACATGTGCAGTTGATCCTATATGAACAGGATTCGTAGTAAGTGGTCGAATGAGTGGAAGCCGCCCCTCATCCAACGGCAGACTCGGACCGACCAACTCAGTCTAAAGGTAAAAAAATTTTGACGCGCTATAACACCATATATACCCAATAGGATCATGCTAAGTTGCTCTTAAACAGCATGTGTGCTATAACATGATTCTTTCCTGATAAAAACGTGAACCATCGTCCAATTTCACGATGAATAACGTGAAACAGGAGGAAAAAAAAAAACCTCCTCGGGGGCGCTCTTCCCATGCCGTATACATGGGGGGTACTTGCTTCTTCAATGGGGAGGACGTGTATGCCACTTGACAGACAAATAATAGTGAGTGGAGATATTTAAAAATGACAATAGATGCACAAAAAGCTTGTGGCCACATTCTTTGTTCGACAAAATTGACGAATCATTTCTAGCCCCTTCTAAAAAGAGATCACGTGCTAGAATCTTATAGGGCGTGATGAGTCATGAATGCAATTTAAAACAAACTACTGGAGCCAATGGATGGCTCAACAGTCGGTTCAGTTCCCACCATCTTCCTACATCAGAATTCAGGTCTGAATAGTGTCTGATAAAAACTCAAGTGTTCACTCTCACTTCCAAGATTGTTCATGAACCCTAACCAAGACATTCCAAGAGGCCTATGTTCAGAGCCAATCCAGTAATCATTAAGCATCCCGGTGGAGTACTACTATTTAGCTAACACAGCACCTACTTGGAGTAAGCATGCAAACATTCTCTCACCACAAAGGAAAATGGGGAATGCTTATATTCATCTCTCGACAAAATCACATCCTGTGGCGTCTTGACTCTTCAGAATGGTCAAATCATACAAAAAGGCAAAAAGAGACAGTTGGACATACAATAAGGGAGTCTCAGAGACAGTTAGCTAGCCCGAAAATCCAAGAAGAGATGCATTTTCTGCAAGAGGAGATCACGAGTGCCAAATGGAGGCTTCGCGTTGATGGTCCAATCCTTTTCAAGAATGCCAGACTTGGCACCAGCGAGCATTTCGTCGTGGAAGGCAGACACTATTTGGTAGATGGATGTCCTAAGAACATCAGCAATAGCATATGCTTTAGAATGCAGAGGAGAACCTCTTTTCTTACTCATGGTACTGGACGGAAAATACTTTCTTCCAGCATTTGGGGTCGCCCATTTAATACCCCCGGCTCCCATAAACTGGTGCTGGGACTGCAAGTGGGTCCTCTTCCCCATGAATGATTCAACCGCGAGTAGGCAAGACAATAGGGTAGATAAAACAGCAGCATTGCTGCCAGAAAGCTGAGCAACGCCATATCTGTCCTCCTTGTGTGAGTGCACAGTCAGAGAGGCAGCAGCTCTGGCACACCACGCATACAGCTGTACAAAAATCAGGAATATACAAAACTTCGAGTCATTAGAACTATAAGCCATCATGATTCAGCAATATAATTTTCTTTGCTACATCTAGTTAAAAATGACAGTCAAGTAACATGGCAACCTCCAATGAGAAAGAAGCTCAAGTTGTTTAGGCTCTCTACTGGCATAGGCACTTTAAAGCATAAGTCCTAAGCTCTTTCAACTTTCCATCTTCTAACTTTTGCTCCAGAAGCTCTCTTGGGAAAGTAAAACACCAACACCCCCCCCCCCCCCCCAACCCTTTTCCTTTTTTCTCCTTTTCAGTACACGTTAAATCTTGATTTGCAAGTTGACAACTGAGATTACTAATAAAGATATATAGATTACTAAGTTTGATAGGGTGGTGTGACTTCTAGCAAAGCTAAAGCAACCTAAAATGGGAAAAAGAGAGATGACTAGCATTCAAACCCAAAGCTTTCTCAGGTTGCCCACTGACACCCATCAATAGTGTGTGTGTGGAATGGGGGTAAAATTCTGTTGATAATGCACATGTCATTTCACAGATACATTCTCCAGATCAGTATGTGACAGACAAGGCAAATGTTCAATGGCACATGCATTTAATTGCTAAAAGGGACCTGTAGAGGCGTTTAACAGCCAAGTACCCAAGCATGGCTGATATATAGTGGATTGATTTGCAAACAAAGGTGCTTTCAAATAACATTCATGTCACAAATGTGAACTGCAAAACAGAACCGCATCACTAATTTCCAGAATGTCAAGTTTAAGCATGACAAAAGAGAAACACATGCTACGGTAGCATCTATAATGTTCTGCAAATGAAGTGCAGAATGAGATTTGCACACTATACAAACACCAGACTACGTGCAGGAAGCAAAAGGTGACAAGGATGGATAGTTTGCCATACCTGATAATGATGTAGTGGTTCATAGCAAGATGAATCAAGATGAAGGTCAGTAGGGGACAGTAACTGATTTGAAAGCGGGTAGCTTTTATCGGCAGAAGTTTCCAGACCTTCAGCTAATTTTGCTGCTAGCTTTTCCAAAGGCCTCAGGCATACAGCTATAACTCTTTTGTAAGTGTCGCCAGTTTCTTCAAAGAAAGCAGCTCGACGCCAAGTGTCCACATTATTCTCACTAATCATGCAGAGATCAAGATAAGCAAGATAGTGAACAAGTGAACTTGGGTGACTTTCCTCCAAGGCTGCAAGAAGTGGTTCGCTTGGATTTGTTTCTGCTGCAGCCGATCCTCTTGGGGGAGCAAATATGAACCTCTTTGTATGTAAGACCTGAAGCCACACGAAAGATATCAGACAGAAGGAAATCTTGGCAAGGAGACATGTAAATAAGGAAACAGCTCAGCAATACAAATGACACAACTTCAGCAAATCTTCCACCACATGAAGAAAAGACACAAGAAAGCATATATTGTTCATGAAAACGAAACATGGTCATTTAACTTAGTACATGAATACACCAGAACAAAAAATAAAAAATTGTCTTTCCTTTCAACAGACCAACAGTTTTCTCCTATGAAACTTTTTATCCCACAGGCACAGAGGTATTATGATTTCCAATCCTTGCCTTCATCTGTTATAATATAAGATGCCACTAAGCCACAAGGGCTTCAGCAATCTTTCATCTTCTTTATCTGGAAGCTACCACCAACTCTTCTTACTCAGATTTATCTCCTCCAAGCCGTTTTCTTTTTTTTTTTTTAAAATCATTCTTCATGACAAAAGCTTAAAATGAACAGGTCTACCAATCTAACATCTTCTTGGCACTAAATAAAAGGAAAAGGGTTCCAAAAGATCATGTAAAAACCACTAATAAAGATTGAAAAAGAATAATTTGAGGCATACACATGGTGGTTGCTCATAAAGAATGCCGGTTCTTGGTTCAAAAAGGCTCTTTATTTCTCCGGAAAATATAGCCAAAGGTCAAAGATTTAATCATATTAGATAAAGACAGATTAATGATTGTCAACACAAATTAACTGATTAGATTTAGCCCCATAAAAACCTAACTCATCTTCAGTCACTTCAGGATCAATCATGTTTCATTATTGTAGAAATTTATGGCTAAAGACATATCTGGAGAGGGAAAAAAAAAACACGAGATATGTGCCTGTGAAGTAAAAAATTCCAGTTCTGCAGTAACTAGATCAAGGATTCAGAGAGCCATTCCATAAGATAGATGATGAAGCAAAGTTTGCACATATTTTACATCTATCAAAAGGGAAATTAACATATACAAACCTTACATACGATATGCAGCTGCTATAGCCACAAGCACTAACCTGGTGCAAATGATGACTCAATTCCCAGCAAAGGAAAACAGCAAGAGTGCCCATGTAAAAGATAATTTGCTCAAGCAAGAATCTTCCCATGCTAATCTGAACGTAGCGATGATCAGGAAGAAATGCTAACAGCAGAGATGAAAATATATAGGCAGCGCCAGAAAATTTAAAAGCATTTCTGGCAGCAGAAGGCAATCCCATCTTGAAGCTGAAGTATAGTGTCCGCTGTTTGGTAGAAATCAATGTCAGAAATCATGTGCAATACTTTAAAAAATAGAGAAATCAGCCTACTAAGTGAAATTCAGAAATGAAGATTCTGTAATGGATAAACCAATAAATTCCACAATTCAACTTGCAGACCCTCTCCCAATTCACCAAGGCATCTTTAGTAAACCACTCTGATCATACGTTTCACTAACAGGTTGCAATCACTTATCTAGGGTCCTACTGAAAGCTAACCTGAGTAATCACAAACTCTGCCAACCAATTCAAGAGCCACATCAGCACCAGATTATTTGGCAGTTTGCAGTTTAACTTTTCCATAATTTTAAACTTGAGGCAATCACCATCTTCCATGTAAAAGAAGGTAGAAAATCGATGCAAAAACCATGAAGTTGCTGTTTAAAACCTCCCCAACCACAGGTTAGCCACGCTGCAACTAAATGCAGCCTATGGCCAGTGCTCGTGTGTGCAGCCATGTGAACATGTTGCCCCAGTCAGGAGTAATCGCGCATGGGATGTGGAACTTTCTCCACCAGTGAGCAGTGGCACCCAAAAGAATTATTAAGTGCCTTTTCGGTAAATATGTTTATCGCATGCCATGCATAAATTCCAAAGGAGACTGCATAAGAACTAACAATACAAAGTACTCTTGATGGCTTGACCCATATATTCCCACCCATCCCAGACGTAGATCTCTAAATTAGCACTAAAAATAACCTCCTTCATTAGCTGGCAACAAATTCAGGCTATTCTGCTCCTTCATCGATGGGGGAGGTAATTGCATTAGTTCTTCACGACTGTGGCATTAATTTAATGTGTCTGTGACTTATTAGTGTGTCTTAAGTGTACTAATCAATAACAATCTTATATCATGATAGTTTTCCGTAAGTCGACATTCTATAAGTTCACTTGTACTCCCGTCAGCGATTAATACCCCTTCCATGATGACATTCATCAGTTGACTACTTCTGCAGTTTAGAAACTTAACCAGATACTTATAACATAAACTCTGGTAATGATTTCTTTTCCAACTAACACCAAAGTTACACATTGAAACCATATAAAGGATAAACAAGAAGGGCAGTGAGGTAAAACATTGCATACAACACTAAACTTAGGCAATAAATTCGAAGCTAACCATCAAGAACCAATCCAGACTTTGAACAAGTAAATTAATTCTCGACCAACCTGAACGATGGAAAACTTCAATACCCATCTCCGCTTATAAACATACAACACCCCGTACAACAGCCCAACCACGAAACCTCTAAACCCCACCACTCTCCCGATCGAATCCCCCGAGCTCACCCCCCAGCACACCGCCGCCGCGCCCACGAAACTCGACACGGCGCACGCCACGACGAACGTCGCGATGGCCAGCGAAGCCCTAGCCCGGCGCCGCAGCTCGGGCGGCGCCGGCCGCGACTCGACCGCCGACCGGACGAGCCCGAGGGCGAGCTCGAGCGGCGAGGCGGGGCGATCGGGCTGCGGCGAGGAGAGGAAGGAGAGGGAGGCGGAGAAGAGGAGCTGCGAGAGGTGGAAGGAGGCGAAGCGGAGAAAGAAGACGAGGAACGACGACGCGGCGCCGCCGCGGGGGAGGGGGCGAGGGGCCGGGGCGAGGGCGGGAATGGCGGCTCTGGAGAGGAGGAAGAGGAGAGTGGTGGGGATCGATTGCCATATCAGGAACCCTAGGAATCGCTTCCTGGGGATGGTGTCGGGAGGCAAAGGCGGCATCTTTTTCCAAAGGGGGAAGAGAAGGGAGCGGAGCTGGGGGTGACTTTGAGGAAGACGATGGAAGAAGCAGAAGGAGGAGGAGCGAGCGGGAATTTTATTTCTCTCTCTCTCTCTCTCTTTTTCTTTTCTTTTCTTTTCTGCAGGGGTTTCTCTCTGTCCTTGAGATTTGTTCAAGATTTGGGGTTTTTACCTTTTTTTTTTTTTTTAGGACAGCCAGTCAAGAGTCAAGACCAGTTTGGTTCGATTTTAATTTTCCAGTAAAATTCACGTTAGGAAAATGTTTCTTCATCTTTTTTTTCTTTTTTGGTGGAATGGGTGAGATGAAAATAAGCTGAAATGTCTTGAAGTCATCTTTGATTTGAATTATTTTCTTCATGTTATAAAAAGCTTCCTTTCGCCTTAAGAAACTTTTTTCTTTTTTGTTCCATTCAAAACAAGGATTCTAAAAAAATGACATTTTCCCCTAGTTTTATCATAATATAGCACCATTAACTTATTTTTATCCAAACGTATAATTTTCAATTGTCTTTTATAAATTGACACAATTTACATTCTCGATTTTGAAAATTTACCATTTTGTATCTTCTTCTTTCATCTTTTACAACGTCGACAGTGCCATGTACACAAAGCTTAAATTTTTTCATACAAAACCCACAAATAATGTAAATACTTTGAATGAGCTGATGTAAATCATATTTAAACAAAATCTTTCGAAAATATTTGCATAAAAAGGAATGACCAATCTATTTCTGATGGGCCTCCTTGGAGAACTTTGAATTGCGGTCTGCCTAGAACTAGAAGTAGAGCTTCTTTTGCCAGGCTTGTAATTTATTTTTTGTTCCATCATTTCTTTCCTCCTTCCCTTTTGTCAAAGATCACATTAGCAACAGCAAAAAATGATATTATTGATAACCATGATAAGACATGGTGAGATTATATTGCGTCACACAAGAGACGCATAACATTTCGACAATTGCCTTTGTAACGTTAGGCTAGTGGGCCCCAAAAGAAGTTGAAAATGTCCCAAAAGAAGAAATGGAAAAAAAGTCAAAAAGTTAATAACGCAAAAAAAAAAAATAAATAAAAAAAGGAGAGGGGAGAGGGCTCGGCTAGATAGAAGCTGAGAGTTCCCCGACCAAAAGAAAAGAAGAAGAAGAGAAAGGGGAAGAAAGGAAAGAGGTTTTGACACTTGCATGCCTTGGATGCCTCGCCAAGCCGACTCAACTCCATAACGCAGCACCCACTAAGAAATCAAGCCCATCATTCGTCCAATTGAAGTAATTTATGGGTTTAGGGTTCATATTCGGAATTTTTGGAAAATCAAGCCGCAAAGTCCAATTTTGGAGTTGTTGAGCTGCGTATTTTTGTAAGAATGGTAGTTTAGGGTGTTGTGGAGGGGATTTTACGGATCGTGATTTGAGCTTATGGTTTGTCCGAAACAGAATTTCAAAGTTTCCCGAGCACAGTGAACGGTACGCATCCAGCAGCTTTGGGCCCGTATTTTGTCATTTTTTGGCTTGATTTTAGGACGGTCAAGTTGGGATTCTTGTAATATGTGTCAAGGGCTCTCTATTGACTATAAGTACTTTCGGAAGGGGGTTTGGAGGAGGAAGTTATTGCGTGACTAAGTTTTGCACTTAAACTCCACATCACAAATGGCTTGAACAATCGTCTTAGTTATGCAATTTGTTAGTGCATGGAAGTTCTTTTGTTAGAGTTAAGGCGTAATTTAGTTGTTTCGTAGTGGAGATAAAGTTTTATTAGATTTTAACATTTTTCTCGGTTATTTGATAGGGCTTGAGT